>JAVJGJ010000047.1:33373044-33383127 GCA_035590215.1 Microhierax caerulescens | reverse complement strand
CGCCGCTCCCGGCCCCACGACCCCCCCCCTCGAGCCCCCGGGAGCCGGCGGAGCTCCTCATGGCGAGGTCCCGACCGAGGGATCCCCTCAGACTTACCCGTCGCCCACCACCACACACTTGATGGCCTGCATCGGGGCTGCGCCGCGGCGGCGGGTGCTGCTGCTGAGCGGGGCGGGGAGGGCCGCGCAAGAAGGGAGCCGGCGGCGGTCTCCGCACCGGGTCGCGGCCGCCTCCGCCCTGTGCCTGGCAGCGGGGAAGAGGCAGCGGCCACCACCCAAGGCGGGGAGAGGGAGGACTGCGGGGAAACAGGAAGCGGCCGCTCCACTCACATCCGGCCGGGCTGCGCTCGGCCCCCGCGGCCCCGCCTCCGGTCCTGCTCGCCGACACCCCGCCCTCACGGGGAGCCGCTTCGGTACCGCCGCTTCGGGCCTCTTCGGCCAGACGGCACGCTGTGCCGAGCGGGATTCGGGCCTCTTCGGCAGCGCTCGGGTTTCTCCGTCGCGTCGGGAGGATCTTCGGGCGCGCTCGGCGGCGCTCGCCTCCGAGCTGCAGCGGCCGCCATGCTTGTTCTACTAACCCAGTCAGGCAGTGGGGGCCTCCCTCCGGCTTCTCCGCCTCAGCACCGGGGGGGGGCCCTGGGTGACCCCTCACGGGTTTTTTTTCTTCTTTAATCAGAGCCGTACTGAAACATGATGTCATATGCTGGCGCTGCTCCCCGTGTGGCGATCGGGGCTAGTGGCGGCTGCAGGCCGCAGGGAGCAGCTCCGTCAGCGGAGAGGCCGCGCTGCCGCCTCCGCCGGCGCCCGGCCATGGATGCGGGTCAGGGCATCACCCCACACCAGCCGCCTGCACCGCTCGCTGCTGGTGTACTGACCCGGCAGCCACCCTGTGCATCGCGACAAACCCCTCTCAAAACAAAAAGCGGCCTTCTGACACCATCCGGCAGAACCCTAGCATCGACCCGCAAACTAATTCTTCACATCTCATGAAGCACGTTAATGCAAAATTGCGTTTGCCCCACAGATGTACTGAGCTGATGTAACTCAAGTCACCAGAGCCGACCCGCAGCGTTCCTGCTGTGGGTAGATGCTCATTTGCCCCAGGCAGCCATTGGACCGTCCACCTCACCCAGTGTGCCAGCAGCCATAACGCTTCCCGTAGTCGAGGGATCTTCACTCCGCCCTCCCTGCTCCCGACTTGCCATGACATTAATTAACTCTGCTGGCAAGTTTTAGACCAAATCACTGCACAGTCATTCTTCACAAGATGGGACAGCCCACTGACTGCCAGGCTACATGGACCCTTGCGTTTCTTTTTTCCCCAAGCAAATCAGTTATTTTCAGGAAATACTGAAGTAAAAGTCAAGCAGAGCAGGTCTGATGATTGATCCCAGGAGTCTACAGTTTTCTACAGTTAGTTCTTGCCATAATTCTACTTGGCAGAGAAGCTTCTGGTTGGACTGATGCACACAGCCACTATTCCCTTTGTTTGCATGGCCACCCGTTCCTCAAAGAAAGTATGGGGAAGGGGCCCGTGCACATGCTGCTTCTGCAAAGTGATGCCAAATTCTGATATTGATATAGTGTATTGATTGATGCTGAATACTGAAATTGATATAGTGTATCATCACAGGTGGTTTTCTAGTGATTTGATCTCCTAGTAATTTCAGAACATTTCTAAATTATTTTGATACCACACAGCAACCTGATCAGTGGACAGAACATTCCACAACATTTACTTCCATCTTTCTTTTGCGGAGCAAAGATAATTGTCAGATGGTTCACATGAGTGAGGAAAACATTCTAACTGTTGCTGTGAACTGAAACGCTATTTTTGGAACACTTGAATATCCATGTTCCCTCATACAGATGGAAGCTGAAATGACTTGTCATTTAAGCTAAATATCCTTAAAGCCAAGACTGCCGCTGTCAATGACCTGGCAACTGTTCTCTACCCAGCAGCCAGGAGCTGCGGAAGAGAGGTGTGGGCAGTATCGCGCAGTGCTCCTGCTGTTCTTGGCTGCCACCACTGCTTTTGGGGCCTTTGAGATACGGCACAGAAATAGAGCAGACATGAAGACTATCTAATTTATGTTAGAGTCCTGGGGAGACCCAGAGCATGGAAGATTCAAGGCACATGCAAAACTGCTTCTTATTTTCCCACCACCTACCTATTTCTCCACTGTTTGGTTTGGTTTTTTTTTTTAATCTAGCGTAAAACAAATAGATTATTAGTTTTTTACATGAAAAAGAGGTACAACAAAATTTACAATACTATTACAAAATAGCATACAAAACCAGGGATGAAGGCTATAGTAGAGAAAATACACAAAAAGCACAAACTGCTTTTATGATCTGTCACAAGACAAGCAATGTCTTTTCAGTGCTCCTCCATCCCATTCTTTTGGGACTAATTTTTTTGCATTGTCAAAAAAATACTTGAGTTAAAACTCAAGTGTATACTTTGAATTTTTATTAAATTGACAGTTTTATACCCTATTGAACTTATAATCACCAATATTAGAAAATACCTAGACAAATATTTACTGTTACTCATTAGAAACCATATTACAGTCTGGATAGATGATGATGGTAACAGATTTATAAATTTTTTCACCACACATTTGTAAATCTTTATTTCCTTAAATATGATAAAAAGGAGCCTTTAGGAATTGCTCAAAATTGTGCATTTGCAATCCTAGTTGGTATCTCTTTTAAAGTAACTTTCCTTATTTGCCCTGGAAGACAAATTATTACTTGTGTGTATGCTCCTTAGAATACATGATGTGCTAATTATTCTATTATTAAATTTTACTATAGTTCACTATATATATACACTATATATCTTACTATATAAGAATATACTCATTCTTGCATCTCTTTTGTTTAATTAGTATGTAGTGTATTTGTTTTTAAACAGAAACAAATAACTTAGATGGTCCTACAAATGCTTAACACTCTTTGCAGGTATGTTTTTTTCTCTGAGAACAGAGAGGAGAGTGACACAGGGAACATATTGAAACATTAGTTTGACAAAAGAAAAGAAACTTAGAGTACAGTATGAAAGGCGGGGCAAGGGAGTGAGAAGTTAATAACAAACAACTTATAATAGAAAAATAATGAGTTTGATAGGTATGGCTGCACTGTTGTGTTATATGTAATAGTTACAAATGCACTACACAAAGGAGTATGTGAAAAATAAAAAATTAATGGCAGTAACAATAAGCAACTACAAATCTTTCCATAATTCTGATGAGATCATGAATCATAAAGTTGAGGCTTAGATCAGCCCTAATATTGCTCCACAATCGTATCACCTTATTTTCTCTCATCCATTACAATTGTTGAAAGTCTTTTTCTTAGACACTAAGAGGAAATCATTATTTTAAATTGTTTTGGATACTGTCTGAATGTGTGCATTGTGTATGTGCTGGCACTGAAGGAGCATTATTCTCCTTTGTGGATGGGGAGTGGCAGGGTAATCACACTGATGCAATACTGGAAAGTTCTACTCACTATGACACAGACTATCAGCATTACAGGGACAATAATTATTCACACTTTCATCCTAACTATTACTGTCTTCTTTAACATGGTAGTTCATTAATAAAGTTCATTCACAAATGCACAGAGTGGTAGTGAGGGACCAGTATACACATTGTAGATACAGGGAAACACGTCAGTGAAATGAACAGAACACCTAAGAGTGATTCACAGGTCTGTTCTCTGACTCCTAGATGACACCAGTTCTGTTCAGTCACCTTCAGGAAACAGCATGCTACAATATCTAGAACAAAAGTAACAGCCTGCCTTTACCAACAACATAAAAACTTCTAGGCACAAAAAGTTGAAATCATAATTCACAGCTACTTGAAACTAGGGGTTGGACTGAAGTGCAAGAGTCAATTTTGCATGAAGCAAAAGCATATCACAAAGTGTCAGAGGGTGGAATAAGGTTTTTGATATACTGCACTCTTCTCTTTTTAGATATTTGTAATAAAATCAGAAGCAAAAAACCCCACGCAAAACAACTGAAGAGAGATTTCTCTTACTGCAGAAAAATGGTGTTTTCAGATGCTTTTTCATCTTAAAATAGCTAAAAGAACTGTCTTTTAAAAGTTTCACTTAACACTTGGTTTTACCCTAATTTGAGATGGTGGTAAAAGTCAGGTGACTGATGATGTAGTATTAGGGATATAGTAAATGGTAGAAAGCAATCTTAATGCACAGCACTAGGCATGCAAAATTCCTTCCTGGACTCTAGTTCCACCTGTGGTGTTACCTGCCTTTGTGGCCTGTCACTCACTCAGCCCCTCTGCCTTCCTGCTTTTAAAAAATCAGGATAGCAGTACTTATTCAAGCTGTTCGGGTAGTAGCTAGCACTTAAAGAAACACACCTAACACACCTGAGATTCTGAAGTTTTTTGATTAATGATCTTTGAATTCTTTAGTTATGTGTCTTCATCAAGCTAACAGAGCACACAGTTTTAACTAGGAAAGTGACACCATCACTGTGGAGGAAATTCAGAACACCTTCACTGAAGTTGGGGAGATAGTGACATCAAATTCATGTTTGAAAATAACATAATCCACAAGCAGTGGTCTGCAATTTCTAGATATTCCAGGCAGACATTTTTTGCATGATGAGTTTCCTGAGTGTTGGAAAAAAACTGTACTAGCATGTGATACGTACGTTGTTCAAATATAGTACTCAGTCTGCTCCAGAGGAACCAAAGCCAGCAATAAAAAAGGAACCACAACTTTTAAATGTCAGCATTTGCTGCATCAGAGAGAACAAATTAAAGGAGCGTAACAATAAAATGTTAGTATATAAATCACTACATTAATAATGAAGCAGTGTAAAATAAATGCATCACATTCATGTGGTATTAGCATAGATGATTTAACTCATAACATATACAACAGAAACAAGTCCTGTATTTTCTTTAGGTAGCTTCTGATAAATACCTCTTCTGTCAAGAATTTCAGTTATAAAAACCACATAAGGCTTTGCATTCACTAGCGTCAACCCTCAGGTTTAGCAAGCAGCAACAGACAGTGCTTACTACAGTAAGAACCGTTGTTGAAAGCAGTGGGACTATGCACAGTAATCCCCGTATGTGGCTGTAAGCTTTCTGGAATAAAGACATCATTATATATTTATAAACAAGGACCTGAGACTTCTCTGTGTCACTTCATTTTTGTATCACTGTAACTCCCTCAGCAGAAATACGGGAATAAGCCTTTTTATAACTGTCAGCATCACATCATGCCTTGAGGTGAGGCATTGCTGAAGTACACAATGTGTAAGCTGCAAGTTCGCCTCAACTTCTACCTATCTTGATATCAAGCATTTCACAGAAATGAGCCTTTAAAATATTAAGGAAAAGGATAAAGGTTTAACTATTACATAAGCCCCTTCAGTATTACTTCAGTATTTACTGCCTTCCACTGTCCAGTCATTCTTCACATGAATAAAGACCAAAGGCTACAAGCTTTGACCAGGCCACTGGATTTGCTTAGAAAGATTTCCTGTTTCTTTTGCTCCAGGCTTGCAGAGCTGCTTATGGACTTTACAAGAGCTAGGACCTAAAACGACGAAGTCTTCTATGGTCAGCTTGCCTGAGGACAGATGGATTGGCAAGAAGCCTGCTTCCCTCTGTCCTGCTGCACAGCTGTGACTCACATCCCAGCTAACAACTGCTCTTGGAGTGGAAAGCAAGACAATAACCAGATAGCTTCAAAACCACATTAGATCAAAGCCAGAAATTAAAATCAGTGGTTCCTCATATAGCACAGTCAGCATTTGGAACAGAAATGCACACTTATTACTGAAATAAGACAAATGTCAAAAAGTGATGATATATTCTGGAATGTATTCCTCACTAGAACCATTTGTAGAAATTCTGAAGAACTTATAAGAGGAATAAATAAGTTTAAAATAGCTTATTTTAGCATAAGTAGAAAACAGAAATTGTATGAAAAAACTTATGGGTTTTTTTCTTAATGATTGTATACTGATAAGCTGCTATGTAATAATTTCTGTGAAGAGGAAGCCTTCCCAAAATTAAGATGTTTGATTTATCCTCCATTTCCTAAATACAGAAATTACAAAATTGCCCTGTTTGCAAACCAACTGAGGTTAATGGTGACATAGGTCAGTGACCTTTCTGGTTTACCAGGAGATGCAGTTGGGTGGCTGGTATTTCTGCTTACTTCTGGCAGCTAGGCATTTTGATACAATGTTAGACCCTGCCTTTATTAAACTGATGGCAAATACCTGTTCCAATGAGGTTTTGTGCTTTTTTAATATTGCCTGTGTTGGAGTACCAATGCTCCTCAGTGCCAGCTGTGTGCAACACTGTGTTACAACACAACAGCTTCTGCAAGAGTTGTTCCTATTATCGGTAGCCTTCCATGTATCAATAACTTGCCAACACTGTGTTGTGAGAATCCACAGTGTGTTGTATACTGAATTTTCAGATTTTAGAGACAGATTTTAGAGAGAGGGGGCTCTAAGCTTGACATTGTCACAAACCAAAAGAGTAAGCTGAATGCTTTTGTCACCAGGGACAACAAACTCTCTGAGGGGTGCCTGGGATTCCAGAGTGCCAAGGCAGATCACTGCTGGGGAAGGAAAGCATGGCGTCAGCAGATGGGCTGCCACAGCTGATGACAAGTTTCCTTGAAGTCCTAAAAAACCCACTCACAAGAAGGGGTTTGTTAGGAACCATCTGGGTTGTTTTTTAACTGAACTTTCAGTACAAAAAAGTACAGATCACAGGAGCTGAAGAAGACAAAATGTTTTATTGTTTAGGATTGTTTTACTTTTCCTCCTTGTCAAGTTTCTGTTATGATCTTGGTCCTTTGCAATCATTTTATCAATCATTTTGTGCAATTGTTGCATACATAGGAATGGATATAAAAAGGCAACAGAAAGAAAGAACTGCAAGCATAAATAACCCTAAACTCTGTCTCATATAAATAGTAAGTGTTTGTAGTTTATGTTGTTATTTGTTCTTATAAAGAGCCCTAAAGACTTGATCACAAGCATAAGGATTATTCTGTGTCGTGCTCCAGAGCAAAGAGAGTTCCCTCCCAAAAGCAGTCTATCCCAAGCAGAGAGCAAACAGGCACAGTCAAACAGGGGAATGCAATGAGATCACGTTGGTCCATGTGGTAGGCATGTCAAGGGCCTCATTTTCCATTCTTTTGGAAATACAGTAACAAGATCTCTGAAGGAGAACAGAGGAATCTTTGCACAACCTATGAGGAATTACTTTTAAATATAATGGACATATGTTGAGAATACTTACAAGAACATTTTGAAAATGTAACAAGTCAGTAATGTTGACTAGCAACACTTTTTCTTTGAATAGAGGAATATTTCAATACCTGAGAAGAAATTTCAGGTAAAATGAAATAAAACATGAAAAGACTTGAAAAGATAAGGATATACTTGTCTGATGCAACAGAGAAAGATGAGTCAGGGTTAGAAAGCAAAAATGGGATGATAGCATTAAAGTGATGGAAAAAGATCTCTGCAGCCATCAGCCATGAATTGCATGTCAATAGTTTTGAACTTCTGCACATTAAAGTAATCAGTGTTCTAGCTCAATTGAAAATGATTTTACCACCATGAAAGAGCTGAAATCAAAGGAGGAAGTGTGGGATGGCTTTGAGGTTTAGTTTCACTGTCAAAATAATTAGCTAATTTCCAAATCTTGATGTGACAAAATCTGGTGAATCTCTTAAAGTGGTATTCAACTGCATTATCTGCTACTTTCTTTGTTGGAAAGCTAAAGAGTGTTTTATCAATCTCACTATTTAATTAAATAGATCCAAATCAATACCAATGCTAACTTGTTATTATGACCTAATTTATTAATTATATTGCCTATTTTAGTGTAAAGAGTAATTTATGGTTAATCAAGATTTTAAAATTGATACCATGTCATATCTATTTCGATGTGCAACATGAGCCAGAACTAATAAGAATCTGGCAGATATCTACTGATAAATATAAAAGCTAATCAGCTTCCTGATTTAACCTTTGTGTATCGCATTGCATTCCAATTTAATCATGGAACGCAGCTAAATGTCCTGTGGCAGCTAAATCACATTTGTGCATAGCTGTTGAGAAGACAGTCTCAGTATGCATAATAGAGAAAGGAATGGAGGCGATCAGGAATTCAAATTACCTTGGAATTCCAGTGACGTCTCAGTCCTGTGCCTCCACTACTAACAGGATTATTAAAAACTTCAGATGAGGAAGAAAAAAGATAAATCACTTTCTTCACAAACTGGACCTGCTAAGCTGACACAGAAGGGAGATTGGGGACACCACACACACACACCACACAGTGGTAAAACTACTGCTGTGTATGTTATTTTCCTGCTTGCAGAAGCACTGTACCTGTCTTTGGAAAACTGTGACAGAGGTTAAACCACTGTGGAATCCGAAGCTGTTGCATGAACTTTAGAGATAATACACATAACTTCCAGTTTCTGTGTTGTTTTCTTTTTTAATAACTTGCTGTAATAAGAACTCGAGGGATATTTTTTGAATGAACTCGTGGGGAAAGTGAGGGGTATTATTTCAAGTTATCTACAACAAAAACAGTGCAGGTAAGTCCTTTGAAATTTTTGCCCTTTGGAATAGTAGTTAGAATCAAGTCAACCAGGCACACAGAAGTTACAAAATCATAGATCAATCCTGGTGACAGAAAGGATCTTTGATTAAAGAACTGACAGAAGTCTGTGGCTAAAGAGGGATCTGAAGAGCTCTGAACCTGGTAGGATGCCCCGTGGAAGGTGGACAAATTCCTGAGAAAGCAGGTTTTAAGACGTGTTTTCTTTGAGAACTTTTTAATTGGAACAAGTGGTGTTTCGCTTTGTAAGAGTATAACTCAGAGGCATTTTAACTCCACAGCCTGGAATTCAGTCAGATCTACTTAATGACCTGCAGCGGTCCGAATTTGGAGAACTGGGTCTGAAGGAAGCAGATCAGGGATTTTCACACTAAGAAGGAGCTATCTAAGGGCCTGAGATCCAAATGGAATCCTTCAAGTCTGTTCAGAGGCTGGATGCAGTTAAAAATGGCCTTAAGGACAGCTCAACTCAAGGGTTCTGCCATTTAAAACCCTGTTCTGCCCCTTCTGGGACTAGAAAGGCCTGTAGCACCTCCTCACCCCCAACAGTCACAAGCTCACAAAACACCCTGTATCCTTAAAATAGTCCCATTCCCGAGAGCCCAAGCTTGTGCCTACAGTTTCCTTAATCGGACTATTTACAATTTCCAGACACCCACAGGGGCTTTCTGCTCCATTATGTAACTAACGGGTTACAGACAGAGGGATTGCAGATAAACCCAGGTGCCCACTTTTGCTCTGGAATTATTCCTTCTCTGTGCACCAGCTTGATTTTCTGGCAAGAAAATAGCATTTTACAAGGAGTTTAGATCAAAATACTGATTTTTATGCTTCATTTTAGAGTTATAAAAAGTCGACTGAATGGAAACCATTAGGGGGAGAAAAAGAGGGCCATCTTCATATATGCTAGTGGTCACCTATTCATCTTTTGGAGCATTTTCCCCTACCTGCAAGGCAAGTTCATGATAATTTACCTCAAAGTGTCCCAGGAAACATTTGCAAAACGTTTAAGAAAGTTAGGTGTCACCTGCACTCGAACACTGTGTTGTAAATTCGAAGTCACTTCAGTATTGGCTTGAAAAGCATAGCGAGTAACTCCTTGTGGAGGCAGGGGGCTTGCAGAGTTACCATCAGGTTGTGGAAAAAAGAACATTGCGGCCACCCTGCTCAAACCCGGAGCTCTGTAACCGGTATCCACGGGCCCAACTGGGAATGTCACTGAGGCGGAGGAGCGCGGCCCTGGGCTCGGCCCGCGGGCGCCTCCTCCCTGGCTGTGAGGGGCCAGCGCATCGAGAAGCGAACTTCAGGATCCCAGCGGCACTCGGCGCGTCCGGAATGACTTCGCGCCTGCGAGCGCGGCTGGGCCGTGAGGGAGCTGGGCCTTGAGGGAAAGGCCCTGGGGCGGGCCGGGCCGCGCCGCGAGGGGAGGCGG
>JAVJGJ010000047.1:33350357-33372530 GCA_035590215.1 Microhierax caerulescens | reverse complement strand
CCCGGGCCCGTGGCCCGCCTCCCAGGGCCGGGCGGGGGCGGGCTGGGCTGGCGCTGCCCCCTGAGCAGCTGTGACGCGCCGTCGGACGCGGCCCCTCCGGCTGGGGGGCGCCGCGCTCCCTCGTGTCACCCGGCGGAATGTCGTCCGCGGGGTGCGGCGCCCGTCGAGGGGTTGGCAGCCCCCTGCCGCTTTGCCACCGGGCTGCTGTCACGCAGCCGCGGTGACCTTAAAGGCAGACCATAAACTGCGAGAACGTGCGCTTTGATGGTCCGTTCCCGTCACCCTGCGAGGAGTGAAGAAAACAATTCCCCTCGTCGGTTTGTTGGTTGGTTGGGGTTTTTTTTCCTAAAGTCAAGAACAATCGTAGCAGGGAGAGCGCAGAGATAGTTTTAAATAATAATGTCATTGCATGAAAATGACAGTTCAAATTTAATTTGCATCTCTCCCATCTTGAGCCCGTTTCTGCAAAACATGGGACTCCTAAAACAGCTCTGACCCGAAGACATCAGGCACTTTCACCCTTGGTAGGGGTGAAGTTTCACAGGCGCTGTGATGAAACAAAAGCTGTACTTTTAACTGAACTGGCAGCAGCAGCAGCAGGCTGTGGGCCACAACAACAAACATTCTGGCCACAGATTTGACACTCTTGCTCCTCATAAACATAGCTGCCGTGGCAGTTTGGGCATCTGGCTGGTGGCCAAGTGCTGAAAGACAAGCCTGGTTGCAGTTTGTGACTTGTGAAAGGTAAGTTGAAATAGGAAGAGGTCAAAATGTGGTGTCTTGGTTTTATTTTTGGGACTCGTCCTACAGTTCTGAAGCTTGAAATTGAGCCAGGCATTGTACATGTAGCTGAGTAACCTTGGTGGCTGAGAACACCTTGCCTTTGCTCCTTATCTGTGTTGCTACATAATAGTTCTCTTGTGAAAACATCAGCTTCTCATTTGACTGCAGTATAGCCAATACCCTCCCACTGCTGGTGCAGCCAGTCTGACCAGTTCCCTTTGGGGACCTGTGTGTGGTACATTGCTGATTTCCAGTGTTGTGTGCCTGATTTCAGCATGGGCTTCAGTTTACAGGGAGATTACTTAAATATCGCCCTTTAATGTTAAGCCTCTAATCGGTTACAGTCTGCCTTTCTATTGGTGAAGGGAAACGATACTGTTACGCAGCAAATCCTCCTAGCTGCTCCTTTGCTGACTCACTTTGATGCCTGTTAGCAAAAGAGAGTTTGTAGCAGACTAAACTGAAACTACAACAGAAAGTTTCTATTTGGGTGTACTTCCTACCCCTTCATATGTGTTCAAGCAGCCTGTAGGGAGACTTGTCTGGATTACTGGTACTTTCTGCAGTTGGGTTATTCTTTTTCTTTATGTAATTTTTTTTCTTCTATATACTGGGCACCAAGAAACTCAGATATCAGCGTAATAACTTTCTGCATTCTTTCTCTTTAGGTCCATATTGAGATCCACTGACTTGTGACTTGGTGTGTTGCTTGCACTGTATGCTGCAACTAGAGTCCATCACACTCTTCTTCAAATTCAGCCTGTCGTGAAACAGAAAAGCTATGCTCGTTGTCTCTATGAGTATGAAGAAAGAAGATTTAAAGCAGAAACAAGTACATGACAGTGGCCCAGATCATCACAAGGCAGCAGCTCATCTGACACACATGCATTCCGTGTTGAACAATTCTCAAAATCATAGTAGCAGTTTACAAGAATTATTTTATTTTAACACCAGGAATTGTTCTCTCTTTACTACTATACCTCTGCCTTCTGTTGGTAAGGAAATGCCTCCACGATTGAGTGAATCAGCAGGGAGGAACTCAAGTGCAGCTGCTTGCTGGAAGGATTCATTTCATCTGCATTTTTCTTCTGGGAAAGACAGTCTTAATGGGGTTTCTCACTGCATCAATAGTATTTCAGTAATATGCTGGCTGGAGAAAGCTTGTAGTTTTGCTGGAGACTTTAGCCCATGCTGTCCAGGAGACAACTCTGTATGTTTTGCACACTTCTGGCTGGGAAACTTGCAGTTTAATAAAACACTGCAGTTTCTGGAATTAGAAATGAGCAGTAGTGAAGAGAATGAATTGCAGCTTGCTTTTCTTAAAGAGTTGGAGTTTGGTGGACTTCCTGATCTCTGTTCTATTCCAGTTGCCTCACCGAATGAATACTCTATGGGACTCTTAAACAACCAGAAACCATGTTTCTTTCTTTGTTACTTAAACCTTGTATCTTCAGAGCAAACACGTGGATACAAGCAAATGCTTTCAAATATACAGTATGTGACTAATCATTTTTACATCATACAGATAGTAATTTCTGTGCTAGCTTTTGCACTAGCAGGTCTCTGGTATGCAGTAGTGAAGGTAAAAAAGTACTAAGATTTTAATAATTACTATTTTTAAAATTAATACAAAGTTAAATAATGGAGAGAAGGTTGCAGTTCAGGTTTTAGTGAGAAGTAGATAACTAAAGTAAAAATTGTGTAATTGCTAGTAAAACTGGCTGTTGGAAGAATAGGGACTTTTTTGTAAAGAATATCTGCATCTGAGTGGAGAGAACTGTGTAATCTCAAAACTCTGGGACTTCTGCAGGTCTGCCATTAACACTAGACTAGAACCCAATGTGATAGTTCAGCACAGATCCTTTGTTTTCTTTAGGGTTTGTATTAGTGGAGTGGTCTGGCTACTATTCACAACCATTTCCAATTAAACTGTTTCTTGTAGAACTGAACTCCTGCTCTGAATCCAACAGTAATTAATGTATCAGACCTTCAAACACTTTGAACTGGAAGGCTGTTCAGCAGTGTTTCTTTTCAGGGATGGTACTGCTCTAATTTAAAGGTTATGTCATGAGCTTTATTGAGCTACAATAGACACTATAAACAATTTTCTAAAATAATGTTTTCTTCCCTTGAAAAACTTAGTTATCACTGAAGCATAGTAATAATTTCTGGGCTTGTTGACTTTGGCTTTGGGACAGACTTCTGACAACGAGGTTTGGCAAAGAATGGAGCAAGAATGTTGGAATCGATAGAGCCTGTGAATAAGAATTTGCAGGAATAAGCTGATGTCGGCACTTAGAGGAAAGTATTGATATGGTAAGTTAGGATGCATTTTCAGCTCACCCTTCAATCCGAGTTAAAATTTAAGATTTAATGCAGAGTAAAGTCATGCCAGTGATTCACGCACCAAGTATCCTTTTTGCTAGCTAGCTTGGTTCATTTTGGAAAGAGAATAAGTGATGTTGCCTTTAGTTTGAACTGAATTCACCTGGTAAGCCAGTAGAGTTTCTAACGTGATGTTTAGTTGGATGTTAGCACATTTGCGTGGAGAAGTCCTTGATTATGAAGATGAGATGCTGGTTATCAGTGTTATGGGGAGAAATGTTGGAATTTTTTAATCTTATTTGAGTGCTGGAAGTAAGATATACTGCTTTTTATATTGTGTTTTTATTCCCATTGGCTGGCTATTTCTTCTGGATGTTAGAAGAGATAAAAATCCATTTCCTTTAATTTAGAAAATAACTTCTTCTAAAAGTTATAGTATAAAAAGTGTGTACTTTTATTAATTGTTTAACTTCTAGAATTTTGATGATGATTACCTGTCACAAAATTATCAAAAACCTCAAAATGATAATGGATTACATGTTTTAAGTAATTATTTTCACAACAGTTTCCTCTTAAGCCATTCATACTATTCACTGCCATCTCCACTGCTGCAGTTTATCAGCCTTGCTGATAAAAAACAAGTGTTTGTGGATCAAGATTGCTGAAGTGATGTGGATCTGAAACCCCAAAACACCACAAAGACACTTCTGCAAAAGTCTGTGGCTTATTTGAGTTATGGTGTTAGGCTGTTGTCTGCATACAGCTTGACCCAAAAAAAACACTTGGCAGAGCTGAGGGTAGAGGAATGAAGGTGGGGAGGGGTTACAGCCTGTTCAAGCTGGCTTGATTGCTAAAGAAAACATTGTGCAACCGCATCTTAATCTCTATAACTAGCTGTATAGGTAAAGAAATACCCTTTTCCTGTATGGTGAGCTGCTTTTTTAAAGTGGCACATGAACACAATCCTGCATCCACAACTGAATGCCTGAACTTTATAGATCGTCATAGCTGTATCTGTAGTTGTTACTTGAGACCTTGTCTGTTCAGCTGAATGGTTTGACCTGGAAGATCCTCTGCTCTGCAAATCATTTGGTAACCGCATATTTAGGGAACCACAGTTACATACAACAAAAACTTGGTAGGCGCTATTGTCAGGTTAATAGGCAAGAGGAGTAGCTAAAGGCATAAAAGAATTAATCCAGTTTTTAACACCCCTAGTCTTTGTGGTGATTTTAAAGGGGAAAAAAGAGGGGGGCAGGAAACAACAACAAAACGTGAGACAAACCACCTGTAAATTAGAATTTAAATGTATGTACAGTGGGGCGCCAAGGGCTATCTCTACTGATGACAAGCCTGTGCAGGAGTGGATCTTGGAATGCTGAATCATACTATGTATCACTGTATGTCAAGTTTTAAGCAAAATTTGCCTTGAGTGGCCTTTAATCACTTATTACAGGATCACTTTAAGTACAGATACAATACAGCTAAGTGAAATGATGGATTTTTTTGTATATTATATGTAAATTGAACATAAGATATAAAGAATATGTCTTAAGTGAGTGGATTTAATCCATTTTAATGTACTTTGCCTTGGATTTTATTGCTTAAAACCTAAAAGGTTACTTTCTAACTTGAACATTCCTTCTGAAATTCAAATAAAGGATAGTTTGGTATGTTAAAATCTCATGTAATATACTGCACTTTAAACTTGGGGAGGCCATAAATTGAAAGCGCTGTTCTTGCACTAATAGAACTGTTTGACTGGTGGTGACAATGCTCAAATGGCTTTTACTGTCTGAGGGGAGAACAGTGAACCAGAAGGATGGGCAATCCTTTGAAACTATGTATAAATCAAATGCTATGTGGTTTAGGCTACTGTTCTCTTCCTACAAATGCTTTCATGTTAACTCATCTCAGAAGATGGAAGGTGTCTCAGCCTAGAACCAGCTCGTATGGATTTTTGTGGCTTCAGTAAGTCAGGTGTGGAAAGCCTTTCTGAGTAAATGTGCTGTTAGGGCTGAGACTGCCTTGGTTGATTATTACAGCATGGAAGAAAACCATTTTTAGTAAGAGACCTTTATGCTGAACCGGGAGTTGCCTTTGTATTTCCAGTTCCTCTCTCATTTTTCTCCTCCTGTTGGTGTTGGAAAGAGGTGTTTCGAAGCAAAATGTCAGGGTTCTACTGAACAACTCATGCTTTCTAAAATTTCATTGATCCGTGTCCAGACCCTTCCCATGCTACATAGTGAAGAGTTCTATTTCTGCTATTAGAAAAGGAATTAAGTAAAAAAATATTCAATATTTAGAGAATTGCCTAGTAGTTTCCCTTAAATGTACACTTAGCGGAAATTTACTATATGGTGTACTGCTTTGAAAAAGAAAATACACTTAAATGTGTGTGTGCAGACCTCTGCATGTAGATAGAAAGTGTTCTATCACAGTGTGATGTTGGAATACTTTTGCTAATGCATATTTACTTTATGACATTACAATGCAAAATGCAGTAGAGATGGTGTTGTACTTCTCAGTGTGATATTAGCTAGTGCAATCTTAGAAACTGTGTGTGTGCATCATCATGCACCATGAGACAGTTTTACATGTAGAGTTTTTTTAGCCTTTTGCTTTTTCAGTGTTGGACTGTTGGGGTTTTTCTTGTTATTTTATCGTTTTGTTTTGTTTGGGATTTGGTGTTTTTGTTTTGTTTGTTGGGTTTTTTTTGGTGTTTTTCGTGTTGGTTTTTTAGAACTGTAAAGACTGCACTTTCTTAAACTTTGCCAAAGTTTGCTTTCTTTCTCCTTTTCTTCTCCATCGCCCCTCCTTATAGGTATATGCACTTAATTTTTGGAAGAAGCAAGCTTTTACATACTCTCCTGATAATATCATCTTATTGTAGAGTTGTTCCTTTTGGTTTTATGGCCTGGTCTTAACCTGTATTTTCCTTATCTTCGCCATCATTTCTCAGCATAAGCATATGCTGATACTATATTCCATTTCAGAAATACTCCCCTGTAATTAATTATGCATAACAAATTGACAAAAACCAAGTAGAGATGTGAGCATCCATAGTCTGCCATCAGGGTGTATGACAAGTGGTATATCTGATAGATCAACAGGTAGTCAACGTGACATTATTTCTGCTTTTCCCCTTCAAAACAGGTGCTTTGATTAAAAGCTAATATTTAATTCCAATTCGTAGTACCTCTGTCAGCTGAGAATAGCAGCTAGAATTTGGGGCTTATCAAACACTGAGGTCAAAACATACAGGTACCCCAGCTTCAATACTCCTTATGTTTTTAAGTTATTAGTATAACTTCTAGAAAAATTCACATGGATGTACGTTTGATGTTTTGAAATACGTTTTTTTTTTCCCTAAGACTGCATAGAATGAAATGTGTTCTAACATTTGTTTCTGTGATGCATAGTCAAAAACTGGGGGGATAGGGGACACAGGGGACGAGACTTTCTAGGATTTTTAGAAACATTGGTGATGAATCCCCTTTCAATATTTCAGCCTTGAAAGACTCTAACCTTCAAGGAAGAGCTGCATTCGATAGAATTTTCAAATAAACAAATTCTTGCCTATGAAAATACTAATATTTATGATCAGCTCACGTATACTTAAATACAAGGACATGGTTATCAATCTGCTGACAGTGTGACAGGAAGAGTAATACAGAAGTGCTAGAATAATGATATCCTTTACCACCCTGCACCAAGTAAATCCTGTTGGTGTGTATTTTGAAATTAATCCTGTATTGCATTCCAAAATCTCAATTATTGTAGTCTTTTTTGAATTGGTGATACAAGATTCAGACCAAGTAGATGGCTATTTCATTGTTAGTGATGAAATAAACTTAGAAGCGAAAACATTTAGAAACATTTTAGTCCCAGAGGGACTTCCAGAAAGAAAATCTGCCTTGAAAAGAGCCAGTTTATTTAGATATTTAAGATCTCAATATATGTTTGCAAATCTCTTTTCTTCCTTATTTGTGGAAGATCTGTATAAATCTGATAGCAAAATGGTTAAAACCTAAACTTGTAAAAGTATTGTTGGTCTTTAGTTTTCTGTTTGTAGTCAATTTTACTTATTATCACATATAAAAGTACCTAGATGTTATTAAGCTTTTGTTCTTAAAAGTAGGTAATACCTAATGCTTAGTGCCTGATCCATCACTTCGAGTGTACCATGAACTTCCTTGAAAATGGGTTCTCCTACCTGCTGGTGACTAACTCCAATTTTAAATGCTGACACTTAACGTGTCCTGTAAACTGTGCTGATATCCACGCAGAACAGCTGTAGTCTATGGCCATGGTCTTTGGCCCTGCTTTTTTTTTTATTTTATTATTGCATTGTGGGAGATGGAGAAGGCTGGTGCAAACCATTTTTGTTTGCTCCAGAGAAAGATGTTTACAACTTTGTACGTATTTTAGAAATTTATTGTAACACTTTTTAATTTGTGAGATGAGTTTCCTTAGTAAACTTGAAACCCATTGTCCTAATGAGGTCAATACAGACTTTTTGAAAATATAGAGTACTATTTAAGCTTCCGGAAGCTGTTGATTGTGATGCTGCTCATTTTACCACAGGAGGGAGTTAAACATCAGTCTCTTAAATATTTTCAGTTACAGCATTGTTTTTGCTCAGTACAGTGCATTTCAGTTTATAAATATGCTGATTTTGACTTGTCTTAGGGATTTTCACTGCAAATAGGTTAATGTACAAAATCAATACACAGTGGTAATGTATTGTAACTGTTTACAATTGAACTCTTGAGTACCAATTGATGGGTTTTATCAAGCTATTTAAAAAAAAAGAAATAAAAATCTTTCTAAATGATCTTCTGTCTGTGCTTAATCGAAGAGCTAGTTTTGGTGCTTCTTACTCCAATTTTTCACTGTATAAATTGTACAGATGTACTTAAAGAGCTCATGTTTCTGACAATAGTCAGATAGCTAGTGCTCTTTCAGAGATGCAATTTGAGAGATGTGTTTTACTGAACACCAAACAAATCTAAAACCTGTGTGAGAAGAGCTAAATGCTTTATGCTTGGCCTTGGAAACTTGGTATCTGAGGTCTAGGCTAGTTTAATCATGTTAAGCCACCAATATTCATTCACTGGCATCCTTTGCATGCTTTTTTTTTTGTGACACACATTAACAAGCCAGTTATGTTCAATCTTAATTCCAAGGTATTTCCTAACTAACTAGCTCTAATCTTGCAATATGGTTTGCTTTCCCCTTCTAAATGGAACTCTGCTAAGTATGTAAAATGGCCATAGCAACTCTCTTGCAAAGTCAGGATAACATTGCTGGATGATTCTTTTCAGGGTTAAAATCACCTTGATATTAACAGATACGTCGCACCTCTTTTTTTTGCTGATTAAAATATTTACATTAAAGGAGTGGAATGAATATGTATCACCTGCTTAATGTAGAATAATTTAATTTAAAAAAAAATAACAGAAACCACTCATTTTTCAGATCTCTCTTCTCAAAGTTGGTATCAATGACTTTTTGATTCTAGAGTCAAAAGACATAATTAACTTAGTTTTTGTTTGATCTCAGGGTTCCTTGATGCCACAAGTGATATGTTTTGATGTAGTATGTTATTGTTATGTGCTCTATTTATTCTGAAATGTTATTGACAACCCTGAAGAAAAAGCTGACCTTGAGTACAAAATTTTTCTTAATTGTGTGCAGTATTTTTCTTAATTGTGAATGCAGAAAGCGTATTTTCCTTTAAAGCAAGCATTTAAACATAAAAAAAGAGGGAGGAGGCAGAGAAAAATGAATGTAATCACCTAAAGGTCTGTGAAGTTTTGGCAGATGGTTAGACACCCACAGTTAAGAAAGGGCCATCAGTGCGTTCTCTGCTTCACTGTAGATTCCTCAGTGCTGCTGGAATTTGCATGGTACATAGTGAAGTAACAGTTTCTAACGTCTTCGGCTGCCCATGATGTTCCAGCCACCTCACTGTGAGACTGATGTGATCTGGCCTTAATTACTCATGTTGTCATCACTTTCAGATGGTTTACCTGTTGTTTTATATATATTTATTTATATAAATGGGCGTGATACCTGTAGTACGTGGGGAACTTCAAGGAACTCTAAAAACTTCTGCAAATAAACTCAGGAACAGACATGCTACCACGTGCATATCCAGATCTCTTCCTGTTAAGCTTTGAAGTGTTTTGAAGTCAGATTCCAGTTGGTGGCCTACTATGCTACTTTGTGGTAGTCCGTCTTTGTTCATCTGGCAAGTACAGAATTCTGCAAGAGCAGAATTCTCTGTGCAAGAGACCAGATTTCCTGTACGCAAGTATGAGATTGCCAGAGGAACCTTTTAGCTATTTAGACCCATCACAATATTTACTTCTTCAGTATGTTTCTTGGCTCTTCCCTGTTCTGGCAGATATAATAGCAGCTTAAAATTGAAAAAAAAAAACCCACCAAAATCTCAAACCAAATAAAATACCAGATTCTGCTGGAGTTATTCACATTTCTTAAAGAGATAATTTTTAAAAAGTATATGGAGTCCTTTACCTTCCATTAAAAAATATTGGATGGGGGCTTGTTATCAAGAACTGCAGTGTGCTTGAAAGTCTCTTGAGCTTTAGAAGTGCTATGTCTACTATCACAAATATTTTCTAGACATATCAACATACTCCTTCAGTTATCTTTAACCTCATAGTTCAAAGAAAGGAGAGGGGAAAAAAACCCCAACCAAACCCAAACACATTTTGGAATTCTTTCAAGTATTATGTATTGTTGAAAGTATCCCCAAGGGCAAAGGACAAAAATGAACACAGAAATCAAATGCTCACCTCTTGCTTGCTGAACAAAAAGCCAGCAGCAATGACAAGCAGGATGGTTTTGATGCTCTTTTTTGGGGCCTAGAGGCTGGAGCCCTTAATCACTTCAGCTGGAAATTATTCACAAATAACCCTTCTGAGCTCAGTAATCCTGTCTTGCTTTGTATAATAAAAAGTCTACAGCTGAGATTCCTAAATTGCCTTTCAAATCTTAGCCTTGCATTCCAAGTATTGTGCACTGCCTGCAAGCACATATGACCTGCTCCGGAGTTAGAATAGTTAAGTTTCTGATTTCTGGTCTTTGCTCCCCTCCTTTGACATAAAAGCATTTAAGATTCAAAAAAACCCGAACAAACAACAACAACAAAAAATTATGATACTGTATAGCACCTTTCTAAGAGCTTGCCTGTACACCTTGTGGTGTCTGTCATTTTAGGTCAGGTTTGTAGATGATGAATTTTCTATCAGGCTGAAAAACAGCCTACCACAAAAACTAGATTTACTCGTCAAGATAGAATAAAAATTCAAACCTTTTGCAAAGTTGGACGGCTCTCTTTTATCTTCTGTTCACTCTTAGCTGCTTTCTGAGTGAGAACATCTGGACAGACTACAGCAGGTTTCAAGTCCTTCGATTTGCTATATGGTGTGTGTTCCCAACAATCTGTTAGTTAAAATAAAAGCTGTCTGGTCTGTGTTGTCACTGTCAGACATAATTTACAGAGCTCTGTCTCACATTTTCTTTCTGGTTTACAATCATTCGTTTCCAGTTGATAAGTTTATCTTCTGATTTCTTTCCATGTAGCTAAACTACTTACTTGCCAATGCCAGCAAGCAAGAAGTCTGTAGAGATTTTCATTGCTGGATGTTTTGTTATGGTCAGTTCATTAACCTTCTTCACTACGTGCTCAATTTACAGTTAATTTTAATATTTTAAAATAAACTATTCATAAGGCATTGTAGCTGTTCCTGAATGGATGATTTAGCAGTTTCTCTTTCCTCACATAAGAAGTGTTTCTCCTGAAGGCCCCTATTGAAACAGCATTATTCAGGGTTTGATTCCATTTTCTATATTGCAATTTACTGTAGTTACCATAAAATAATGCTTTTATCCATGAAAATACCTCAGGTAAATCTTTTTACTCACATGTGCCTGTTAAATTCAGCAGCTGTTCTGCCTGGGAGGGAACTGCACTTCTGCCTCCTAGCAGATACTCTGGCTGTGATAGATAATGACAACAAGCTGACTCTTCTCAATCTAACATAGAAAACCTGAGAGGCAGGGAATAAACTCAAGGGGCAAAACCCAAAAGACTAACCAAGAAAAAAAGTGCTTTGAACATATTCTGGTCATTTTGCCAGAAATATGGGATGAGATGATGTGAATTACAACTTCAGGCAAGACAGATAGGATCTGACTTTCCTTTAAAACAGGAACTCTGTCAAATAGTTCAAATCCCACGGAGGGGGTGGGGTTAAATAAGGACTGGGAATGGGCTCAGAGGAATGAAAAAGCACAAGTATTTTACATTCATTTTATGGAAAAGGAAAACGACAGTTTTACTATTTTCCCCCAGAGTTATTTCTGTTGACCTTCCAGCCCTGTATACACCTTACAGTAACGCACAACTAGAAGGTGAAGTAGTCCCGTAAAGATGTGGAGAAAGGAAGCAAGGTTTTGGTGTGGGTATTTTTCCATTTCAGAAAGTGTAATCAGTAAGAAAAGAAATCTGATAGTAGGATTCATCTGTTTAAGTAACTTAAAGTGGTTTTAGTAGGACAAATCACAGCTTCAATCCTGTAATCCAATCACACAAGATCAGTACTGATGTCCAGCCTTGTCGACTTAATCAGAACTCTGTAAGCATGAAGATCTCCCTATCTGAATGAAACTACAAGGTCTGGACTTGTGTGGTTAAGGGGAATATCCTTAAGTTTAGGCCAGGTTAAATGTCCAGGCCTGTTGACAGTACAGCCAATGTGATTCTTCCTAGCAATTCAAATGGAGACAATACCATGTTCCTGAAATGCTCTGAAATTCATTGCGTACTTTCCAAATACTGTACCTCTCATAGAAAACCAATCTTAAAATATAAGTGTATTATTTTGAAACAAAGAGTCAGCATTTACCAAGTGAGAGCTATAAAAATAAAATACACGATGTTCACAGTTAGAGCATATTGGATGGTCTTCTCAAACAGAGGAAACTCTTAGGAATTCCAGTTTATAAAATGGTATAATTTGCTCCTTTATAAACTGATAATAGATTTTGCTAAGAATTTTTACATAGCTTTAGTCACTTGGGTTTTAATCTTAGATATTCTCATATGAACTGCACAAAGTCATTGTTAACAAAGTTATTAGAGCTTATGTGAAGTATTACTTTTTTTGGTTTTTTTTTTCCCCTGAAGTATTAAATGTTTTTTTTTTGTTTCTCCACCACACATTGTTCACCTGTGATCTGCTGGCTCTTTCATTACTTTGTTTAAATGCAGATCCTTGATGTAGGTGCTGCAGTTAAACAGTTAAAGAAATAAAGTTTAGTATTTTTATCTACTACTAATGATCAAGAAAATATACTGGGCTATCTTCTTAAAATGGCAAGTTAATGAAGTCACACCAAATTACATTAATTAGAAAGTACTTACAAGAAAAGGCTGTTAGAAGAAATGGATATGAAAAAATATTTTCAGAGTTCTTTTTCTTTTCACAGTTTAAATCACAACAAATTCTGCTTTCAAATTGATCTGACAAACATTGTTATGTTGTAATAATTTCTTATGAAAGTAAGGAAGAATCCATAGTTGGTTTCTCCCAGTTATTCTAAAGGGTGTTGTGACTGACACACACATCAGCATAGTAGTAACAGAGTGTTTCCTTGTAATTTCCACTTACAACAGAAGACACCCCAACTAACAATCAATTCAATAATTCAGGGAGATTTTACATTACATTTTTTAAATTTTCTGTTATTATCGGTGGCTTTATTTGCTGATTGTTAGCAGAAGGGGAAGATAAATTATTTTAATGAGGCAGACTTTAAACACAGGTGGAGTCTGCATCTAAACTTCTGCTAATAGACTCTGTAAGGAAATAAAAAAGGAGTTCCCATTATTCAACCAATTATTGAACGTGAGTGGACATGCTCTGCTCAAAACTGGACTGAAACCAATGCAGTATATCCACACGAACTTTGTAGCAGCATTCAGAGAATCTCTTGCTCATCATACTCCCAGCATACCTCTAACCTTGTGATCTAGAGATAAAATACCATTCATTAACATAAAATATGAAACTGTAGTTTTCTGACTGCATGTATATAACCATATAAAATATTTACATATAAACATAGACATGAATATCTTTGCTTGTTTAGCTCAAGAATAAATTTCTTCTTAAGTACTTTACATAAATGATAAAATGTCCAGTAGCAAAGAATGGAAATGCATCCCCAAGAGCTACATGAAGCATGGTAAAAGCATACCTTTCTTTTCTGTTGGATTATTCTAAAATTAATACGGATCTTCCAAAGTCCCAGTATGATAAAAGATGCTGCCTTACTCATTCCTATTGCCTATGGTCAGCATTCTGGAAGAACATCTTCAATTGATTAGCAGTTTAGATTTCTGAGAAGACTGCCTTATCTGCATTTATCTGTCATTACTTGTAGTTTCGTAAACTAACAGAAACAATATTATCTCCTTTCTAATAGTTTCAAGCCAGCTTTGCATTATTTTAGCTGAAGAACTTGAAGAATAATTTATCTTTTTTTAACTCATATCTGTATATCTCAGCTTTACTAGAACAGAATGAAATACAACATTTATAGAAAGGAAAGCTTTATACAAGTTATGCAGAAAGTCCAGACCATTTCAGGAAAAAGCAGCAGCTAGAAAAAGAACTGCCAGGCTACTGTTCTTCATAAAGAATGAGTCTGGAAATTCTGCAGAAGCAATCAGGGCGCTGAAGATTCAAATATAAGACATGCCTAAAAATACTTCATGGAATGATTTAATCTTTGAGGGAGATTAACGATTCTTGTCAACAAGTTCAAAAAGGTTTTCACTGTGAGAGAGAGACATTATTTAAGAATATAAATAGGACTCAGGTAACAGTCTATTTATCTTGCAAATATGATGAAGATGTTGAAAAAATTATCTGTTTAATTGCAGTTATCTGCCATCTCGTTTTTCAGGTTTGCAGCCCTCCATACATGCTAAGTTCTGGAAAAGCCTTACAGGTGGGAATAAAGAGCAAGGGCATGATTTTAGTCATGAGAATTTAGCTGTCCTTATTCTCCACTTTAGTGAAATGGCTTCTCTTCTAGCTGGAATACAAGAATGCAGGCCTTACCAGGCCAGAGAGGAGAAAATATCCTTGCAGAAAAGAAGTCACTTGTTCTCAGCTGGTACAATAACTGAACTAAATATCGTAGATTCTCATGCATTTGAAGTGTTCTCAGTCAACAGAAGATTTAAAAAACTTTTATGTGAAAAGTATTTCGGGTATAAATGTACTGTTATTTTCCTAAAGCTTTTGATTTTTCCCCACAAACATTTAAGGAAATGGAGAAGATACTCTGTTAAAAAAAAAAAAAATCTTTATCCAGTGTCAAAATGCTGAGCAGTACACATTTACTTGAGTAGCTTTACAGATTAACATTGTGCAGTAGCTATTTTAAATATGTGAATCATTTTTTCTATAAAACGTGCTTTAATAGTGGTGCTAATTTGAAAGCAAATCTTCCACTTTCACAATATTTCTTCACCATCTTTATTTAATTTTGGATATTTGGAAATTTTCTACATTCTGCTGAATGGCATACCTGATGTAGACACCTTTAAAGGAGAGCTTGCATCTGTACAACTGAGATTGCTGGAAATTGAAAATACAACAAAGCTTTTAAAGACACACATAAAAAAAGGAAACAAAAATTTTCTAATTGATTTACTTTGTAGGACATTAGTTTTCCAAATGTGTCTATTGTATTTTGTACACTAAGTAAATTATGTTTTTTACATTGCATTGCTTGTTTCATCTGAAGCATGGCAACTTGCCAGCCTTTAGCTTTTAGTGATAAATTCTGCTATACAAAGCAAAAATTTTTGTATCTGAGGCCACTTCCTTCTGCTATTTTATCATCTTCCTGGTTTTGTCCATTTTCAATAAATGCCTTTGTATTTTCACATCTTTTCTAATAAGCGTGTATACACAGATCCTTTCCTCTGTATTAAAACTGATAGTTGCATGTTGGTAACGATAAAAAAGACATAGACTGTTGACTTCAATTTCACTGCACTAATATACTATATGGATGCTCTTGTATTACAGTATTAAAACATTTTAACATATCAATATTGAAAGTATTTCCTGAATTTGGGAGTGAGGTGGGGAGGCAGGTGTTAATGTTTCATAAGAAGGTTTTAAAATGGCAATCATCTTTGGATACAGCTATATTTGAGTACTATAGATTGACACATGGAGGCTGGGTTCTCACAGTGAAAATGCATTATTTTAAGGCATCTCAAATTTAAGCATATTGAAATTTAAAATTAAAAAGAAATTATGGTGGAGGCCAAACATCTCTCCCTTATCTGTCCCAAGAGGTTGAATATTTCTGCCCGAGGAGAAAAACCTGGAAAACTCAGCAGTAAGGAGAAGCCACAGAGATCTTTGCACACACTGTGGAACCGGAAAAAACTTGAGGGAAAGGAGAACTGAATTAGGGTTGGTCAAGGGAGAAGAATGAGATTAGAAGGAAAAAGTTAAAGTTGCAATGCAGCAAACGGGAGAAAAGCTTTTGGAACTTAGAAGAAAGAGCAGCTGTCCCTGATGTCACTGCCCATTTTAGCAGTCTGTTGTGAATTCCTCTTTCCCACAAAAAAGTTACTAAGGATGTAAGCTGCAAATCATCATGTACTAATCTTTTTATGAAGATGGGTTTGTTGTTGTTCTGCAGACCTATTGTTCTTTTACAATTATATTAATAGTCTAACAATAATAAGGGCAGTTCTATCAGACAAACTACAATTTTTTTTCTTAAGAATGATTATTTTATACTGCACTGATTGAGATCACAGAAATCCTTTTCTGACCTCAGAGGTATTAGGTACCAAATTAATCCTTCATGTAACTGCACTGAGGTAAATGGAGTTACATAAGGATTTAATTTGACCTGTCTCCTCCATTTCCTTGGAAAAATTCTTTGTTTTAGTGCTTGCCAAGTTTTAGCTTTGAGTCTCCCTTGCTTAACATCTTCTTGTACTTAAGAGACAGTTTTTCTTTCTTTAAGACTATAAGGAGAAATACAGCAGGAGAAAGACAATTAAGGTGAAGATCTGCTTTTTAAATTGAAAGTACACTTCGATTATGGTAAGAATATACCAAATCCTTTTTGTTTTGATATAGAAGTGTATGGGATTATCCCTACATCCATGAGGATATGAAAGGAATAAACCCAGTATGTATAGCCATGACAGGGAAATTATTTAAGGGACCTTTTTTTTTTCTCAAAAACAGGGACCTTTCTTGGTTAGAGACAGCAAAAATTTAAAATATATGCCACCTTTTAATGAAGAGTCATCTCCCCTTTTCACCTGGACTCAACAGGAGCTATGTATCCAGAAATAACCCACATGAGAAGCTGAAGACATACTCTCACCAGTATACAACTGCACTTTCATGACACAACAAATGTAGTTTTTGGATCGTGACACGGCATAAAATTGTTTGTACAAATTCAACCCACCAGTACAAAGTTATTTAAAAACCAAAACCCTCATGAAACAAGGAATGGAGAGTGGTTTACTCCCAATGACTTTATGTCAAGAGTTGGTATCATCTGTCTTTTGCTGCCTGTATAAAGCCCAGTATAAAGCCTGGTCTAAACACTGTACATCATGGCTGGCTAATCTTGACAGGAACACAGTTACATGCTCATCTTTGATCTTGATCAATTTATTACCATTAGATGATCTAATGTTGCACAGATCAGATATTAACAGGCATGAAAGTCTGACTGTAGGCACAGTTTGTGAAGGGCTTGAGCATGAGGGGTCAGAAAGTGAAACTGATAGAGAGTCTGTGGTTCAGAGTAAGGTTGGAATTAGACAGGGATATTGTCCCCACTGACAAAATGACTACCCAGCAGCCTGCCTTCCCTCTTTCCACACCATCTGTGTGTCACAGTCTACAAATACTGCAATTGTGCCAATGTGACTGTTTGTGGGACCAGAGTGTGAACTTAACAAATGGAATAATTCTGGTCTAACATTATTAGTTTAGACACAATTTTTAAAATCTGGATTGAGTGATCTCATTTACAGCACAGCTTCACAAACGGTTGCATGAACAGCTGAGAGGGCACTAAAAGGCATAATCATTACTTGCCAGTTCCTGCTCCTGTCTAAATTTATGGTTCCATATTTATTAAACCCAGGTTTGTGCACTGCTGACTAGCCAGCAGCAAGATTTAAGCCAGCTCATGTGGAGATATGCAATTGCCTTTCAGACACGCACTGGTGAATCGACACGAGCACCTGGTCTAACCCTTCCAACACTGTATGTCATGAGTGAGTCCAGCTTGTCACTTGGCTGCCATATGGACCATGGGATGCCAGCACTGTTACACTGTGGAATTAAGGCTTTGCTGGGTGGGGAGGAGGAAGGAACTGTGGGGCCTCCCCTGTTATCAGCATTACTACAATAAATCCCTCAACTGCTGCTATATGCATGCAGTTAAAGCAGGACTCTTGTATGGTCTGCAGCCCAGCTACAACTCCCAGTGTAGCATGAATTAGGAATTTCAAATTCCCAGGCCTTGCTGAGACTGGAGAGTGGTATGTGATAACACATTTAACCATCTCAAGCTGGAGTTAGCCAGCAGAGGTGAACTCACAGACTGTGGCTACTTCTCAGGGTGGGAACAAAGTCTGGCCTTAATCAGTGCACTCTCCTTTGAGAATTACTTTACATCAAGTTCTTTCACTTTCATGAGATAGAAGAACCCTCTCCAGCTTCATGCAAAATTTTACTCATGATTTGCCTCAGCCCATGTCCTTTGAATGCAAGTCCTCTTTTTCTGTTATTTTAGGCACAGCTTTCATGCTATAAAGCATTCTGTTTGTGTCTAGTACTATGCATAATTGATACAGGTAGAACAAGTTCTAATGCAAAGCATATTTCAGATCATAAGCACTACAAAGTTGGTGGACCTCCACAATCTTTAATGCATTTGGTTTTCCTCTCTGGGACATTCTGGTGTTCTTTACTCAAAGACTTGCCAGTGCCCCTATCAGTGTTACACAATGGAAATAAGCAGTGACCTCCAAAACCAGTAAAATTTGATGCTACTTTGATTAAGCTCATTTGGAAGTCTTAAAAGAACTCAATAACCTCATGTCAAGAACTGGAATAAAAAAAATAAGCTGCAAATAAAATTCAGGATATGATTTAAAAGTTCACCTGGAGAAAAAAACATGCAAAATTCTTAAAAGCCTCTTTAATTTTGAGGTTTTCTTACTATTTTTCAGGGAACAAGCTTCCTACGCATACGAAAAAGCACCATTCATAGAAGATGTTTGACTTGCTAAGCTTCAGCTTTTATGTTCCCCAAAGCAATATAAAATACTTGCATGTAATTTTTTTTTTATTAAATGAAAGATGCAAGCACTTTTGAAACCATTAAGACAACCAGCAAACAGGTTTTTCTGTAAATGTGTTTTTCCAGCTGAGACAAATACGACATGTGTGACAGCATAAGAAACAATACATGGCTAAAATCCGTCTGCCAGACAGAGGAAGTCAAAGAGTTTGCCTTAGGGGTTTAAGAATACCAGCTTATTCAAGTACTGATAAATAAATAAATAAATAATAATAAAAAAAGGGTGGGGGTAGAAAAAAAAACGCATCATGATGGACTAAGACCTTCCTGCCTGGAAACTATTAGGCAATGCTTCTTAAAAAATAAAAATTGTTTGATCATCCAGATTTGAAACAAAAGCATTCTTTAATACAATGGCTTGAGTATTGGTGACTGATTCTACCCACAAGATATTGTCTTAGGGAATGTAACACTTACACTATTTTTCTAAAAATGTGAGCATCTATGTGAGGAAACAGTAAAATAACCAAATAGTTCTAGTTTATAAAATGTTGCACAACATCTGTATTCTTTAAGACGTATCTATATTCTTTGAGATATAGCTATATTCTTTAAGATATAGCTATATTCTTTAAGAATGTATTCTTAAGACTGTACAGATGTTAGCACATTTAAGATTAACAGTGCTCCTTACGGGTAACTATAAAATCCTTCTTACCAAATCTAACAAGTCACAATAAGCCAGACTTGCAAATTAATGATGTCTTGACTGAACATATAAAATGGGAACACCTGCATGGGGGATGACTACCTCCTTAAATAAGATTTCAAAGATTCTTCCTTCCGACAGTAAGGTGCAATATTCCATCTCTCTGTGTCTGATACTGAGGTCTAGCTAGTCTGGTGGCACAACGGCATTTTATTTCTTTCTGCATTGAGAACAATTCAGAATTTTATTTCTTGTCTTTGAATACAATGTTACTATCTATTTTCCAATTACTGTTCACGTAACGAACATCATCATAGTTCAAGCTTTTGATTAGAAATAAAAAAATTATGAAATCTATCATCATAAAATGGTTACATCACTGAAACATTTACATTACTGAAAGAGGGAACTTACCAAAGTAAGATTAAGCTTATTTCTTTCTAAAACTGAAGAGGAATAATGAAGATGTTTTTTTCAGAATTTCCATTAACTTCCAATAAAGAGCAATCCTGAAAAAAGGGAATCCATTCTGGCTGAGGAAAGGATGTGATAATCAGCGGGCTTTCCTACTCCTCAATTCTTTGATTGTTAAAAAATAAAAATAAAAAAGGGAGGTGTTAAGAGTAATTTTCATTTTCATTCACTACTGCTTGGCATCTGGTTCAAACTGAAATGCATAGAAATGGTTTGTTATTTAATGAGCTTTTAAGACCGCGAAAATGTGATGTAAAGAATTCAGTTGTCTTCACTGACTCTCTGTGTAGGAACAAATGTCATAACAGATGTGCTCCTGACCCTGTAAAATGAAAAATGACATGATAAATTACTACTTAGTAGAAAAAGAATCAAAGAGATATTAAACCATCAAAAAAAAAAGAAAAAGTAAAAAAATAGTGTATCACCTGAAAATTCATCAAATAACCAGATTTATCATTAAGGAAGCAAGCCTGCCAACAGCAGTTTTTTGAGAGAACCCAATCTTCCCCTAAAAATAATTTCAACAGACCAGCTATTAAGACTATTATTTACACAAATGACAAATTATGAAGTTCTTCCAAGACAGAAGGTTAGACTTGTGGATATAAACTGGCAAACCACACTTGTGATAAAAATAGAGCTTCAACTACAGAAGGGAGTGCAAGAAAGAAAAAAAGAGATCAAGCAATTTTTAGAAAACTGTTGATTGAAATGCTTATTAATATGGAGAGAAGAACAACTCATATATATTTCAAACAGGAGAATGATCAAAGCTCCAGAAAACAAAGCAGATGCGACAGAATTATTCACATCAGTAAGAAAAGTTTATTGGAGTGTATCCTAAAATTTGCCGATATTGTAACCTGTCTTGCTACCTGCATCTTTGTGGGTAAGGAACCACCCAATATTAAATTATAGCGGCATTGTTATTGTTGAATTACCAAAAACTACAAAATAGTTCTGCTATGGCAGAACTACTATAGCTATGATGTAGAACTCTGACTGTAATTCTTTAGTTGATTTTGTACATTTTCAAAAAGTCTATTCCTGACCTAGTTAGGTTTATAGCCAGACATAAGACGTTTTATACACAGGAAAATGAGACAAGGTAAAAGGTTCGATCTTAAAAGTTTCTATGACACATCTCACCTGAAGATTAAACAGCTTTGTCCAGTAAGCACCTTGTACTCAGAATTAACAGTTTTATGCCTAGAACACTTGTAGGATCAGGTCCATGCAAAAGCAAGCCTATTTACAATACACACAGTATGTATGAAAATGTCAAGTTTTAAGGAGTATCTGTCACCACTTCAGAGAAAGACAGCCTTGAAGAATACACTAGAATTTCAATACCCTTTTGTACTATGTATCATTACTAAGTCATCCTACTAAAACAGGACTGGAAAGAACAGATTCTCCTTCAGAGGATGTAGAATGACATATATTTCAAAATTACAACAGAATAAGCTATATATTCAATAATAATGCAAAATACTGAAAATGTATCTGGTTGATAATGAAGTTATATCTGATTTTAGCATGGTTTATATAAAATATCCCAAATGATCACTTTTTTCGTGTTTTGCTTGCATCACAAAATCATTTTATCTTTGCTATTAACTTGAAGAATTTTAAAATCTAGTACTGCTTCCATGAAGTCAACAGGAATTTTGTACTGAATTGGTGGGAGGAGGACTGTTCCCCACAGCTTGCTCTTCTTTGCTATTAGAATTAGCGATCAGGCAGTCTTTTATTTTGCGCTAGAATTTCCCTTATAGCAAAAGTATAAGGAATTAAATATAGGAAGGAAGAAAAAAAAATGATACTTACAATCTAGAACAACAAAAGAAAGGAATATAGTTTATATATATAAAGGTGTAAAAACAACACAGATGACATGAAAGCCATCTGTGATCAATTATAAAATTAGAATTTTTCCCATGAACCAGATTCCCCTCTAATGTAAATTAACAGTTTGTTTAGTGTGCAAAAATATTCAAAGCCCACTGTCAGTTCATCTGCATTCACTTATTTTAAAACCATCCTGTAATTGCACTTTACAGACACACATTTCAAAATACATCTCTTACCAAGACAATGCTTCTGGTTTATGTAATCATATTATTTTCATGCACTAACTTACTAAACTTACGATGTCTAATTTAAAATAGGAATTTCAGGGGAGTGTTTTAAAGTTTGTGATGTTTATGATTTGTAGGTGAGGTAAAACGGTTTATCACCAGTGCAGCTGTCAGAGCCAGACCTCAGCTCTCAGCAAAACGGGCTGTACGGTGCTCCGTCCCATGCCAGCCCACCAGAGGAAAATTAAAAACCCCGGTATTTTCCTGTTGGCTGACCCTTTCCTCCCACAGCTTCCCTTCTGAATAAAATTGTGACACCAAAGGTGTTTGGTTTTTTTTTTTTTAAAAAAAAAAAAAAAATTCGGGGTGGTGGCGGAGAAGGAAGGA
>JAVJGJ010000047.1:33298219-33348664 GCA_035590215.1 Microhierax caerulescens | reverse complement strand
GGGCGGTGGGGCCGGGGCACAAAGCGGGCGGCGGGGCAGGGCAGGGTGTCCCCGTGCCCCCGCGGCAGCCCCGCGCTCCCTGCCTGCAGCCCCTCGCCCGCTGGCGGAGGGGACGGGGGGAAACCACAAAAAGGAAAAAAAGTACGTGTCTTGCAGTGTGCGAGCAGTGAAAAGAATAATTAAGCTCTTCCAGGGCTCTCTGTGTGTGTCGTCTTAATGGAGGCTCGGTGATAATCATGGGGTGGCTCATCCAGTTGGAAGGAGGGGAACTGTCTCGAAAGGCAAGTTGCCGGATTCTACTTTTAGGAAATCGGTACTCGCATCTTGGGGGAGTTTTTATTTTTAATTTTTGCCTTTGGGAGACCGGCTGGCGCACCATCCTAGTTCCAGGCGCTGCGGGCTTGCGACACGCTCCCCTCCTTTTAATTTATCATGTGTTTTGCGAGTGCGTGTGTAAAGCTGCTCCTGCCTGAAATAACCAGTTCTTGTGTCTCATCAGCGATAATGGTGGCTGTGGTGGAGCTGAGCCTGCCTTGGGGCAGAGGGATTGAATGGCCTGTCCTATATTCTCTGTGTCCCTGCCAGCCTGTGGTGGTGGCGGTGGGACGGAACAGAGTGATGAGGGTAGATCTGAAATATCTGAAATAAAACGCTATAAACAGGCTGCGTTTGAATGCATCGGCTGATTTCTAAATAGGTAAAGTCAGGGCTAAACCTTCTGTGATTAATAGTTGCACGGTGCTGGCTAATTCTAAATATAATTACCCAGAACTCGGAAATCAAGTGGGTGTGGTGTTTGTTGTGACAACTTGAAAAAAAAAAAGCTGTGATGAATCAGAAAAATAATTCTTCAAGCAGTTGCCTGGATGTGGCCATTTCTCAGTAGGCGTTTCTGCGCATTTTGTCAGTGGTAGACTTTTTAGTGATAGACTAACTCTTAAAAAAATAATAATCTGAAAAGGGAGGACAAAAAACAAGCCAGGCCTGAAAAGTTATTATTCAAAACAGTTGAGCACTATAATTGTTAAGAGCAGAGAGCTGCTTCAGCTCAAAATATGTTATTTTCACAGTATTATGGACTTGCATGTGGAGTTAAGGGAAATGAGCATGCTTGTTGCTGTGTAATATAGTACTATATTACTATTATATATATAGTAATACAGTACATGCAAGATGTAAACGAAAAAGTGGACATATTGCTGAACCAATCTTTCATAAGGTGTTAAGCATTTCAAAGTTGGATTTTCATGGTAGGAAAAATAACTCATGACCTCAGAAGGGGATGGTCTATATTTAGCTAAAGGCTGGCTCTATAGGTGAAGTCAGATTTTTACCTAGCATGCAAGTGAAACTATTATTTATAACTTCATATCATGTTAATAAACATAATGCTTTTTTGGGGTCAAATTATGGTATAGTTTATGTTCCGCCTTACTTGGCTTCATTGTAAAACAACTGTAGACTAATGAGACTGGAAATTTTTTTGCCATCAGTGTATTTTACATTTTATACTGGCTTCTTGTGAGCATCATGCTTTTTTCTTGGATAGCCAGTCTGGCCTTTTCTTGTGGACTGCTGGCCGTTTGGAACACCAGAGTTAGTTAGGTCATTTCCAGCTAATGAATTGGTATTTTGAATTGAAAGTAATTTTATTTGAACAATAGAAAGCATGGGGAAAGTGTAGATTTCACAGCCAATCTTAAAATCCTTTATTGCTGCCGGGTAGTGAGACTTGTGGGGTACCAAGGGAAGTCTAACCAGGGCAGTCCAGTGTTTTGAAACTCTGCAGGACGTTTGCAATCTCATACAGAGTGGGAAATCCATAGAGAAAAGCATGTCGCTATGCACAGGTACTTCAGGAAGTATGCAAAGCTGACTGCACAGAATCACCCTAATTAGAGACTTGAACTAGATAAGCATCTAAATATCTAGGACATTAAACTGTGATTCAGACTGTAAACTGCTATTCCCAGTTCAGTTCTGCCTGCTGCCCTGCTCTTCAGTTTAATTTGCATCCTATGCTTCAGTTCCCTTATTTGTCAAATGGGGTCAGTTGTTTTACTGCCTCTAGTAAAAACTGCAAATAAAAACAGAGCTGTGTAAAGTTAGGATTTATTATTTTAGAAGCATTTGATGGAAGAGAAATGTTAACAACGGGAATTGTTCTTAGTACCTCTTTCTCTTTTGTATGTGGAGCCCTTAAATAGGGGCACGGGTTTATATTATACAACCCACTTAGGCACAAGCCTCCCATTGATTTCAGCAGAGGCTCTGTGCATGGATTATTGATGCGATATGATCCGAGTCAGTTGGTGTTTGCCTCAGTCTTCTTTTGTGTTCTGATTAAAATATCTCTGTGGTTCACTTAATCCAGGAAATTTCTCCTCCTCCCTCTCCTCACTTGGGTTAAACCCGTGTCTTTTGTGGTTTGACTGAGGCTTTTCTTACAGGCTGTTGTTTAGGTGGTGGTGGTACCAGTGAACCAAGCTCCTCCTGTTGAATGGTGCTGTTGGCAGCATGTGGTGTAGTTGCTTAACTGCTAAACAGTAAGCAATCTTATGTATAAGGTCAAAACATATAAACAGTCTGTGCTGGAGGTGCAGAATAGTACTTCTCTTTTTCTAAATTTGAGTCTAGTCATGCAGCCGCTTTGTAGTCCCCCAAATTCAACTCCGTGCCATTCCTCTTGGAGAAGAGTGCAAGGCTGAGTACTTATCAGCTTCTGCCTGCATGTTTGTTTTAAGGTGTCTCTATGAAGGGCTCTAAACAGACATGCCAAAGGGTTAAAAACCTGCTTCTGTCTGACAAATAGACCAGATTATAGCACTAATTATGGTATTGAGGTTTCCCTACTGTTCCTTAAACTCTACGCTTTATTTCTGAATTTTGAATCTTTTTTGGGGGAGAGAGCAGTTCAGTTGCCAAGCTTTGTTAGTTGTTGGCTGTACTTGCAAGCGATGGTGCCAGGTAGCACGTTGATTCTGTTATGTAGACAGCCGTTCAGGAGGAACTAGACCAAGAGACCAGATCGTCTTGCAGAGGACTCACAAGAATGGATTTGCTGCCAAATCAGATTTAGCAAGATGACTTCTGTTCTTCGGCAGGGCAAAGCAGTTACCCATTTATAGGTAAAAGCTGTTAAATGTAACACGCACACACCGCGGCGCCCCCCCCCCCCCCTTTTTTGGTCTTACAAAAAAATTTTAGCATTGATTAAATATCTATCTATCTCTGTCTATCTATATATCACTTCTAGACATAAGCAGCCTGATCTGTTTTTTTCACATTGTAATATCTTTCAAACGTTGACAATAAAGATGGAAGAGTCCATGTGGCCTCCTCATGGTTATAGACATTTGCTCTGCATTTAAGACTAAATCTGTGTGTTTTGTTTGCAATAAAAGAAACTCATAAAATAAATGTATTTTAACACAGAAGAATGTTAAATATGTTTCACTCCCTACTCGTCAAAGTGGATAACTTGTACTGGTAATTTTAAAAAGTTGTTCCAAAAGTTCTTTAGAGGAGGGCTTGTAAGTTTAAATAGCATGCTAGTGAAATGTCAAGAATATAAAAACACACCTGAGTCTTACACTAACCACACAAATTGGTTGTAGGGAGAGACCACAAAAACCTAAATGACCTAAATATGACTTTTACCAGCCTGCAGAGCTTCACACCAAGTGTCTTTTTGCTAAACAAATATTTCTTCATGGTAAACTAATCTCATATTTGTACAGATTACCTGTCAGTTCAGCAGTATTTTAATTTGTAGCCCAAAAATCATTTAATGTTATCACTAATAAAAAATGCTATCATAATATATTAATAATTATTTTGTAAATATTAGCTATTTTTGGTGATATCAGAAAATGGGGCTTGTTAATTGCAGTAGCACATTTAAGTTTTTTTCTTAATGCATTAACGTTTTTCTTAATGTTCAGTATTTTTAACTGTGACTTGGAAGAAAAGATGATTTATTTTTTTTTGGCTGATAAAGTTTCCAGAGGTTGTTGGTTGCCAAACTTGGATGTATTGTTGTATAATGATATTTGGTTACTTGCGCTCAGCAATGTAAGCATGCCATGGATTTAGGGGAGCAGTATGCCTTTAGCATAGCATCTGTGTGTATTGTTTCATCTAGGAAAGCAAGCTGTAGGATTTACTTACAGGAAGAAGCGTACTTTGCAGAACAGTGCCTGGGAATCATAGTAATAGCCATGTGGAAGTGGGCTCCCCGCATGCTACTGTTACTAAATGGATATTGCAATCTTTTAAGTATCACTGGAGTTGTAAGAGCTTTTGCCAGTTGAGGGACTGCAGATTGTGAGACAACACACTGCTTTCCAAGATAAATTCTGCAGTTCACGTTGAATTTCTCAATCCTGTCGTATTTATTACCTTCTCTTCTTTCTTTATAGGTTTTTTAATAGTTTTTTTAAGGGAAAATGAATGAAATAAGTCTTGGCTTTCCTCTGGTTTCTTCTGCTTGCCATCTCGTTCTCCTCTGAGTGTCTCATTTCCTAGTACAACAGGAAGGTTTTAAAGGCTTTAAACTCTTTACCATCTTACCTGTTGCTATCTTTTACTCCCTCCTTTTCCCTCCCAACACAAAGGTGCTTTAGTCTGTTGCTTTTTACACCCCATCTTTGGCCTCACTTACTTAATGAACTAGTGTCCCATCTCATTTTCACATTGAAAGTTGTTGGATGAGCTGTTTGCAGTCACTGTCTGAAGAGAATATCCTTCAGGTTCATCGTAGGGCCTTTCCACACTTGTTCTGACCCCTTGTACTCAGTACATTCCCTTCCTCCTCTTATCCTGCCAGCTGCCTCTAGTACTGTTTACTATAGTTTTCTTTTTGAAATACTGCTCTCTTTTTGGCCTATTTGACTGTTCTCTCCTCGTTCCCCTCCTGTTTTGTTAATTGCTTTTTTATTTGGAAGGTGATCTTTCTGATCTTTCTGCTTCCAACTTTTTTGTGAAGATTTACAGGACCCTGCACTTGGTTTAATGCTGTCTTCTCTACATCTTGTGTCTGGATAATCAAATTTGCAAATAAAAAAGGAACTATCGTATTTAAACGGATGAGTCACAGCATATACTGTGTGCTCTGGATCCAGTACCATCTGTTCCAGCTAAAATGGCTTGTTTGACATCTTAAGACTGCATAATTGTCATCTTAAGCTTGATTAGTCTAAAACAGAGCTCTTAATATTGTTTCCACCTGCTTCCTTTTTTTGATGTCAGTGAATGCGCACACTGACACCCTGAGTGGTTATTGACAAGTAAATAGTGAGATGTTATAATTTATTCTTTCTTAAAAAATAATCTGTAGAAAAGTTGTAACAAATGGCAGTGAAAGGGCAATGCAAAAGTACTGGAACGCTTTTTGCAACCTTAAAGTTACGAAATGTTACGTTTTCCTATGCAATATTAATTTTCCTGTTTGAACACACAACTAGAGTTAATCTGGTTATGGGATCGCACGTGACATGTTCTGTAAACTTATGCATGTGACTAGCCAGCATGTAGGACAGTGTTTTGTGGTGATCGAATGAATCTATGTGAATTTTTTCCTCCTTTTTAAAGTAAAGCCATAGTTAATGATGTCTTATTCCTTTGGGTCCCTGTAGTTCATGAGTACTTAAAAAATGTACGGAAGGATCACACTTATTTTAGTGGAGTTGGCCATGTGCTTCATTCATAGATGATAAAAATAAGTACTTAGCAGCTGGTTTATTAGAAAAACCTTTCAACTTCTAGAACTGTAAGGCAGGAATTCCATGGAAGTGAGGAACACACTATATTTTACTTTTAAGATTTATGGAAGCAAAGGGAAAACAATGTGAGCAGACTTAACACTGGTGTTTTGACTTCTTCACTGTGGATTCTTTTAAGGCAGTATGTTTTATAGGAAAGGTATGTGACTTAGGTAGTAGAAATGTATTTATGCCATTTGTACAACTTTAACATCTAGCAAATTGTTTTTAATTGCATATGACTTCCTTCTTTTAATTCCAACTATTTCATGGGAAAACTTAGTATTGCAATTTTTTTGGACAGTAGTGTTTCCTCTTAGTGGGATAGACACACAAAATCTACTAGAAAACCATGTGTTTTGTGGTCCTCTGAGATTTGCCTGAAGAAGGAAATGGTTTGACCTATTAGGTTGCTATGAAGTAAAAACATTCTTGTTCGTTTTTTTTTTTTTGTGAACATCTGTGTCACATTTATTTAATTACTTTCTGAGGTTCTTTAAACCCATTATTTGGTAAAAAAAGTTTTATTTAAGGAAAATAAAGCAATGCGTAGCTGCTTCCACAATTTCATTGAAGTTCGAATACCTGCTTTTACATAGGTATGATATAAGTGGGTAGGTTTTCCAATAAAAGTTGACATGTTAAAAGGCCAACACAAACATTATCTAGTATTTCCTAGGAAAAGTGTGTTGGACAAATTCAATAGGATCTCATGGAGTTAACAGGAAATTTTTCATGCTGGAGGCTTGTGGAGTACTGAAAACATTTGATCTAATTTTTCAACAGGTTGGGCTTCTTGACATGGTTTTACAATTTAGCCTTGTTTTCAGATGTTCTGTTTATTATAGAAAGGAATAGTTATATTACGCCATGTGTATGGAAGAACTGTGAAGCTGAAACTGTTTTTTGGCCACCCAGTGGAAACGGTACCAACAAGAATAGATTTTACTGCAAGAATATTAATTGTTAGGTTTTCTGAATTCCATAAGAAAATTCTTCAACAAGAATTGAAGATCAGTTCATTTGTGAAAGTTTAATCTGGATTCAAGCCTGGCTTTCACTGTCATGTCCAAGAGCTCAGCTGAATTTTGAGGAGCTGCTGCTGTTCATTGCGGATGTGCATCCTTCATACAAAAGGAGGAACTGTTGATTTTTAGATGAAATGCCTTGAGTTTCTTAACACACTCAAAAAAAAGCTGTGTGAAAATGATGAAACACAAGTCTGCTGACTCTCAGGGTATGGAAGAGGCTGAACAGTAACTGTGGGAATTAATTTTAGCGGCTGTTTTACCCAGCTACTGGTTCTCACGCAGCTTCTAGGAGTATCTACTCCTCAGTCAAATTAGATTGAAATTGAATGCTGTGCTAGGTGTACTTTGGCAGGAGGAGTTGATGGGTAGGAAAAGAAACTTGTCCAGTATCTCTTACGCTCACTCTCATTCTCACATACATGCACACAGAAAAGAAGGCTGAAAAAATTGGCATGTGCAAGTAAGGGGACTGCCTCTTACTGTTTTCTCTTAAGGGGAACTGTGAGATATAATCATTTCATGAGTCTCCTCTACGTTTTTATACAACTGACTCATTAATAGTGTAACTTCTAGCATGGAGATGTGTGGTTTGGTTTTGGGTTTTTTGGTGTGGTTTGGGTTTGTTTTTTTTTTTACTATCTGATTCATATTGCAAAATACCCATCAGGTTGTTTTCTTGTTTAATTCCAAGTATTCAGGAGTTTTTATTTGCTGTTAGGTTTTCACTTTCTTGTACTGTAGATATCATGCTCCTTCAGATCCTTGTTAGCTCATAAGCAGTGTTGTCTGTAGGGTCAGATTCCAACATAAACCAGATCCTGTTGCCTTACTGTAAGAGAAGGGGAATTGTCAAAAGGCACATTTGTAATTGCACTGGGTATTATAAAATAAGGAGTTGTGGTCGCTCGAAGCAGTATTTCTTGTATTCAATAGTCAGACTCTAAATACTTTTGGGTTTTTTTTCTTTCTTTGCTCATCTGAGTTTGGACTAATGAACTTCCTGCCTCGTCATTCTAGTACATGGAGGAGGAATTTTCCCACCAGGGTGTGTACTCTGAGTACAACTTTGGCCACTTGCAAATGCAATTTTTGAATTCGTAAAGCTGCTGTGTGTTTTTGTTTCAGTATCTCACCAGTGGCCAGTTATGGGATGTGAAGGAAAGTTTTCCCAGGAAGTTGAGGTTAAACCAAGTGGCTGTAGGAAGAGATGGTGGCTTTGTTACGGAGAAACTCTTGTTTGCTGGGAAGAACCTTGCAAGTTAAATGCATTCTCTTACTGTGAAACTCCTAGTGTATGCGGGATGGGGCTTGGTCCTGCATAGGACCATTCTAAGTCCTACTTGAGAAGACCAAATGGACCTGATGCTTTCCTTGTACACACAAAGTGCTCATCTGTTTCTGATTGCCCACACAGGAGCTACTGTGTACAAACCATGCAGGCTGATGATTCATTAGGTGAATATGCGTCTGTATATTGTTTTGTGGTTCTCCCTTTACTTTTTTCTTATTTTTGGTTCTATTTTTTTCAATTTCTGTTTTCTTTTTATGTTTAACTTAGAGTTCTTCTTGGGACCCACCCAAACTGGACAATATTTCCGGAGTATACGTTCAAGAGCCTCTGTCATGTTGAAGTAACTTGGTTTAGTCTCATGTTTTGCAGCCCTGGTATATACTAATTGGGGAAAACTCATTTTGCATCCATCATGTAAACACCTAAATGGGTAATCTATGTTAGGGAAGTATATGTTTATAATCTCAAAGGTAACATTTTTATTTTATAGACCTCTATTATTATTTAACTTGCTCTTCTTCTAGTCAATTTTGACCTACTGTATCACACTGCTAGTTACTAAAATGATCTTATTACATGCTTGCAGTGCTTTTAAGCAGCATCCGGCATTCATCTGGTGACAGGGAGAATATCTGTGCTTGTTTTCTCACCATTTCTTGTAATTTGTGCTGCTGTTCCTCAATTGCAGTTTGTATAGAAACTGTTGTTGAAGTGGAAGTTGAAACTGGTGGCTAAGGTTACAGACAAAGTTTAGAGAAATGGCTGTTACCTCTATGAAAACGTTTGCAGTCACAGAAGGGAGAGATAAAAAGGTTTCAGGTATGTGACTAGTTTGTTCTTTGTGTAGATGTTGCTGATCGGTAGGTAATCTCCGACTGGGTCTTAAGCCTGTCTTCTATGTATTACATGAGGTCAGCCTTTCTAGGCAGCTTGTGACATTTCAGTTTGCTTGTAGATGTTTTAGCAAGGACAGATAAATGGAGCATATGGAGCCGATTATTTTTTTGGCTATAGGAAGTGGATTTTTCTGCATTAAATATAGTAACTTTCTTTTTTTAAATATCTGAGAGGAAGCTTCCCCACCCCTAGTGATTTTTTTAAAAAAATCAAAATACATGTAACTCTCTTTGCTCTCATTTTGCACAAAGTAAGTTGGAAAGACTGCAATGTTTGGTCTTGTACCAATAAATGACATAGTATCACATGAGTGTTTTAAAAGATCAGGTGGTATTTTATAAGAGCAAATATAAGAAGAAAACTAGTGTAAGTCCTTCCGCTGTGAATTCACTGATATCCAAAGTAAAAAGAGTATATGCTATATTACTGTTCTTATTTTGCTGAAAACTTTTTTCCTTTTATATCTTCTACCTGTGTTGTAAGCCTGAAAAAGTAACATGTTACGAAGGGGAAAGGTTGGGTGAAATTGGTAATCCAAATTATATACAAATAATACTCTAAAGTTTATGGAGCCTGTGGGTGGGTGGATGAACTTGGCAGATATATCCATTGTGGTATGTTAGACTTGAAAGACCATATGGAGATGATTATTTTCTGGCATTCTGTAGTAAAGGTTTTTGAAGAAGGATTTTTTAAAAATTTTTTTTAGAAAAGGCGTGAATAATAGGAAGAATAACTTCAGTTTGCATTGAATGGTAAAATAGTTCGTTGTAGTAGCATATGGAAAAACAATTTATTCAAAAGTAAGCTGCTAAAAGAAGTTATCCTACTGCTTTCCTATTAGCTCTCTTGTTTTCTGAAGGCAGCCAAAGATTCTGTGCAGCTGGGACTAATACAGGATCCAGCTGTAACTTTTTTTATTGTTGTTCAGATGTCCGGTGATGGTCAAGTCTAAGTTATTGTGTGGAAATTCAGTAAAGGAAAAGGGTAGGGTGGGAAAAAAAGTGACTCTTTATGAAAAATATTCCAGTAAAAGCAACAGGAACTAGGAGTATCCATTTCAGAACTCTGCCATAAATCCCATCCTGAAATACTTGAACGCCTTCAGATTTTGCTGTAGACTTTAAGTCATCTGAGAGTTCTTGGTTTATTTTTTAAACAGAAACGAAGTTAGCTGATTGGAGTGGGAAGGTGGCCATTCTTTCAGACTGCTTATGGAGGAAGACGCCAGTTTCTTATTCATAGTACAAGGTTTTAGTAAAATTCTTTACTCTCTTTGAAGTATTGGTACAATATGTAGTGCTACAATGTGGAGGATATCAAAAAGTTCTGATTTTACTAACTTTACTTATGTTGTGTTTCACTAGTCATTGTTTTATAGAACCTAAGTGTGTAAGGAGGGGAGAAGTCTTAATATTTTTCTGTAGAGTTTGGTTTACTGTTGGTATCTTTGGTGCTTCCAAATCCGTAGACGGTGCCTTGGATTGAGATTAAACAAAATAAGTGAGCAATACAGCAAGTATATGTAATGGTGAGAATACTTGATGATGATCAAAATAATGCATCCTTTTATTTTTCAACACAGTTGTTTGGGTTTTTTCCTTGTTGAAAAGGTCATATCTCTCAAGTTTCTTTATAATTGTAGCCAGTCATCCTGTTAGTTATTTGAGTCTAAGGATGCCAGTGTAGAAATGTACTGTCCTCCAGTTATCTGCTTCCTTTCCAAACCTTCCTTCCAAATCTAACTTGCTAATGGAGTCCCATCAAACGGCTACCTGAATTTTGGAGTTCTTTTACTATTATTCTGAGTGTTTAATTTTGAATGTCGTTACTCAATCACTTTGTAATTATGCTAGTCTAATTTCATGAGTTTAATAACAATAGTATACAAATTCTAATTCCTAATTGACTAGAAGACTTAGCTTGAAATACCGTAAGTTATTTCCATTATTGGTGACAGTGAAAGGAATTTTAACACAAACTTATTGTCTCAAGCATAATCCTGGACAGTATTAGTACATTCCTTTCCATGCATCTTAATTGGTTGTTGATATTAATTCTTTTATTGGAGGGAAGAAAAAAAAGAAAGATTTGTGGTTGGTCTGTTGGCTGCCGGACAGCCTGGCATTCTGCCCCACAGTGCTAGAACATAACAACAACAGCAATTTATTTTCCTTCCTGAGCAGTAGGAGCTGATGTGTGACTTCAGAGTGGAAGTAAACTGCTTTGAAGGCAGAACACTTCTAACACAAATCAGTTGCAAAATGCAAAAATATCTACAATCTCCTTATAGCAATGTAAAATGTAATAATTTTTGGAGTTCCTGTATGTGGTCACCAATACCAGTGGTAAGAATGAGGATTTTGTTTTGGTGGCATTTGGTAAGAATGAGGATTTTGTTTTGGCATAGACTGCTGCAGTCTATGGATGAGTGACAATAGCAGTTGATACTATTTACGTGAATTAATTCACTGTCAATGTGTTTTGTAAACCTGCAACCGTTTTTTGGTTGGTTTTTTGTTTTGGTTTTTTTTTTTAAGTTGGCATGTGTTTCTTCTTCTGGTTAATTAAGCAAATGATGGCACTTATTTTGCTCTGTTACTGCATTTAGTGATGTATATTTTGTACCTGTGTTTGGGATTTGGTCAGATTGTTTCCTCTCCCAAAATGTTGTATTTTATCTTTTTTTTTTTTTTTTATGCAGTATTATAAATTAATACCAGGCAAATAATTTGCTTTCCCTTTCTTTTTTTTTTTTTTTTTAAAGGCATTGCAGTGATTAAATAAGCAGTACTACTTCAGTTTATCCTTGTTTTGCAAGAATGGTAGTCAGAGTTCTTTTCTCCCAATTTTTAAGGATTATAATATTTATATGCATTGTGAACAGCCTAAAGGAATCTCTTTCAGTTTAATTGCTTTCTTGAAATGCAGATCAACTTACAGTGTATTTTGCAAAATTGGTAGATGTAGACTCTGCCAATGTCAAAGACCATTAAAAAATACAGGAACTAGAAAAGAAACTGCTTACAGATTTGCTTTAAGATGCTTTGGCTGTATTCATGACATATTATAAGGAAAATTCAGAAAATATTCATGGCTTGAGAATAAAATCTGCCAGCTAAATTGAAGAAACTGTGATAATGTCTTGCATCTTTGAGAGAAGGAACACCACATTTCAACTGCTACTGCATTGTATTTTTCTCTAGAGCTCATATGGACCTAGGAGATTACTTTTTTTAATGCGATAGGAAAACATCAAAAGGTCCTTCTTGCATTTTAGAAATAATAATATGACAATTCTGGCCAAGTTTTGGCTTTTCACTACCTCATTTTACATTTTGAAGAAAGGCTTTCCTGCTGAACAAACACATGTTAGCCTGATAGCATTTTCCTGTATTTGAATTGTGAACAGTCAAATGACCCTCCAGAAATTTATGTTATAGTAGATACAGGGTTTTAACATAGAATATATGCATACAATAAATCTGTTCAACTAATCAGTCTGCTTCCTTTCCCTCCCACCCCCTTGCAGCTGGAAGTTCATCAGCTTCTGTTACTATATCTAGCTTCCTCTTGAGACTTTCTAGAACAGATTTAACGTTGGTGGCAGGCATTAATGAACAATGTCGTGATTATATGCTATGGGTCTGTATAAGCTGCCATTTTCCATTGCTACTAATTCTTAATGGAAACTATGTCATCTATTTAGTGTGAGCACAATACATGTGCCATGTAAAGCTGCATGCTGCAGTATTTAATGAAAGCATGTACATCATCATTTAATCAGTAGAAAATATTTTTAGGTTTCATTTGACTAGTCTGGCATTTAAAATGGAAAATTTATGATAAGATGTTATTTTCCTAAGTTCTTAGCTAGGATAATGCAGGATAGCTAGACTTCCACTGATAGTTGTTTGTAATTAATTATGCTTTGAGTTCTTTGGTGTATGAGAAGACATTTTTTAAAGTACAACTGTCGAAGATTTCAAGAAAAAGAAAAAATAGGTGCTTCTATTTGTTTTAGCAGTTGTAAACTTTAATGATAAAATACTTTCAGTCAGATCTATTGGAATTGAATGGCCTGATTAAAAACTTGTCTAACAGTGATTTTTGTTGACCTTTTTTCTTTAAAGGATCAAAGTGTAGTCTTTCAGAACTAGCTTCAGGACATTTAGGGATACTGGCTGAACATCTGCAGTTTCAGTTGTGTATAGCACTCAGGTGTTCTGGTCAAGCTCCAAATAGCAAAGTTTTAAGGTCCAGTTGATTAAGACATTGAAGACATGGTAGGACAGATGCTGTAATTGAAGAATCTTCTAGAACTGATTTTTGTATAAATGCGAAGTAGACTGTAGACTGGTTCCTGTCTAGATGTATGCTGTCAGGATTAGGTGATTTTTGATGGCAAAAATCTATGCTTAATAGTGCCACCACTTTTCTTACCAACCACTTTTCTCAGTGGTTAAGGAAGAAGACAATAAAGAGTTTATCTGTGCATGGTATTCTCCAGCTGTTTTGCACTCATTGCTGTATTATCCACGTTTGTGAAATACAGAAGAATCTCTAAACTGCATTAACAAGTTTTCTCACTACTTAGTGAGTGAGCTGTGTTGGCAGAGTTCAGACACTTGCTACAGACTGCTTAACAGAAGTTACAGCTTGGTATTTCTGATTGCTCTAAGGCAGATTTAGGATGGTTGCGAGTATGTTAATATGAGTCAGACTTTTTCCAGCGTTACACAAAGTTTGTGTTAGTATAGTGAAAGCTTGTGCCCAGTAGAGCACTGTTCGGAAGAAGACATCTCTTTGGAAATGTGCTCAGCAGAGGCTACATATAACCACATTGGAGCTGGTATCTGCAGGTAAAAATGTCGTGATTTGCTGTAGGTTTTTCTCATTTAGGAAGTGATGCCTTTTATTGTTACCTTTGTGTCATTGAGGGGTGGTAGAACCTAAAGCATTTTGTCCCACTCAATTGTTTCCCGGTCGACAAAAATGTTTCCTGTTTGAGCATGGCAGGATGAAGTGGAAATCTGAGAAAGAATGTTTATTAATAGGAGCAGCAGGAGCTGATGGATTTACAAAGAAATTGAGAGTTGAATGCCAGTTACTTGCTTGAAGTTTTTAAATCTCTATTAATAGTTTTCAGGGAAAAAGCTTAATTTTATATGCTGTAAGTCAGAGACATCGAGAGTAATAAAACTAAATTGCTTAGATCATGAATTTGTAGGGGTATTATTTTTTTTCTTGTTAAGTACTTGCCTGAGAAAAAATGATTAAATTATTTGAAAATAAAGTACAAAAGATTATATGTTTAGGTTATTTTCCACTCATCTCTGGAAGGAATGCAGTGATCTTGCCAGTATTGGGCAGCAAAAACAGCTTAGAAAGGGCAATGTAATATTTTAGCAGATCTTAACGGCTGAAACCGTTAAGGAAAGTTTAAATAGGAAGAATGTATTTATTCAAATGAGGTTTTGATCAGAATGCCAGAAGGTCTGCTTGCAGTATGAAAAAGCTTTCTTATTGTAACATAGAACTTCTGTCTGCACTTACAAGGATTCAAGTATATGCTGAATGTGCTCTGTTTCGGAAGTATGGTGAGCCAGATTTGGTGCAAACTGCTGATGGTCTTTTGCCAAGCAAATAGGAGACCAGGGGTTTGACCTTAAGGTAAGTGGATCCATCCAGCAAACTTCTTATCAGTGGACCAGATAAAAAGCTCTTTTATACCTGGATTAATGACTTGTCAAGCTAATTGTTTCATGGTGTGATGACAAGCAGCAAGTCACAAAGGCTAAATACACTCTTTTCTGAGGATCTGGAAATGCTTTATAGTCTTAAACTAAGCCTTATTACTTAACTAACAAATCAATGAATAAATTCCTGACCCCTCTTAGTGCCCCCTCAGGCTGTACAGGGCAGCATGTGGCCAGTGGGCTTGTTGATGCAGTAGCAAGAAGCTGGAGCAGTTTGAGCCTAAGAAGCGATATGTTGTATTAGCTATAGCACATTTCCGTCCAAGCACAGTTCAGTGGTTTCCATAGTAGGTATTAGGGTTAGGTTTTTTGGAGGAGACTGCAGGAATATCAAAGGCTTACAAACATCAGGTATCGCATTGTGCACAGTGTTCTGCATCCTTGGTGGATGGTTTTGGTGGTGTTTTGGGAGAAAGTAAATGCTACTTGAGCAGTTATTTAGTAGCTAAGCACTCCCGTGTGGCACTCTGTAGCTGTCTCTTGGAGACAACCTTCAGAGAATGAAGATTACTTTCAAATCCGGCAGTCGTTCCACCTCCTTCAGTGTGCAGCTGAATTTGGAAAATGAATAAATAGAAAGCTTCTGCAATAAATACTGCTTCTGAAATCTAACTCCAGAGCTGTGTCAGGTGGGGATGGAGGAAGGGGAAAGATGAACTTTGCCTTGCTTTTTCTGAAAATTGGATTTGTGTGCTTTATAAAAAGCCAGCAATCCTAAGTACTTGGCTAATGCTCTCTCCTAATGAGTGAAGTACAGTGAGCAGCTTCCTTATTGCCAAGAGTAGATGTTACTGGAAATCTGTGACATAGAGACTGTCTGAGCCCCAACTGTTTTGCTGGGCACACAGTAGGTCTGATGAGCTGTGCCTGAATCTCAAGCAGGATTTGAGGGTATTGCTGGCGGCCAGCCGGAGGGGCTGGGCTCTGGGACCCCCCTGCAGCTGCTCAACAACATTCCTGTCAATTTTCCGTGCTGCTACTTGAAATGGATCTGACGGGAATGTCTGCTACTACTCTGGTGTGTTTGCTTTTTGAGTCTTTTTTTCCAGGGTCTATCCTAGGAAGAAATGTAGGTGCAGACCAGCCAACCATTTCCTCTGCTCAGTAACTGAGGATGCTGTGGGAAACACAGCGGTTTTGTAAGGGCAAAGCTGAAACACATTGCTACAATTTTTATTTTCCCTTCTTCTAACATTTCAAAAGCAGAAGGGATCAGTATGTTCTTGTTTGTTTCCTCCTTACCCAAGAGATGATGAAATGATCTCTGCTTTCAGAAGGAGTTGTCTCACACTTGGTCCAAGATGCTTGGATCCTGGAGCTGCAAGCAGTCTAGATTGGCAGCAGGACATCTGTGGTTAGTCCAGCTGTTCACGGGGACTCCTGGGAGTTGTGTGCCAGTGGGAGATGGATAACCCTGCTTTGCTTTTTATCCACACATACTCCATGGGATTGCTGGGAGAGAAATCTGTCCTGGTTGACAAGGAAAAGGAGTCAACAGAGGGGGATTTGCTCTCCTGTCAGTAGCTTAAACTTTGCCTCACGTTCAGCAGAGTTACTAGGAAGCATCACAAACCCTTTGAAGTGAACACAAGTGTTCTGGTGGTGGCAGTTCAAGCAATCCAGCTTCCTAGTCTGCATGGGCTTCCACTTGCTTGACCTGTTTTCCATCAGCAGTCTGATCACTCTCCTATGCTGGTCAGCTGAAGTTTACATACAGGACCGCTTTTGTTCCCTTAGAGGAGGGCAGCTTTAGTGATGGTAGATGGACTGGACATAGTCCAGTGCTAACCATTTCCAATTTTACATGAGAAGGGAATGTAGTATAACTCACAAAGGTGGATTCTTTGCGAATTTTCTGATCTGGATTTGAACTAGATAATGTCTTTGTATTACATGGCATAATGTCAGTCTGCTGAAGACTTGGGAGAAATCTGCTAAAGCTTGCTTACCTGAAGTGGTTGTCATCTTGCAGTTGTTTAAAACTGAAGTGTTTTTTAATTACTGTCAGCATGGCTTGTATGTTGGCTCAATGAGAAGTGAACTGTGCTGTTGTAGAAATTAATCATGGACCATCCAGTCCCTTTCCATCCCATTCTTTTTATAATTCTGTGTAGCAATACACTACACTTTTGTTGGGTAAAATCATCAATGCCCCAAGTTAAAAGGTATGTGCTGCTTCTGTTCTATAGCTTAAAAATCTTACTTTTGGAAAGCTATTGCATCTGTGCTTTTTGATGTCAGAATTTTCCTGCTGCAGGCAAGCAAAATCTGCTCTTCTTTTGCTGCCCTTTCTTTGCACTGTAGTGAATGAAGTGTTTCAATTAAAGACATGATAGTTTTAATATGTCAGTTATGTTGTGCCTACTTGGCACGGTGATCTCTTCCTTTCACCTCCTAGATAATGCTGAGGGGGAACCCAGATATCCTTCCTGAGACTCCCACTTAAAATGTGGTGGTTTTGCATTGCAAGTGGATACATTATGTGCTATCAGCTGTTCCCCGTAGTTTCTCCTGGCATTGTTGCTGGGTCATTCTCTCTCTCAGAGGTGCTAAATTTTCTTGTGGGATGGATCTTGTTGCTATGAAAGTGAACAAAAGAAATTCAGAATTTGCAGACTTGTACTCTAGAAAGGCTAAATTTTGTGTTAATGCTTACTGTAATATAGTATACTATAAGCAAAGGCTTTCAAATGCAAACCAGAGAAAATTTATCTGATTTCAGCTGTATCACTACATAATCTACCTATTTGTTTCTCCAGTTTTGCACGTGTAAGTGCTCCTTAGGGAGAAAGTTATTACTGAGTTGTCCCAAAATCATTTATCTGAACTCTGCCTTGCAGCATATATATTGGGGAGGGGGAAATTTGATTCTGTTTGACAATGTTTTGTTGATCTGATGCAGTTTAAAGAAAAGGCTTGAGGCCTCTATTTTTGGAAGGGTAATATCTGTATTTATACAGCTTTTACTTTGTGTTATACACAAAACTGGTTCTGATCACTCCTCCCCATTATTCACTGTGGGGAAGAGAAATGAGATGCAGTCATTTTGTTAAAAAGCTGAAAGTGAAGTAAGAAAATTTTAAGGCAATATAAATGCACCACTGTCCCTAAAACAGCAAGGCAGTGCAAGACTGCATTTTTACTTGTGGTGCTTGGTACTGTGAAGTCGTACATTTGTCTCACATCACTTTGATGTTACTGTTTTCCCTGTTGAAAGAGAACTGTAATATTAAGGTGATAGTATAAGTGACAGTGTGTGGCTGTAACACTGTAATCAGAATGGTGATTCACCAGATTTCCTGAACAGTAATTGGTAACTGTTGCTAATGAAGGCACCTGCTATATTGGATAGTACTTCCTGTATCTGTGCTAACGTGTTCATAACCCTCTCTGAAACACGTACCACTACAGTGTGGCCAACATCTCCCTTTATACAGTCCACATTAGCTAGCATAATTTTTTTCTGTACTTCTTAAATATGTGTGGGCATGCATATTTTAACACTTTGTTATTAATGCAAGTATTAATTTATTTGAGTAAGAGAATGTTAAGTTAAACTCAGCTTTCTTTTCATATTCAGTAATCTGTATTTACATATTTTAGAAAGAAAAGTTGGACTAGAAGCATCTTCTGATCTTGAAGCAAGAGTAGAGCAACTGCAAAAGAAAAATACTTCTAAAAGGAAATCCACACTTTATCTATTTTTAATATCAAGTTGAACTACTTCTGGGATAACCCAGCAAGGGTGGGGTTTTGGGGTCTGAGCTAAGCTGGTTTTAGAGCTGGCTGGTGTCAAGGGGGTTGCTGTCCCCTGTATGCCCCAGCTACCAGGGGGTTTCTGCTGGCCTGTTGTGTTGACTTGGGCAATTCTGTGGTCTCTCGGTGAAACCATTTGGCCCACTAAACTAGGAAGAGACAAACCCAGAAAAACAGGATGCAGGCAGGATGGTGTATCTGGGAGCAGCAAGTGGCAAAGTGGTGCAGGAACATACAGAAGCTGGTACCATTTTGCTACCCGTGAAATCTTGCTCAGAGCTGGTCCCTGTGTGGTTTTTCTTTCTCCCCAGGTAATGCTCCTTTATTTGCTTGAAGGCGGTTCTTTGTTGTTGCAAAACACTTGGTTTCTTGATGAAAATATATAAAAATGGTGAAATAAGATAGTGTTGAATGGAAGATGTAAAGGAGGTAAATGTAATGTAATTGTGGCCTTCAATACTGCCTGTTAATAAAAATAATAGAGCATGAACAGTAAAAAAGAAATACTCATTAACTTAAATACACACTGCTTTCAAATGACAAGTATCTGTGTTAGTGGCATCATTAGGAACTAAAAAGCAAGGTAGATGTCTCTCCAGTTCCTCCTTTGGGTATATCTGGTGGCAAGGAGAAGATGTGAAAGTTGTTGTGAAGTACCTATTTGTGCTTCAGTGCCATTAAGCAGGGCAACTAACAGCTAGCAGCAAGGGTTAGCAGCTCATGCAAGAACTATGAAAAGCCTTCATACTTTTTTCTTTCACTTCACAGCTGTTGCTGCTCATGTTATCTATCTACATACACAGTTTGTAAAGATACATATGCTGCAGTTGTTTGCTGCGAACTCCTGTCAGGTTCAAGAAATGCATTTACTGTGGTCTGTACTTTAGACAGAAGCATATTTATTTGCAGGTACCATGGTGAGGCAGCACTCTTCCGTGTGTGACAGCTGAAATTAAATGTGTTTTGGGAGGCAGGTAAAATGTGTGGATTGGATCCCCTGCTTCGGATCACCATTATCTGGACCCTGGTTTGGCACAACTTTGGAACTGCATACTTTCTGCTTGGCTAGCAGTGTTAGCACTTATTATATATGGCTAATTCTGACCAGGGCAAACACAAAATCTTGCTTTATTTGAAGTCATTCTTATGGATTATAATAAATACTGTTTGTTTTTCACATGAGATGTTTTCACACTTGGCAGTGCAGTTACCCTGCTGTCTCTTTTTCTGTATAGAATAAAAATGTATTTCATAGTTCCAATTTTTTATGCTTTTGTTCTTTAAAAAAAAACCCCAACCAACAACAAAAACCCCACACACTTGAATCTGCAAGGTATAATTAAATCTACCTTGCAGTGGAAGTTAAAAAAAAACACGTAAAAACCTTGAAGATTTAGTGGGTTATGTCAGAGGGAAACTCTTTTCTCTAAATTCCTGAAAACATTTTAATGTGGTAAGAGGATTAATATTGTTAGTTTATATATTAATAAAAATATTAATATTGTTAATCCTGGGGGGGGGGTGTCCGTCCCCATTAGAAGTGCAGGAGGACAATAACTTCACTATAACTTGCCAGTAAGGTGTCTCCTCATCCTAGAGTGAAAAGTGCTGCAGGAACATCTTGTGATGGTGAGATTTCCAGCAGCTAAACAATGAGAACGATGGATGTGAGTTTGAGGTTCTCTTCTGGGTTTGGCCACTGATGTGCTTTCTGGCCATAGTGTCCCTTGTGACTGAAAACTCTCAAAATAACTCTGCAAGCCATGGACTCGGTCCTAAATTCCTCATACCACTGACTGGTCATTTTTTGTATGTGAAAGGATACTGTGTGCAGGATTATTTCCCCTCTTAATGGAAGTGTGATCATTCCTATGCTAGAACATATTCAGCAGTGACTGAATAGCAGAGCTTAATGCAGTAAGGTAGTTAAAAGAAGGAAGCAATCAAATCCAGCTAGTTTTACTGATTGAATTTAATGCAGATATAGTTTGTTTTTGCACTGTGAAATAAATCTGTTGAGGAGGATGTCCTCCTACAAAAACTTCTATGGAATTTTTAATAGTCACAAGTGGTCACAGCTTTGTTTATATATATCTCATCTGAAAGCTGGAAAATGTTCCTATAATTAAATTTTAAAAAAGGGACCATGCAGGGGGAAAGGAAGAGAGACTAGCTTGAGAATATCCTTTGAGGCAAATGTCCTGAGACAATCAGATTTGTTCTCAGAGATGAATGTGTATTATTTTAAAGGCCAGAAGAAACAAGTCTACCCATTCTGCGTATGGGTGATGATAGGCTTGTTTAATTTTAAGCCTTGTGTTGTATGAATTATCTTTACACTTGCAAGATGTTTTAGTTGCAGCAAAATTAGATTCTATCTAATTGTTCTTTGAATGGAATGGAAATACTTGAGACCAGCAATTTGGGGCAGACATGGAAGAAGGAAAATATTTATCTTTATGAAATCAAGTTAGTTGAGCAATGAGAGTCAGGGTTTTATGTTGCTTCATAAGTGGGGTTACAGGATTAGTTTTTTATCTATTCTTAGATACTGCTAGATGTTTGTTTTCTGCTGGCTGTGGATTTTACTGTGTCCTCTTGAGAGACTCAGCTCTGAAGTCAGTTGAAGTGGTGGAATGAGATTGCTCTGCACCTTGGCTGGTGACTGCTGATGGAAAGGGTAATAAGTAAAAGAAATTTTAACCTATGAGTTTTGGTTCATACAATACCATTGAAGAGCTGAAAAGGATTTAATTTTTGCTACTGAAAAAGATGAAGGTTTCAGAGGTATGGACTTAGAAAGTACTAGATTTGTCTCCTGTCGCAGGATTTGCTCCTAATTTTCACTAACCTGTAGGACTTTTTTTGCAAGTCTATCTGTTGCAGTTATTTCTCAATCTGGAAAAGACTTTTCTTTTTTTGGTGCCTGCGTGCTCAAAAATGCCTCTTATATGTTGGCAAATGTCACGGTTATGGGCTAATGCTTTTGTTTAGATACTGTACTTGGGTTATCAGTAGTGGGAAATCATTTACCAAAGTGACATCACACGCTCAGGACAATATATTGATTTCTGTGACAAGCTACAGTTTGGGTTTTGTTTGGATTTTTTTTCCTAACACATTTAGAGTAAACAAACCTGTATTAAAGGTGTGTATTCCAACAAGTGTGTGTTCACAAAAAATTAAGTATTTTTAGATCTGTTACAGTATTTGAAGAGACAGGCCAAGATGGAATGTATTATTTTTATTTTTTTCTGTTGGTAGTAGCAGGAGTAGCAACATATATGGTGGTGTGTTTTCATCTCTTAATACTTGGCCAAGAGTATAGATTGTACTTCCAACAACTTTTCCTCTTTAAATAAAATATCAGTATGTATATTGACTTTCTATTTAGTAGTAGCTGAAACTGCAGTTTTAGAAAAAGGAAACTCTCTCCCTGTAAGCTAAAAAGTTTTCACACAAATGACTTATATTAGAACATTGTCTTTATTTAAAGATTAGAAGATAGCATGACAGCATGCTGCAGCTGCAGTTTGTTCACTATACTGAAATGCTTTTGTTCTTATTTAGTATTTAAATGTTCTTGCTAACTCCTCCCATCCTGTCTACTTTGTGTTTAGATTGGTGAAAGACAAAAGGCTTGGAAATGACTCAGGACAGCTAAAAAAATCTGTCTTAAAGAACAAATATGCACTCTATGAGGTCTTCTGTGTGAGGGTTATGGAACGCAAGGTTAGGAAAAGCAGAAATGTTCTAGCTGCTGAGGTCAAAAAGGTGGCTTATGGAAGGGGTCTTGCCAGGGCAGATCGTCACTCACCATCTGCAATATTTGCTTATGGCTGTAAAGATGTTTTAATGCACTGTTGTTATCCATCAGCCATTTTTGATCTCTTGTTTGCTTGCTGGGAATCTTAACATCAGCCTTGGTATCAAACATCTCAATGGTGTTTTTCAAATTTTTTTAATAAATGAAATGGATATTTTTCTTTTCAAGATGGAAATACTCAATGTGCTTATTCGGTCTTCTAAGAATATCTGGGCACCACAGCTCTACACCTTTCCTTCCAGAGAAAATTATTTTCAGGCTCTCCCTGTTGTTCTCTGCTTTGCAGGTTGCATAAGGCACCTCATGCTCGTTAAAAGGTCTGATTGCTATTTGAGTCTTGTCACTGAGAAAACATCTATGTAGAAGTAGGATGTAGAGGGTTTAATGTTTTTGAGGTGTTCTTGAATCATTAGGGATCCATGAAAAGCAAAGAATAATTGAAATGAAAAATGCAGAGTAAGTCAGTACTTCTCCTTACTTGTAAGGAAAAGTTTTAACTAATGGTGGATGCCTGTTAGTGTTAGCGGAGGTTTTTGGGGGCGATGTGTAGTGTTTTGGTTTTAGCTGCAGTTGAATATCTTCCATTCTTTCCTTCCTTTCAGGTAAGGTAGACTCATCCAATGTTAATATTTCAAAAGCCTTCATTGAAACACAGAGATATTATTAGATTTTGGTTTAAGACAGAGAATTGAAACAACATGGAAAATAGACGTAAAGTTGTGTAGCCTCCTGGAGTAAACGCCATCACCCTCTGAATTTGCAAGCTGTAATGCCACATACATTCTCTTAAGAACCTTTTTTTGTTGTTTGGTGAGTTCATTTTCCCATTCATAAGTTTTCTTACCAGCATAAACAGCAGTGCTGTAGAAGGGTGGCAGTGATGATACACAACCGATAGAAGGATGAGACTAAGGCAGACATCTTTGTGTATCACACGCATGCCAATTTGTGGTGATGATTATAGACAGTGCTCTTAGGAGTCATCCTGACAAGTCAATCATTCTTTCTCTGTACTGGTGGTGTGAGTAGAAGTAAAATATTGACTATACTGGTAGTTTTGGGAGCTGAGCAGTACTGTAACCCTGACTCAGTTGTATACTGATTCTTTTATTCGTATCAAAAGGTACTGGAATATTTTGCCTCTGATATCAATACTGTTATTTAAAGATGTTGTGTTATTGTGCAGTTTTCTCTTAAGTGCTGTCTTCCAAGTTCTCTCCAAGTGCAGAATCTTCTTTCCTAGCAGGCTTTTCTTGTCTTGTACCTGGCAGGTAGATACTTGGTGTCATTTCCTAATGCAAAAGGCAGTCTGACTCCCATTACTTCCTTTTTGTTCTAACTGCATCATTAATTGTACTGTGAGGGTTGTGTGTCTGCTACAGCTGTCATCAGAGGAAAGGAAAAAACACAGCAGACAGTCTTTGGGTGCTGTGGGAAAAAGATAGAGGTGTTTGATTTCGTTTCTTTGGTGGGTTGCTTGACCATAGAAGACTGTCACAATTAGTGTTGATTCCATATAGGAATTTCACTTCCGGTAGATATTTGAAACCTGCCCCAAGGAGCTTTCACTGCACAGTAATGTAAGGGAGATAAAACCGCAGTACCACTCACTGGCGTTCTGCTTTGGGAAGAGTTTGTGATAGCAGCTAATACAGAGATTTTGTAACTCAGCTTGAAGAAAAACCAAGCACCATTATGAATTCTAAATATTTAAGACTTAAAGATTACTTTCTGTTTGGGTTCTGATGAAGTTTTTCCAGTTGACAGTGAAGGTAAGAGTTACCAAAGTGTGTGCAGTGGCAAAAAGTTAAAAATTTAAGAATTCTTAGTAATACTGCTGTTGCAAAATTTTAATCTAATTTCATCTACTGATGTAACACTGCAAATATGCTTTAAGGATATTTGAGTGTACTTCCTAGCTAAGAGAGTGATTGATTATACACAGTTTGCCTTTTTATTAAACATTGGGTAACAGTCTTCCTTTTTTATTGTCAATCCTCAGTTAACTAATGGTGTATTTGCAGTATGTGTAAGTACATAGTGTGCATAGTCATAAAATCTCTTGAGTTTTTGATGGTTTAAGATCTTAGAGTATACATATAAGACAAAGATTTGATGTAGGCATGTGTATTCATAAAGTTTGATGTGAAAAGAATCTTGTCAGTATTTGCATGTGAAGAAGTTTTAGGAGTGGGTGGGTTTCTGATGAGATGAAGGGAAAAAGTAAGTGAATGTACTGAAGTCTGGTATTCATTCAACAGAAGACTGCATTTCCTAAACTGGAAGTAATTTAATCATGTTTGTATCTGGAGTAGTTAAATGAGCTCATTTTCCGTAATTACTTCATGTCTAACGAGGTCTGTTGCCATTTGGATTTGATGTTATGATTTGAATCCTGAAAGGAAAGGAGCTGAACCACTGGATGCTGAAAATAATCAATATATTTCATTGAACAGAGGCTGTGTTTCAGATGTGTCTTTAAAAAAACATCCTGTCAGGCTGAACCTTTGCTTGTGATCGTATTGCTTAGTCTGTTACATGTGTATATAACATGAAGAAACAGCTTTTGCCATCCCAAATGACCGCATCTGTTCTGTGTTGCTGTTGGGACAGAACCATCTGAATATCTTATTCATTATTTTTGTTGTTCCCTTTTACTAAGCGAGAAGGAAAAGCTGTTCTATAATTAAGGAGCTATTTCCAGAAAGTGAGTAGCATTAGAACTGGTGCTATAGGATCATTGCAAAGGAGGTGAATATTTGTGGTTCATGTCTAGTGCCGTTCGAGTGAGTGAGAGTAATCTCTGTTCAAAGTAGTTTCTTGCTAGGGAAGATGTAATTGCTCAAGAAAAGCAGAGATCTTGTGCGAATAACTTCTTGTGTTTGCTGCTTGTCAGGCAGAGACTACGGGGTGAGTAAGTGACAGCCATAGCTGTATATAGAAACATGTTTACATATTCAGTAGCAACTAATTTTTATCAACAGGGTAACATATTTGTTTTAGCATAGCCAAGGAGAGACCTAGAGTTGACTTAAATACTTCAGACTCACTTAAATGATGTTATACAAAACCAGATGGTTCTGATAAACTGTGTTAAATAACTGATTCTGACTGTATTTATTTGTATATCCTACTGATGGAAAGTAGCTGGTGTTAGTAGATTGGATTTACCTGCATCTCTACTCTACAAAGCAACCAAATGAAAGGGTACTGCTAAAATGGTGATGTTGTCTGAAATCAGCACCAGGATACACATCTTGTATTTAGCTTTAGCTAATCTTTGGCTTTTTCCCCTGAAAGATGATAATGTCTTCTGAATCATAATTCATTTACATGAAGTATTTTAGTCTGTTACTGAAATCATTGGAATGATAGCAGACTTGAATTTGGCAGTTAAGCTGTAGAGCCCAATTTTTCCACGTTAGTTGATAACAAGTTTCCTTTGATTGTCTAGCTTTCTTTTTAAAGATAGGTTCTGTCCTAAGTCATTCAATTACATTACTTATGATTCTGTAAAGTAGAATCATAATAAATTAGGTTTGGGGTTTTTTTGGGTGTTCCCCCCTCTTCCTTTCCTGAAAACGATCCCAGCTAAAAAAATACTGCCCTGATGTTTCAAGTAAATTTACTTTTCTTAATCAGGTTTATTCAGTTTTCTGTAATGAGGTATGTTTGCAAATACTAGCAGTCTGTACATTTTCCTCTATTCCAGTGCCTGATGACCTCTCCATAGAAGAAAGAGAAGAGCTTTTAAATATTCGTCGCAGGAAAAAAGAATTGATTGATGATATTGAGGTAACTGATTTATCTGTAAAGATCCCTAGATGACTACTTCAGTAGATTAAATTATAGTAAACTGCATACCTAGCTATGAATTCCAGGTAATGGTTTCAAAAGCATATAAATGGCTTAAGCTGAATAGTACTACTAATAAATAGGATTTGTGCATCATTTTTGTACTTTTAAAAATTGTAACTTCTGTATTTATGTAATGTAATGTGTACATGTGCACAAATCTGATTTGTGTAATCAAGAACTCATGAAACAGCAGATTTACAGGATAGGAGTGAGTGAGAAATCTGGGTAAAGGAATCTTAGACTGAAATTGGTAATGGCAGTTTGCTCTTGGTGCTCTGACATGAGCACACACTGGGAGTTAGATCCATGTGTTCAAGTCATTCAGCTGTGGTAAAATCTTTAAGCTAAATATCTAAGGAAGCTTAAGACTCATCGCTTTTCTTCAGGTGACTAGCAAATATTAAAACCCAAAATCTATTTATCATATTAATGTATGATAGATGATTTCAGAAAGTGTTTTAATGTAGGTTAACATATTGTCCTTCCTTCTTTTGGCAGAGATTAAAATTTGAAATTGCTGAGGTTATGACAGAAATTGATAACCTGACTAGTGTAGAAGAAAGGTAAGTAATGCTACCATATGGTCACGATTCAGTAAGACCTGGAACAGGTCTTCCAGGAATAACAAATAAAAATAGCTTTGTAAGGCTAAACAAACATTGGATTGCCTTTATTCAGTCTGTTACAAAGTCTATAAAGCCTGACTTGATCCTGTTCAGGTGTGTCATTTATTTGAATACAGAGTACGTTGGATAGAATGTAATATTTTAGACTGTCCAGTTGATTACGATTTACCTCAGTATGATGAGTTCTCCGAAGCTGCAATCACTTGAAGGAATTGAAAAGAGTAACAGAATTCTCCCTTTATAAAAAGTGAATGTCTCGTTTTTGTAATAGAAAGTACACAGTAGCCAAAATACAAATTGAGAGAAGCTCATCCAACAGTTGTTTTTGTAAAAGAGCAACTGATAACTGCTTATTGTTTCTTCTTTTTCTCCATTTGTAGTAAAACTACACAAAGAAATAAGCAAATAGCCATGGGAAGGAAGAAGTTCAACATGGACCCTAAGAAGGTAGAGAATTTTTATTTTCCACTTGTCAGGGATGAAGTTCCTGCTTGTAATGTGATCTCTGACAAATAGAGTCATGTTTTAAGAAAGTATCTCTGATAATGCAAGTTCACAGGCCTTCTTTGTATGTCCTGTGACACACTGAGCAGAGGGTTAAATTAGCAGCAGTCATTAGTCATTTGCCAGTCGTGTACTTTTTTCACTTAAGCAAATCTTTTTGGATAACGGAGGTTATTTATCAACAGATAGGTCAGGTATTGATTGAACTGGCTTGCAGAAAGATTACTTGTATTTGATAGAGGTGTTCTATGTTGATATCGCAAATATAATTCTAAAAACATTTTGATGTTTGGTTATTAGTGAGGCCATACATGCTTTTTTTTAATGCCCTATTTTTATTTCTTCCAGAATACCTTTAACATGTTTTTAAATTTGTTCTCATACAGACTTTTATATTTGCATATCTAAATTGTGAAAAAGGCATGTATGAGCATCTGTATGTTTGTATACATATATAAGTGTACTTATATGACTGTACTAACACCTGCAGATAGAAACTTGGTACCAGTTTCAAGAAGTTTACTGTGCATTTAGCCAAGTAGTAGTTAATTTCTCTGGAGTGCCTCTGTTTTTCTAAAATAATTGTTAATTTTCTGGACAATTCAGGGACCTGCACATTCTCTTACAGACCTCCCCCAATATATTGAAAAGAGCTGCTTTGATATATTTGACCTTTTGCCTTTACTTTTCATTTTATAGCTTACTTGCTTTGTTTTACTGCCTTCTGTTGTTTGTAATTGAGAGTCCATTTTGAATTTGTGAAGTGTTCTTTAAGATCTTTTTGGAAACTGTTCAGCATTTTTTTTTCTGTGTTAGTTCTTTACATGTTTTCTTTCCAATTGCATTGAATTCAGTTACATTTCAGTGGCTTTTCTGTAATGTTCCAAGTACAGTGATGGCTATTATTTTTCAGGCTGTTTTCAGTTCACCAGAAACACTCAAATACTTTGATATATAGAACCCTTTTTAAGCTGCTGACCATGTCTTTTATTTTTATTTTCCATTTTGCTGACTGTCTAACTGCTGTTCTGTTGATGGCAGAATACCCCCAAATGTCCTGGTAGTTTGCTGTTGTCCTTCAGCTCTTTCATGTCGTAGAAGTTGGTGGCAAAGTCACTGGATGATGTCAGATGCTTTCATTCCAGTATTAACTATTATTTGTTACTGTTCTTGCAGGGTGAGATAGTTTCTATGAATAGATGCTGTGGCTGCATTGCTATTGTAACATAATTTAAATGTGGTAAACAGACTTACAGTAGTAATTTCTTAATCATGTCTGTGAATCAGTGGTGGCCTGCAGTAAAGCTAGATCATCTTGTTGTTCACAGCTGCTACTTTAAATTACAGGCAGCTAAAACATATATTCCTCTAAGGTTGAGAGAATTAACTTGGAGTCATTGCAAAAAGGACGTTTCTCATTCATAAATGGGAGGGAAGATGGTCTCTGGAGTTAGGAATGTGAAAGAACTGGGGTAATAATACATGCACTGAATTCCCCAAGTTTTCTCCTTTAAAACTAAGTAACAGAGATCTAGTGTTTCATTTTAGCAGGAACACAGTGAGGTAATTTTATTTTACCCCTCTTATTTGAAGACCTTTATGTGTTCTAGTGTGTATGTAGAGCATTCTCCCTGCCCCCACCCAGAAAACCCTCATTCAAAATAGCTGTGTTTAATGAAGCTACGTGGTGTAGTATCACGTACCTTGTTGTTTGGATTTGGTTAGCTAGTGTGGGAAGGGCTGTAATGGTGAGGTTTGTAAAAACACGTCAGGAATCCTTCTGCAGAGGACATAAAGCTGTGCTGGAAATCTGCAGCAGTGGAACTCAGCAGCGCCTGTGTTGACCCCAGAAAATTAATTCTCTGACAAAGGCAGGGTTTAAACAACTGCAAAATTTGTGATTATGTTACTGTAAAAGTAACGAAATTCAAAGCAGATTTCATTACACTGACTTAAAATAATTATGCAGTATCTATAGTGAATATTGAATATTTCTGTAGCTGTGAATCTTGTGTGGGGAGGTCAAACTAGTACAGCTGTCTTCCCTCTCCTGTCAGTCTATAGAAAGAAAATTTGCATCAAGACAAAAGATAGCGTAGGAGTTGATGAGGGTTTGGCTGGCCTATCCCAGCCGCTGGAGTTGTTGTCCCAGACAAATTCCTTTTCCTGTCTATTTGGCTTCTGGTTCTTTCAGTTCTTAAGAATATTTTTTTTTTAAAAAAAAAAAAAACAACTACTACCAAGAAAAAAATCCAGAGAAAGGAAAATTAAATTGATTTTTGTAGTATGTTAAAGTATCTGCTTCTGTGCACAGAAATTTGTTTTCCATGCTTCTAGTCATGTCTGTTATCTTTGTCAGTAACTTGCACAAGTTTTTAGAAACTCCTTTGGTCAGTCTGTTGACACAGAGTGTGAATAACAGGGTCCAAGTGTTGGAAAAGGGAATCTGCAACTGCCATTTCTGATGTTTGTTAGGAGGAAGGTTCTTTGTTGGTTGACAGAGCCTGAGAGCTTTTTCAGTAACTTGGTATGGGGAAAAACACATTGTGCTTCATAGTCAAATGAACTTTTTGTACAAATACTTAGTTATCAAATAAGCTTTGAAGGGATGGTTTTTGAGGAACGCTCAGCTATTTCTGGTTCCAGTTAAAATGGATATATTCTTTGCAACTAAATCATGTCTATTCTGAAATGACTTATCAAAATATTAAGATGTCAGAGTCAGAATACCAGTCTTGTCACTGAAATGAAGTTTTCAAAGGAGGATAAAATTATTTTGAGAGAGTTGCATTCCAGACTTCTTTTTAAGAGCTTCAAGCCTTATAACATCACAGTTCATTTTCTTTGTTAAATTAGGTCAGAAGATTGACTTTTTTTTTGTCAGGCAGGTGATAATGTCATTATAAAAAAAACAGAATCAACCAAACAGAAGCATAATTACTTTCTTGAATGTTCCTGCAGGGCCTTCTATGCTATATCAAGAAGTAATGGAAGTTTTCCCAGTTGTAGTGAAATAAAGAAATATATTGCATTTGTAGAAGTTGAAAAACTTCCACTATTTCTCAAATTATGAAACACTCTAGTAGAAAAGACTTGGAATAATTCATTAAGTTGTTCTGTACGTATTTGGAATCCAGGGTTGCTCACACTTGCCATTTCTGCTTTTCTCTGGGATGCTGTTAACAGTTTTATGAAATCAGCAGGAAACAGCAACATCTTTGTTGGGGTGTGTGGTGGGGAGAAAGAGTGCCATTTCCTCATGGCCTGCTGAACGTTGGAATGACATCCCTTCCATCTTTTGCGTAATCTTTATATAACTCTCAGTCTCCTCTCTTTACCGCTTTGCAGAAAGTTCTCTGGGCATCCCTAGAGTGTGCCAGTTATAGGGCCAGTAATTTATGGAGGCATAGGAGCCCAGGGGCTTGATCAAGTACCTACTGAGGGACAGGGTAAGACTCTCCTCCTGGCTTTGTTAGAAGCTCCATGGTAGAAGCTTGACTGGTCTGTGAACAGTCCTTTGTGAATAGTCTAGTTCAAGTCCTTTGTGAATAGTTTAATTCCAGCACAACCAGAAGTCACTGATAATCCCGGTGTCAGCATCAATTCTTTTAAACCAATTTCAGTATCTTCAGCCATGACTTCCACTGCAAGTAGTGGCTTGAGGTATTGGGTTGCAGTTTGTAGGTTCTAACAGATGCTTTATTTTGTGTCATGGTGGTAATTAAGTTATGCCTATGTACCTCTTCATTACATGATTTTACAGATTATGTCCCTGCAGACATTTATGCAATATTGTGAACAATCCATCTTGCACGTTAACTCTGAAGAGCAACATGGAATTGTTACTCAGTTAATATTTGATGCTTCTGTTTTTGAGGGATTCAAACTGCCACCTAGTACTTCTAGCCTTAAAAATATCCTCGTTTGAATCTTTAAACCAGTACTAAATAGTGCTTATCTAACTGAAAAACATTGTTTACCATTTCATTAAAAAAATAATCTGTAGACTAATGTAATTCTTAATGTGCTATGTATATGTTTGTGTCATTATATTAATACCAAATGTTAGGAGCAGTATTTACATAAATCCTTGTGGAAGAAAACATAACATTCCTTTTCCTCTGGAATTGCTCTTCCTAGGGAATACAGTTTCTGATAGAAAATGACCTCCTGCAGAACACTGCGGAAGACATTGCACAGTTCCTTTATAAAGGAGAAGGATTAAATAAAACGGTAATTGGAGATTACCTCGGTGAAAGGTAAAATAAAAATATTGAAAGTTTTTTCTTGAGTTTACAGAGCACACTCATAGGTTTTAGTAACTACCTTCACAGGCTGCATTGGAGAGCTGCTCTACTATTCTGACATCTATAAAAGCTTCAGCAGGAAGTAAAACTACTACGATATTGTTGCAGGTTTTTTGTTCTGTTAGATGGTTGTTCTTTTTAAATGGATACACTGTGGAATGATACTTAATTCATTGCTACTTATTATTTTGAGAAAGTACTCTTAAATTTGACTATAGCGCAGAACTTAATACCATAAGCTTCTGGAATGTCTGAGACTTGTATTGCAACAGTTCCGGGAAGTCTTGATACTGTGCCCAGACAAGGAGTGTTTTACTATCACCAATAATTGGATAGTAAAGATATTCCTTATTAAAATGGGACAGTAGTTAAAAGCAGGTTTTGCTGTTGTAGTCTCCCTGACCATAGACTTCCCATTAGTAAGTAGGGTCTCAAAGGGCAGCCACACGGTATCCTTATCAATCCTAGTACAGTAAACATGCAACAAGCGTATTTATGCATACTACTGCAAAACATGGTCAAAATGCAAATTATTTCCATTGCTGTGCAACCCAGGAACTGATTTTTTAAAATGGCAGCAGAAAGAGATAGAAGTGAAGAGTGGGTTGGAGTATGTGTATCTACATGCTTGCACATGTTCCATTTCAGATGCCAGATATGGATGTTTGAAAGTTGACTCATTTAGGATATACTCCTGTAGTGATATGTTCTGGCAGGTCCTTTTTGAGGCACCCGAAATCTGTTTACAGCATCAACGGCTTAGTTTGTGCTCAGCAATTTCCTCCTGACTTTAATAGGTTTAATGAAAGTTTTTACTGTAATATGTATATTTTGAAAATAAATCTTCCCTATGAAGTTCTGTACAGTGTATGTAGACATTTCAACAGGGGTTTTATACATCAGCATTATGTTGTTTCTCTTGAATATTTGGGCAATCAGCGTTATAAAATCACTTACACGTTAATGTGCATAATTGCAAAACTGTAGCAAAGTTTGTGTAAAGCAGTCTGTGTTCGTTTTTGAAAGCTGCGTTCTATCTTGGTATTATCTTCTGAAATACTTCCAGTTTTTCTAGCCCTATTCTCAGGACCCCTGTACTCATGCAGAAAGGTGTTACTCAAGTCCAGGCCCACTGGAGTCACTAATATATCTGTGACTATTCATTAGTTCACATTTAAAACTAAAAAATGTATTACTTGTTCTTGTGTATTCCTGGCAGGGATGCTGCTGGTCAGCCCTACGGTCTAATCTGAAAACAAAGGGCAACCTTTTTTAATATTGAGTATGTATACAGATAAATACACAATTCAGTTATACCCTCTGAATTTTTCAAGACTTTAAATACAGACAAATGTAGTGGTCATACCAAATAGCAAATATGATCAGGAAATTTTATATAAATCTATCAAATGGATAATAAAATCTTAAGTAGAAAAAAAAAATTAACATACTGCTCCTATTTTGCCACAAGGGAGAAGCAGCCTATCCATTTTAAGCAGCTGAAGTCAAAAAGAAATTTTTGTGCTTTAAAATGAGCTTTTATTCAGTGTATTTAGTCAGTCTATTTTTTTTATATATATATATATATTAATTTCTGGGGAGGGTATAATATATTAATACGAAAGCTAATGGTATTTCTGTATTTTTTTTCTTCACTTATATTGATTAGTAATGGAGGTGGAGATGAAGAGATGACAGTCTGATTTTCAGGAATGTGTATGGAAGTTTCAAGGTAGTCAGGTCTTGAATGGGGAGTTCGTTCATCATACTCCTTCAAACTGTAACGTTAATTTCCTAGAATCCTAATTATTTTTATTCATGTTCCTCTGAAAGGAATGTATTAGGCCTTTAGGTCCTGAGGTAAAATAAATACCCTGGGATAAAATAAAATGTGACAATTGAGATGGGTCTTAGGCTGCTAGGTTTTGCTTTTGTGACTGCCTCAGAAATAAGCTGTTAAGTGATTTGTGCTATGCAAATGGCAGTGCATATTATAGATGAGTTTTTGTTATGTGTGATCTTTTATCAAGGCATTTGGAGTCTGAGGACATTCTCTCTCACTTTGCCACTCCCTCTCGGGGCCCATCACGAATTACTTCTGCATTCTAACTAAATATAGCTGAAGATGAGACCAGGATAGTCAACAGAATGAAATATACATATAACATTCTGCCATAAAGTGGCATTATAAATTACTGACTTTTATAGTGTTACAGCACTCGGCAAACTGAAAAAAAGTGCATGGTAAAATGGAACAAGAGAATACTGAAAATGTAGAATAAATAAGGGGTGAGCTACATCCTATGAAAGTTTTAAGATTTCTTTATATGTGGGTAAGTCTTCACTTAATTTTTCAAGTGGCTTCCTAGACCTTTCCTGATGCTTGGCTTGTGTCTTTGGAACTACCTGGCACAGATAGCACTATTAATCCAGTCTGCATTAAAACCTAGAAAAGCAAAAATTAGTGTGAAAGGCTAATCTATCTTAGAATCATTTAGGCTGGAAAAGACCTTTAAGATTATCAAGTCCAACTGTTGAAATTCTGAATTACTGCAGCTTTATGTATATATAAGCAAAATCAATATTTGGCTTAGAATAACAAAGGACCCCCCATCAAGTCCTCTCTTTTACTATACTATTACACCACACCACTTCACTGTAGCATAAAGTAGTCCTGCAGTTGCATTGGGCATTACTAAATTTGATGAGAATCTCTTTGTTTTGCTTGAGAGCGCTGATGTGTTCTTCTGTAAACAACATGGGGACATCCTAATGAATGAGTAATTTGTTTTCAGGTATTTACTTGTGAGTGTTACAGGTTAGTCTGACTATGCATTTAGTAATGCAACAGATAATTCTTCGTGGGTGCACACCTTTCTATTTTCAGGTGGAGGCTGATATGCAACATTCTGCCTTGGTGATGTATTTAAAGCACACCCTGAGGATTATATACCTTTATGTTTCTGGTATATGAATTTGGCGATGGTGTAGGCTCAATTCTATCTGGATCCAGATAGTTTTGTGTTCATTAATGTTTGAATGGTAACTTCTTCATTTAAACATAGGTGAGAAGTCATCCATTCAAAACATAATCTGATTTTAGTAAACTTTCATTGTAACAATTTTGGAGAATGGAGTAAGAATATAGTACATACTAAGTAAACCCTTTAAAAAGCTGTTATTTTTCTTAGGTACAATCAGTTGAAGCATTTCTTTTCCTCATCTTTGTACATAAATTAATATGCCACTTTAATATTTTCTGTTCTTAGAGGAAGGAAATGGGTAGTTTGTTTTTCATGTTACATGGCTAAAGAAATTAATCTTGTATCAACTGTTGTTTTAAGAGTTCATGACAATTTCTGCAAAAGATTTTTTACTGGATAAATTTATTGGGTATCATCCCATATCAAGGCAGGTTCAGTAATAATAAATGCAAAGCAAAGAAGGCCAGGCTGGTTTTGGGTTATTTAAATAAGCAGTGCTAAAATCAGTTCAAGTGCACTGGCTCTTGCTAACCTACCAGCAAAAGTGGGCAAAATACTAGTCTTACATATTAAAATACCTCTCAAATGAATGTGTAAACTGTTTCTGATGATTTAGATTTGATCAGTATCTCATTTATTTCCTTGCTTATTCTCAGAAGCAAATAGGGATAACTAACAATTCCTTAAAGTTCAGAATTGTAATTGTCTTATTTCCATTTTTGTCTTTTATAGAGACGAATTTAATATTAAAGTTCTTCAGGCTTTTGTTGAACTCCATGAGTTCGCTGATCTCAATCTTGTACAAGCCTTAAGGTGAGCAAATTCTTTTTTTTTTTTTTTTTTTTAACCTGAGCTTCCTTTATCAAATTGCACGTCCGTATGAGTCACTGTGTTGATTTATTCGTCAGAAAGCTGATCTACAGCTCAGCACAATTATACGCATTACTGTGCAAGTTAGCAGAGACAGCTCTGTTTTAACCCTTCCAGCTGCTTGTGTGTGTGCTGCCTTTGAAGGTGAAAACTTACAGTTATTTCAAACAAATACAAGCAGCTAAAGCACAGCCATGACTCTTTGGTATGCCTGCCATATGTGGACATTTGAAGATCTGATTTATGTCTTAGCATAGAGATAGGCAAAACCCAAACAAACTCCTAAGCCAAACAAATAAACAATTTTCTTTGTTGCCATGGTTCTCCTTTCCTCCCACCTCAACTTGTTCCTTGTGGGGTGGGTGGGGTGGGCTGGAATTCCACTGGCCATAATCAGTGATGGTACTCAATTGCAAAAATGTAAACTTTGGACCAAGTAATTTCCTTCTGCATCCCTCAGAGTTTCCCACTTGTCATGTGAAAGAAAGTGCGGTATCGTAGTGTACTTTTTTTCCCGTGCTATGTGAACAGTTTACTTGATTTCTGTGGGATGCTAGCATGCAGCGTCCTTGTGAAGTCCCTTCTCATCTTGGTGGAAGTCTGTAATAGATCTAGCAAATTAAGTTGATTTAGACAGTTCTGCCAGTTTTGTTGCCACAAGTGACTCCCTCATGACACCAGATAAATTGAAACGTCTGTGTGATCTTTGTCTCTGGTGCAGTGCCTTGTGATACAGAGTCAGAACAGCTTTGCTATGATTGAGTGATGTGGTGAAGATAACATGAGCTGCCTGAGGCTTGAGCTAAGGAAGCCTTTTCTCTGGCTGCTGAAGCTTGTCTGGGAAGCTTCATATTCCTCTCTCTTTTACCCAATTTAACGTTAGGTTTGACTTTATTCTTCCTTAGCAGTTGCTACTATTAAATGTTTGTATTTTGGTAGCTTACAAAATTCGTGATCTGGGTTGGAACCTTGCATGAGGTGAGTAAAAGACAGTATATAGAGCTGACAAACTAAAGATGGCCTGCAACACTTTAATATAATGTACTAAAAATAAAAACTGATGAAGACAGGAATAAATGGTTATTATATTGGCACCCAGTGTACAGGGACTATCAAGAACTTGTTTTGCATGGCAGAGCATGTAACTTTGCTGGTTTAGATACTGTTTTAATTCAGATAATTCTTTTGCTAAGAAAGAAAAGGATAAATGATGAAAATCATTGGAGCTTTTTAGCGTCACAGTGTGCCAAAAGTAAATTTGTGAAGACTTCTGTCCTGTATGCATTCCAGTGTACCTATATGTAGAAATAGTAAGTTATGAAAGCAGAAGCTGTGTTGCAGTTGATGGTGCTAAACAGCAGCACAGACCTCCTGCATATAGTACAAAATTCCTGAGATAATACCGTGAGTCTTTAAGAACTAGGTCTGATTCTTGTAGGGTGGACTTACACTAAACAGGCAGTACCTCTCTGAGCGCTGGGTGTTTTCTTGTTGTTACTATTCTTAAAATGTCTTCAATGAGTTCAAATGAAGATGTTGAGTGTGTTTGTATTCTTTGCTTCTCTTCCCTACTAGAAATATTTTATGTAATATATCTTTTTACATTGTAAGTAAAGTCTGTCTGAGGGTTTATTGCTTTTAGTAGCCAGGAAACTCAGGGAGGGTTGAGCTGATTGTTTCCCCGTAGCATTCTCATGACAAAAACGGGATGCATACAGAAAATTGTTTACTAGTCTGGAAAAAAGAAAGAGTCTCAGAATATGAACGGCCGTATTATCTTGCCTGATAGCATGCAGTGTTGCTGGCTGAATTACTGGGCTAGCCATCTGTGCATGTTGCTTTATAATAGCTCCTGACTTGTGTGTTGAGAGATTGAGAACATCTTTCTAGGACATTTTATATAGACATTGCTGATTTTTTTTTTTGTTTGGTTTTGTTCTGGTTCTGATTATTAGTAATATATGCTTAATAAATAAATATTGAAATGAGTCTAACAACTATCCTTCCTTTCTGTAGGCAGTTTCTGTGGAGCTTCAGACTCCCAGGAGAGGCTCAAAAAATTGATCGTATGATGGAAGCTTTTGCTTCACGCTATTGCCTTTGTAACCCAGGAGTCTTCCAGTCTACAGGTTAGTCACAGGAAACAATAGGAATTCTTAAGTGTATGTATATATTTTTATTTGTCTATTTATTTGATCATCTGTGTTCTTCTACATCTGATACAAGGAGATGATCACCAGTTTGGAAGTTCAGGATAAAATAATATGTGAAGTAAGGCATTCTCTGAGAACTGAGAATATGCAACTGTCTAATCCTACGCTTTGTTTCCAGGACCAAGCTTATGGTCAGAATGTGTTTCCATTTATAAAAACATCAGCATTAATATATATCTAAGCAATTAAAGTATAAAACACATTTCAGAAATGTCATCAAAGGTTTTGGCAAGGAATTGGAAAAGTAAGATTCTCAAGGGCTTAAAGGCAGAAGAGGTATGTAGGTTGGGTAGTCTTGTTTATCAGTTGCAGGGACTTTACACCTAGTTATCTGTCTATCAAGTCGACCTGTATGTGGCTACAGTATATTATCTAGAACGTAATCTGTTTTTGTTATGAGGACCGTATCCTTTCTCTTTAGCAGTCTGTTCAGCAATAATTTAATCTTAGAAATGCAAATCAGTTTTCAATTGAATTACTTGGGTTAGAATGACTCAAGTCATAAAAGCTAACAAAACTTTGTGATAGGGCACAGAATGCCCTGCCGTTAAGGCATTGTTGGTCTGTTTTGTTATATACACAAGTAGCTTGCTGTTGATCACTTAGTTTGAGGAACAGATAGTCTAGGAAAAGGCTGATGTAAAGCAAGTCTGCAACAGCTAGAGAGGAAAATAATTACTGAAAACAAAATGCTGACTGAAGATGGAAACACATTTTTCTTCCATGTAGTGGAGAGGTTTCAATCCTGCTTTTTCTTACACAGGATCTTGTCCTTGAATTCTCCCATATTTCCTATAATCATAACCATGGCAAGAGACATGATCAGATCTCCTTTGTCATCTTTTGGTATTACTCAGTGATACTAGCTGTGTCATATATGCCAAGAAATGGAGTCCATGTCATTTTCAGTTTGTTTAAACACAGTTCAGATACTATTTTGAAGACACTCTTCTTTCTCTTTGGAGAAAGCTTTGGAAGTACTTAGAATAGGAATTCGATTCACCAAGTCTAATATAAGATCTGCCAATATGATCTAGGCAGAATCTGTGTGCAGAGAATGTTTTGCCCAACAACACTTCATGGTTTCAAGTGAAATGTTAATTCAAGGTGATACAATGATTTTGAAGAGTTAAGAAAACTTTCTGGATTCTCTTGTACTGTTTTTCTCATACTGACTTTTAATTTGAATGGTTAGCTATTTTTTCTTCTTGGGCTTATTTCAACAGTCTTAGGGAAAAATTTGATACTTTTTTTGTCTGGTAGTGTTCAGGATTTTTTGACTACCTGTTTCTTTATCAGTCATGATGAGCTATATATTAATTTTACAGGTTTGCGCTACAACACATAGGAAGATAAATCATTTTTCAAATCTAATTTCAGATACATGCTATGTGCTTTCATTTGCGATCATTATGTTAAATACCAGTCTGCACAACCACAATGTAAGAGATAAACCAACAGTAGAGAGGTTTATTTCTATGAATCGTGGAATTAATGAAGGTGGAGACCTTCCAGAAGAATTACTGCGGGTAAGTTAGACTGGGTAAGACACAGCATTGCTTTGTGTTTTTTAATAGGAATCTTAGAAGCATGTACAACAGATCTCAGGCAAATTTGTCAAGAGAAAGTAAGAACATTTGCTAGCATGTGTAACATAAGTAGCTGAAAGAAGCATTTTTTGATATTTACAGCTGCTTTGAGCTAGTTCTCTGTATATTCAGTCTTCTGAGGAGAGGAGATTTCAGAGAAAACACTCTGTGTATCTCTCAGTAGTTTGCTGATGGCAAAATTCTTGTGGAATTAGTTTCTTATGAAAAAAATAGTATTTCTGGATAAGTCAGAGAAAGATGGAAAAAAATAATAAAAATCATTGTTTCATTATTGCTTCTCATGTCTTTCCATGTGTCTTGTGGAGCTTCCTCCTGTCCCTTGAGATATCAGTAAAAATACTTATTTCTCTAAGACAGTGTGATGGTCTGAATAGTTTTCTGAAAACCCAGATGCATTTGGCAAAACTTGTACTAAATGAGACCTGAAGGTGAAACCTTTGAAATACAGAATGCTGGTTAAAGAAAAAAATGTCTTTGCTAGGAGTACTTATAAAAATCTGTAAAAAGAAACACTTGTTTATAGATGTAGTTAAAAATCAAACTTAATCAAAGGAGTAAACAAAGATTAAGAAGGGGTGGTCCAGAATTTTACGGAGAGTTTTTCCTGTGATTTTTATGCAAATAGTCTGAGAAGCAGTACGATGTCCTGGTTGCATTTGCTGTTAGGCATTTATTAATGAGGTCTTTTTCCTTTTTTTTATTCTTCTAGAATTTATATGAAAGTATTAAGAATGAGCCGTTTAAAATTCCAGAGGATGATGGAAATGATCTAACGCATACATTTTTTAATCCAGATAGAGAAGGTTGGCTGCTGAAATTAGGTTAGTTATAAGGGCAGTTTCGCTGCTATGTGTTTGTTCGTTGTTAGCATGTTTGCTGCTTCTGTGTCTTATCTGCTTTCTTGTGAAGGTAATAGGATTAACTTTGTAATATGTATTTTAAAATGTATGAGCCAAAATAAGTTAACTCCTTTACATCTGAAAGTTCTTACTTTTTGTTTTATGTATCCAAATTAGCAATCTTGGTCCAAACTTTTGGAGTTTTATTTCTGATATATGAGAAATATAAACTCGGTGACAAAAAGGAAACACCATATGGTATTTACCACATGCTGTGACTGATAAATAACAACTAAGTCTCCATAAGGTCATTTCAGAAAACTGTGTGATATTTCAACACAGTTTTCTGTGCACAAAAAAAAGGATTTCTCTTCAAATGGTTATTTTCGTATGTCTTTATTTTTCCATATTATTTGTGAGTTTCTCTTGGTTTGGTTTTGGCTATGATTTTTAATGAGTGGTTTAAATGTGCCTTCTTGTTTTCCTTATGGCCTATGACCTATCACCTTTCTGTTCTGTGACTGGCTGTCTCTGCTTATTCTGCATTAGGAGGTACGTATCTGATTGCTTTCCAGTCCCCTCTTCTTCAGTTGCTCATTCTTTTATTTTCTTCCTCCTTCCTCCTGTTTTTTTCCTTTTCTTTCTTTCTTTTTTTTTTTTTAAATCAAATTTATTGTAGCATTTTGCTTTTTCACTCAGTGTCACTAACAGCATCATCAGCTGTACTCTGAAACAGAGTGGCATGTCAGTGTCTAGCTCACATGCGAGTGTGTTCTGCAAAAGAAGAAAGTGTTTACATGTAAAGCAGAAAAAGATGACTATTCAGCATACTTTTCTTCATTGAAGAACTTAAACCAGGGAAGAATAATTTCTACTGGGAGAAAACAACATGTCTTACTCTTGTAATGGAATTCCAGAGTGATTTTGTTACTTGTATATCAATTATATTAGATTATTGAAAGATGGATTACATTTGAGCTATGCATTTATAAAGCTCTTCTTTTTCCTGCTTGTTTTCTTTTGTAAATAATATATTTAGCTTACGCAACAGAATTTTAAATAAGCACCAAATTTAGGGCTGTAGAAGCCTCAGGTAATTTACAGTCTCCTGGCACTGCAAGATGCCCTCGTTTACAGACTTTTACAGTTGGTGTGATTCACTTTTTCACTTGGGCTTAGGGAAATTTTTTCCTATATAAAGGAGACAGAAATTTTATTTTAACATTTGTTTTTCAATTAAATAATCCTCTTTTCTATAAAACACCAGTATATGCTTTAATAGAGCCAGTTGTTGGCCTCTTCAGTGTATAACTGCCCCTTAAAGTAGAAGGAACTTTGCACCTGGAGAACGGTGACTGAAGTGTGGAAAGGGATGTGTGCGGGGGGCGAGGGGACGTGGGGGTGAGTACAGTGAAAGAAAAGCCTTGTTAGAGCCATGGGCCTGCTGTGCTGATTGCACCTGGAAATCGGTGGTCATGCTAGTGCTGGAAGGAAATAGAGGCAAAAAGGAAGCATTTGGAATTCATACACTTGCTCTCCAGTTTCTTACTTTGACCTCTGCGCTACAGATGCTGTAGTGCTCTTTGACTTTCTAACCACAAAAAAACAAAGCTCTTGCTTTTTGTCGTGTTTTGGCTCAGCTGGCACAATTTCAAAGATGACTTTGCAGCTTTTCTCCATTCTGTAGCGTGAGGCGATAGCTGGCTTTACTGAAAAAGCTTTCAAGGTGATGTAGATAGATGTGCTTTCTACACACGAGGCTTATCATGGGATAAGCCCATGCTGTGCGGATTTCTCATCCTGTTGCCAGGTCTCTCATATACAGTACTGAGAGTGCAAGCAAGTGTGTGTGTGTAGAGAAGTGACAGCATCCCTTGTGGAAGAAGCTGTCAATAAAAGACATATAAGAGATCTAATAAAATATAAAGGAACAAAGAAACTGAAGAAAAAAGGGTGACTGGGAGTTGGTGAGAGGTACCGGGTACTTCTGCAGTCAGTAACACCAGCTTTTCGTTATGTACCGTGTAGGTGAGACAGCGCACAGAAAAACCAATAGTAAAAGGCTGTGTGTAACACTACCACGGCATGAGGGTTATTTGACTAAAGAAATGAAACATGTCCAGAAGCCTCCAGTGAATTGGCCTGTAAGTGCATGAAGCTGCGCTTCCATGAAAGACTTTTTTTTTCCTGCAGACATGGACTGGTACAAACACATTTTGCTAGTTTAGATGCATTGACCAGAAATAAACCTGGCAATTTTTTATATATTTTTTTTTTAATTTTCTTTCTTTCTTTTGTCTCTTCTTTCCTCTGGAGTTTCCTATTTGCTAGGAGGCTTAAACTGTGTGTAGAAGGTGCTTTCTTGATCCATGTTGTTTGTTTTTACAGTAGTTTTCTGTTGGGAAGCAGTTCTTATGAAATGGGCAGGATTTCTTTCAGTCCTGGAAGATACTGATCCTAAAAATTTCAGTATTACTGAAATACTAAGGAGACTCTTCCTGCATGAGAGTTTAAGTGCTCTGTTGTGGTAATACGTAAAAGTTGACAGACAGTTTTAATTAGAACTACAAATATGACTAAGACAACTTGCAAACCCTGAGTATATCAAGACAATATCTTGTATTTGGTATTTCTTCTAATCAGCTCTCCCTATTTATCTACTTGTTCCCCTCTTTAGTATTCCAGCTCACCATATTGATTATCCTCTGGGCAGGAGATGGATATCATGAAACTTTCATATATTGTAAAATACATGTGTCCTAAAGACCACCCTAGCTCTCCGGCCTGGCGTTGGATTTTAGAAAGCTGGGAGGGTGCAAAATGCTTTTTGGAGAATTTGCTGCTCCAAATTGTTTGGAGGTGACTGTGTAAGTCCAAGTGCCAAACCTGGCAGCCAGACAGAAATTGGTTTTATCTATCTAGACTCAGCTGGTACCTTTACATAGACACCTTTATCTTAGTAAACCTAAATTATCTTTCAGTTCTACATTGTTTGAAGCATGATGTAAGGAAAATGAATGCTACAAGTGAAAAACTGAAAGCTGCTGAGTGCTAATGAATCCTTGCTTGGAGCTGCTTGAGACATTATGAGCTTTTAGATTTTTCTGTGTCATAATTATTAGTGGTGTTGGTACAGTGAAATTTTCTGCCATTCACTTTAAGGTGTTTTGAAATCTGTCCTAATGCCCAAGTTACAATCGTTTTGCACAGAGAAGTGTTTCCTTGCCTACAACAGCTGCTTTTGGCAAACAGCTTCGTTTGCGCAATATTTTCTTGTTGGAGGGAAACTGTGACATTATTCCACCAAAGTGGAGAGGAAATGATTCAAGCCAGACACGTGATCATGGCTTGATTTTTTTTTTTTTTTTTTTTTGCCAGTTAGGCAGTTACTGAGAGTTTGGAGATGGTCCAGAGCTTCACATCAGGACCTGCCCCGCCAGTGGTGCTTATCCCAGCACCTCTGTCCTTGAGGGGGTGTTGGAACCTGGTACCTGCCTGGCTCTTCTGGTACCTGATGCACTTCGAGGTTGAGGTGGTTCATGTTGTGGTCTAGGGAAGCTCCTTCAGAGAAACCCAAACTTTGACCCAATCCTCTGTGTAACTGCACAGTTTCTGAGTCCGTTCTGCCTAGTGGCATCTACGTGAACTGAGAAGAAAAGAATAGTTTTGATGGGTGTGTGCCTCTTCCCCTTCTTATATAAATGTGCTGAAGATCTGGGTAGAATTTTCTAACCTTAGCTACATCGCTACCTTTAGTCTTATGGTCTTTTTTAATTTCATTTTTCCTTAGCCATTGCCGGTTGTCATAACCCCTTTAGTATCAGTGGTTCCTTTTACCTTGTTCTCTAGTTTGTACTTCACCCAGAGTTGAAAAAACATAATCCTATGTTGGATTACATAGGCAAAGAGGGTTTTTATTCTTCTTCCTGTACATTTTGCCTTGTTGTGGCCTTTTCTTGTAGTTTCCCTAGATTTCCACTTAAAAGATACCGTGCTGCTCCGTTTTGTTGTTTGAGATGCCTGCATTTTAGCTAATGGGCTAGATCTTTCAGAAATGCATCGCTTATATCTCTCCATTTCTGTAAATGTGCACAGATTCATACTCTGATTGTCTTGATCGTCTTCTGCTAACTTAATTCCTTCCATTTTTAATCTTTAAAAGGCCAGGAGCTGGAATAAGTTATGAAGTATGGTACTAAACCCTTTGTTGTTGTTTTGTGAACCTACAGCAATCTCTGCCAAGGAAAAGAATGTTATCACAAATTCTTACCCATTAATCTTGTATGCAGTGTTTACAGGCTGCAAAACCTTATCAGCCAACTTCTTGGGTTTTAGCCCGTTGTAAAGGCATATGAAGTGCATGTTATATAGTGACCCTTGCAAACTTGGTGAGTACAGATTAGATTGCCTTTCAAGCCTTATTAGTTTCTGTGCTGTTGACAGCTGCAACTAAGTAATGGGGTGGGGAGACAGGAATTTATATGTGAGAACAGTTCTTTATCCCACCAAGAAATTCTGCCTTGCTGTTTTGTTTTATTTTTCTGGAAGAGTTAACTCCTAGCTTGATAGAGCAGGAGCTTAGGGTCTGTTTCCATGCCTCGCCTGCGGCCTGTAACCTGATGAGCTACTGGCTGTTGTAGGGAGAAGGGAGTAATAAGAGGGAGGGTGCTGGAAATATTTAATCTTCCTTCTGGCTTCAACATCTATACTGTCTTGGAGCTGGGAAATGTTTCATGACAAAAGCTTCATCAAAACTGCAACATGATTACAAAAGGTTTCAGGTTTAGGCAATCAGGCTTTTGCAAAGAGAGGAGGTGGTTTCAGGAAAAATTTCAGCAAACTCAGCTGTCATTTGCTACTTGGAACTTTGTGTTGTTCTAGGCAGTGTGCGTTGTAAGTCCATCATTTCTGCCTTAAAATATAAGCAGACCTTCTTTTAAAGATATGATTATTACCTGATTGTTGCTTTCTTGTGTTTTGACATGATACTGTAGTTTGAGAAACACCTTTGCTCAGTTTAAGCTGCATCTGTGATAAGTAAACTACTCGCCTGTTCGTTGCATCCTGTCTCCTGCCAAATTGCTTTTCTACTAGAATTGGGCAAGCCACGGCATTTGGCACTGGCTGGTGCTTGTTCCCTGTTAGCCTGAAAAAGGGTTTTGTGCTGTTAAATGATGTTAACCTCAGAGAGCAGAGCGTGACTTTTAAGTCACAGCAGTGAACACTGGGGTTATGTGAAAACACATCCTGTTATGGCAGGAGCAAGGTCTGCCCTGGCAGTGGCCTTGACCCAGCTGCTGCCTGCTCGGTGGTGTGGAAGTGAGTCAACCCAAAGTTCGTCGGCTTTCCATTCCTAACCCAAATACTTCCTGATAGCTGAACCAGCTCTCAGTCAAGGTGATGGGAATTTTTGTAATGATTTAACGAGCCTGTTTGAATGTTTCTGCAATGCTTTATTTAAGGATCTGTCACAGTGGTTGTACTAAAATGTTCTTCCCTCACTTGTCTCCCGTTCACTCAACCATTCATTCTGTCACGGCTTCTGCATCTTGCACTATTTTGCCTTATTTCACCACACCTGCTTGCAGATTAAATTTTTCTTAAGATATGTGTGTACATAGTGGAAACAAAGTTTATTGAGTACATTGAATGGTGCAGTGTGTTAGCACTGGGTTATCGTGTAGGTTGTGAAACCAAGAAGGAGGAAGATACGACCTGCGCCATACTCGGTCTGCAATGCAAAAACGTAGTAGGCTGGTATCAAGAAATTTCATGCTATTCCTTGAATTGTTCTTTAATGTAGTACAATTTGTATTTCTGTATTAAACAAAACTCCAGCTATCTCAAGTAGAACAAAAAGATCAAATTATGGTCATGTATTAGATTTAGTTATGTGACTTGGATTAAATTGGGCGTTGTGTGTATTAATGGTACTCTTTTATGCACGGGTGTTCAATAGCAAGATCAATTATTTTGAAAAATTGGGTTAATGAGATTAAATCAGTGCTGAATGGATGATGCACAGGTGGTGACATAATCCTGAAGTCAGATAACTATGGTGGAACTAAGCCTGTATATTAATAACATGTGAATGCTTTATCTACAATTGTCTTTCCTGGAAATGAGTTTTAAAAATAATGTAACTGTGGAACGCTAAACATGTTATGAAGTAGGTGACAGCAGAAAACCAGCTGAAAAGGCTGAGACAATGATGTGCCTTTCTAAAAGGAACTGTTTCCTGCAGTGTGATACTAGCAGGTGGCAGAAAAAGCTTTGTGGTTGCTGTTGTCTAAACTGTTAATGCAGGAATAATTGGCATTTTTTTGAGCAGTAGCTGTTTCTTCTGTCAGGTGTACTCAATGCTATGTTAACCCATAAACAGAACATGTTTTTAAATACTAAATGATGAAAAGGACTAAACCTGGTACCTTTTGGCATCGGATTTTCTCATTTTTGACACATGATATTTCTTTTGCTAATAATGTTTCTAAGCATCTTAATGCACTTGATGTTAAATCTGGAAGTAGAGATGGGTTCACATGTATGCTCACGAGTGGAGCGAAAGGAAGGAGATAAAATGCCCATAACTATTGATAGGACCCTTTGCTTGTACAAACAGGTTGTGGAGAGGGTTGGCCCTGTGGCTGGAACCCAGTTACGGGTTTTGCAGCCAGTTAGGTGGTGGGTCCCAGAGTGAGCGAGTGGCCATGTGGTGTTCAGCCACCTGCCGGGTGACACCATGGCCCTGGCACCGGCCCCCGTTTGCCACGGCAGCACCGGCTGTGCTCCTGAGGGCTCCACGGTATCCAGATTTTTGATGCAGTAAACAACTGTGATGGCATGGACAGAGGGAGCGGGTCTGGCTGCTCAACTGTTGCATTCGTCCTCGGTAAGAGAGGAGGTACTTGGCTTGTGTGGCTGGTCAGCAACACCATAGTTACTGCTGTCTCAGGAATTGGATCTTAGTACAAGAGTTACATCAGCGTGTTCCTCTAACCTCAGCTCATCTGTGCCTGATCCATTTACGATTAATTAGCTGTATTTTGAAAACTAAGCAAAACTAAATTACTTTTGTATCCATTGTTGAAGCTTTGGCAACAACAGACGTTTGATTCAGCCATACCTTTTTATTGTAGGGGGAAGAGTAAAAACATGGAAACGGAGATGGTTTATTCTGACTGATAATTGCCTGTATTACTTTGAATACACCACAGTGAGTATATATTGCAGTGAATTTCATCTGTAATTAAGATATTCAAGTGGCTAATGATGCGATACTTTCCTAATTTTTTTAGGACAAAGAACCCAGAGGAATTATTCCATTAGAAAATCTTAGCATAAGAGAAGTTGAAGACCCTAGAAAACCAGTAAGATACTTTCATAGTTGTTTTTTTAAATGAAGTAACCCATATATAACTTAGATGTAATATTAAATGAAGATACTTGCCAGATGTTTTTTTTTAAATTTATTTCCTCATTTCTATCCTCCAGAACTGCTTTGAGCTCTATAACCCCAGTCATAAAGGTCAAGTAATTAAAGCATGTAAAACTGAAGCTGATGGTAGAGTGGTGGAAGGCAACCATGTAGTGTATAGAATATCTGCTCCCACTCCAGAAGAAAAGGAAGAGTGGATAAAATCTATCAAGTAAGTTTAAATGTTGAATTTTGTCATTCAGAAATGGAGTGTAAGCTTCTTTTGAGTAATCCATTAAGAGAATTTGTTTGAAGAGTTCTGATGTGGCAATGTCCTTTACGATTAATGACAAGCTACATGGGATTGACATATCAATATACAAGTCTCCTGTTACTGTCTGGTTCTAAGGAAGTAGTTGTACTAACTCAAATGAGGAAAATGGACTTTTTTTTTTTTTTAAAAGCAAATGTAAAGCCTTGTGGGAATTGTCTTTAACCCTAATTTTATTAGATACTTACTTCACCTGATAATTAACCTTAGTGATATGTATCTTAAGCATGTTCACAGTGCAGCTTTAAAGTTTCACAGCGTGACTTTATCTTGGAAGGTTTATAAAGCAGACCCCAAAGAAATAAATAATGATCTATATGAAGGTACGAATTTTCAATAGATTACAGCTGAATAACATCTTTTTCTAAAGAAATATTTGTGATACTTACTAGTCAGCCATCCATTATCTTATTAAGAGCATGGAGTCATCCACAGGGAACAGAGAATAAATTAAGTTTTAGTTTTCAAAAACACATATATGTTAATGATTCTTTTTTTTTCTTCTAGAGCGAGTATCAGCAGGGATCCCTTTTATGATATGCTGGCAACGAGGAAACGAAGAATTGCAAATAAGAAATAGAATATGATCAGCAACTTAGATACCTGCATCAATCTTTAAATGAGCATACAGTTGAATGATAATGTAAAAATTGGACATACTAAATGAAGACAGTAACTGTAAATTATACACATATATATACATACACACATTACTATGATACAAGAACTTGGCAAGACCTTTCAGGGTAAATAGCTATTGGCATATAATTTGAAGCAAGCTTCAAATCCCAGAGGATGATTCTATTGGAATTTAATTCAACTGAAGACATGGAAGCCTTGTTTTCACTTACGATAGTTACAACTCCAATTTACTTGTTTGGGAGACAGTTGAGGCCGATAGTAAAATGTTCTGTACCTGTTCCTTGAGCACATTTCTCCTAAAAGGAGGAGTGATTATAAGACTTTCACCTCTCACTAAAATGTAGCACCAAAAGTGGAGTGCAGCGTGATCTAGCACTTAATTTTTCTGTAAGCATAAAACCTACAATCTCAATACTGGTTTTTGAGTCTTGTGTGTTTTGCAGTAAGTGAACAGCTGAGTACAGCTTTCATTTAGGGTTCACTCTCCTACCTTTATGGAAATAGCTTTTCTTCTTCTTTAGAAATGCAACTCAATATAGACTGGCAGCTGCATAGTTAACAAGTTGTGCCAAAGGGTTTGGTCGATACGCACTGAAATACATGCAGGTCCCAACAGCAAAGGTTTGAGTCTGTAGATATGACACTAAGGACAGATGTGGTTTGATATTTGCCAGTAGGCCAAAACTCATTCCTGTCTGCTCATACACTCACAGTAAGCAGTAAGATTTAATGACTGGTTTAATCTGCTTTTTATATAGTAACATCTTTCTTATGTTTTAGATATGTTGTAGTTTAATTAACACTTCAGTTATGACTAAAGGAGTAAGATGACAGGGCTTGCATGAATTTAGGTTTTGCACGTGAAAACACCCCCAGATAATTTCACATGCATGTAATATTTTTAAAGGGAAAAAACAGGAAGGTGAAACTTCTTCTCTGAGGTACAGCCCTAGATAGTTAAGCAAGCAGGATTCATTCCTTGGCTTGCTAATGAACTTCGGATGTACAGAGAAGTTCAGTATTTTTATTGCATTCTTAAAGGCGATTTTTCAGATCTGTGCTTCAGCAGTTGAGATTGAAAAAATGAATAGACATCCTTATTGTTACTTAAAAAACAAAATTGCACACATTGATTACCTAGTGCAACTTAACTCCCCCACAAGCATGTTAGTTTTTGGTTTAGTTTAGTTTTAACTGTAATTTCTGGGAGATCTTTCTGTGGTCCTACTGATAAGTCTGTCAGTAACGTGTAAACTGCTATGGCAGATTGTACTGCAATGCTTTTCTGTTGATAGCACACGTACCATTCTTAAGGTGAAGCCCTCCACGCCGCAATGGGGGCAGAAAATGTTTTTTTTGGACCCTCTGGCTTCTGTTAGTACTCATTTTTTTACAGACTTGTTGAACCTGAGCCATACCTACTGTGCCAGTGAATGCTTTGGAGACCCAATACTTTGTCAAAGCAGTTTTGCTTCTTGGAGTTGCAGAAGCATCTCTGGATACATTATAGGGAGATGTGCTGCACTGACAAAGCCACAGTCGTAAGGTGATCTGTTTCAAATCTCCTTTTAACTGTAAGGGAGAGTCTGTTTAATTGTTCCCATCTTACTGATTTGCCACATTTTGCATGGGGTGTCAGCCTGGGAATGGTTTGCTTTGTTGCATGTTTGCAAAAAAGGCCAAGAGGGGAAGAAAAAAGTAAACCCTAGATTTCCCCCTGAGCGTGTGGGATGGCAGTCTGCTTGGATGGATGTTCAAATCTGAGTACTTCCAAGGGAGAAAACCCCAGAGGAGGTAGAAACCTTGAATAAGCATCATTGTGGGGACATCTTTGCTTAATGGAACATGCTTAAAAGTCTTTATAGAAATTAAGTTGTATGTCCTGTATTTGCAGAGCAGCATGATTATAGAGTGGCTAACGTCAC
>JAVJGJ010000047.1:33273883-33292827 GCA_035590215.1 Microhierax caerulescens | reverse complement strand
GGATATCTGTCCTTGTCGGCCCCCCTCCTAACCGCTCAGCCCTGCTGTCCCCATCATCCAGCCCTAGGCAGCTGGAACACTCCCTGACACGCAGAGCTACGCCACCGCCTCTCCCTCCTCACTTGTCCCCTCTGGAGAGTTTGTGGCCATCCATTGCCGCACTCCCGTGGCGCCATCCCACCATATTTCTGTGATGGCGACTACGTCGCAGGCTTCCTGCTGCTCCTCTTGGTTGCCCACCCTTTGGGCATTGGCACAGATGCACTTCAGCTGTGCTGCCGACCTCGCCTGCAGCCCTGCTGTGCTTCCCCCAGGCTCAGCTCTAACCAGCTTTGGTTTGTTCCCTTCCTGCTTCAAATCTCGTTTAAAGCCCTCTGGCTGAGCCCTGCTAGCTCCTGACCTAGGAGCCTTTTCCCCCTGTGAGGCAGGTGAAGCCCAGCTGTCACGAGCAGGCCTGCTGCCATCTAAACTTGACCCATGGTCAGAAAAAACCCAGAATTTAGCCGGTGATACCAGGCCTGCAGCCAGGTATGGATCTGCGTGATCTTCCGATGACACATCGCGTTGTTCCCTGCTGCTGGCAGGATAGAAGAACACACCACTTGTGCCCCTGATCCCTCAGCCAGTCACCCCAATGCCCTGAGGTCTCTTGATTGCCCTCAGGCTTCTTGTCTGGACGGCAGCACTGCGACCCTGGAAGCCAGCAGCAGCAATAGGCAGGCAAGGGCTCTCCTGTGGGTTCGGTCTGCTCGGCGTATCGGGCCCTCCGCTTCTCTCAGAGCAGAGTTGACCATGACAACCACCTTTATTTTTTTTTCCTTAGCAGAGCGGCCGTGATGCATGGGGGTGGCTGCCTCTCCCTAGCTGACTCCTCCAGCCTGGCCAGGGTTTCTTCACACTGCTGTTTTCGGGGCCCTCAGGCTCCGGAGCCGCACAGCTGTTGTATGGGGGTACCTGGGAAGGTGAGGCAGCCCAGGGGCGATTCCCTGCTGCCCCGAGCAGGGACCTGCTTCTATTCCTCCTCGTCTCTTAGGATCCCCTCCATCTGCCTGGAGGCGAGTAGGCAGGGGACCCTCCACTCCTTGTGATATGTCCACCTGATGCATTTGGCTCTGTGATGGTAGAGAGCAGCTCCACCAGCCTATACCCTCTCATGCTCCCTGATACTCTATAACCCTTCCAGGGCCTCAGTCCTCAGGCTGAACAGATCATCCACCTGGTTGCACCTCATGCAGGTGCAGAGGTATCTGCCACCCTCCAGCAGCACAACAGGCTCAGGCACTGCCTGGAGCCCCCCACCTGGGAAGCTGCATCTTCCCATGGGAGCTCTGTCTGGGTCACCACAGGCCTTCTAGTGCTGGCTTTGGGCCGAGTGGAAGCTATGGCTAGGTTTCTTCTAGGGGGGTGATGACCACCTACTGAATGAGCACTTCTGGAGCACGCCTCTGAGCCATTAGGATGATGGAGCCCTCCCTGTGCACACTGCCATGCTGTAACATGTAGGAATATAGGAAATTAACTGCTCTAAAACAGCTCCTTCTCCCATCCTATCTGGATTTTTCTTAAATCACAAGTTATCACTAGCCATTTTCATCACTATTAATGAATGCAAAGTAAAACGAGTCCTGGTGAAAAGGCACAACCTAGCGATTCCTTCTTGGTTGCTCCTGGTCAATCTCTGGCTTGTTTGAGAGGTTCAGTACCCTCTAAAAATGCACTGACAAAGCAGCTTTTGTTTGAGATTAGGTTCCATCATTGAGAAAAATCCTACTTGAGAGCCATTTTTTCAAAAAAGGCTAACCTTCCACAAAATTACACTAATGAACATCCACAGACTTGATGAAATACTAAAATTCTCAAGACAAGAAAACCGCTTTCCACAGCCGTCCTAGCCTGCTTGTGTCACAAGTAGTATATCAAAGTGGGGTACTGTCCTCCTATTTATCAATGAACACCTCTTTCACCTGCACAGCCCAGTAATCTTAATGCTCCTGACTTGCATAATGAGATGCCAGACATTTACTTTCTTACTGTACTTTTGACTGGTTTAATAAATAAAAAAAACGGAGTTTGCCATCTGCTGGCCAGAAAATTCAAGAAAGCCAAATCAGTGTTGGAACAGATGCACTTCCTTCTGTTTGATTCCTGATTTATCAGCTACAACAGGGGCACTTTTAGTGCAGTAAGGATTATTTTGACATTAGTATAATTAAAAAGTCTATTTTTACTACAACAGTATTTGAAATACCTCAATTCAGATGTTAAAAGAGATAAATAACATAAAATTTTACAAGAAGAATGTGTGATGATCTTCTTTGCCTTAAGCAAACTTTTTGGTGGAAGAATCTACTGACTGTGGCAATTTACCTCAATATGGAACCCACATGAAATTTTCAAAAATTAAAATCTCTTCCAAGATTAAACTTCTCCAAATTGTGAAATGCATTCATCTATAATGCAAGAAGATAAATTCTTTTGTTTTCTATGGCAGAATGACATTTTCAACACTGGGCTATTAATGAACAGGATTGTCACTGACTATTAACCCAATTCTTCAATTCTGGGTAGGTATAAAACATAGAAAATTTTAAACCAAAACTTTCTTTTGGATAGTGAGCTGTCATCTTCAGGGATTATCTGTAAGAGTAAAACAGATGCAGGGGGGACGGACTGGTGGTTTATTAAAATACCCGAGTACTCATTATCTGACATAAAGCTAGTCTCAGTTATTTAAGAAGGTTGTATTTTTATTATAAACACTTCTGTTCAGAAAACTTTCATGGAAAGTGTTGTCAAATTTGATTTTAGATGTTGAATTTGTTGTAGTGTGCAATCTTTTTCTCTGCAGAATTCTAAATTTAATTATTTATTTAAACCATATTATCTGCTGAGAGCCCAAGTCAGGTTTATGACAGACAGTTCAGTGTAAATTCATCAGGCACTCAAGTCTGTATTTAGTTCTTTTTATAAGAAGCTCCAAATGGACTTTTAAAATATTCAAAATTGGGAAAAAGCAGTTTCATCAGCTCACTTCACTGTGTTTTTAAGCCTATGCTAACAGGAAAACACCCGCAAGTAAATAAAACAATAGCAGGAATTTAACTCCAGTGTTAAACTGTGAAGTGTCCTTGGGAGGGTTAACAACTGCACTTAGAGGAAGGCAGAACTACATCTGAAACAACAATATTTCAGTATCATCACCAACTTAAATTACTCTGAATAAGCAATCAGCGCTGTTTCTATGTTATGAAATAGCTGACCGTAGAACTTTATTTACGTCGACTATTCTGGCAGTCTTTTTTAGGAAGATGGTGTCACTACAATATTACTAGCCTGGAAGTTTCATGCCATCATCTTCGATCTTGACTACCGAGCCTCCTGTCTAACTACTAGATTTTTTTTTCAAGATACAGTTGCCCAGGGTTTTTTTTCCTAGTTAGTTAGACTGAATTTAATAAAGCATCTTGCATCTCCCCACTTGTTCATCACTTCACCATCAGATCAAATCACAATTATTTGCCCTCCAACCCCTTCACAGTTTTACTTCAGATTTTCTTTCCTAGCAGTCATTAGAAAATGGGAAAAAAAAGCACCTATCAACTTTTTTGTTATATTAATGCAGACTGTTCAGAAGCCATGATATCAAAGCAGAGGTTTCATTACACAAGCATTTAAAGATTATTTTAAATATCAGCATCTATGTAAATAAAACGCAGTCCTGCAAACATCCTGTGCCCCCTTACCTTTAGCATACTCATTGGAAGTGACAGAGCTGTAGTTCTTGCAATCGCCTGCAGCAGAAAGCTTCCCTTCCTTGCAGAGTTGTTTACTGCCCTGGTTTCTGTATTGCTCACGTAAATAGTCACCTGGAGGACAGGACTCTGCCTTCTCCCATGTTTTCTTCTGGAAGCGATGATCTAAACACTCCAACAAGTCTTTCAGTTTCCTCACATGTTTCTTCTTTTTCTTCTTTTTCTTATGTTTGCGATTGTCATTATCAAAGTGGAGCATACAGACATCCACATCATTAAGTCTGAAGGAAACATGCAAATTAAAAATAGAAAAACAGATGTGGCGCTTGATGCATATATGAAACATTACTTAATTTACCACAGGTGACGACTTGCAGAGTGTCAGCTATTTTGTGGCAATTTCTGCACATCTAACTTAATTTAGATGCAGGAAACTTAAGCCCTCAGATTGAAGGACAATAGATCCTGGTTTGTACACAAATCATTAACAGAGGCTACACGTGGAACATGTGGCATTAAAAAAACAAAAATTGTAACCTAATCAAGAACAGTGTGCAGATGTGATTCTAACTACATGGCCTAGATCTAGTGTTCTAACACAATTCAGCAATATCTTTCTTATTGTCACTTGACCAACCTAATGACATGATCCCAGCCAGATTATGCTATATTGGTAACTTAGAAACAATTTTAAAAAGACAGATGTGAGAAACACCCAAAAAAGAATTAGGAAAAATTGATTATGCTGGAGTCCTTGCTTACTTGTAATCCTTGTCTCGATGTTTGTCTTTGGACTTCTTTTTCTTCTTGACCTTTTTGTATTTTTTCATTCTTTGGTCATCTGTCTTTCGGCATTTCTTTTCTATTTCGCTTCCGCTTCCTTCTGTGTCGGTATATTTTCTTTTGCCATTTCTCAGTTTTTCCTTTTCACTGTCCCGGGAAAAGTCCTCAAAATTTGCATGAGCTGACACAGGTGGAAATGCATGCCTTTCACGAGAATATTTTTCAGGTTGCTGCAGAGGGACCGAACAGTGATGCAAGTTCGCCCTGTGGCTGCTGAAGTGATGTGCGTCTTCCTCCCTAGAAGGTGTGTTGTGAGCCCATCTGCTTTTGCAATGATAATCCTTGTGTGACCTGCTGTTGTAAGCTTGACTTGATTTGTCAAAGTCTTTATCACAATGAGAGGACTTCCTCTCTCTACCCTCTCTTGTTCCATAAGAGGAATAATAATCATTGTAGTATCGACATTTTTCCCATCTCCGTGGTTCATCTTGGTAATATCTTTCTCTGCTCCAAGTTCTCTCTCCTTTGGAATGATAATACCTATTCCTGTCTTGTTCTGTTCTCTCTCTGCTTCGGGATCTATAACGAGAATATTTTCCTGAGCTTTTGCCATTATTTGGACTGCTTCTTTCATTATGGGAAGATCTGTACTTGCTTTCATTGCAATACTCCTGCCTATGACGATTTTGCTTATTTGTTTCCACACTGCGAGAGCACCTCCTCTTATGGGAACGATCGTCTGATTTGCTTCTGGATTGCTTCTCCTTCTCTTCAGTGTCTGAGTACTGTCTCTTCTTCCGGTAGTGCTCTTTGTCAGTTTTTTTAGTCTCGTGCATTTTTTTCTTATATTTTTTCCTATGTTTATCTTCTTCACAGTTTTTATTACTCAGTCCCTCATTTTCTCTAGAAAATTGACTCTCCAAAACTTTATCCAGCTTTGTAATAGAGGAGTCATTTACAGGTGGTACCTCTACATAGTTATTAGAAACGTCCTTTGTATCTTGGCATTTATCTGTAATATCCAGAGATGCAACAGGTTTTTGAGAACTACATTCGACGTCAGACTTTACAGAGGACATTTGGCCTAATTTCTCTTCACTCTCAGGAGACTCTTTGATGTACGAAGAATTTTCTTTTGAAATGAGTTCAGGTTCTTTTGCTCTTGCTGGTTTGTCTTTGTCTCTACTATCTTCAGATTCACACTGCCCAAGGAATTCATCTTCAGCATCCAAAGATTTTTTCCTGACCTTGTGCTGACCATTGATATTGGGATGCACATTATCAGCTTTTGTTATAATACTTTCAGCAACTTCTTCTTTGGTAGAAAAGGTTTCAGAATCTGATTGAGTAAAAAGTTTCTCAACATCACAGCTAAAATTGGAAGAATTCTTCCTGGATTCTTCATAGGCGAACAGTGCTTCCATCACTACACTTTCCATAAGAGCATCATTCTCAGAAGGTTTCTGAGGTCCAGGGACACTGCACAAAATAAAAACATGTCTTTCACTTGAAAAAGTCCATTTAAAAGATGAATGTTAAGAGTAAAAACCCCTTAAGCAAAAGAATTGGTGGCTACTGGAAAACTCTGACAGACATTCCCTTTAGAAACCTATTTCTCACACTTTCATCAGGTCCCAGAAAAGGTATTTTTCTTCTCTTGATTCTACAAGTGTTGCATTAAAAAGAACCCACACCCAACATATCTGTCTCCCTCTACTTGCTGCTCTGAAACACACCAATAGCCAAACCCACTATATTTGCTCTTGCCCTAGCCAGAAAAAAGTAAATGTATTTACATTCACACATCCTAGAATGGAAGAAGAGGGAAAGAGGAATAGAAAAAGTAACCCCAGGCAATTGGAAAAAAACAAAAACCACAGACATTGAAAAACATTTTATGAAGAAATGAACATTTTCAAAGGGGCATCTGCCTGTATTTAGTAACAGAGTAATTAATATATGCTCAATATTGATGTCTGCAACACTAGAGGTACAGTGTGGAATTCTCTGTGCTGATTTAAATCTTCCTATTAAATAGTATTAATAGACAGGTAAAAAAACTTGTATGAAATCTTGTATTAATCAGTGTACCCATTTTACCTTATTTGCTCTGACAAGCTGTGCAGCTGGCTGTATGCGATAGATTCTAAGATTACTTCTTGAGGAATCGGTGACAAAGCTATAGGTATCTACAATTAAAACACAGAAGATAACAGGCAGAAAAAATACTATCTTTAGTAGAAAACTAATTTTGTATTTTTTTTTGTTTACAGAATTGCTACATTAGATATGAAACAAGATCACTTCTAAGTTATAGGTGTTACCCCCCTTTTACATGTCACCCACTCACACCCCCAAATATATTACTGAAACTTATGAAGTATTATCTCAGCTGAACTCTTAAGTTGACACGTTCTCATATGTCAGCTCAGCTCTGCAAATTCTTATGGCATAACAGCATGAAGTGTTACAATGAAAACTGCACTGTGTGTTTTTTCGGTATTTCACACAAATTAGGGATGTTATAAAGCTCCTCATGAACACTGAATACATCATAGGCAAGAAATTCTAGATGGAAAAAAACATAACTCACTGTTTCAAAAAATCCATTTGTGTTAGAGAAGAAAATCTCAGAAGGTTGAACAGGTTGGACTTGGCAAAGGGAATCATCAAGTTTCAGTCCATTTGCTTTAGATTCATTATCTAAACTAATAGCACCATTTAGTGAATCATTTTTTGGCAGCTCACGCTGGGATCTTTCTTCTTCAGCATTCTGAGAGGAAGAATGGGAATTCTGCAACGCGCAGACCATCTTCCCAATCAAAATTCCATTAGAAGATATTATGTTGCAATTCCTTTTAAACAAGCCCTTCGACTCCTCAGACTTTCCTGAAGATTCTGCACTGTAAGGGACCGTGTTCTCAGAGCTAAGTTTAGGATTTCCATTCATTGCTGGCTCAACAAAAATTTCATTAGGAACTTCCTGTTTGGAAATGTTAGTGACAACTGACATTGTAGATGCATTTGAGGTAGACTCTGCTGCAGAAGAATTTGTAATTGTGGATGAAGGAACAGGCTTGCTTAGATCCTCATTTTCCAAAGAACTGGTAAGAGTGTCAGAGTGTGACACACTCTGACACACAGGCAATTTGTTATGAATACTGATAGTGATCTTCTGGTTTTTTGATGGCTCTGTAATTGAAGACCTGGTAATTGACCAGTTTTGAATACAAGCTGTTGGTGGAGCTGAAGACGGTCTCTTTAGGGTGATACTAACAGCATCCTCTTTTAGGGGTCCATTTCCATTTAAACGACTTGAATTCTGTATTTAAAAAGATGACATTGTAAGATGGATATGTGCAGACGCACAGCCTTTAAAAGTTTTAGAAGATGAGATTCTCCTACTACGTATTTCGACAAATGGCCTCAACACCTAAGAAGGAACAACACCCCCCTTCCAATAGAAACTCAAGTCCAACAAGTGTGTTTAATTACTGCTTTCGGTTCACTGCATATCAGTATCAAATGAGCATTACTTTTGAAACCCACCCAAACAATTTAACATTACTAAATCTACTCCCAAATATATTTATTTTCCCCTTTAAACACTCCCTGAAAACACTGGAATAATTGTTGTGGTACTCAGGAACAAGACAATTTGTCTTCACTGTCTCTGCTAAAGTGACTGGGTAAGGAGTATCCTAACTTTTTTATTTTATTTAAGCGTTAATAGACTACTTAAATTGTCTCAAGAGCGTAGCTTTTAGTGCTTTGGAAAGGTGAGTTGGAAGCATAAAGTAATGGAGTACCAACAAAATATGCCACACCAAACCCAAAACCCACTAACAATTTGGTGCCATTATCTGCCCCCTTCAAATTACCTTAATCATATGAGGAGGAAGTCGTGGTCCCATATATCCAGCCTGCTTACTATTAGCCCCTCGCTGACCAAGGAATGGACGGGGATAAGACGGTGCTGGTAAGTAAAAAGTACGATCTCCAAGTGTCAAATCATAGCGCCTTGGGAAAAGAGCAGTGATCTTAGTAGAGTTTTTCTTTCAGCCTATTCGTGGATTAAACCCCATCCTATAATTTTATAGGAACAGTTTATGACACAGAAGACATATACAGAAGACTTCACCAAGACTACAAATTGTCTTCCTACAATGACTACCCTTTTCAGAGCAATAAACCATCTATGGCCTTAACTTCTCTTTTCTAAATTAGCCAGCCAGCTACCGAGAGCAGATATATAGCAATGTACACAAGTGAAGCAGTTTAAGGCCAAGCAACAAAAGATAATAAACGACATAGGGAATTTCAGGTTAGGCGGAACTGAATTATACAAATAGTAATCTTTTCCCAGGACAGAAAGAAAAACACTTGAAAAGAGGAAAAATATCAATAACAGGAAAGTAAATATATTCTGAACACATTCAGTATTTGTTATTACCTGATATAAAAAAGGACATAAGCTTGCTGATTGAGGACTGTTTTGATATCAGAAAGCTCAACTGAGGCATCGTTCATTCGATACCAAAGTCCATTACCGGCCTGCAAATAAAGACAATGATAGCTTCAGATGAATTGTATGTTTTCCAAATGACATTACAGATAGAACACTACAGAACAAAACAAATCAAACCAAATCAAGACATGCAATGCAACCTTTTCCCCTAAAACCAGTGGTTACCAGTAACATTTTAATTTCTTTGTCATCACAGATTTTACTCTGTTAGCAATCAAGCTGATGTCTACCTTTATGAAGCAGAGATAGTGTCCTGCGTTACAGTTGAAACCACTATGTACAAGAACTGCATATAAAGCATAGATGAGTGGTTCTCCAATCGACTGGGACATATATGCTCGAAGATCCAAATATTCAGGGTATTTTACCTCCTAAACACAGACCAAGAAGATTAAAAAAATTAACCTGATAAACTTCATGGAATAGCCAGAAAAAAACACTACTAAGACTGCAGACTACTATTATAGCATTCTTTTAATTTATTAATTTTAAAATACTTATTCTTATAAACACCACAATTAAGTTGCAGACAACTTTTCTACAGAATTGGCTCTTCAAGAGTAAGGCAGATGCTTATGGTCACATAGGAACTTCATTTTTTTTTTTAAAAAAGAAAGGAGTCACTATAGTAATTATATCAACTTTTCTTAGACTACAGTTATTATTCTATAGTATTGGCTGCAAATGTTAACAACTTTTAAATGAGTAATCTTTGGGAAATCTCCCACTCCAAGAAGATGAAGTTACATTACAGCTGTAAATATACCTTGTTGATCTTTCCACCTGTAAAATTTGCAAATCTTTTCAGTGATATTGTGAGAACATTGGAAGAACGATGTATCGTGTATCTCTTTGATGCAGGAACCATCTTTTTGCACCTTAAAAACAAGCACAGACGAATGTTTTAACAGTATATTCTTTTTCCCCTCCCCAAAGTCAAATAAGTTTTCATCTCTCACACATGCTTATGCTATTTGAATGATATTTACTTGCATAATATTTTTTCTTTTCATAAATCCATACACTGCATTTCAGGTTTGTTAATAGAGAGAAGATAGCAGGATATAAGAGGACAGCTCTACAGAACAAAGAATAAAGGATTTAGAACATTATCTTTTAATAGCCAAACAAGTGTCTGTACATGTATTTTTGTTATGCCAAAAAAGTAAGGCTTCCCAATAACTCAGCATGAAGGAGGACTAGGAATCTCTTATATCACCAGAATGTAAGGCAAGATACCATCTCTTGTTATACCAAAGTGGCTATTTCGAACATTGTCCTGGGTATATTCTTTCAACTTTCTGCAGGAATGCCAATATTAAAAGTGGAACAAGACAGTCTCAGTCCTCAGAACTAGAAACTGCAAGTAATTCCCAAAATGGATCAGTATCAATGTAAAAAATTCACTGGAAGGAAACAGTCATTCTGTAGGAGGGAGGCATTGGACAGTAATAAGTCTTCATGTCCTTTGAAACAAAATTGTTAATTTTAAGTTTGTTGCATTGTGCACTCAAAGGTCGGAGGTACAGAGTAATGCAATTCAACCACTAAGCACAGCCAATGACTGAAACATGCCAGCTTACATCATCCAGGAAAATACTGTTGATAGTTAACAAATAAAATTATTTTTTTCCAATTCTGATGTCAAAATACAAGGCAGAGAATTCCAAACTGATAGAGAATACCTATGAACAAAGAAGAGATCCACCCAGACTAAGAAAAAAGTTCTATAAAATTCTATGAAACTTGTAACTAGATACAAAGTTTTGAGGCAGTGATCTTCATTAGAAAAATTAATTTTTGAATTCACAAAAGGACTGAAACTTCTGGTTTTCTGTGTGACTAAACTGATCACACCCACATCAGTGAAGGATCATACGATTCAGATGTGAAGTGCTCATCACAGCCACCTTACTCTTTCCTCAGCCATAACCTGTAAACTAAGAATTCTTCCTACATTACATGTTGCTTGCTAGGATCCACAGACTAACATGAACCTGGGATTAAATTGTTGCAATAGCCTATTGGATGCTTTTTATTCAATATCTACATTCAAATGTACTAATTAACTTACAGTTTTCCAACAACAAAGAGCAGTTTATTGTTTAGAAGGATTGAATGCGAAATGTTACAGAACTGAGCCTGGCAGTCTGCTTTCCCGATTTGAATAACAACTAGTTTTGCCAAAGTATCTTATGCAAACGTCCAATGCTGTTACGTATGTAGAAACATTTTACATATTGATCAGCATATAGGATATCTTCACTCCATATGCTTTCACGAAGCATAGGTTACATTTAGACTGGCTCATTTTAGACAACAGCAGTCCACAGGTTTTACAACTCAAGAACCCTGCTAGACACTGTTTAACGAGCCAGCAGAGGTTGCTAACTAATTATCATGGAGTCTGTTCACATTCACTGACATCTAATCTCACTTTGCTTCAAAATGAACACTAAGACCTTCAGGAAGCTGATGTTGCCTCCCACACCAAATTGTCCATAGCTCCATGCTTCAGCTCACCACTACTTATCAGACATGCCCTCTTAACTTCTGGCTGTATAAATACTTCAGTGTGCACCTTCACACTTCCGAAGGCTGACAAGCCCCAGCATAGACAATACTAGGAATAAGAGTCTAGTATGAGCTAACGGCCACAATTCTTATAATGTATTTCCAAGTATTCAAACAGAAACACAAAAATTATTCACTTAGAACAAATGTATTATTTCCCAAGCTTTGAATGATTTCAAAGTATTAGTTGTATAAACAAAACTAAATGAAGGAACAGAGAGCTGTGTCTTGTTATCTTATTTCTAAACAAAGTAAAAAAAACAACTTACGCTTTAAGTCATGCAATATGTTAAATGTGTATTTTGTATTAAGATGTAATTAGTAATAATCTTACTTGCTACATTTATAGCTATTTTCACCGTCCAGTTGTTCTGGTTTCACAAATTGTTCTAGAGCTTTGGTGACAGATGTAACTGCCTGGATGAGTAAGAAAGTAGAGCACTAAGTCACTGGAAATGCAAAATTTCAAACACTTAGTAGTAGGTTACAAGAGAACCTTGCTAATTCATACTTAAGTGACCTACTGTGAACCAGCAACACTATGAAGTAGGCCACCACAGAGTACACTGAGCATTTACCTCATTTGAAAATTACTTTACTTCGAAATAAATTTTGCAGTGCCACAGACGGCATCTGTGGTATGCTTTAGCATCAATAACAAGAACAATCAAACCCAACAGTCTAACAACAGATGTATATTGAAGTAGAATAATTGAGAAGTATGATAGTATCATTGTTTATGCATATATAACTACTATTTTTCCAGCTTAAATCCAACAGCAAACATGGAGACCATTTACGTGGCTCCTACCAAAGTACAAATCCTATCCACTCCCAACCACCACCAAGCTCTTTTGTTTTAACAGTATAAGTTTTTAAGTAATGTGACTTTTTTTTTTTTTGAAAGCTCTAAAGTCTTTACACATCTCAACCCGTATTCACAAAACATCTTACCTTTATATCCAAAGTAATATCAAGGAATGGCTCGTACGTATCCGAAACTGCTTTGCAGTTCAAGCACTTTACTGGAATCAAAATACAAATGCTTAACAATATGCAAAGGAGACTGACTAAAGTAATATGCATTAATAATTTAAATTTGCACAGTTAAACTACAAACTCCTTTACTACAGACAGAAAAAAAGACACAGACCAGTTTGAAGGACAGTAAGATTTTTAAGAAGTACCTCGGGATCTAAGATATCCTCCAAATATTTGATAAATAAGTGTTGTGGCTTGAGAAGATCTATCCAATCTGGAAAAAAAAAAAGATACAATCAGACCTCAGAAGATTTAAGGCACAAAGTTAACTGTTCAAACAGTTTTTCTTTTCATGAAAACAAAGGACAGATTTTAATTTATGATAGTAAATAAAGGAGTAAGAGGAGCTAGAGAACTTTTAAAAAGTTAATTAGTTTATGCTTACTTGGTGCTTCCATTCAAGCAAGCTTTCTGCAAAGCATCAACAGTGAAGCATAAGAATTCATGTGCATCCTCTTGACTGCCAAAATGGAAATGTTTTCCTATTCCTGATAAATGAGAAGGTGGTTATATTTACATCATATAAAACTAAAGAAAACTCACATTTCTAAAATCTCTCTTTAAAGTTATCAAAGTAAGTTTATATGCATCAAACAATTCTTCGATTTTTTTTAAATCAAAAGATAAAACCATCTAAAAAGACTTACTTTTAAGGCCATTAATAACAGATGTAGGTTTGATGGCATTATTAGAGCAACACAGGACCTGGTTAATGTGAGTTTCCATCGTGCACATCATACAGAAGCCTTCTTCATGACCTGAAGAGTAACAGAAGAAAGCATCCCAGTCTAGTCAAATACACATTGCTACAAAAAAAACCCAAACAAAACAAACCAACAAAACACCACCAAACTAAAACAAAGAAAAAAATCTTTAAGTTATAGGTACAATGCCCACATTCCATGCTACCTTCCCTCCCAAGCTGTTAAAACCCCAACAGGTTTGTGACATTTTATTACTTAGAACTGTATAAAACAAAAATGTTAGTAAAATCTGTATTAAAGCACATTTTCTGATGAGAAATATAAGTAACTATTGCAATGTCATTATTTTTTTGCAGGCTGACAGATATGTGAACTCCACAGACTACAGATTATATGAGGAAACAATACTGACATTGATGATACTGCACTAAGAGAAAACGTGTTATTTTCAGCACACTGCTGTCAGGTGAGTTACATGACAGAGTTAAGAATCCTCTGGGAGAAAGGAAAGATTAAAATATGTATCAGTATTTCTGCCCTCCTTTTTTCAACAGAATTCTTAAGTGAAATGATTTTTATATATGGTAAGAAAACACAGTTAAATTTCTAGGAATAAATACTAATATACCAGACTAGAAAGCATACAGGTGCCTTTGTAAAGATGCATACATATGAACATGAGAAGAGGCTCCTAGGCTTAAATTCAAGTAAATTTGATAAAATTGAAATTCAAAGAACACAAATTCAAGGGTTTAAACCCCACAAACTTACTTAGACTATAATCAGTCTAAATTTGAATACAGTCTCACACAAGTTTCTACTTGAGTTCATAAGAGATAAGCTTGTAGTGCTTTCTAGGGTGTTCTGTTATTTTTTTAATGGGTTAACAGCGAACATATGATTTATCACAGTATTAGTGTATTACTGTATCCAGGCTCTGACAACCAAGAGCAATGCCAACATCCTAAATTTTATCACCTTTCTACCAGCAGGAAACCCAAATACCAAATGTTCATCAAAAGCATTACTTTACAATGCATTTCACTGATCACATTAAAAAAAAAAAAATAATTTTTTTGTTTCAAGTTTTACCATGGTGCAATAAATAAACAAATGCACTTAATATGCTACTCTGAGACTCCTGTTAATATAATCGTAGGCTCATTTAGGTTAGAAATGACCTTTAAGATCATGTTCAAAGCCACCTTCTACAGATAAAATAGGACAACTAATTTTTCTTCCCAGAATCACCGTTGTTCTTTCTCCTTTAGAGCTGTCCAACAGATTTATAATGATGTTAGAAAGTACTCACATGACTGGGTGTGTTCAAGAGAAAGCATGTAATTGGCGAGAGGAGGTGTGTAAGTCAAACACTGTAGAGTAGAATTAAGAAAACACGTGTTGCCGAGATTCTGCAGCCCAACTCCAACACTTTGTTTTTGTTGCCAATCCATGCATATTTTCTCAGGTGGGAAAAGAATCCTCTGTGGCGGGGCAATTCCATCATTAACAACTGCAAGAAAATTGTATTTTAAAAGAGATGTATTGCTTTTGTTTTAAAAAGGGTATTTAAAAAGCAACATTCTGCAGGAGCACCCAGAACAACCAGCTATACTCCAAAACACAAGAACATACGATGCACAGCTTTAGCACCACGACTTGAATTTACTTGTCAACACACTGTTTTGGACAATGGTTTATTCATCTGTTTTAATTCTTGTAATGCGTGACAAAGTACCACTCCAACTTTAGTAACTGTTGCCAGGTTGCTTTCCCTCCCTAATCTTTAATCTGATTATTAATTCAATTATTGTTCTTTTCCTTGTTGTAACTTAAGCCACAAACTTACACTTCTAATTATACGGTAATAAATATAAGAATTAAGACAGAAAAATGAGCAAGTAACCAGAACAGAAGGTAACCCTATAGATATCAGATCTCTTCCTATAATTCAAAGACTTGTGAATAGTGGAAGCCATGAAGAGCAATGGTAAAATGTACTTTTCTCTGCTTAACAGAGAAGACCTAGCTAAATCTGTGTATTATAAAAAGCTCCCCATAACTGATGGTAACTAGACCAAAACTAAGTTACAAATAGATTGTAGCTAGATAAAACTAAGTTTTGCAACACCAGTCCCTTCAGTTGCCTTAGGGGATTCACAAAACTGAAGTCTTTATTTGTCATAGTCCCATTTTATAGCAATGTAACAAATAAGAACTGCATTTTCCAATTCTGTTTTAAGAAAAAGTACAAAAGACACGCTTACCTAGATCTCTTTGGGCAAAATGCTTAGATTTTTGAGATGATCTACAATAAATAGCACCTCCACGTCCTTTGTCCACAGATACTTTGTTTGGATCTTCTCCAGGTGGTACCCGGCCCAGATTTGCAGTGCGTGATGACATGATTCTAATACGGGGCTTCTTAGGTTTATCAGATTGCCCTGATGAGGGTTTTTTAGGTTTTGAAGATTTTGGCTTGTTAACTATGGTCATTGTTCATATCTGTAACAGATGCAAAAGTGCTGGTTGACTTAAGAACATCAAAAAGCATTTCAGAAAGAAACCAACAGGATAAATCCTATCACTTAATCTCAAAGAAATAACCTGAAGAACTAAATAACTAAGAATTAAAGAAACCAACCAAACAGAAAAAAAACAGTAACCCAAAACCACCAAGCCAAAGATAAACGCACAAAGCAGAATTTTCCATCAAAACTGTACCAATGTTACTTTTAATTTCTGCAGAGCTGGGGACTGATGACACTGCTTACACTTTCATGGGATTTAAATCCATCAGTTATGAAGACCTTTTATTTTTATTTTTAAAGGGGTTGTGAGCAGTGGTTCATTCAAGTGCTGGCCTGTTGAGATCCAGGAGGAGTTGTTTCCACTCCTGGGAACCACACCACCACTAAGATACAGAGGATGGGATATAGCTCTGAGAAATCTTGGGAAAGGAGAGCAAGAAAACACTTGTAAATTTATTTCTGCCTAGGTTTCCTCTGCCCCTCCAAGAAATACTTGTTTGGATACAATTTTGGTAGCAGTACTTGTGGTTATTTTGCACCTATCATGTTTACAACTCTTATTATCAACCAAAAAGTTGAACCAAAAAGCATCTTTTTCAGTTCTACTTATGTGAAGTTGTAGATTTTTCCCTGGCAAAATGACAGACAAATGTAAGCCTTAAAAAGGGAATGCTGAATGTAAAAGAAATCAAAACAAGCCCTCAGCCCTCAAGGACAAAGGCAGTAACTGATATTAAATCCTTTTTACAATACTGATTAGGTGTCAAGATTATACCACTTTAAATATCTGTAATTGCATGTACATAGTAAGACACTGAATGAATTACCAATTCATGATCATGAATGGTCATGATCAATTACCAATTTCTGTATGAACATTTTTGCTACTACCTTACTATACTATGTAGGGCCTTTCTAAGTTTAGAGAAACTACAAACTTAACTGAGGGCTTAAAGCACAAGCTGCTTTGTTATACTGGAATAACTGAAAGAACAAAGCATAAAGCAGTTTCAGATTTATGGCCCAACTTGACTGCTACTGATAAAACTTAAGGTAGATGAAACAAAGCACAGCAAATTAGAGAACTAACAGTCCAACAAACGACAAATTATCTGTGAAGCCTTTAATTATATCTTCTTCCCTTTAAATTTTCAAGTTAAAATGCACTCTATATACATTTTCCATTACTGAGAAGATAATACACAAAAGTGGAAAATTCCCTTTCATTTTACTGGGAAATGAAGACATCTTTGTCCATTTGGAAGACTAAGATGACAGTTCTTAGGCCCAGTGATTTTCAGATAAGATCCAGTCCTCAAATTACCAGTGGCACCTCCGACTGAAAGGGAAAGTGTTTCAGCAACATATTTAAAACATATTCGGGGGACAAAAACCAGAAGCAAGCCTGCAGTGAAAGGCAAACAAGAATGTCATCACAAAAAAGTCGAAGCGGTATATAGACCAATGCAATAAGCCTTATGTATTCTTAAATTTATTTCTGACAACTGACTGATACATTACCAGGTATCAGGCACCGTACAACAACAAATACCAGTGCTAGTAGGAATAACTCAGAGCCACCGCTTTTTCAAAATATGCCAACACCATTCTTAATCCCGACGTAACACCTCTTTGATAAAGAAGTACAAGAACTACACACACGGGTATTTTTTGCCCCTCTCGTTGCTTAACATACATAGAGATGCTGTTCCTATAGCACTGCTGAGTATAAATGTACATGGTCACATGTATGGAGCATTCATTTCCCCATGCCAATGGCCAAAAGAGACTTTTCCCAGTATGACAGGGAAAAGTAAACCAGACAGAACAGTTACTTTCCTCCCAAGTGGAGTTCTGCAGCAGCATCGTTTAGTGTTTTTCAGCCACCTCATCACAAAACACATCAGTTATGACACGGATCTAAATATTTATGTTTGGTCTTGGCTTTGCATGCAATAAATCACAGCTCTAGAAGATTTTATACAAGATCCCATTCACAAAAACGCGTTTAAGCACGGAGCAGCGATTACGCGCTTATCTCATTACAAAACAAACATTTTCAGCAGCGATTGTAAAAAAAATAATACACACCAGAAAAAAAAAAAAGCTAAGTGGAAATAAGAAGTAATAGGAAACTACTATGGCATATATATGAAGACCAGGACGTTTACACCTCTGGATTACAAACTACACTGCCAGCAGTGCAGCAACACTAGTGCAAGGAAAATAATAAAAAGATGGAGAAACACCCCAAGCGCAGCCCCGCCGCGCCAGTTTGACTTTCATTAAAAAATAACCCAGCCACCGAGGCAGGAAAGGCGGGATTAATTCTCACTTTACCTTTAACTGGGAGCCAGTTCGAGAGGGAAAGGCGGGGAACCTCCCGGCCGCACTCGGCTCCCCAGCGTCCCCCCTTTTGAAACCAAACAATCCGGCTCCAACGGCCGCCCGGTCCCGGCGCTACCGCACCGACCCGGACACCCCCCGGCCGGCCTTCCCGCAGGGTCCCGGCAACACTGCGGCGCCCCGGGGCCGGGCACAGCGCTCCTGCACGCAACATGTCCGCGCTGGGAAGCGGCAGGAGCCCAACGACACAAACCCAAACCCACAGGCAGGCGAGGGGAACCGGGAAGCGGCGCCGGGGGAGCCGCCGCTCAGCTTCGCCCGGCCTCGCCCTCCTCCCTCCGCCTCACCGGGCAGCCCCTCAGCTCCGCGGCCGCCGGCCCGGCTGGGGGCAGGCCCCCACCGCCTCAGCTCCCGCCCCGCCCCGCGTTCGTTTCCGAGCCCCGATCTGCGCACCGCTGCCGGGCCGGAGGCAGGACCGCTACAGGCATCGCTGACCGGCGACTCCGTACCCATGGCAACGCGGCGGGGGGGCAGGGGGACCGGCGCGGGGGTTGGGGGTGGGGGGCAGGAAGGGGAGACGAATCGAACCCGGACCCTCCGAGCGCGAGGCGGCAGGCCCCGCGGGGAGGCGGCGCCTGGCCGAGCGGGGACCGACGCCGCGGGACCCGGGGCCAGGGCACCCCGC
>JAVJGJ010000047.1:33251156-33270728 GCA_035590215.1 Microhierax caerulescens | reverse complement strand
TGTTTGTTAGGTTTTTGTCTGCCACAGCGTTACTTTACTTCAGCTGAGAAAGATGTGGTGCTTGGGGGTGGTGGAGCAAGGGAGTGACTTCATTCTTTACTATGAGTATGTGCACAAATGGGTGAGTTTGTATGTGAATTTGAAAAATCTTGGCATTACCACTTTTTATTATTAATATGTGCTTGTAATTATGAACATGCTTTGAATTTCTCTTTTTGCTGATCAAAATTAGTCCAAGGGTAACAAGTAAGTGAATGGGTGGCTGTATAATTCATCTGCTGAGATAAGGAAGAGAAGATACAGTTGTGACCATGAAGGGCTCAGCAAATGACTGTATTATGCAAAGGGATTTCCACAGAGCAGCTCTAGTTAGGATTTAATTAGGTGTTTTTGCTAAGACTATGGGAAATGGCATCAGAGTAAGAGTGACTGTTCAGTTTTTCAGATGCACTATCTTTCAAATAAAGTTTCTCATTTGAAAAACAGCTGTTTACATGGTCTTATTGGCAGGGTTTAATTAACATGACCTGTCTCTGTTCCTTTGTACAGTACTTCGCCAGGCTTTCACAAGAACAGGGTTGCTCTCCCCTTTTGCCTTCTGTGACGAATTCAGTACTGTAAGACTGCAGCATAATAGTGCCATTACTGAACTAATGAAAGCAGCTAGTCGACAAATACTTAATGGGGTAAGCTTTGTTAAATTTCTTTGGCAGCCTCTGTGTTAAGGAGTTAACACGTCATTGCATCCAAAAAGCTTTTGTTTGGGGGTTCTTTTAATATTGGATTGGGTCTTTTTAATAATTGTGCAAAATGGTACTCCCATTCTGCCTTAGCTGTTTGGGATAGCATGTTCTGGTTCTGTAGGTGCAAACTGAAGCTTTTGAAGACAGCAATATTTTGTTCCTTATTAATATAGTAAAATAAAGGTTTAAGAAAATCTTTGTAAACACAGACAAGCTGTTTTAAGTATTGCTGTGGCTTTCTTCAACAATGGACAGACATTCATTTTCAGCTTTTAACTGTTCCAGTTGATTATGTTAACACCCTCATGTTTATATTAGTGGAGGGCATAATTTGTATATTGTATAATGTGCTTCAGGCTTTAGAGCAGTTTGCTTATCTTGCTGCTTGAACTAAGCTAGTTAATTTTGTCTTTAAGCACATTTTAGAGCCTTCATTTTATCCTGTTTGCCAGCAGAACTCTAAAAGGGCAGTAATCTTTCCGGCAGAGGGATGTTAGCAGATTACTGGTGAGACAATAATACTTCAATTTGTTGAAGCTCTCTGCAGAATGTGAATGACTATCAGTAACCTCATTTTCTTCTAACAATGTAGTTGTAGTTTGTGTTTTGATTAAGCTGATGTCCATGCTGATGGCGTGGTAGACCTGTTATTCTGTATGGCATGTTTTGGCCTGTTTTTATGCTGGATTTTGTTGTTTTGTAGGAACTTGATAATGGAGATTCTTATGCAATTGGGTATGTATTCAAAGCATTTAGAAATACTAAACTTAACTCCCTCCCTAAAGTTCTGTGTTCCGCTCTGAATTTAATTAATATTGCATTTCTTATTTTGGGTCTGAAATGTAGGAAAAAAGTAGAAATTTCTCCAAACTGTCAAAACGATCTAGTGAAAATTTCTTTTTCAGTACAACTCTTACGGTTAGTGCCACCATTCAGGAAAAAAAGATTTATCAGGCGTAAACTTAGAGAAATCATCTTAGTAGTTTTGTTAACACACAAAGTATGGATTTTTAGCTGGATATGTGTGCACGCTGTTGCAGTCTGCTGGTTTTCAGTATTCACTGAAACAGTGAATGGTACAGCATGGTAATGTCAAAGTATTTTCTTCAGATTTTCGTAACATAAATACTATTTCTAGATTGGGTATACCTGTAGCCTATGTAATACCTTACTTATAAGTTGTAATTTAGTTTAATGCAGCCTAACTTTTTTTTTTTTTCATCAGGGAAAAAGAAGTTTTCTTTGAAGCACAGACTTCACGATACTTGCATGAATTTGATGAGGTTGCAAGGCTAGGAAAAGGAGGATATGGTAAAGTATACAAGGTATTCTTCACCTTCTGTTTATAACTAATCTGTTTATATCTAGTTTGTCTTCGAAATTTATATTTACTGTTTTGGATGTTTTGTTTATTTTTCTAACAGAAACCCCAAAATCCTCATTTTCCAATAGTACAGGTGCAAACCTGCACATGTGAAGGCGAGATATATCAGATGTTTTACTTTGCGTCTTTTGACCCTTGTAAAGCATAGGAAAACTCCTTATTTCTCATGTAAAACACCATGATATATTGACTTAAAACAGCCACAGGAACTGATTAGTCTGCACACCCCAATGTTCCAGTTGTGGTTGCTTGAAAAAACGCAGCCTTAATAGGAATGGAAACTGTCCAACCCAGTGTTAATTTGTATTAAATATTTGTAGTGTATGGCCAGCCTAAGTTTCTCCACGTGGTATGTGCTGTGTGCAGATGACAGTTGTGGTCTCACAAATTTATTGAGAACCTGGTCCTTTATGAGTACCTAGCAGCATTTTTTTTATTGATGGAAAGATGGCAGTAAAGGTAAGTATTTCACAGAGACTGGATTAGATGTTTGTAGTCCTGAAAGAAGGCAGAAGTAGCATATCCTTATCCTAGGCAATTGTGGCCTAATCCCAGTTTCATTCTGTGATGCTGGTGAGAGGTTATGTGACTGGAGTGCAGAAATAATTTTTTAGAAAATAGTTAGTTCTTAAGGATTTAATAATTCATTAATCTGAACACATTAACATTTTTATTTCATCTTATTGTAATTATTTTCAGGTCAGAAACAAGTTAGATGGTCAGTTCTATGCTATTAAAAAAATCGGCATTAAGAAGGCTACAAGAAGAGATTGCATGAAGGTATTTTTTTCATGTGTTTCATCTCTGTTTTAACTCCCTGTCTCTGCTAGCTGATTCTGATTTAATTTAGTAATGCAGTTAATGTTTCCCAAAACATCAAAAATGTTAATAATGCTTTCTATGCGTTCCAAGTTTCTAAAGATTTGACCCTGTCAATACTTAGTAGAAAAAAGTGAATGAGAAATATTTAAGCCCATTGAAAAAAACATATTTTTAACTTGATCATCTCTGCAACTATGAAAATCTTCATTTGTTTTCAAGCTTCCAATTTTTCTCCATTACTGTAATAATTTTTGTCTGTTCTTTCTCTGTCAGAAACTGGTTTTTGATATCTTTTGGGTTTTCTAAAGACTCAGAATAAAGGACAGTTATCCTGTTTCTTTTTGGTTTTTCTAGGTGCTACGAGAAGTTAAAGTACTGGCTGGGCTGCAGCATCCTAATATTGTAGGTTACCACACTGCTTGGATGGAGCAAGTTCAAAGCATACGCCCAATAGGAAAGTACAGCATATTGTGTAATTCCTGCATGCATCCTGCTTATAACCTCTGTACTGTTATTCGCAGAAGAGTATTACTGATCTAATAAAGTAACTATTTTTCCCCTCCCTAAAACAACCAAAAAAAAAAGCAAGCTACAGGTGACCACCAGGTCTTCATGTCCCTCTGTGCACTTCAGTCTCTTGCTTGGTAACTTACCTGTTAACTTAATGATGAATTTGGAACCGTGGAAGTATTAGCTTCACTTCTGGTAATATATAAGGTTTTAAAGTTGTGTGAAGTTCAGTGGAATGCAATGAAGATCTTTTAATGCAAAAAGGAGTGAGTTGAAAAGGAGAAGAATGAGTACTAGGGAAGGAGCCACTTTAGATATTAGGGGAAAAGTGATGAATAGGAGAAAAAAGCCCACAAATTTGCTACTGTGTTTTGAAATCCCAGAATTGTAGCAAAACTAGAAATGTCACCCACTGTGCTTCTCTTCCTATTTGGAAAAGAGTTTAGAAGAAATGAAAGAACCTGGAAATAAAGATTTTAATGGGGGGACCCCCCCACAAACCCTATTATTTTATTTTGCATAGGAGAGTGTTTAAAATTGATGAATTGCCTGTTACAATTCTCCAGTGACAAAGCAATCTCATTTTTTGTATATCAGCTACTGTCTGTCACTGTTGAGAATTTATCTACTTTTATGTTCATTTTACGCCTTCCCATGCTCCCTGTTTTTTTGCTTTTTAGTTTCTCTGTTCTCGGCTCTTCCCACAGTTTGTCCTTTGGTCCCTTTGTAACTGTAATTTGTTGGTCCCTTTCCTTTCTTGTCCTTTTCCGGAATGACTTTAGCAATTAAATCGTTTGATCCTCTCTTAGTGGGAGGTTTGCTTATGTTCTATATGACTTTATTGCTTTCCAAGTCAGTGACTTGATGCCCAGTCAGCTATAATCACAAAAGAAAATGCATAGGAAGTTGACAGTCTAGCAAAACAAACAAGACTTTTTAACCAATGATACTGAGAATCTCGAAGGATGCAACTTTTTAGTGCTAGGAGTACCTCACATGTATTTAATGGTGATAATTTAACTAGATCTTTAGGTAGGTCCTGTGGTAAAAACCTTAACAGGTTTTTTTGGCTTACAAGATTGGTGTTTTGTATTTGCTTCTGTGTGAAAAAACAAACTTTTTCACATAAATACACAATTTTAATGAAAATTATTTCCAAAATATAAAGTAGCTTCAAAACAGCAGCAGGGTGATGCAAAGGATGGTGCCTTGTAGAGTAGTTTCTTTAACTGTGCATTAACATATACGTTATAAGCCCTAATTTTGAACAGGCTAACTTCTTAAAGGTGAAATCTACAGGAACATCTAAGATGGCTCTGTACAACCCTTTCCATGATCTTGTACAACATGTATTTTCTTTTCATTTAGAGAAAAATGAGAAGCATGATAGAGTTGCTTCTTAGTAGGCTAACAAGCACCTTTTGCAGCAGCAGAAATAGAGAAAAAGATATCTACAAGTAATGAAGTTAAATTCAGTAAGATGCTGTAGCTTAAATGTTAATTTATAGTAAATATTTGCATGCTTTGATTAGTAAAATACGGTATTTATCTTCTCTTCCAATAGATAAAACAATAATGGAGTTGCAGCCGTTATCTTTGGAGCAAGAGAGTAGCAAGTAAGTATTACAAATCTCAATGATAACATTTATTTGGCTTTAACAAAAGTTTTTTTTTTTTTAAAGTTAAAGTACAGAATTTGGCATATATTGAAGAAATGCTTTTTGTTTCCAAAAAAGTTAATTATCCTTGTCATTGATTCCCTTCTTATTGTGTAAGCTGGAAAATACTACTGGATACGTCTACCCTCTTTGGATCTCAGTTTCCGAGTGCCTGAATGTAGTACTGGGCTTCAGGTTTACTTCAAAAGTTCTGTGCCAGTCAGCAACACTGATTAGCACTGTGGGGTCTTATTAGAGTGATGGGGCCTTCTGTTTCTCAGAAGTGTTGATTAGCCCTTTCAGTAAAGAGGAGTGTCCTGTGAGAAGTACAGTGTAAGTTTAAAGTTTAAAGTTGTTAAGTTTAAAGGAATGGAGATACATCATGGTTCTATCCAGTGAATGCTGTGTCCTAGGACTGTCTGTATCTGTGGGCTGTCTGGGTCAGCTGTCAGAAATCCCTCCTGGGGGGAGGTATTAAAAAGGCTGGAGCCTGCACTGCCTGTTATGTAAACCTAAATTTTTATGTGGGGAAGCAGCTGAACTCTTACTCTGCAATGCAGATTGCAATTGCAAAAAAAAAGGAAAAAGTCTTCAGAACAGCGTGTCACAAATAGATGGAATAAAACTGTGTACATATTTTGATTTCTTTCCCTTACTTCATTATTTTCAGTGATCACTGTCACATCCAGAGTGTGGGAAGTGATAGTTCAATTATCTTTGCTGACCTTACTTCACAAGAGAAGAAGTCCTGTGACGTTACTGGTCCTAGAAGTCTGGGTAGTGAATCAGTGCAGAATATGGATGTAAGGAATGATACTACAAACGGTAATAGTAAACAGCATATGAAGCCAAATAAATGTGAATTATCCATAGGATTACAAGAAGACTCTGTAAATAGTGTTAGCAGTAGGTCAAGCGATGTAAAAAATCGTTCATCACGGGGATCGCATTCTAGTCTGGATCAAGATGCTAGCACTGGAAGTAAGTCCTACACTGAAGAATGCCCCAGGAATGATGTAGCACTCTGTGGAGACTTTGAGGTAAATACAGTTGTTTTTAAGTATACTTAACTGCTGTCTAATTTAATGATGTTTGTAAAGTAGCATTTGGTAGACAGAGATTGATTTATAATGATAAATTAAAAAAAATGAAATGACTGTTATTACAGCCAAAAATACAGACAATTTTTTCTTCACTGCGTAACACCATTACAAGGAAGCTGACCAAAGGAGCTGGCAAAAGTCAGCATACAAGAAAGTTTCCATGTGTTAGTCATCTTGGTTCCTTTCAAAGTACCTACATGAATAAAAAGTGCTACTCTTGCATTAAAAAAAAAAAAAAATCAAACTGGAAAATCGTCAGCATTCAGTAATGATGGCGAACTCAGATATTATTGGTGAATGTGTCTAGGTATGTAATGTGGTACCTATAAAGTGTAGGATTACATGTGAAAAAGAGAGAATCAGATTTGGCCAAGGAATCACCACTCTTCCTATGCTTCTAAAACTTTGCTTGCATTCATACCACTCAAATGTTTTGTATGACACAGCCAGCTCTGGAATGCTTCAAGCTTTTGCTATCATTTGGAGTTCCTTCTTGCAAGAAATCCAAGATTTTAAAGGTGTTAGCTTGAGTTGTCCAGATTATCAAATGGACTAGTACATTATCAGAAACTGAGAATGAAATTACATATTCTTGCTAATAAATCATAAAATTCCATATCAAGAAGTGGAATTTATTGCTATTTTATATTAATTTACACTATTTTCTTAAGCCAGAATTAACCTCTGTTCAGTATGTCTAGAAGCTTTTAAACGCTAATTTGAATATTAAGGTAAGTAGCTGGCTGTTCTGTTAGCTTTTATCATATAGAAATTAAAATTTGAAGAAAAAGCGAAAAAAACCCCACCAAAACTAGATAGCATTGTGGTATCTGCTTCTTGAATGTAGTAGGTTAATAACAGTGTATTCAATGTCATTTGGGTATCTAACTCTTTTTAATTTAATATAAAAAATTTTGGTTTACTCACTAGAAATAAAATCACTAAGGAAATACTGTTCATACTATGGTGGCACAGTCATGGACTATTATTTTTCTATTAGGTGGAGTATCGTTTGATGCTTCATATACAAATGCAACTGTGTGAAATATCCCTGTGGGATTGGATTGTTGACCGTAATAAAAGATGCGATGAGAGAACAGAGGAGAGTTCCAGTAAGATTCATCACTATCTTAAAAATTTACTTATTCGTTATTAAGCAAATATTTTTTTTTCCTAATTGGAAGTCCACTTGCATGATTTTATGTTTTACTTCAGCAGCTTTATAATATGGATCTTCTTCATAAGATTTTTTTATTCACTTAATCAGATGGCAGCTAGTATTGAATATTTGTGTGATGAATGTTGGTAAAAGATATTTTAAGTTTGCGAGTTCAGACAACTCTTCAAAAAACAGTGAATGTATGCCTGAGATCTGTGTCTGGGCAGTACTACTTATTTGGAGCAGAGTTTTTTATTGAGAGAATCTGCTTTTTCTCAGTAAGCTGTTTAAATAATTGAACTTTTGCTCTTCACAGGCTAATTTATCAGTTGTGGAAAATACATCTTTTGCTCCAGACAGGTTACAACATACTTGAAAGCTTTTAAGTTTGTTTTTAAGAATCAAAACTTCTATGCAGCCTAATTTGTTGTTGTTCTAAAGAATCTTAACATTTATTTTACTTCAGTGGCCAGAGGAGTTCTCATGCCTTGATACTAGATTGTCTTCAATAATTGTTGACGTTGGGAAGAACAAGTTTAATGCTCTTAAAGCATTACAGACACGTTCCTTTCTCTGGGGTATAAAAAAGGCATATGCTTAACAGATTGTAAGACATAAACTGTATGATTAATGTTTAATCTTAGTTTTAATCACTATGAAGATAAATCTGTTGTTCTCTTTAGTCATGGAGTCAGGTTTACCAGCTATCAGCTGACTTCCACTAATCTCTCCTGTAAGCACTGGCTTTTAGCTTTCATAAGCTAATTTCATAATGACATTCCTCATCAGGAAATGAGAGAATCACTAGAGCATTTGACCTTGCAAACCACTGTTTTCAGACATTTTCACAGGCAACGGGAGAGGAAAGGTGAATGCAATCATAGGTTAGACATTAAGAAACATAAATCCAAGTCAGAGTAAATGGTGAGTGTTTGAAGTGGCAACAGACATGTTAGACCTGGGTCATTAGAGGAGGAGGACAATGCAGTTTAATAAAATAATAATGTGGGAATGGTAAAAACAGAGAGAGGGTCAATTTACTTAGGACAGCTACAGCCAGAGGAGAATGGGGTAATTTCAGAGGGTAGCACAACAGCAGAAGGATTAGGATCCAAAAAAGAAGGGTGCAAATCAATACAGAAAACATGTAATTACATAAGTTAGTAAGCTTTTATCTGGAACTGTATTTTTCATTTTAATCCAGCACTTACATGGAAGTAAAGAGTTTGCTAAATTCATAATCAAATAGCTATCTGATGGGGATTGGAGGAATCTTTTCAGGCAGACATATGTTCATGTCCCCTGAACTTTACTTTTTGGGATTTTGAGATTAGTAACTTTGCTATTTCAAAAATGCTATCTTAGGAGAAGCATGGGAAATTCCATTTTTAAACCGTGCTCATTCTGTTAAAAATTTCTTCCACATCATAAGTAAACAGAATTCAACAAGATATACCACCATAAACTTAAATAACTCAGTAAAATTAGCTGAAATAATTTAGACTTTAAATTTTATTAAGGTCCATATCATCTTGTGGATGTCAGCTGGACAATGAAAATTTTTCAAGAGTTATTAGAAGGAGTTTGCTATATTCACAGCGTGGGAGTGATGCATCGAGACATTAAAGTAAGTTCATTGAATTATTAATCGAGGTTGGAGAAAACAAAGATAATTTCCATTATGGGAGAATGGAAGCAACTTCGTAGTTAAATTTGAAATGACCTGGACTCTTAAGAATTTAGCTATGTTACATACAAAAAAATACATTGTCTCCTCTATACCAGTATCATGCTTTCTTTACTATAAGCATAGTACTCAATTACATTGACTTACAAGTGAATTATGATTAAGCTTTGGAAATGTTTTCTGTTTTGTGAAGCCATTTTCTTGTCCTAAATGGGGATGGTTAGATTGGTTTTGTTTTGTCTTGATCTTTCCTTAATGAGGGTAGGACCTGAATTACCTAATTACCTAAAAAAAATTTCTTTTAGATAATTATATCAATAAGCAAAGCCCCTTCACTGCATCTCAGTTTGCTAACTGCATACCAGTTAGCTTTTCAAAGTCATAGTTACTTGATCTAAAAAAAAAAATCCCTCAGCTGCACATAATTGCTGTCTTTCAAAATGCTTGCTATCTCCTCAAAGGGACTGAAATTAATTATAGGTGATGTTACTGAGTGAATGAAAAGTTTTTGTTTGATTTCTTTTAAAGGAATGAAGAGGAGGCTTAGAAAAATAACACTTTGAGTGACTAGAATAGGATGCCCTTTGTATGTTCCTGTGGTTTTTTTTTTTTAATCTAATCATAAGAATAGTTTTGACTTAGTGGCTGGCTTGGATGTGAGTCATAGGTAGTTATCTCTTTGCTTCCTGCCTGCGCCCCACCCTTAAACTGATAGACTTGAATAGCAGGAAATTGAATGTATATTTTCCTACTCTACTTTCTACAGAGGTTCTCTACATCTAATATGGTAGCTATATGAGGAAATCAGTGTAAAAATCACCTTAATTATTAAAACTCCACACGTGGAAACTTGGAACTAGTTGAAAGCACACAAATCTTTGTTCTGGATTAATTTTAAAAAAATGCCAACTGTTAAAGGGTCAGCAGTTTTTCAGTTTGCTGTAAGTACTAGACAAATTCAGTAGGAGAATTTGAAGTGCTGTGTAGCATCTTGTTTTTCCTGTAGCATAAAACATTGTTTTAAGTTAATCTCTTTTTGTAGATAAAATCACTTTTTAAGATAAAATTACTTGGACTAAAAGTTTTGGACTGGTAGGGTGTAACGTAGTAACAGGTCCCAAAACTTTAGTTGTCAGAACAAATTTTATGAGTTGCCATGGTGTAACAGAAGCTTGATCATTAACTTATATTTGTTAACCACAACTTTTTTGTGCCCGTCTTGAATGCATAGGATGGTGTTAATGCCTTCAGTTCCTCTATTTCCTAGTTTTAGACGATGAGAAATGAGCCATAGTTTAACTTCAGGCTGGTGAAGCTCACAGAAGTGCAAGTAAGCAGAAGTTCTATGTCATCTGTACATACAGAGTCTGGCAGTGCTTGGCCCTCTAGATTGTACAATCATAGCATGGTTTGGGTTGGAAGGAACCTTTAAAGAGCATCATTACAACCCCACTTGCCATGGGCAAGGGACACTTTGCACTAGACCAGGCTGCACAAAGCCCCATCCAGCCTGGCCTTGAGCACTCCCAGGGATGGGGCATCCACAGCTGCTCTGGGCAGCCTGTGCCAGTGCCTCACCACCCTCACAGTAAAAAATGTCATTGTTCTATCCAGCCTAAATGTACCTTCTTTCGGTTTAAAACTCTTGCCACTTGTTCTGTCACTACTGGCCCTAGTAAAAAGTGTCTGTCTTTGGTTTTTTGGTTTTTGTTGTTTCTTTTTTTATATAAGCCCCTACTATGTATTGAAAGACACAGTGTGGTTTCCCTGGAGCCTTCTTTTTTCCAGGCTGAACAACCCCAACTCTTTCAGCCTTGCTTCACAGGAGTGTTCCAGCCCTCAGACCATTTTTGTGACACTCCTGTGGACCTGCTCTAACAGGTCCATGTGTGTCTTTTGTTGAGGACCCCGAGGCTGGATGCAGAACTCCAGGTGGGGTCTCCACAAGAGCAGGGTAGAAGAGGAGCATCACCTCTCTCAACCTGCTGGCCACGCTGCTTTTGATGCAGCCCAAAATATGATTTGCTTTCTGGGCTGCAAGCACATGTTGCCAGCTCATACCCAATTTTTTCATCCATCACGACCCCCAAGTCCTCCTCTGTAGGGCTGTTTGCAGCTTAAGAAGTATATTCAACAATGATTAGTGTTGTGTGTCCAACTCAAGAGATAGTACTTCTGGTTATGGTTTCTCTTTGTATTGAGTAAAACAAAATTCACATTCAAAATTATCAATAGATGTGATTCTGCCATATTGTATTACGTCAGGTGTATGATCATTTTGGGAAACAAATTTATATGATTGCTTGAACTATATGTAGCACCGAACTTAACAGCTATTTATGGATATTTCTAGAATTTGTCTTTTTAAAACTCACGTGAGTGTTAATTAGCCATCCTGCAGCAGTGTCTCTACAGAGTTCAACTGTGCTTTGAGTGTGGACGAATGGCCCTAGTTTTGAGTTACCACCAATGATTTAATTTGATATTGCCTATTTTGTTTATTGGAAGAAATGCTGAATAGTGTTTCACACTCACTTTTCCCATTCTCTGTGTGATTTAATATCTGTTTTAAACTTGACAGTTTGTCTTGTGTTTTGTATTTAGTGATTCCTTGAACAGAAGCCATTCCAAGTTTTCAGCATTCGTTTCACCTGTCTATACACAATTTTTCAGTTTTCTTATGTGCTTTTTGTGATGGGAGACTCAGAACAGCAGGTGGTAGTGAAGATGGCAGTGCATGAATTCACCTGGTGTCACAATGTTTTCTTCTTTACCTTCCTCTCCCCACCAATAATGTACAGTTTGGTTTATGGAATGCTGTTGAGCATTTTCAGAGCAGCCTGTTACCATGCTTAAAGCTGTAGTAGTCAACTAACAGACAGTTGTTACATGTTTAAAATTGGGATTGTTTTTCCCTTCATTAACATTTTCATGTTTACTTTTACAGAATTCCTTTTGTCATTATACTTCCTGCAATATCCTTCCAGAGTTCTTCACGCTCAGACCTCATCCTGATTTCTCTGAACAAAACAGTACTGCCAGAAAACTCTCTCATCTCTCTGTTCACCCTCCCTTTTCTAACCATTTGTAAACATGTTGTTCATCATAGTTCCCAGCACAGATTCGTACAAGAATCAGTTGATGATAACCCTTCATGGGGAAAAGCTGACCATTTATCCCTATCCTTTCTTTTATGTCTTTAAACTAGTTATCTATGTGAGGACCTTCCCTCTTTCACTCTTTTTTTTTTTTTTTTAAATCTAACATTTCTTAATCTAAAAGCATTTGTAGTCACAAATCATAATCTTGATCAAATGGTTACCTGGAGGGTGAGCAGGGCTATGAGTCGTAGGGTGTGATCAGCTAGTAAAGCTTCAACAGTGCTACTGTCATCTTTGTTATTGTTTCATACAGCTGTTCGTGGCCTGGATTTTATTTCCTCTGCCCACAGGAAAACATAGTGGCAGGCCTCCTGGCTCCTTTGGTTATGTTCCTTGTAGACCAGGGAATTTTAATTTTTGTAATGAAAATCCATAACCAGAAATGGAATTCCTGGCATTTGAATTTCAGGTTTTGGAATCTGGCACTTGAACAGTGCCATTCTTTGAGATGTTACAAGATGTTTGGTTCCAGAATAGCTTTGAAGTAACCGTATTATTCAGTGTAGCATTAAGAGTACTATAAAACCAGAAAAAGCTTAAGAATGTGAAAAAAGGCTCAAGTTGCCTTTGCTTTCTTGCTAGTAGTTGTTCAGTAGAAAAAAAAACCCTGTACTAAGCAACAGTGCTTTCACTTCTCATCCAAATGTACCTAAGCTCAGAAACCTGGTGATACAGGCTAAGTAAAACCAGTAATTTCATATTCTGTTTTCTTTTATCTGGCAAGTTGTCCTGGTTTCAGCTGGCATAGAGGTGATTTTCTTCTTAGTAGCTGGTGCACTGCTGTGCTTTGGATTTGCTGTGAGAACAATGGTACACCACCGATGGGTTTAGTTGTTGCTAGCTAAGGTTAATACCAAGTCAAGGAATATTCAGTTTCTCAGGCCCTGCAGCAAGAGGCCTGGAGGGGCACAAGAAATGGGGAGGGGACACAGCCAGGACAGCTGACCCAAACTAGCCAAAGGGGTTTCCATACCACAGATCTCATACCATACTATACCATGCTCTATATAAAGCAGGGGCAGTTGGCCGAGCATCGCTCAGCGGGTGGTGAAGCAGTTGTGGTGGGCATCACTTGTCTTCTTTTCTCCATTCCCTTTGGCTTTTGTTCCTCTCCCCTTCTTCCTCCTTTTCATTATAATGGTTGTTGTTACTGGCTTTATTTTATTTCAAATATTAAATTGTTCTTATCTCAACCCTTGAGTTTTACATTCCTTCCTGATTCTCCTCCCTATCCCTCTGCGGGGGGTGGGGGGTGAGCGAGCGGCTGTGTGGTACTAGCTGGGATTAAACCACGACCCAAGCGTGTCTTTTATTTTTTTTTTTTTAGATATATAATGCTAACATTTCTCTTCCTTAGTGGTCCTAAACCCAAAAGATATGAATAAAACTATTTCAGTTTTTCCAGTCAGTGCTCTCTAGTCAAGTCTCTTGTAATTTGGGTTTTTTTCATAGCAACTTCCTAGAACCAAGCAACATGTTGCAGCTGTGCTATCATTTAGAAAAGTGTATTTTGTTTTACATTATGTCTAGCCCAAAGATGATAATTCAGTCCTCCTTCCTGCTACATCAGTTGGTCTGATTTCCTGTCTGCTCTTGCCTATTCCTGTTAACATTACTGTTCTGGAAAATTCCCATTTTTGGTTGGGGGAAAAAGAAAAGAAAAAAAGAAGTATCTTTCCAGTAAACCTTTGTTTTTCCTGTTTTGCTTTTCTTCATTTTTTTATAAGATCTTTACTATGTGGTCTTTCTGCCCAAATGCTGTAGCTAACACATGATTTGGTGTAAGCTATGACTACTTTTTTTCTCTTACTAATGAAAGTTTTAAGTAATTATTGTACCTGTGAAGCACTGGATTTTGTAGATTTTGAAACAGCTGACCTTTCAGTATTTTTACATTTTATACTGTCTTGTTCTGTAGCCCAGAAATATCTTTCTACATGGATCAGATCATCATGTAAAAATAGGAGATTTTGGATTAGCCTGCAAAGACCTTCTTTGGGATGATGCAGACCAGTGGTTTAAGACAGAAAGGATAAATGGTAAGAGAAAAAAGCCCAATAGGTTCCAGTGTCTAAAGTTTCTGTGCTATAAAAACATTAAATTCTTAAGTTAAATGGTAACAATGTAACATAAGGTGAGTACCTTGACCTTTCCTTTTTAAAGGACTGACACATACTTCAGGAGTGGGGACTTGCCTCTACGCCTCACCAGAACAATTGCAGGGCTCTCACTATGACTTCAAGGTAGGGAGTATTTTTTTTTCTATTAGCACATGATGATAGATAATAGGAATAAAACAAGCCTTTCAGTAGGTAAATACGTAATATTTGGTAAATACACATTCCTCCTGCTGTTACTCTTTATGTTTTTGTTGAAACATGGATTTCAACTTTGTCTTCTAGTTTGCTACTAATGTGAAAATTGCTTGTTTCTAAGATCATCTTGAGGAACGTATATAGATTTAAATTTGTGTTTCTTTAGTAGTGTTATATACTTTTCATACCATCATGCACCTTCAGTGTTGTGAAACTCTTTCATACCATGATTTTTACAAGAAAAAGAAATCTATTAAGTAATTAAAAATAGTGGATATCCCAGAACTTTTTCTTCACCCCGTTACCAGTCAGACATGTACAGCATGGGTGTTATCCTGCTAGAACTCTTCCAACCATTTGGAACAGAAATGGAAAGAACAGAAGTTCTTACACAGTTAAGGAATGGCCAAATTCCTCATGCTTTCTACAAAAAATGGCCTATCCAAGCCAAGTACGTTAAACTCCTCACCAGTCAGAGATCTACAGAAAGACCGACTGCTGCTCAGCTTCGTGAAAGTGAACTGTTTCATACCACGGAACACGTAAGTTATGCCAGTAACTTCAACCTTTACAGGTTAAAGAAATATAAAGGGAAAATGCCATTTGTTTCCCTGGCTGTGTTACGGGATTTTTTTATTTTTAACTTTAGAGGATTGTGTGATTGAGACTTTTTTTTTTCTTCCTGGTTACAGTCTTTAACATGCTCTATTAATGTTTCCGGTGTCTTTGCAATGAGATAAATGGTCATTAAGTATAGGTAACTAAGAAGACTGGACAGTTGATTTACGTACAGCTGGAGGTATTTTTATAGGTCAGAAAAGCTTCTGAAGCTTTTCATCAGCTCTGCAGAATCTTTTTTCATCATTTTCCCTCTCCTTGCCACAATTCTTTGTTGATGGATAAAATTGTGGCATCAAATACACAAAATTGCCGTGGTGCTGCAGAATGTGTGTGGATTGCAAACCACTCAGAATAGGTTAATATGGCTTTATCCTTGCTTGTCTATAAATGAAGTAAACTGACTCTCATTATCAGGTTATTTCTAACCTACAACAGAAGGTGAGAGAACAAGAGGAAGAAATAGAGAAACTGAGAGAGACAATACGACTGCTTTCTGAAGAAAGAGATGAGCATATGCAACTTGGTTCTCCTGTTTAAGTACAGGAAGAACTAACTCTATTGCATGATAAGTTATATAAAAATGTTTCTTTTTTTACATAAAAATGTTGCAATGCATTTTCGTTCTTCTGTCTGTTCTTTAAAGGTATTCATCTTTTTGTCTTAGTTTGGATGTCACCGGTCAACAGGAAGGATTCACATTACACTTAGCCTCAGCACAATTTAACTTGTGTAAATGTGTTTGGGTTACAGGGAAGAATATACAGAAAAACTGAAACTGCCGTTTGTATTTACCTAGGACTACTTTAGATGCCTTATAATCATAAAGCAAATATGCATCTTGTGCATCAGTTACAGAAGAGGAATGTTACACCCAAAAGGTAGCTGTAACATTTTTATTGACTTTAGAATTCCGTCCAACTGTAGTACTTGAATACATCTCCGAAATGACTCACACCACTACAGTAGGCAGGAAGTGGAGTAAGGTTAAAATTACACCATTATGAGGAGTACAGGCTTACTTCAGTAGCTTCATAACAGAGCCAAAAGGTGCCAAGTTCTCACACGACTTCATCCATTTTTGCACATTGGCTGGGGCAGCGTTTGCACTACCTGTCTGCTGAAGCGCACACCACGCAACAATGTCTGCTACGGTGAGTTCATTTCCCACCAGCCACGCTGTCTTGCCCAGAGCAGCATTCATAGAGCGCAAGACTGCTCCTTTTTCCTTACTGCTACCTTCTTTTAGCTGGAAGATGGCGGTATCAACCCAGCTGTCAATCAAAGTTGAAGTAACTGCGTTGTACTTCTGGCCAAACAGGGAAAAGAGAAATCTAGCGATGTTCCCTTCTCCTTCAATAGGACACATTGTTTGAACGCTAAACTTCATCTGGGGTTTTGGAACTGAAATTAAGAAAAGAAAAAAGTGAATACCACATGGTAGAGAAGTTAAGTATAATGGTAATTCTGTGATATATTTTATTTGTGATGCCAATGACACTGTTAACATCATGAACCTGATGGATAATTTTTCAGTTTTCTTAAGTCTAAATACTTAGACTAAGGCAGGAACCTGGGATACTGGTTTTCATAAACTTCACTCAAATCTCCCACTTAACTTCTATTCTACCTAACTTATTTGTAGAAACTGAAAAACACTTCTATAAAAAAAATCCTGTGGGTGCAACCAACTGTGTAAATGCCACATGTATTTTAATAGCAGGAACGACAAACAAGAATCTTCTCCATCCTCTGTCCCCATCATTGCTGACAGCTATAAAAGGAGAACAGAAATGCTTTTTCTGCAGTATGTATCCCTCGTGTATCAGCACAAAGACAACAAAGCATCTGTTGTCAAGGTTTTATAGCCCAAGTTGCATTTTCTCACCTACTGTAAAATATTGGTCTACAAGGTAACTTCATTCTTACCATCCTTCCAAATAAGAGTAAAGCCCAACTGATACTCATGACGTGGTTGCTTCATAGTCTGCTCCCCAAAGCATTTCAAGAGGTTTTCTGGCACACTTTTCACAGATGAATGCGTGTGAACTGCTGATAGTATTTTAAAGCGTTCACAAAGCAGACTGTGCAGTACTAGTAACGACAGTGGAGGTAGGGAAGGGTTGGCGTTGATTACAACATCTTTCAGGGCACCATAATCCTGAACAGAAAGTAAAACATTCAGCAGGTGAGACATGTTCCAGATCAGACTCTGAAGTAGTGCTGGTTTCATTTGACACCAAAATGTACATACCCCTGCATGTGTAGGTCTGAAATTCTAATGATATTCACATAAATCAATTAAATCAAGTTTGGACATTTAAAACTTGCTTAAACATTTTATCGTCTTCCTCAACATATAATTCAAGAACATGACTGAGGTAAAGACTAGTCCAATCTGAAGCCACAAGAAAACAACTGTCATAATTTCAACATTAACCATTCTATCTTGGAATTATATCCAATTAAGAATACGTAGGACTTAGTATTTATCAATGTCTGTATCTGTAATCAGGATGCCCACAATGAAATCATAGTTGTAGGTTATTTTAAGGATATAAGACTTGTATACTGAGTTCTGAGTATCCCAGGTTTTAATGTTACCCTTCTGATCCTGAAAATCTGAGAGCAAAGAAAGTATCTCCCAGTGTGTATGTTCAACTAAACTTACCTTCCCAAGCATCAAATCTAAGCCTGCTCCATTTGCTGTCAAAGGGGAACCTTCATCGGTTTGAATGATATTAGTTACATCAAAATCAGCATCTGGGGTTTGGATCATCTTTGAGAGACCATCGACAGCACTCTTCAGTTCATACAAGCGTTTTAGAATCTCTTCCTGGCGGGATTCAAGTGCTTGAAGTGATGGGTCAACTTCTTCCTATAGGAGAGGAAAAAACAACGTCACATAAATGTTTGTTCAGCTCAGTGTCAAAAAAGCCTATGGCTCATTTGACAGCAAGTTCTGAAAGACTTCAAACACATTCAAATCACGAGAACACCGTGGAGTGTCATGGTCTTAATGTCTTACTAGTTGCCTCTGTTGTCTGTACAAATGTGTGGTGAGAAATAGGTTATTTAATCAGATCTCTGGAATCTTCCTGCTTAACTTTTTTTTTTTTTAACTATTGGCTACAGAAAACTCTGCAATGTAGTAAAAATCAGATCACAAACACAGAAACTTAAAAGTTCGCAGTGAAATGCTAAATTAAAACCTGAAAAAGTTAGCTTGTCATGATTCTCTTTGGCCCAGAGACTGGTAGAAGTATATATTGAGGCTGCTGAACAAGTAAAACTTTTTGACAATTCAGGTAGTTAATAAAAGTAAAAAACCCCTGCAGGCTTAGATGGATGGTGTATCATATGGGAAATCACTCTTGGTAGTCATTCTTGTGTCAGAGAATATACAGAAAAAAGGGCCATAGACTTTGTTACATGTTAATCCCAGCACATGTTTTTGTTATCTCAGTTATCTTACGCTATCCCTTCTAAAAGAGGAAAAATACATTCATGTGGGAGGTTTTAATTCTACAAACATACAATAATGTTAAAGAAAAATCTTTACAGAGATAATCCATTTCTAAGCATCCTGAATAAGGATTTAACAAAACCCAAGCTATCAACCAAACCTCCTTCTTCCAGCCTAATGGCTAAAGAGATAGGAGCAAGGTACCAAGTGAAATCTTGATACCTACTTACACAACAGTCGCAAAGACAAGACAGAAAAACACCTCTGAAGTGTCCATTATTTGGCTAGTACACATCTCCGAAATAAAAACCACTCTCAGAAGAGGCGAGCACTTTAAATACTTTGCTGTAGCAATGGGAAGGCATCTTAGTAAGCATTCCTGTGAAGTCCTGCTCCAAGTCTGTTCCTACCCAGCGCCTCCCCCAGCAGCCTGGGGGAGGGCACAGCAAGCACTCACAGGGAAGAGATGAAGCATCAAGCTAAAAATGGCCACGAGCAGCCTGGAAGAATTCCAAGCATTCCTGACACTGGAGAGGCTGGAGTCAACTCCATGTATGTAACGTAATATTTTGAGGTTTTCTCTTACTGAAAACACGTAAGGGAGCCGAGAAGCAGCGGCTGCGTGGCTGGTTCCGTCCCAAGCACCGCAGGGTCGAGAGCCCGCAGCCGGCAGCGCGCTGCAGCGGGCAGGGCCGAGGCCTGCGGGCCCCGCACCGGCCCCGGGCTGGCTCGGCCCCGCTCAGCCCGCCACGCCCAGGGCGGCAGAGCCCCTGACCCGGCGCTGAGCATTACCGACGGCTTGAAACATATCCAGAGAAACTCCCAGCGCAGCGAAGCGCATTTAAGCGGGCGGCGCGCTGCGGCAGTGCGGGCCGCAGCTTGTGCCGGCCGCCCCCCGCCCGGGCCCGGCCCCGGCCCCGGCCCAACCGCCGCCCCACGGCTCCTA
>JAVJGJ010000047.1:33236461-33251056 GCA_035590215.1 Microhierax caerulescens | reverse complement strand
TCACCTTAGCTAGAGCACTGATTCTACTTTACTACCAAAACCAAAGGACTGAGAGAACTGAGGTTCAAAAGACACCCCTGTCCAGAAATGTCTGAGAACCTTTAACCCAGCATTAGCATCCATCCCACTGACTCACAACCTGGCTTTTAGAAAGCCTGGTATTTCTCCCAATTCCTTAAGCAGCTTTCTCCCTGCTGCCTCCAACAGGCACTCACTCCTGTCTACTTAATTCCACCCGTCACCCACCTGCAGGCCAACGTACTGAAGAAAAAAACACCACCAAAACCTGCATATACGCAAGCCAGAAAACTAAGAGTCCACCGATTAATATAAAGTTGATATTAGCATTTCTTGGGAACTGAGGACTCGGGGACAGTTACCTCAGCTAGGGCCGTGGCTGTGCCCACCCGTGGCTCCCGGACGGCCGGTACTCAGGAGCGGTGCCGGGGGCTGAGGCAGCAGTGCCAGCCTGGAGAGCCGCGGGGTCTCCATGGTTATCTGCGCTTCCCTAAAAGCATAATCGCGGATATGACTGGGCCGTGCTTTGTCCAACATCACTTGGCTCTTCTCCAGCGAAGGTGGCCGCCGGCTGTTCCAAAAGCGCTTCTCCTCAAGTTTATCTCCAAACACGCCCGAGGCACCCGTGACCCCGCCGGGACTCCCAGGGGTGCAGGGCTGGGAAAGGCGGCGCCCCCCGAGGGCCGCGGCCCCTTCCCGGAGCACCTCCCCGCCCGCCCCGTGGAAGGGCCTCAGCCGGTACATGGGCATGGCGCCTGCCGCCCGCACCGCGCACCCGCGCCCGGCCCGCCGCCAGGCCCGCCCGCTCGCTGCGCCCATTGGGCCAAACGGGGAGCACGGCGCCTTACTGACTCACCGGGGATCCAATGAGCGCTGGGGGATGCCGCACGGCCTCCTTGTCTTCTTGCTATTGGCCAGTGTGAGCCACGGATTCGTTAAGCGATAGGGCGAAAGGCGCAGTTCACGGTGCTGACTGGGTAGCCTTATTGGCCAATTGATGTCAAGGGAGGTGCGAATTTTTCAGGACTGGCGGGCTCTTTTCTCCAGCGGCCAATGAGCGCGCGGGGGCGGAGTCTGCGGGAAGGGGATGCTGAAGGGAGCGCGGCGCTGCCCGCGGGGTCCCAATGGATGCGGCTGCGCCCTGGTGAGCCCCGGCCCCTCTAGCGGCGGTGGGTGCGGGCTGCCCCTTGCCGCGCTCCCTCCCCTCCCCTGCCCCCCTGTCCCCACGGGAGGCTCGGGGCCCCGGTCCCCCGCGGCGGGCCGTGCCCTGGCCCTTGGCGCCGCTGCGGCCTCCTGGGCCCAGCTGGCTTCTCGCTTCCCGCCGCGCCCCCCGACTTACTCGGGGCAGCCCGCGGGCCTTCCCGCCCGCTCCGCACTGGATGCGGCCATCCGGGGTGGGGGTCGGGGTCGGTGTTGGAGCCCCGTCTCGCCCCTGGGTGCCGGGGCCAAGCGAGGGGCGGCTGAGCAAGGCCAGGCTCCGACACCCCGTTACGCTGCCGTGTCTCCCCCCTCCCCTTCTCTCTTCCAAGCCTGCAGCCGGCCGGAGCCATCAAGCCCATCGACCGCAAGTCCGTCCATCGGATCTGTTCGGGGCAGGTGGTGCTGAGTCTCGGCACTGCCGTGAAAGAGCTAGTGGAAAACAGCCTGGATGCTGGAGCCACCAACATCGGTAACCTCATGTCCTTGTAACTTCATAAAGCTTCACAGACTTCTGAAACCCTTGGTCTTCCTCTGAACAGAGCCCATAGGAACAAATCTGTGCAAGTACTTCCCATCTGGGCATGTTTGTGGTGGTTCTACACTTCAGACAGATAAAGCATTTTGAATCTCAGCTGGGCACTTAGAAGCATGTGATTTTGTCTTTGTTATTTTATTTTTAGCCAGTTTTGACGCCAAATAAGGTGTGTGGCCTGTACAGGAGTGGTGACTGGGCTCTATGAGCCAGTGGCCTCAAGAAAGCAGACAGTTAAGGCAGGGCTGCAAGTTTCCAGAGGTTTCCAGAGGTGCCAGGATGATAGCTGGCAAAGTTGGGAAAACTGTTCAGACAGAAGTGCAATGAAGCAGAGCTGTCTGCAAGCACAGGCTGGTTGCACTGGATTGTCCTGACTTGACAGCTATGGGGATTTTTTTCCTGCTGTTGTTGTTCAAACTTGACATGGAAAAATCATTATCTGGTAAAGTTATTTCTAAGTACAAAGCTATTACTGAATGCTGCATGTGAACATACAGAATTAAAAGAATAAAGCATACAGAATAAAATACTCATTACTCAATTTTGTAGATATAAAACTTAAAGATCATGGAGCAGAACTGATAGAGGTTTCAGATAATGGAGGTGGAGTTGAAGAGGAGAACTTTGAAGGCTTGAGTAAGTTGAACCTTTTTCATAATTTATATTTGGACATTTTGAAAGCATATTTTCAGTAAGAAAGCTGCTTTTTTTTTCTTAAACAAATTTCCTAAGTTTAATTATTTTTAATGGATACTCAGCTTTTACATAATGCACGCATGACCTGCAAGACTTGGGCAAAACTAGACTGGACTTCTGTAATGCTATCATGGTTACAGTTCTTGTAGCTGACAAGTAGACTTTGATTTGATTGCTTATTTAAGTGGAACAAATAATGGAAATAGAAGACAAAGTCCTATAAATGTTAATTTAGATTCATTCATGTTGACTCATCAGCCATTATTGAGGGAGTAAAGCTCTGTGAAATTGACTGCTTTTGAGAAGTGAATTTTAACCTTGAATATTTGCTGAAAGTGAACTGACATTGCATGCCTGACTCTCAGATTTTCCATTTGCTAGTTTCAAGTTGCACAGAATGGGAGCAGAAACAATACTGTATGATAAATGTACCTAGCCATTGCAACAGAAATGTATTTCATGGGATATTTCATGGACTAGGGATCACTTTCCTTATAAGTTATTAGTGACTTTGTGTGTTCACGGTATGTATATGGTACATCAGAAACACACTCCCCTACTGTTCCAGAACAGGGAAAGCTCAGGGATGCTGCTGCTAACAGTTTGTTACCTGGTGATTAGGCTGCACTAATTATGTAGATTGAGGCTTTGTCAGTGGTGGTTGTGGTGGAATAGGCTTATGCTTCTCCACTATGTGCCATGCACGGCACTGCAGCTGTCTTCTTGCAGGGCAGTATCTGTGAAAGGTGTATCAGTAGCAGAGGCAGGTACTGTGTACTGCTCTGAGGTATCTCTGAATGTAAATACCCATTGTGCTGTATGAATTTTGGGTGTAAGTATGGAGTAACAGGTGTATCTGAGGATTTTAAAGAGTTCTTGCTTATAGGAAAAGGGAACATTGAATTATTTAATTATTTGATCTCTAACAATTATGTAAAATGCAATGAACAATACAGAAGGTTTTTTGCTTCTTGATACGTATGCAAAATCTACTTGCACAGACTATTGTCACTGTGAAGTGAAATATATATTCTAAATATCTTTTTCCAGCTCTGAAACATTATACATCAAAGATGCAAGATTTTTCTGATCTAATACATGTTGAAACATTTGGGTTTCGAGGTGAAGCTCTGAGTTCACTGTGTGCATTAAGGTATTAATATTAAACTTCTTATTAGTAGAAAGTTAATATGCACAAAAATAACTGGTCAGCTTTTTGGTTTACTGTTATTGATAAAATGAGGCTTTGGAAACTTCCAATTCTTTAATGTTAGGTCAGTTTTGAGTGGTAGATTGCACAACATTCTGAGCCCTTTCCAACCAAAATTACTCTATGATTCTAAGCACCTGATTGGTCCTTTTATGTACAAAATTTGGTGGTACTTAAGTATGCAAATCTTTACAGGATGGAACTGTATACTTGTGTGTCTGATCCTCTGATGCAAAGCACTGTAATATCTAAAGTGCTGTTTGCTAGGCTGTAACTCATAAAAACTGTAATTAAACTTCTCCTAGACAAACTATATATTAGAAATAACACAGCTTTTATACACAGCTCTGTGCATCAGGAATATTCTGCTGTTATATGTTAATATAAGGAATAGAGAGCCTACCAAAACCAGACTTTAACATTGCGTTTTATGGGAGAGCAATGAAAGGGGTACAAATAAAAATGTTTGCGTCATAGCTATGAAAATGTTACAGTACTCATCGGGTATGTTTTCAGTTGTTTGTGGTGAAGAATTAGTTTTAATTAAATGAATAGTTTTGGTGTAGTTTCTATGACTGATTAGGTCATGAGGAATGGATAAGAAAATACAGTGCTCAGTAAATAATTCTGTTGCCTCTTTCTTTCCATTAGTGATGTCACCATTTTTACCTGTCATAAGTCAGCAAAGGTTGGGACTCGTTTGGTATTTGATCACAATGGTAAAATTACTCAGAAAACTCCTTTTCCACGACAACAAGGAACAACAGTTAACATACAGCAGTTATTTTATACTTTGCCAGTGCGGCATAAGGAATTTCAAAGAAACATTAAAAAGGTAGGTTAGATAAGAAATTATTAATTCAAACAAGTGACATACCCCAGAATTTATTCACGGCTGGATGATATACAGTTCTATGTAGAAGACTTTGTGTCAAACTATTCCATGCCTGTCGTATATATTAATTAAATAAGAAAACAGTCTTCCTGTATACTTTCCTATTCTTAGTTTTGTAGTGATTAGTTTTAGAGGTACATTCTCAAATTTTGAGACTTTTGAAAAGAATCAATATCATGATCACTTTTGTGTATTTTAAAACTAGGGACTACTGTTTTATGGCTAAATGTGGATGTCGGAAACATGCCGTTTGTTTTTAAAGCACTATTTTTCGCATGCATATACTTGGTTTGTAAAGAGTCTTAAAAATATTAGACTCACTCCCCAGTCCACTTTTTGTGTTACCTGCAAATATTGTATATTTTGTTTATACATTTTTGTTTCAAAAAGAGACACTTCACATAAATGTGAACTTTCTTTTTTCTTTAATAGGAGTATGCAAAAATGGTCCAGCTATTGCAGGCATACTGTATTGTTTCAAAAGGAGTGCGGATTAACTGCACTAATCAAGTTGGCCAAGGAAAAAAAAACCCTGTGGTATCCACTGCTGGAAGTTCTAGTTTGAAGGAAAACATTGGAGCCGTATTTGGGCAAAAACAGGTATTACTTTTATTACTGAAAAGGGAGTTAATAGAGCTTTATAAAGAGAGTTTTTATACCTAATAAATAGAGGGGCTGTAGGAAACCTTTAAACTGTAGGATGGAGCATGTGCTGACTTCTAGCACGCCCTACAGGTTGAAAAAGGAGGAACAGCGCAGCCTCCACACATTTCCTTGAAGTTCCTAAATCTGCTTAGAGATGTTTTGATCGAAGAGAAATTATTTAAGAGACAGGGTTATTGCTTAACGTGTTTTTGAAGCCAGTTTTATGAGCTGTTGTGCCAGCAAACCTCTGAAGGTTTGGGTTTTTGAAAAACGGTATGGGCACCAAGGTCTGTATGTCACTAGAAGAAGCAATTTTAAAATACCCTAAAAATGATGTGATGCAAATGTCTTAATTGGGGAACAGAAAACTGAGGTGTTTCTAGCTTTTTTAGCCTCTTCCTTTGAAGCTTAAGTTTCTTTAGTGTTCTGGTTAACCTTTAAATGGAATTGCGTCAGCCCCTTTAGAGGTATAGACTGTGACACTTTCTACATAATAGCTATAAAAATAATTGTTATCCTCTAGGAGAAAGTAAACATAAAAAAAAAAGCATAAAAACATCCTTCCTACAACTGTATTTTACGAGGAGTACTGAGTGGTTAGTAGTTGCTGGTTGTTGATAAGCACTTTCTCCCTTTGCAGTGGGAATGTAGAGATTTCAAAGCCTGTTCGTGCTGTGGCTGAAAGAAGAGATGAAAGATGTAGCTTTGTCTTGCCCCATAGCAACAAGCATAGCTGAAAATTCAGTGTTATCTGAATAGAATGTTTAGCTGACAGCCTGCTTATATAATATCAAATACTTAAATGTAAAAATGCTCTAATGACAGAAAAATAATAGTAGCATGACTAGGAAGATGTTTGTGGTAAACAGATCTGTACTTAGGCAGCTTGTGATTCAAGTAACATACCTTTTCTAATAGTTTTATTGCTCTTTCAAAAGAAATTTCTGTTACTCTTTTTGCCTTTTGTTTTTGCATAGAACTTGATTAGGTCACATGTATGTAGCTAGAGAGTCCAAATTGTGTCAATCATTTTGTTGTTCTGTCTACGTATATTTTAAAGTAAGGGTCTGTAGTGATATCAAAGGATGAGAACAGCCATTCATTAAGGTGTTGTTTCTTTTTCTCCATAAGCAGCGCTACTGTCTTCTAGTAGGTTTGGATATTTTGAGTATTTGGCTTGGTCAGCGCACTTGAGAAAACCCACGATTTTATCAAATAGATTTTAAGGCTAATAAATAATAAAATAGAAGGAAAAAAAATCTATTATTTTTTAATGTTTCACTTTTTTTTTTTTTAGTTGCAGAGCCTCATTCCTTTTGTTCAGTTACCTCCTAACGACACTGTTTGTGAAGAATATGGACTCAACACCACTGACATGCCACAACATCTTTATAGGTAATCAGAAAAGTATAAACCTCTGTTGGCAGTGCAATCTTAACCATAACAAAAAAATAACAAAAAATAATAAAAAATTGTCTGGTGGTTAACAGTATTAAAAATAACTAAGAACAGCATAGTAGATATTAGTGTACAGTTTGGGAAAGAGCATGACTTGATTTAAAAAGTTAATTCAGGACTAAGATTTTGCTAGTCAGATGAGTGGGAAGATCAAAACGACTACTCCTTGTATCTTAGTTGCATATCACTGTAGTCTTCTGCTGAATGTCACTTCTGTCAGTTTCTTAACTGGATGGATAAATTGTATCAGTTGGTTTTATATGTATATACTGTATTTCTTCATTAGTGTTACTGTGAAATGGCACAAGATGAATGTAAATCAGTTTGTGTAAGTAAATTACCCTTTGCTTTCTTAGTGTGTACTTTTTGATCTCACTGGACATGAGATCAGCAAATGGATGTATTAATATGTGCCCAATGACAGTTCACAACTCGCCTCTTCTGCTTTCAGAGCAGGAGAATTACAAATGCCATTTCTTTTGAAATCGGAGTGAGCAACTTTCTCAGTTGTCTGATGCCTTTTTGGAGCTGAATGTCTAGCCTTTGTCAAATAAGGAATTGGGAGAGGAAATATGTATACATATTTACTGACACTGTATAATAGTGTTCTAGGCCTTATAAAATACTCTTCCATGGAATATACTCAGAGTCAGAAACATTTCTTTTGCTTTGCTCCTCCATTTTACCTTACTGTTACGTTATTATTCAACAGTATAACAGGCTTCATTTCTCGCTGTGATCATGGTGTTGGAAGGAGTGCGACAGACAGACAGTTTTTCTTTATCAACCAACGTCCATGTGATCCAGCAAGGGTGAGGTTTTTGCTTTTCTAATATCACCAGCACTGACTTGTTTTCAGAGAACATCAAACCTCTGGATTAGTAGCTCATATGTATTTTTGGCTTGATCCTGCAAGTTTCTGTGTCTCAAGTTTTTGTCTTCATTGTGTCTATTTGTGTGAACAAAAACTTGATCATACAAGGTATGATTTAATTCATTAATTGTTTTGAAGTGGGTTAAATAACACACTCTGGTGGGAAATAGAAGATAAAAGTATAGATATCTATTGTTTTTTCACTGTCTCTGCAGGTTGTCAAGCTTGTGAATGAAGTTTATCACTTATACAATAAACACCAGTATCCATTTGTTGTCCTTAATATTTGTGTAGATTCTGGTAAGTTATGAATAATTTTCAGTAACTTCAGTAAAGGCCATAACTTCATTGAAGAATAAATTATATTTATTTAGAGAATATTGTAACTTCTATCTGTATGACTTCCTGTACTGTGGCAATTTTTTGGCCTACAGTTGGTGAGGGAGAGAGGTGGTATAGCTGTGGTTCCGCCTTTTTTCCCCTCCACTTTTTGTATACTCAGAAGTAATTTCTTATCTCAGGTAATGAGAGGAAGGCAGTCTTGTGCTTAGCTTAAATACAAGAAAACTTCTATCATGCTATTGTATAGAATTGGCTTCTGTTTTGTTTGCTGGAATGCTGAGAAAGTTTGAAGTTTCCTTCGGGGACATACTGTGTACTGTGAACGTTAACTGTGGCTTTGATTTTAATCCTGTGAAGTAAAAATGAGGGGTAAAAGGGCAGAGAGCTGATCTAAGGGTGGAATTTTTTTTTTTTTCATTTATAATGTGATTGTTTTTCTTTTTTTTCTTGTAGAGTGTGTTGACATCAATGTAACTCCAGACAAAAGACAAATTTTACTTCAGGAGGAAAAGCTTTTATTAGCAATTTTAAAAACGTCTCTGATGGAGATGTTTGGTAGTGATGTTAACAAACTGAATGTCAATCAGACGCTTCTGGACATTGCAGGTAGGACACAAAATGTGAAAGTTTTGTGTATGACATATGGTAGAGAATTGAAAATGGAAACGTGTTTGTAAAAATCCAAAGAAGAAATGAAAAATATGTCTGGCTGTTAATTGATAGACCTTTCAGGGCAGATTTTTCATGTATTAGCTTATATTGAAAGATTGTTATTGACATCAAATAATAAAGAAGGACCCTAAGTTGTTAAGTGTTCGTTATGGGAATTATGCATGCCAGCACATGATTTACAGTCAACTTTATGGGGAAAACATTAACACTAAATTAATTGATAATGCTTGAAAATCTAAGATTTTAATATGAATTTATTGCATTTTGAAATTTGATTCTTTACAATAACTACAGAAATTGCTGCTAACTCTCTTATGACTATATAATCTTTCAAAATTGGTTTTCAGTGTTAACACCACCACATCTTCCTCACTTCTTTCAACAGGGCCCCTTCTAATTTTCTTTTTTACTGACGTATAGAATTGGTGAAGCCTGATTCTTACTGTTATTTTAGATTAATCTTTAGTAAAATACATGTCAGCCTGACATTTGTGATGTTGAAGTCCTCTACCTTCAAGTCCTCTATAAGTCGCATATAGAACAAGTGTCTATTGTGCCAGCTCCTTAAGCAATGGATTTTTGTAGTGACCGTTAAAGTGTAAGAGCTGTTGAGTCTTCATTGTCATTTGATCATTAAGCTCTTGATAATATAAATAAGTGTGCTGATTGGACATACTGGAGTTCCAGTTTAAAAATATTACAATTTCATTCATACAAGGACAGTTAAGTTTCTTAAAGATGTAACTGCCTGTCTGTTGGATATTAATGCATTTCAGCCCCATACTCAGTTATTGTCTGAAGCTTAAGGGCTCCTTTGAGGAGTTTACTATTTTTCTACCTCTCTTTTTCATTCCCTTTACTAAAGCACAGAATTTAATTCATGTTTCCAGCTAACTTAGAATCTTGAAATATTCTCTATTCTGGTTTTATTAGGCAACTTGAAGAAGACACTTCCTGAAGAGACAGAAAAGCCTCAGGCAGAAATGCTGCCTGACTCTGAGACTGAAAATCCAAGTGGTGAAAGAAAAAGAATAATGAGTCTTGCCAGATTAAGGGAGTCGTTCTCTCTCCATCAAATGACAGAGAGTAATTTTCAAAGCCCTAAAAAGGTAAAACAGCAGCACAGCTCCCGTAGACAAATGTCACTTGATACCACTTTGAGTACTGTAAAGACTCAAAAGTCTACCTTGACTAAAGAGCCTGAGAGTTGTCACGAGATGGACTCAAAGATGTCAGTTCCAAGCAGATACTTGAGAAAACCAGAAGATAATGCAGATTCTGGATTCTGTAGCATTTCTGAGTCAGATGTCAGATGTAGTACACCAGAAGCTGGGAGCTGCATCAATATTGCAAGTGTAATTAATTCTTCTGAAGAAGAATTCCGTAGCTCAGAAGAACAACTTCAAAGCGAATGTCTTAAAACTGTTGGATGTAGTGAACAATCATTGGAATGTGACGTTCAGGTCTTGGGTACTGAACATAAGTTAAATCAAGTAAATGACTGGACTAATCAAAATCAGTTATCTCAAGATGCCAGTAGTTCTTTCCCAAGAGTAAAATGTTTGAAAAGCAGAAGCTTTAAAAGTGAAGCATGTGACTTCAAGGCAGGTAAATGTCCTGAAGTGAAGAATACTATGAACAATATGCCAACTGTTGATGTACTGGTGGAAGTTAAAAAGAAAACTGTGCCACTTGAATTCTCTATGAAGGTTTTAGCAGAAAAGGTAAAAAAGGTAATATGGCAAAACCAGAAAAGTACAGAAACACAAAATTACAGAAGATTTAAAGCAAAAATTAGTCCTGGAGAAAATAAAGTAGCAGAAGATGAATTAAGAAAAGAGATCAGGTATTTTTGCCTTCTTAACATATTCTGTTCATCAATTAATAGAAGTACTTAAGGAAAAGTATAAGACCTGTCTTGGGGGTGGGCAGAGGCTTACATCCACCTGTTAGTTTTGAACATATCTTTTATTTAACATATGCCATTATAATGTCCATTTAACAAGTTATTTTACCTGACAGACCAGCTGTTTAAACTAAGTGCAAACAGAATGTGGAAAAAGACACCAACAAAGGCCACAGGCACCATAATTTGGCTTAGTTCAGACTTGTAATTTGCAGTGCGGTCAGAGAAATACCAGATGTCATGATGGATGAAAACACTGCATAAATCATTTCTCTCTAGTGTGAATTTGAAATTTGGTGAGACATGGCTGTGAAAATAAGTTACATTCAGGTGGTCACTGGACAGTAAAAGTCTATGATTTGGGGTTTAAAAAAAAAGTGTTACAAAAGCCTTCTAATTGCAAAAAGAAGGCAAATACATCAGCTGCCTTACTTCAAAACCATAATTCTGCCTCCAGTGTTACTCACTTGGACTATCATCATACTGTCTGTTTCTAATTTTATTATGACTAGTGGCTGTATTTAAAATGGGAGAATCCCAAATGAATCTTGTCTTAATGATGGATTGTGTTCTGCCAGAAATGGCTTCATCAGTCACTAGCAGATTCCAGGTAACTGTACTTTGCATTCATATTCTGCTTAAATGAGATTATTTTTTCTTTTTTCTTTAATGTAAAGTGTGTTCTGCAGGGGAGAAAAAGATCTTTTTGAGTTTTACAGTCTTAACATGGTAACTGATGAGGTGTAACTCATAATCTGTTTATATTTTCTATATGCAGTAAAGAAATGTTTGCAAAAATGGAAATCATTGGCCAGTTCAATTTAGGGTTTATAATAGCAAAGTTGAATTCTGATCTTTTCATAATTGACCAGCATGCTACTGATGAGAAATACAACTTTGAGATGTTACAGCAACACACTGTTCTTCAAGGTCAGAAGCTGATAGTGTAAGTATTTTCAGTGTTTTAACAATAATTTTTAAGTTTAATTCAGTGTTTCGGAGGGATATCTATATGCAGTATTTCACACATTCAAAATATTTAAGACAAAAGTTTGTTTTTATGCTCTATGTTTCAAAGAGTCAATCTTTGTGTGAAAAATAAATTCCAGATAGTCTTGTAGCTATGCAGCAAGTCAGTGGTCAAACAGATCTCACAGTGGGCTTACATGGCAGCACAGTTTGGTAAGTGTGGTCGTACAGTGAGGATGCTGGACACTGTGATTGCAACAGGGAGTGCTGCCCAACAAAATTCACTCTGCTGAGTAACACTTGGAAGTGATCTGCTCAGGAGTGAGATTTTTAACAAAACGAAGTGAGATGTTTTAATCGGGTTCAGAAGCAATCTAGAGATACTAATATAAAGCTCTCTATCTTAAGTAGTTTGCACTATGTATCTATGCAATACTGTATTTTCCTCTTTCAGGCCTCAAAATCTCAATTTAACAGCTGTAAATGAAACTGTATTGATTGAAAACCTGGAAATATTCAGAAAAAATGGGTTTGATTTTGTCATAAATGAAAATGGTGAGTTTGGGCCAGAATTGCTGGGATTAGTTCAATGATTTCATATCTATTATGCTAAAATCTCTTTTGGTAGTTATTAGAAACTTTGAAATAATATGCATTATAGTATATGGTTGGTTTGGTCTTTAAGACTTAGGAGTTTGTGATCTCTGCACTATTTAACAGAACATTGTATTTATCTCACCAGCTTTTTACAGAAGTTTCTGAATACTTTTTGGACTCACTATTTGACTATATAACTGGATGTGTATTTTCCGGATGTGTTACATCCTTTTGGTTTTTATTAGTACACTTGCTGGTTGCAGCAGGGTTAGATGCAGGCAAATGATAAATATAGTAGTAAATTATGTTCTTTGGTTGTCTTTGTACTTTTGAGCAGACTGCATAACCGCAAGCTCCTTATTGTTTTCCTTATACAGCAAGAGTAATGCAAGTGCAGTGTGTCTCCTGCCAACAAAAAATCCTTTATTATTTTGTAGTCACATAACCTCAAAATAGCTTCATTAAACCACTTGTCTTTGAAATCGAAGGGTTTGTCAGAAATTGGATCCATCTGCTTTTTAAGTTTGCAAGCAGGTTTTTTTTGTTAATGTTAAAAGGGCATTTGTCATAGTTACCACTTTGGTTAGTAACATCCATCAAAAGACTAAATTTAAACCTTAGCATATATGCAGATCACATCGTATTAATGTATCAAAGTAGTTTCTCAATTTTCCTCTCAGTAAGTAATTTCCTGTAGTGTTCCGTTTATTAATTATTGCAAATCTTTCAGCTCCTGTAACGCAAAGAGTTAAATTAATATCATTGCCAACAAGCAAAAACTGGACTTTTGGTCCACAAGACATAGACGAGTTGATCTTCATGTTGAGCGACTGCCCTGGAGTCATGTGTAGGCCCTCCAGAGTCAGACAGATGTTTGCTTCTCGAGCTTGCAGGAAGTCTGTAAGTACTGCACTTGATGTTTGTTTTCAAATAAATACCGTATTTTCTGTTGTATTATAGGTGGCTGTATTTCTACATATGTTGCAGGGAAAGTTTATTTACTGTTGAGTGTCAACAGCTAATATCCTTCATTTTGTTCCTTGTGTTTTTGTGTGGTGTAACTTGGGAAAATTTTCTGGTAGTTTTATATTTTGTTTCAAACTAGTACACTTATGAACATACTTAACTGTATTTTGTCCTCTGATCATCTTGTAGGTCTTTCTGCTTTTAATGCCTTGCACAGTATCTGTATACTCTAGTAGCTGAAGTACTGCTCTTATCTGTGTCAGTTGTCAATAAGCAGAAAGAAAATAATTGGGTTTTTTGCCTTGACTTGCAGGTGATGATTGGAACTGCACTGAACGTGCAGGAAATGAGAAAACTGATCAACCATATGGGTGAGATTGAGCATCCCTGGAACTGCCCCCACGGAAGGCCTACTATGAGACACATAGTCAATTTAGACTTGATTTCACCAGAATAAGTCAGTTTCTGTTTATTATCATTTTCAATTTTAATTCTTGGCAGTATTTTGAGCTTTTATCCTGACTCTTTTGAGTAAAGAAAATTTTAGCCAGTGTTCAAGAAGATGGTAACACTTCAAGGCGTTCAGTAGGGTTTCATCGTTACTCCTTATCAAGTCAACAGTATCAATGTGCTGGACTGAATTTGTATGTAAATAACGTTTCTTTTATTGCAATTTACTGTGTGTATTACTTATTTTTGCAATCAAGTCTTTTAAAAAATAAATATAAATGTTTATATAGAGAGAGAAGATGAATGTCACTTATAGCAAATACACTGATTCTTAAAATTAAGTGGAATGTGAATTTGTCTCCAGCGACACCATAAAACAGACATTACCTTTCTGGTTTTATACATCCTGTATATGAGAATTTTGAAGAAAACATAAATGATGCACAATTGAAAATACTTTTTTTTTACTATATATATTTTATACTAAAGCTGGGTTTTATTAGATGATTGCTTCAAGCATTAATGTGGTATTTAATAGTTAACTTACTGGTATCGGTTTAAGGCTTGAATATAATTCATCTGGTGTATTTACTTTTAATTAGCATTGTTCCCATCTGTATTCCAAACAATTTTTATTTTTCAAGGACAGGGATTCCTTTTCTAAGAATGAATGGGGAAAAAAGGTGTGTCATGAGGCACTGCCGACTGGTCAGTCCAAATTCTCAGAATCAAAATAATTAGAAAACTGTCTTTTTGAATCAGAACTCCATTGCACTCTTCCACTTCTTTAGGACCAAGATTTGATGTAAGAAATCTTTTTATTGATGCCTTTTCCTTGGCACTTCCATGTGCTGCTGCCAGAGTGGGCCTGGGCAGAGGCTGGATGCGCCTCATCTGTAACTCGCACCAAGGAGTACGAGTGGGCCAAACGCCATTGATAAACTGCGCTGTGTGGAACGTGTGTGGCAGCTGCTGAGCCCTCTTCTCCATCCACCATTTCTCTAGATGAAAATGCACCCAGACAAGGCAGTTGCCATCCACTTCTGTGTAATGCTGAATGAATATCTGGCCCTGGAGCAAGGCCAGGGCCTGGCTCCCCTCAGGGCCTGGCTCCCCTCAGGGCCTGGCTCCCCTCAGGGCCTGGCTCCCCTCAGGGCCTGGCTCC
>JAVJGJ010000047.1:33203642-33236361 GCA_035590215.1 Microhierax caerulescens | reverse complement strand
GGCTGCTTGTGAGCCGGCGGGGCCGCACTCGCACCAGCGCTGCCGCCAGCTAACGAGTTGATGTTTGCACAGCGCCTTGCAACCGTGAAGCGTTGTGCGTGCTCGTGGCTGCGATAATTGTTAATTAGAGGGTATAGCAGCGGGCGGGAAGATCTGCAAGCACTCCCTCCTTGTCCCGAGCTTGCTGAGGATGCAGCAGCAGCAGAAAGGGCTGAGGGCACAGGGGCAGTGCATTGTAAGGGACAGGAAAGGATGCTCCTTGTCCGCCTGCACCAGATCCCTGCTTGATTTCCCGGTGCTAGAAACGGGAAGGACGCAAAGGCGGTTGCAGCAGCAGATGGAGGGACTGTAGGATTTGTACAGCCTGTACCGCCACAGTGGCAGACAGCGTGCCAGCGAGGCAGGCTGGATGGAGGCGGGCGGCCAGGCGGTGACTCACAGCCAGATGACGTGCGGGGGGTCTCGCCCAGCCTGTGCCACACATGGCGATGGGGTGGCAAGTGTGGGAGGCCGGAGGTGCAGCCCGGCCCTGACAGTGCCACAGGGACTGGCAGCCGGACCCGAGAGCACTGTTTGCAGCCCCTGCTAGCTGTCTGGGTGTCTGGCTGTCGGGCACAACGCAGCCAGCGGGATGCGGCTGGACCAGGGCAACACGTGCATCTGTGGGCACGGGTATGGTTTAAAAGAGGACAATGCACGAGATAGTCTGAGCTCTGGCCACAGTGCGTAGTGCAGTCTTGGTGGGTTGAAGATGGGAAACACTCCACAGTTGTGGAAAATGTTGATGTGGCTGTTGGGAGCCACACGTGGTCCCTCTCCCGGCTTTTGTGGGGCTTATGTCCTGCAGCAGAGCGAGAAAGGGCTCTCAGATGCTGCTCTCCTACCCAACGAGCACACAGCAAGATGCTCCGTGAGCTTTGCTCTTGGCCAGTGCTCAGTGGGCAGCATCTGCCAGTAAGGCCGCCTCAGAGCCAGGGGTTGGCTGAGCTGGCGTGGAGCCGGAGCCAGGCTGGGCTACTTCTTGCAAAAGGTGGAGCTGGTCAAGCTCGGCATGAAATGCAGAAGCCTCAAGCATCAGGAAATAATCCAGCACCAACAAGAAGGCTTGTCTGAGCTGCGGGCAAAAGTGAAGACGCTGGAGAAGATGAAGTCATCAGGTAAGTGTGGCTGTCCCTGTAAAGCATCTGCTGGCTTCGGCAGAAGCTGGGATCAGTGCCAGCAGAGCACGTAACGTGACGGGCTGTGCCGGGGGGTCGAGCTCTTTGCTTGCGAGTGGCTCAGGCTTTGCCTTTGTGAAGTCAGCTCTCCCATGCACGTGTGTGTGCGTGTTAACGCACGCAGGTGATGGGAAAACCCCTCTGAAGCACCCGCAGCATGGCTGTGGGCTTTAAAAAGGTGCTCAGCATCCTTTGTGGGCATCATGTGCCAGTAAGCTGGTACAGGGGAGGAGGTGGCCTTTGCAGGAGCCAGCAGAGGCGGATGGCAAAGGGGTTTGCAGCAGCAGCTGTCGAGCAGCCAGAGCGGGGTGCAAGCAGGCACCTGTGCTGGGGTGCTGCTCACCTCAAAGGCAGAGCAGCCGTGCCCCAAAGGGATGGAGCCTTGCTGTGGTGCTCTCAGAGCCTTGCGAGCGCTGCACACTGTCTGCTCACCCTGCCTGCTTCTCTGCCGGGCCCTTGCCACCGTGTGCATCTGTGCACATCAGTGCAGTGTGGAAAAGCAGCACTTTTTTGGGTGAGAAGCTACGAGTAGCAGTTTGTGGTGCTGCCATCTGATGAACAGGGTGGCGTCCCACTTAGTTCTGTAGCGAGAGCGATGCCCGAACAGCTAGTGAGGTGTGCAGGGGAGGCTGTGGTGGGCTTTGCCCCGCAGCCTGCACTTCTCTCCGTGCGTGCTCTGTGCGAGGGCAGCGTGGCCAGCCTTGGGGCGGCTGAGGTGTGAAGGTATGAAGCTGCAGCGTGTCACACCAAGAGCAGAACGATGCGGTAACTCTGTGTTTGCCCGCAGCTGCCACAGAGAAGGGTTCATTGCCAGTGGTGGTCCTGGAAAAAGATTTGCCACAGCAACTAGCTTTGACGATGGGTCTCAAGAAGCTGGCAGAAGAATCGGGAGCCAAAGAGAGCAAGGTAAGAAGGCACTTTGTGGGTCGTGGGGCTGGCAGCTGCATTGGGAAAGTATTCCCTGGGTTAGGGAGGGGCAGGCTTGCAGGGATGCTATAGCAGCAGCCCAGGCTGGAGAGGGAGATGTAAAATCTGGCAGGGTGGGAGGTGCAGCCTAATGGAAGGCAGTGCTTGCAGAGGGGGGGGGCAGCTCCTGTCTGGCCCAGCAGCACTGGTGTAGCGCCGCTCGGGGACACCACAGGCGGTGTGGGTGGGAGGCTTTGGACCATGGCAGTGCCAGGACGCTTTTGCTGTGCGGGGAGGAGGAGGCAGTGGAACCCAAAGGCAGGCGACCCAGGTCACCTTGGTCTTTCCTTCTCTGCACAGGTTCCTGACCACCTTCCCGAGGGGAGCTCGAAGGGACCCGCCAGCCCGGAGACACCTGAGGCGACAGACTTTGGCGAGAAGATGGTATGTCAGTGAGAGACACGTGGAAAGGGTACCCCATGTTCATGGAACGCAGGGTGTTTTGAAACATGTTTCAGAAGGAAGCAGTCAGCATCGGGGTCCCCAGGAACAGCGTGTCACAGGGCCCGGGGTGTGCTGGGCATCTGCCGGGGGGACATCTGAGCACCCCAGGGTGCACAACAGCGTGTCCTTCTCCCCTCTCTGCCCAATGTCTTCAGGGATGTTGCCTTGGGCAGGCGGGGCTGATGCTCAAGGGGAGGTGGGATTGGTGAGGACAGAGACTTTTGCTGATGATGCACCCGCTAAAGGAGGCACAAGCGGCTGCGGAGGGACGCAGATGGCTGCCAGAGGAGGTGGCCACCAGCAGCATAGCAGCTGGGTTGCATGAGTGGGTCTCTTCCCTCAGAAAAGGGTGTGGAAATGTCCAGCAGGGAAACGGGCTCATCTTGGGAAAGGACAAAATCCCACTCCAAAGAGTCATGCAACTGGGCATGGACCACCAGGTGTGACAGGGGCCGGTCACGCTGCGGCGCGGTGCATCATCCCCCGAGCACCTTGTGCGTGCACACCGAGGGCATGGGGAGCTGCAGCCGGCCAGCTGTCGAGGCATGCTCCGAGGAGCTTGCCCAGGGGAAGCCCACGTGGAAATGGAAGGAAGGGGAAGGCATGTGGCAGCTTCCTGGTGACATTGCCATCGTCATCTCCTCTGTAGAGCAGAAGGAAAGCAGATGGCTGAGCGGTGTGCTGTTAGGTGGTGGGGGAATTGGCAGGCATGCCATTTAATAATAATATTATTAATGCAATAAATCATGCATTCCCTTTTGTGCCCGCAGTACCTTGATGCAATTGGAACTCTGGGAAAGCTGATGGAGATGCAGGAGCTCTCAGGGATGCAGCCTCTGCAGCACCTTCCTCAGGAGGAGAAGGAAAAAGCGCTCCTGAAGAGACAGAAGGACTTGGAGCTGCTGAGTCATAAGATCAGGGGCCTCAAGGATTCCCTGCAAGGGAAAGAAGAAAGGCTGAAGGGTTACAAGGTCAACATGGAACGGCTCAGGTATGGACAGGCAACGTGGCCGTTAGCCAGGTCCCGGGATGCAAAGCCATGTGGGATGGGGGAGTGGAGCAGCACGGCCCCTGAGGCAGGGCACGTGGCAGGCACAGCTGAAAACCAAAGCGGTAGGAGAAATGGAGACGTGGCCTCTCGGTCCTGCGATGGTGCTGTGCGGGGTGCTGCGTGGCTGAGCAGTGTTGGAGTGGTGACGGTGCAGAGCCCCAAGGCTGCGGTGGCCAGACCCCGGGACGTGGCAGTGGGTGGCCCGGCTGGGGCAGCAGCAGGCAGGTGTGGGAGCTGATGGGCAGGGCTGTCCGGACCGAAGGCGATGCTCCCGCACCAGGTTACAGGAGCACGGTGAGACACATGGGCACGCTGGTGCCATGGTGTAGAAGGATATTTCTGGGCTGGTGTAAATGTGCCACCTTATTCAAAGGAGGCTAGAGGTCTGATGGCAATCTCTGAGGCGGCAGCCACCCAGCATCCCCGTCCAGTCCAGGCCGGTGTGCCAACAGAAGGGGTGGAGACCAAAAAATCAGAAGCAAAATTCTGTAATTCTCGGTTTGGAGTTTTAGAAAGCAGGCATTCCTTATTTTTGGTGCCGGATGTGCGGAGTGTAAGTTCCACCTAATGTGCATCCCAACGTTGTTCACGTTTGTTTTTACATGGCCAATCTATACATATCAATGACATTTCTGAGAAACTATTGGCATATTCATTACAGCTCCGTTAACTACTGACCATATCTACATGTGGTCTAATGGGTCAGGGGTCCTCTGGTGGTTGTTTGGGACATCATCTTTTCTTCATCCTCTTCTTCATCATCTTCCTCTTCTCCTGGCCCTGTTTCAGCACTCTGGGCTCATGTCTTGGTTTCGCACTGGTTCTTACCTACTAGTAGCTGAACTACACAACGCAGCGCTGCACGGCAATGTCATGGCTATGTTAGTTGCAACATTTACAATTAAGTAGAGCAGTAAAATTCCTCCAGTATCAGGACCACTGACATCAGTGGGGGATGCCTGGGAGCAGGTGTGAGGAGGGGGAAGCTTCGAAGGGACTTCAGAAGGAAGCCGAGGGCCAAGAAGCATGCGGCAGCAGCTGCCCAGATGGGCTGCGTGTAGGGCAGGCACAGCAGGTGAGGGTCCACGGTGGGAGCAGGTCCCCGCACCGTGGGCTCTGTAACATGGGGTGGGGTGTGAGGCATGGGCACACCTTAAGGACCCTCCGTTGGTATCCTGGGAGGATCTGTCAGAAGCGTCTCATCCATGGTGTAAGGCACAGGAGCAGGGAAAGCGCTGGCTAAGACATGTGCAAGGTGTCAGCTGCTTTGACAGGCCAGTGTCACCCCATGGCGTGGGGGTCTGAGGTGGGAGGTGGGCACAGTGTGGTTGTGCTCCATAGCCATTGCTCCCAGGCAGAGCCTGTCTGGGGGTCGCAGCTCAGTGGGGGTGACAGAGCTGCCCCCCACCTGTTTTGTGCAGGCTGAATGAAGCATCCCTGCAGCAGTGCCAGGAGGAGAAGTCCAGGCTGGAAGAGGAAATCTACAAGGAGATGGAAGAGAAGGTTCTGCTGCAGGAGATTCTGGAGAGGACACAGCTCCAGCTGAGCCAGGCAAGGAAGATGCTGCAGGAGGGCAGATGGCTGAAGGTGAGAGCAGGGGAGTGGGTAAGCGCAGCCCCCCGAGAGCACCTGGGGTCCCGGGGGGGGCAAATGTCCCCATGGCCGAGGGTTCAAAGGCAGCTCACAGCGGGCATTGGGCAGCTCCAAGCTCAGCGAGGCACTGGGAGCTGCCTCCACCCCGATGGTGTAGGAGGGCACGGAGGGTGCGTGGCACGGGGGATGCACAGCACGGGGGATGTGTGGCACGAGGGATGCATGGCACAGGGGATGCGTGGCACAGCCGCAATGCTTGCCTTTTGGTAAGAGGCAAATCCTGCAAGTAGAAGGCAGGTGACTCCTGGCGTTATCCCGAGCCTGGCAGAGGACAAGGACAAGGGGTCTCCTGGCTGTGCCGGTGCTCCCAAAGGCAGGAGCGATGCCTTCCGCTTGCTCGGTTGCAGGCCAGGCAGGGGGAGCAGGCACGGAAGTGTGGTTTTGCTCGTTCTGGGGTGACCCACTCAGGCAGCGTTTGGTAACCAAAGAGCTGGGGGTCATGGCGAGAGACCCCTGGGGCCTCGGCAGGCTGGAAAGGTGCAAGAGCATTGGTGGCTCTCAGGGCACACCTGCATGGAGCCCCTCCGCAGCGTGTTTGCTGCAGCTGGAAAGGTGGAGGAGCCCAGTGCAGAGCCTCGCAGGAGCTGCAAGCCCAGTGTAATGTGTCAAGCTTGTGTCTGTGACAGGCTGGGTGCCGGCAGCGGGGCTGGTGCAGCGTCCTGGGTGTCACTGGCGGCTGTGCCCTGCTGCGGCAGTGGTGGTCCAGTGGACACCAGGTGAGGAGCTGGGGGCTTACGGGCCATACCCAGCTCCTGCACTGTGGGGGCATGTGGGGCAGTCCCCCCTCCGTCGGTCAGTGACCCAGGGGTTTTGAGCTCTGCCGGACCCTCCTGAGAGGCTGGGCGTCCTGTCCAGCTGCGCTGGGCGATGCACCCGTAGGCAGCCGTGGCGGTGGGTTTGGGCGAAGGGAAGGTCCGGCACATCACGCAGCTGGCTCAAGAGCCGTGCCAAGTGCTGCGGGTGAGCGAGACGCTCAACCTCTCTCTGTTCCGCAGCCTGCAGCCAAGAAGCATTCCTGCCCCAGAAAGCCGAGGGCCAAGGACAGGGCGGCAGCAGCTGCCCAGATGGGCTGCATGTAGGGCAGGCGCAGCAGGTGAGGGTCCGCGGTGGGAGCAGGTCCCCGCACCGTGGGCTCTGTAACGTGCGGGGGGGTGCGAGGCATGGGCACACCTTAAGGACCCTCCGTTGGTATCCCTCCAGGCACGCCAGCAGGACGGCACGACACCCAGGACTGGATTTTGCCACAGCACATGGATTGCCCGGTGCAGTGGGTTTACGGCAGTAGAGCAGGTCTGGATATGGGCCAGTGTATATGCATTGTGTGTTCATATATATTCATATAGATAGATAAACACGCGTGTGTGTGTGTGTGAATACAGCCCGGCAGCTGCAGCTCACGCGCAGGCAGCTTTGTGGGGTCTGCCCCATCGCCCACCCACCCTCCTCCAGTTGTCGACCCTCGTACTTGTGACCCCTGTGCCCGCTGGTCCTGTGCTGTGGTGGGCAGCTGGAGCATAAGGCTGGAAACACAGCCCCCCAGGAGCGCAGGGCTGCAGCAGTGGGCTGCAACGGTGGTGGGCTGCGGCAATGGGCTGTGGCAGCGGTGGGCTGTGGCGGTGGGCTGCAGCGGTGGGCTGCCGTGGGGCGCTGCAGCGGGGGTGGGCTGCGAGGCCGGCCGCGGTGCCCTGCGGGCGGGGAGGGCTTCCAGCGCCCCGGCTGCACTCGTCGTCCCGCTCGGGCCCTTGGTTCATCTGTTAATTGCCCGAGTGGAAGGAAGCGCGGGCTGGAAGCAAGGGGTGGTGAGAACATGGCGGCTGCCCCAGCCTGTCGCTGCCGGCCCGCTCCACTGCGGCACGGGGGTTTGGTTCTGTGTGACAGAGCGGTGATGATCAGGCTGAAATGAGCGGGAACTGGATTACAGCTGTTCAAGCAGCCCTGTAATCTTCAAGTAGCTTTTACCTTTATAAGCTATAGTGGTTATTCTGTGTTGTAGTTCAGTCTGCAACTCATAACTTTGAAAGCAGGTTGAATAACATGCAGCTGTAACTCTGAAGAAACCCGCCAAACTCACTTGTAAAAAATGGTTTTCAGCATTTCCCCGTGGTTAAAACTAGACACCTAAAAAACTAGTAAAACTGGAGTCCTCCGTGTAGCAAAAACAGATCTATGGACAGTGGGTTTGTATGTAACAGGTTGCTTCCCATTAGCCGTGTGGTCTGCCTACCGCAAGCTAAAACCACTGCCTTGAGATTACAGGAATAACTTAAAATCCATGGGTGTGTAATAATTAAGGAAAGATTGCTGGTTTTTCATGTAGTTAGCTGTGTTTTGATTTTTCATTTTTTTAATTGATTGGATTATAGGGGGGAAAAATCTTCATGTAAGACAGTAGACACAGAAGGAAAACAGACATTGTGACAATTCAGTAGTTATGGCAAAGGATAAGAAGAAAGATGGCAAGAAGGCAGAAAAATCTGTACATCCTCCTACTCCTGCACAAGATACTGCAGCTGAGAGTAGGGCAACAAAGCTGACCGAGTTGCAAACCTTGGTGAAAGGAGTTGAAGAGACACAGGCAATTCCAGTGATGCCAGATAAAGAGTCAGAGGGAGTAAAGGAACCTCCGATCCAAGATGTTCCTCGATACTATGAGGAGGCTGTTCTTACTCAAGTGATTGTAAAAAGGTAGCTTGTTACAAATACATCAGTGAAGTCAAGAATTCTCATTTGTCAAACAAACACAAATTTGGCTCTTGATTTGAGGCAGTGAATTGGGTTATTCAGACCCAGTAGCAATGATACCTTACAATGATACATGTGGAGTTCTACTGCTTTCTTGCATTCTAGTGGTGTTGGTTCTGCCTGCCTGCTAAAAAGCCTCATTCTTTCAGCTTGTTCACCTACAGTGAAGTTTTAAGTGTACAGACTGTTGATGAAGAGAATGTAGCTAGCCCCTTAATGTTGGGCTGCTCATACCTTGTAAGAATATCCTAAACTTTGGAAGCAGGTGAGTGGCAGTGTCAATCAAATCCTTTGCTAGTTCAAGGGAACTAAATGTAATGTTTCCCATACTGACCAGGTTCCCTCGTTGTAAGCTAGTAAATGCTACCAATGTGATTTGTTTTCTTAATTGAAAGAAATACGGGTTTGAAGCAACACACAATTACATAAAATGCTACAAGGAAGGAGCAAAAAATGGGAAAGTTTGTCATAGCTCCTTTTCCTATGCAAGACGCAACAACTAGTGTGTATGTAGACCATGATAAATCAAAGGTCATTTATTATATGTCTGTTGCGATTTAGGTCTACTGGTAGTGGCTTGAAATCTTCATCTTTAGTTTGTTTTCCTTGTAGCTATGAAGGTGAAAAAGTCCGTGGATTGTATGAGGGTGAAGGATTTGCATATTTTGAGGGGGGAAATACATACAAGGTGAGTGTATAAATTAGAAAAAGAAGTAGTGGATCAAGTTCTTTCTATAGAACAGGCAGGCTATTTCTTTCGATGTAGGTGGGGGGTGTTAAGCACTCAGAATATGTAAGCATGAAAGGTCTGTTGGTTTCTGGCATTAAAACTTTTTTTTTGAAACTAGTATTTGGAGGGGAATTAATATGTCATTCTTTTGAAATCTTACAGTCACCGTAGACTTCAGTTGTAGTAAGAATAAATTTGAAAACAATGCTGTTCTCTTCATTTTGAAGGGCATGTTTTCTGAAGGGCTTATGCATGGACAAGGGACTTACACTTGGGCTGATGGAGTCAAGTACGAGGTAAAGTGCAATTAAATTTACAACTGAACACAATTACAGCCAATTAGATGTGCAAATTCAAGGAAAGTTGATAAGTTGCAGTAATTAGTACAGTACAGGTAGCAGCTGCAGAACTATGGCAGTGATTTCAGTCACAAGCCTGACTTCTCCCAGATAGTTGGGGAACAGTAAACCTTAGTTGTTGCAATTTACTTTTTTAGGGAACATTTGTTAAGAATGTGCAGATGTTTAGTGGCCGTTATACATGGAATGATGGCAGCATTTATGAAGGATCAATCAAGGATGGAGTTAGGCATGGATTTGGATTTTTCAGGAGTGGTACTCGTCCTGTTTCTTACATTGGCAATTGGTGTAAAGGCAAAAGACATGGAAAGGTAAGAACACCAAATGAGACCGTGATGTTGGGTGACTGCCTTCTAAAACAGCAAACGTTCTTGTAGTTTTGCAAAATGTTTTGTGCTGTTGCATGGTCTTATGCTATGTAGAGATTTGTTTTTCCTAAAGATCTTCCCTGAAGTTCTGAATGCTAATTAAAACAATTAGGTAGGATTTGTTTGTGGTAGAAAGGATGAACAGCATCCTAAAAAAGTAATTGGCCTATTATTTGGTTGGTTCTTTGTGCTGCTCCAAGTAGATGATGACAAAGTCAAAACTGACAACAGCATCAGTAACCACATAACAATGAGGGAACAATTAGGTTCCAGTAGTAATAAAGCAATCCTACCTCCCAAATGTTTTTAGCTGACCAAGTATGATAATTACAATTAAGACTGACTTATCTCCTGTAAGTGAAATGTAGTTCCAAATTTTTAAAGGCAAATAGTGGGGTGTTTTGTCTGGTTTTATGCATCCCAATTGAGACACTCACTCTGTGGCTGACATTTGAAGATTGATGCTCATCATGTGAGGAAAATCCATTCTAATCATATGGGTTATTTTTTTCTGTGTCACTGGTGAGATACTAAAATCACACAGGTTGTTGTGGATGGTCACCCGCGCAATGGTCTTTCCAGTTTGTTCTGAGTGGAAGCTATCAGATAAAGACAGAACAATTAACTGTAGACCTACTGTTGGAAGTTGAATTCTGAATGAGTCAGAAAATTGATGTACCTCAGAGTGACTACTGTGATTAAGTTGCCATGGTTAGTTCTCTGAAAGCATTTCCAAGTGGTTTGAAAAATGTGGTAGACTTCAATGTAAGATGATTTATTTTTTTTTAACACTTGGCCTTTTTTAAGATCTTCACTAACATTCATCAAAGAAGTTCTTTATTATTTAACTTTATCATGTCAATTGCTTTCAGTACAGTGTCTCAAAGTGACTATAAGTAAGAGTGTGATTATGTTTGCCATATAATTTATGTGATGTTTTATTAATGTAGATGAATATTTAGTATTTAAATTAACTCTACTGTTTGTTTCAGGGTATTGTTTATTATGATCAGGAACATACTTCTTGGTATTCAGGCAGCTGGGTAAATAACATCAAAGAAGGATGGGGAATGAGATGGTAAACATGTTAACACTTCTTGATATTTTTTATTTCACATTTTATCATTCAAGCTTCTCCTGTTGTGTAAAATGGATACAAATGCTGCTATTTCATGGTAGTGTGCACTTTCTGCAGTGGAATAAATAATTGTACAAAGTGCTTTCTAATAATGAAATAGACCTTCTCTATAACTTTCATTTTTAATATTGGTATACTTCTACCAATCATGCCACAAAAGAATGTCTAAAGACAAAATCCAAAATCAGCTTTGGTGAATCACACATTGACATTTAAAACAAATAAACTCAATTTGATTTGAACAGATGGAGCTGCTTTCATGAATAAATGATTTATTTGTGGAATTTTATATGAAAGAATATTTTGTTCAGCTGTGGTGAAGACTCTTCAGAAAAAAAAAACTGGTTAATTTCTTCCCAGTGACTTGTAAGTTAAAAATAGGTAAACAGTGGGTACAATCAAACCTCTGTATCCATGTCAGTGTGAGCCACCTTTCAAATTAATGCATATATTCAGCAGTAATAAATGCTAAATTTTTAAGCAGTGAGGTTGCTAATAAAATATAAATATATAAAATGAAATGCTTTCCTAGGATCCACTTAGAATTTAGTATAAATGAGTCATTAACTTTTATCATTTTCTTGTAGCTATAAGTCTGGAAATATCTATGAAGGTCAGTGGGAGAAAAATGTACGTCATGGAAAAGGAAGAATGAGATGGTTGAAAGCTAACCAAGAGTATATGGGACAGTGGGTGTATGGCATACAGGTATTAAATTCTTCCCCAGCAACCTTTTTAGTTCAGCATCTGTCTGTTACTCTAGTAAAACTAGGTAGGGAGTTTTGTGCAATATCAAAGGAGCTTTGTATGATTTTTGCTGGTTGAAATAATGGAAATATGCAATTTATTTTATTTGGTTCTCATGTTAGCAACATCCAAATTGTTAAAAGGCTTTTGACTTAGTCTTACAAAGTCATAATTCTCTAATGAGAAATGTAAACCTTTTTCATTAAAAAAAAAAAGTTAAAGTTACATGTTTGTGACTAAGCTCGAGGTAGGGCTTCAGCAGTGAGTATACATTGCAATTTACTTCTTTGTCACCTGTAAAATATTAGACCACACTGTTCCCTCTTGTAAAAATTTTATGATGGAAGGAGAAGATTTCTGGCATTTTCTGTTCCTTTCATTTATTATTCTGTTGGGAAAAGAATGTGAGCGACTGTCTTTTCACTCTGTATAAAATTGTGGAGAAATCCAGCTTCTGGAACATCGTGATGTTCTGTTTGGCCTGGTGTTCCTCACCTTGCTCTTCAGCATTACAGTCAAAAGGATTCAGGCAGGCAGGATGTCTTTAGGAGTCCTGCTGGTAGAGCTTGCTCAAGTAGGTATTGATTTGGTGTATTCTCTTGAGTGCTTCTCCCACAGACCTTTGTAGAATATAGTTCTGTGGGTGGTTTGAAGTACTGCAGCTATCAGCTAGGTGCTTTTATTTGAGACATTTGACAACAGTGACTCTTAAAGATGCTTAGGTGGTTCTCCTTTTTGAAAGTCTCAACCTGTAGCAATAGTAGCTCTTCTGGAGATGTTTTTTTCTAACCACGCATCTTTTTCAGCATGGATGTGGCACCCACATATGGTTTTTGAAGAGAATGCCTGCGTCTCAGTATCCTTTAAGGAATGAATACATAGGTGATTTTGTAAATGGGGAACGACATGGACATGGGAAGTTCATATATGCCAGTGGAGCAGTGTACGATGGTGAATGGGTTTGTAATAAGAAGCAAGGCAAGGTGAGTATTGATAAGTAGGAAGACAAAACTACAGACAATACCAGAGGAGACTGCTCTGCTCTGTACAGTGGATCTCTAGATTTCTGTATAGAAAACTACATTTGATTGTGGATGGAGTCCCAACATGAAGGGCAGAGTCCACTGCAAGAAGCAGGAGTCCTTCCAAGGACCTTGCCAAGGCACAGATTTGACTCTGTGGTTAGATGTGTGTTGTGCGTATAAAGAAAGAAATTTAACTGTAGAGATTTTCAGTGCAATAGATTTATCTTGATTTTTGCAGTGGTTGGTCAGTATTTTGCTTTTACACTGTGAGCTAATGGGTATCAAGCTATCCTTGCAGAGATGTTCTCGCTTTAACAGAATTAAAAAAAAAAAACTGTGAGTGGAGTGCCACATATGCAAACAAGTCTTTCTATATGGGGGCAAACGTTATTTCCTCAAAATACTTTTCAAAATCAAACAGCCACATTGGCAGTTTTTAAGCTGAGCAGTGTACTTTAATTAACAGATGATGAAGTATTTTATGAAAGAGGGTAGGAAAAATTATTTTGCTTTATTTTATCTCATATATTCCACGTTAGGCAAGATTCTTAAAAGGAAATTTGATTGAGAACATTAGTGGTTTTTTATGATCTTTGATTTTTATTTATATTGAAATTAATCATGTTCATCTGTTTATAGGGCAAGTTTGTCTTCAAGAATGGTCATGTTTATGAAGGAGAGTTCATAGATGATCATATAGCAGAATATCCTGATTTTCAAGTGGATGCAATGAATACAAAAGAGCTGAATGCCATTTGCAAGGGAAGCAATTTTGGCACTGGTAAGCAGCTTAAGAAAGCAAATTCTGCTCAGTTCACATTTTGTTGTTCCTTTTTACTATAGTGTGAAGCTGTTCATACTTACTCAAGAGCCATAGCTATTTCTTCAAAGAACTTTGATAAATACGGGAGTTGTCTTAATAATTAATGACTTTTGCGCCTGTGCTTCTTGTTTCCTGTGCCTGACACTTTGACTGACACATCCACACTGTCTTGTAATGCTTTTGGAACACTGTGGACTGAAAGTTTCATAACTTATGTAATATCTGCATTTCCTTTTGTCTAGGGGTTGAATTTAACAAAATTACTCTTCAGATGTTACGCTGTTATTATGAAATCTACTCCTCACTGTAAAGGAGTCTGTTACTCTCAGTTTGAAGTCAGGAAGATAAGAAGGAATAATAAATGTTTTATTTTCCATGTGTATGTATATATGTATCTTTTTAACTTCATTTTAGTTTGTTCTGATTTATTTTATTTGCATGGTAGAAAATATCACAGTTGTTAATGGCTCAGAAGATACTTCTGTTCTGGGATCAAATATTGAGTTGGACATATCTTCAGTGCTTGACTTGTTGCCAAGGGAAGAGAGACATGAAGAGCTGAAACAAGTAAGAGTCTAGTGTTTGGTATTTTCAGCTTTCCCCTGCAGTGTGTTTCATATTATTTTATTTCTGGGTTATTTGCCGTGAAGTGACTCTTTCTATTAAAGAATGATTTGAAAACCTGAAGGCCATGAAAACAGAAAAGCTAAAAGAATGAATAGACAGTATTGCCTCTTCCTGAGCTTTCACCAGAAATGTTAACATACCTGGAAGGGCATTCAGAACTAATTTTAGCTATTGTGAGGTTTTTGTATTCTGACAGAGACTAATCTATTTTTATCAGTTGCCAAAATATATGTATGTATTATAACTACATTTGAGTAACGCTGTCATGAATGCAACCAAGGATGTGCTTTTCAAAGTTACAAGATGAAAAGCATTATATGCCCCATTACAGGATCAATACAAGCTGATCCCGGCTCTCTGTGAGATGATGCTGAAAACATACCCTGCTTTATTTAGGTAGAATTTGCTGTGTTGAGGCAGATTACAGAACTGAGAAGAGTTTACACCTTCTACAGTGGCTTAGGCTGTGATCATTCTCTTGACAACGCCTTCCTCATGACTAAGCTTCAGTTTTGGAGATTTCTGAAGGACTGCCAGTTTCATCACTCCAATCTAACTCTTGCTGAAATGGATCGGCTATTGAGTGGTTTGTATTTCTGTCGATTGGTGTCTAGAATCTAGGAATAGTAAGCTGTGGAGAGTTCAAGTGGCAAGTTTACTCATAGCTCAGCTGTGGTAGATAGGTGGCCCCAAGCGAGTACCTCTGTGCCTGTGAGTTTGTAATGGATGCATTAACACTTCTCCAGGCACTTCAGGTGCTTAGGTGAGAAAACACAAAATTAAAATACCACTTAAAAAACTGTTCTAAAGAGCCACCTGTTCAAAAATTGTCTTCACCCCTGGTCTTGCTGTTACTGTTACATGTAGTTCTAAAGAGGTCTGAGAAAGAGAAGCAGAAGAAACAATTATTTATTTTTTTTTCTTCCAGTGCTCTTAGTTTTGGTTTGCATGTTCTATGTTTTGGTGGGGTTTTTTTCTTCCATAGAGCCAGCTAATAAATCAGTTCCTTTTAGATCTGCAGTATCCCTGGTATGCAAAGGGTTTAACTCCATTTTCACTTCCCCTTTCATTCTTATATGCTGTGTATGTAAGTGGATGTATAAGTAGGAGAGAATTTGATAAGATACAGCTACAGGTGGATGGTTCTCCCTTTGACCTGCTTGTTTGGAAGTGATGCTGTGTCTAGTTGGATTCTTCCAGGACTGTTGTTAAACTGTGATAGGTAGAGATGGAGAGGATAAGAAAGGCTGACAAATCAATATGCCTATAAGCATTATGTACATGATAGAATACATTTTTTTCAAAAAAAAATAAAAAAAATTCAAATTTTTTTTCAAATTTTTTAGGTGATAAAACATCACTTGAGGAGATACATTGTCCACATGGGAGTTTACTGTTCAGAACATTTTTATCTTATCTTATTTGTCTAGCATTTCATATCTATCATGAAGAACACAGGTAAGTTTTATCTTTTAGCAAAATTTATTTCAGTATAATCAGATTGAGTCTTCTCAGAAAAGAGTATTTTTGTTTCAGCTGTAGAGAGAAAGGTTCTTGTCTGCGTAAGTGTTTCTTAGAAATGATGTCCAGGAATGTTATTCCTGCTGCCTGTCATATCCAGGGTAAGTAATGGTATTTTTTCTCTGCTGTACAGAATTCATTAATTAGTACCACATACATCACAGTTTTATTGTAATGGTTATTTTTTTCCAATCCATTTTTAAAGGTACCTTATTTTCTGAAGAGCGATGTACAGTTTTTGCCTTGGGCTACATTGACAAATGCTGGGGAATATACAGAGCTTTTTGTAGACCGAGTACCAGACCTCCATTTGAACCCACAATGAAAATGAGGCACTTCCTTTGGATGTTGAATGTAATAATATTTTATTTTTTAATTTTGTGTGATTGGATGTGCTTTTTGTTAAGTTTATATGAGCATTTTAAAATACTTTGCACAGTTGAAAAAGTAGGAGCAATGTTATTTGTACAAACTGTCCAACAAACATTAAAGGGACAGTTGTTCTACAGACATTATTAATGCTTTTATTAAAGCATTAATTATTAATCCTGCTTTTGCAGGATTGAATTCCGATTCTGTAGTTGGTCATTCCAAATAATCAAATCTTAGACAGATGTGTTCTAAGGGAATATAAATATTTTTGCTGGCTTCCAAAATGTCTTATTGGTAGAAGTATAAGACTGGCAGCTTTTGAAATAATACAGTAATACATTGAAATACAATTAAAATAATAACATTTATTTTAATATGTTTATATAATTATATAACACATATTATAACATATTTATTATTTTAATAATGTATTAATATAATGCAAGATGAACATCAGATTACTAGAATTCAGTAATTCAGGGACAGATCTGAAGGTAGGGAAGAGTTCCTTTGATATGCCTGTATTTTGAGTCACTGTTTAAATTCAAGCCTTTTAAAATGAAAAAAATAATAAAAAATATCAGATGGAAAAATTGTAATTTAAAAATATTTTTATTTATGAGCTTTCGCAAGTTCTTAGTGTTTTTGCAGTCTAGGAAAAATTGCCATTGACTTCAGTCCGGCCAGAATTTCACTCTGTTGTTAATTATGTGGAAGTATTGTTTGAAACCGCTAGAAATTCTGACATAGACTTTAAAGGGAGTTAGGTTAGGTCCATGTGGGAATGCCTTAAGTGCTGTTAACATATAACATTTACTCTTACCCAGGATTTTAAACTTCTCAGCAAACAATTAACTGCTTCAAAACTTGTGGAAATACTTGTCAAAGACAGTCCCTCTCTACACGGTAACAGCAGTACCAATCTGGAGCCAGAGGTGTGTATGGGCAAAAAAACAGACCATAGTTTGTTGCTACAGGAACAATTATAATTACTTTCCAAAAATGCTGCAAATGTTGCCTATCTCCTAGAACAGGAGGAAAATTAAGTAATTTATTTAAAAAAAAATAGAGGGTACAAACAAAAAACCTATTTTTGTCTTCCTTTGTTCTGCTTGTATCTTCTAATTTAGCTCATGTACTTCTATGTTTTTCTTACTATCTTACTCTTAGTACAGCGTCTGCATACCTGAGTCACCATACAGGTAACTGCTTAAGAGTGCCATAACCCAGAGGGTCGAGTACCATTTCTAGGAGCCTGCTGCTAGTAATAGCTATGTCTGTGGGGCTGTTTATATATATAGTGATTATGCAGGGATGAATCTCAGCACTTTCAGCTACCAAGGCATGCACCGGAAATGTTAAGATGGGTCAGTAATTAAGAAGTGAACCCACTGATCCTGAAAATCTGGTGATTCAAGAAGCCTGAAGTGAGGAGGTAACGCTTCACAGTGAGATAGAGTAGTGACTGTAGAAGACTCTTGTGCTAGCTGATGGCTGGCCTGCTATTGTGGGTCCTTCACCTTTAAAGAATTAGCTCTTACTCAGTGATGGTCTATTGTAAATGACATAATTAAGTTTAGTGTTTTAAACGGTATCTGATAAACTGAAGACACAGTGCAAGTCTTACTGAGATTAATTATATGCCCATTCTTTGGGTTTCTGGAAGTGCTGTGTGCAATTAAATGTTTTGGGTAATGGCAATAGTTGTGTGATTTAATAGAGAAATTTCCTGTAGCTCCAGATACAGCAAAAATCTATGTAGTGTTTTATTTCAATATGACTTGTATAATGCATAACACAATATTTCACCAGCTGAATTTTTTGAGCTTTGGCTGTTTCCAGTTTTTCTTCAGAAGAAGGGATGTTTGACTAGGTAAATGAGGGCAGCAAGGCTTCACAGTCACTTCAGAGTTCTTTGCTTGCTTGGGTACATACGCCTGTTAATGAAGGGAGTTTGCGAAAATTAATTAATCACTGTGTTTGTTTTACTCTAGTTGGTTTTTCTTGAATTTGTTGAAGCTCTTCTTGATTGTGCATCAGTGTATGTTACCAGCGACATGATTAAGGAGCAAGTAGCTCATGATAATGAGAAAAGTAGCAGCTTTAGAATTGAGTGTCTGTCTGAGGGAACCACAAATGTGTCTCCATACCCAGAATATTCTCTGTCCCAGGTAAAGTTCATGCAGACCTGTTAAAATATTATTATATGAGGGTGAAGTCAGGCCCTGCAAATGTTCTGTGCTTCCTCAACATAGAAAAACTAATTTCCTCTTTTTGCATAAACAGTCATTTGATTGGGTCCTTCTGCTTTTTCTATTTGTTGCTACCTTAGATTGTAACACCAATATAGGCAGTTTTAACACATTTGCACATTATTCTAAATAACTATAAATAACCATGAAGTACTTTTAAGTCCTTCCGGTGTTTGAAAGAGAATTGACAGATTGGTTGACTGGTGGAAGATGCGCCTTTCCTGCTTTAAGTCACATGTCTACTGTCCTGTAAAATGGCATTGCAGTTGTATGTAGCAAGACTTGCTGTTCCCCAGCAGTTAAGCTATGCTCTTTTCTTTTTGCAATACTTTTGAATAAGGATTTTACAGGTTGTATGGCACTGCCTGTGACACTGCAGTGCAATACACTGCATGGATAGTTGAAAGCATGAATTGGAAGTTATTTGGAATTACGCACAAGATGAAAGTATTCTATTTATTCACAGAGTGTTCACAAACACCTAATTTCACAGTCTTTGTAAGCTGGTAGTTCCACTGAACACCACCACTTTCCATTCTCTGGCCAATTGTTACATCATATGAAACCCATTCCCTTCCATTACTGCAAAGGTTAACACAGTTGCACAGTGAAATGGACCAGTTATAACAGATTTTCCAAGAGCGAAAGAAAATCTTATTTTAAAATGTACTGTAAGTAAAATTCATCTTGTGATTTTTATTAATGCATGTGCAGCAGAAGTATAATTGTTATAAAAAATGATGACATTTCTGAGGCATCTGAGCTTTATGCTTGCTCATGGTTGTGTTCAAGCGAAAGTGTCGTATCACAAGACAAAATAAAGAAGCATGAGAGATGTAAGAAGCTCACGCTAAAAGATGGAGCAGAGGGTTTGCAATTCATGAATAGCCAGTTAGGCTTTGAAATGGACTATAATTTCATCTAATATTAAATATAGTGTGTTCCCATGTCTGGATGCGTGTATGAGCCTAGAAGCAGTGCGTTTCCATTGCTAATAAAAGCGTTTTCTCCCACACATACAATCAGCTCTTGTTACATAGAATATCATGTGGTGTCTTCCACATGAACTGAAGCGGTGAAGAAAGCTACAGTTTTATCTTTATTTGCAAGGGGGAGAGTGAGAGGCTGAGAAGTGTGCAGAGTTTTAGAAGCACTGGGGAAGGTTATTCCTAAAACACTTTTCAGAATTGTTCCAGCAAACTTTTCACCTTCACTGCCTTTACAGTTTTGTACCCAGTGTATGACTATAATGAGATTTTTGATATTCCAAGAACAAATATATTTTGTTTGATCTTGATGATTTCAGGGTAAGGTAGTAAGGATTACTGTTTTATACTGGAATTGTGGAAATCAGACAGAGAATTTGGAAACTTTCTGACTTTTAGAAAATACACCAGCTTAAAAAACAGAATTGTGTTTGACCTGAGTTTTTGTGAGACTTACTGTCACTTGTCTGGAAGGAGTGGCATCATCAGGCTGCAGAAGGAGCTTGGGATGACAGTTGGAAAGGTTTTAAAGCATCATTCTCAGATGCACTCTTGAATGTTGTTCTTTTCACTCAGTGCAATTCCTGGAGTATATTCCTGTAGTGAGGAATAGAAATTAATTATTGTTTCCTCAGGAGCAGATGAATAATAGTAGCAGAGAAGCATGTAAGAACATGTCTAAGAACAGGAGCTTTCATTCTCTGTGCTGATGTCTTTCCCCAGATATGAAATTGGATAATGCCAGTTCCCTGGCTGGTATCAAAGATAAAGTGTTTGTTATGACCAATTTGCTAATACTTGAAAGCATGAAACACTATTGCAATTTAAATGTTTTAAAATAAGCATAATGGCAGAATGCATTTGGTTGTCAGAATGCTTTAGAGATAGGAATTTGCATGACTCAGACACGTGATTTGAACACAAGTCCTGCATTTAATAACTGAATTTAAAACTTCTTGCCAGCCACTGAGACCTTGTGAAGACAGAGGGCATCCTCTTCAAGAATTTCTACTGGGTGAGTACTGTAGTTACCAAAAGTATCTGTAAGCAGTGGTGATAGAAGAGTTTTGCTCTTTTGACAGCTTTAAAAATTACTAAAATGGTAGCTGATTATTGATTGAAACAGCTGGATGTAAAGCAATTACAAAGGGTGGCTGCATTCACTTTGGCAGTTATGACAAGGTTTACATTTAGCATTCTACACCTGCTACGGACAGACAGCTGGGCAAGTTTGAATCTCTGAACTCTTGTGCTTTTTAACTACAAGCTATCACATTTTCCTTAAAAATAACATAAAGCCTTTTAAAACCTAAATTCTTCCTGTTCTGTCCCACTCATTTGAACTTGGAACAGGAGACTGAACTCTGCACTGTGCCTTCATTATAAACAAACTTTTCATCAGTACAGAAGTATTTCAACCACAGGTCTAGCTGTAAGGTCAGATGACAATTTATATTTGTTTGTGCTGAAGATCAAACCTGATATTTAATGCACAGAATTATAGACAGAGTAATTTTAACTTTCTTTCTTTGCTGTATCATACACTGTCCTCTCATTTCACACAACTCCAGGATGTACCAAAGATGTTCCATCATTGTTCAACTGGGATGCAGAAAGAGAACAAGATTTCTGTCCAGCAACAGAATTGACAAGTAAAGCAGTCCTGCTGTTTTAAGACTAATACAACAAAATCCCTCGTAGCTCTTGAACAGCGAGATTTTAATTGTATATGCAGATTTCAGCTTGTCACAAGAGGGCAGTAAGTGAACATAAATTCTGGAGGGAGATTTAAAAAAAAAATTTCTCAAAGAAATTTGAGACATTTAAGTACCAATTTAATAGTTTCCCTAATTTTAAAATGCCACATTTTATTTGTAGGGCACCTACAAGCTGTAATTTGTATTTACTCTTGAGATGTTCAGTTAGCAAGCTTGCCTATTTTTTTTTAACATCTTGGATAAATAAGATACTACTCCTATGTCTTGCTTCTTTTACATAATAAAATAATTACTACTAAGCTGGGATAAGGTGTTTATGTTATGACAGGCCAACATTCATGCAGAAGAGAAATTAGTAAAAGCATTTTCATATGTTGAGGCTAGTAACATTTTTTTAATACTATCTCCCTTCTGGCTGATTAGGAGATCTTACCTGGGTTGTCTTTTGTGCTTGTTAAATGTTTTCTTCAGATGGAGAACCCAAATCCAAGAATGCAGCTAGGCAAGGATCTTTGTGTAGTCATCAGCTCTTTCTCTGAAATCTGATGACTACTGAGTTACAGATCTGAAAAAAATGTTGTTCATCAAAGAACCAGCAGATAGATGGGCTCTAGACTATTTTTTTGACAGTCATGACAATTGGATGCTTGCTTGTGATTCTGTTCTTTCAGGTAGTCATGTTTGTTCCTCTGCTTATTTGTGCACAGAAGTCATGGATACTGAACTGTCATCAGATTACTGCAGGAGACATTTACTGTATGATATAAGGGGAAGTTCATATTCTCTTGATGCCATTCCCAGCAATATGTCACTCTGAAAACCCACAAAAGGGTCACCCCTTTCCCACGCATCAGTTTAAAGTTTTACACAGTTGTTGTCTTCCATACCATGCAGAAGTCAGACTTTCCTATTGCAGAGTATCATATCTGAAATATTGTAGTCCAAACCACGTTTGAAATAGAAGTGTCCTGCTAAATAAATGTTTAATTTACCTGTTGCAGATGAACCAAAAAAAGCCAAACCTGAACAAGATGAGGAATTTAGCCTGTGGATGTGTCAGGTGCAGATCTTTTTTACAACTAAGTTCTTTCCTGCTTACCAGCATGAAAAAGTGCTAAGGGAAAAAATAAAAGAAAATCGAATACAGGACGCCGAATTAACTGAGCTGAGAAAGATCAAGGATGAGGAGCTGGCAAAGTAAGTGTTGTGTCTTACCTTTAATACTGTTACCTCTTATCTTCTACTAACAAAGTTATTGAAAATGAGAAGTGTGCTTTAATAAAGTTGTATAGCATACACTAACTGGAAAACAAGCTCATCCAGGTATAATAAGCAATATACAGAATGTAACTCCTGTTACTGTTGGGAATAACAAATACGGGCTGCTTTCAGGTTACAGAATTCTTTGCGCTCTGGTATTTCCTGGCAGTTGAGCCCTGCTCTCTGTAAAGGCAGTCAAGACTTTTTTTTTTTTTTTTTTAAACATGCTGTAAATTAGACTTGAAGTATTAACTAGACAGGTTTTCAGCTTCTCTACAATATGACAGTTTATATTGCATATACTATAAATATAGGTGTAGTTGCGTAGCCATTGTGTCTCCTTTCTTGATGTACGTTACATTTAAACTTTGTTCATTCAGACTTGTTGCTGGAAAAGAAGCAGAAAAGGCAGTAAGACAAGAATCAGCTGCAGCAGAAAAAACATTTGACTCCAAGAGTGCGGATTTTAAGGAGTTAGAGCAGCCTGTCACACAGTTAGCACCCCCTCTGAAGGAAGAGGCACCCATTGTAGCACACCCAGGCATTACCAAGGTGCCTGCTGACAAAAAGAAAAAGAAGAAATAAATCTTCTTACGAGAACTACTGAAGCTCCAGATAAGTAAATACTCTTTGAATAAGAAAAAAACCAAACCAACAAAAAGAACTACATTTGCAGTAAGGTCTAAAATACAAGTACGATAAAACTGTATGCACAAGACTTGCTGGTTCCAGAAAGAAACTCTGCTCTTACACCAAAGGTCTTGGGAAAGAGCATCTAGTCATGAATGTAAATCCTTTAAACAAAACTGTTCCAGAAGTCAGTATTTGACTTGTATCAATACCAAGGGAATTTTTAGGTACAACTGCTATCTTGTCATCATTGTATGTCCTAATTAAATGTTTCTGCTTAAAACATAAGTTTATTTGACTGAAATACTGCATAAGCAAGTACCTAAGAATTTGACAAAGAATGTAAATCAGGCTGAAGCAGGAACTGCAAAGAACAAGTCACCTAGAAAGTGCTTTGTCCAGGTGTCTTTTGTAACCAATGTAGTTTGACATTGTAAAAAATTAGCAGAAAGTGACACGGTAATGGAAATGAGCACAGGAAAACAAAAAGATGCCCTTAAAAGTGTAACAATTAGTTTTATTTTCCAGTAAAATATTCACATAACAATATCGGAATGGAATGGTACAGGTGAATTCAGACTGGTTTTTAATTAGTTTGCACATAAACATTTTTAAAATCTAAAAATTTTATGGTCAGTTTACAGATTTTAGTAGAAATTTTGATTCTTACAAAGCAAGTATTGCTTTACTATTGTCATTATTCCAGTCAATAATATGACTAATAATTCTTCATGTTGAACAAGTGTCTGACATTGACGTCTTCAATAAATCAGCCCTTTCAGATCAATCCAAGAAGAAAATATTATTAAACTGTGTTGCACAAAGTTTCTTTACTTCTTCTGTAAAAAAATAAATAAATAAAATTCAGTATGATGCTTTACAGGAACCTCTGCAAGAAAAATCCCGGGCATCAGAGAATATAACAATTCAAACAGAAAAAAAACTAGGAGTTTCTAATGTAGAATACTGAAGACAGAATAACATTAAGAGAAAGTTGAGTCAAGTCGGATGTTTCACACTGAAAGATGAATTGTATTTTAAACGGCTAAAGTGTAAATGATGGGTCAAGGCTGTCGCTGGGCCATTCATCTTGTCAAATTTCTACACTGCAACAGCAGAAGCCTTGGCTTCAACACAAGGACATATACTGTAACCCCTTTTCGGAGCAAGAAGGGATTAGTTTGTTACAGTAAATTAAGTCAGCAAGGCTTTTGCTTTGTGCTGCTTGAAGTACACCAGGTCCTACACTTATCAGGCACAGAAACACTCATTTACTGTTTCTGTGTGGCAGGTTTGATCCTGAAAGACAATTACAAATCACGAGCAGTCATGTAACTTATTTATCTTTTTAAAATTTAGGCTGCTACGCTTTGGTCTTGGAAGAGCATTAATTTTTCCCCCTCATCCAAGTGAGCACATTTCCTCCTATTAAAACAGGGTGCCCTAAAATTGCTGCAAATAAGACTCTCACAGACTTCTAAGAGAAACAATGATTTAAAAGCTTTTTGCATCCTATTGTTAATTTGCACTCTTAGTCAAGGTAAATAATTCTCAAGCAGCATTAAAAACAAAGTAACAATGGAATGAGGATCAGGGACAGGACAGACAATGTCTAAGTAACCTACCCAGGGATGATTGACAAAACCTAATTCAGACGTAAGTATGTTCATCTCTCACCTGTATATAAAATAACTTCATTAATTACTCCTAAACTAAGCTCACAGAGCTCTCCTGTATTATTTGAAGGAAGAAGAATGACTGATTAATAATTAAGAAAGTCTGCTGAATATTTATGCTGTTCTTTCACAGCTGGTAGAAGGCAGACTAAAGCCTTATGCAAACTTACCTGGTCTATCATAGATCAATCCCTCTGTAGTAAACTTCTTGAGAAATGGGTTTTATTACTTCTTCAGGGACATACATTTTAGTAGTAATTGTATTTAAAGGTAATAAAAAACAATCCTTACTTACCATTAACTTCAATCAGATTTGCATTTTTTTGATTCAAAATAACATACAGTTCTCGCTGGTCAGACTTTTTCCCAACTACCCAGTAATCACTCATTGCCTTCACAATAATTTCCTCATCTTCATCAACTCTGAAAGAAATTTCAGAATGTAAAAAATGTGCCAGCAAGTTTAATCTTCAACAACTTTATTGTAATCATTAGGACAGTTTACTGTTATAAATTGTTGTGGTTGTGCAGTATCTAAGAGACTACCAATACTAACTTAGAAATAATCCTGGGTGAAGACTTCATAAACGGCTGCTTAGGACAATTACATCCCCAGGTAAGTAAATCGTTAACTTGTCCATCAGCCAAACACTCCAGTGCTCTGAAGAAAACACCTATGCTCCATATTGTTAAGGACGCACTTCATAGAATTTGCTACACAGTGACCAAAAAAATGGAAGTTGGACACAGTATGGTGATAGGCTTCACATATCTCTTTGTTAAATCTAGAACTGAACTATGCTCAATACATTATATGAAGCTGCCACTCACCCAGTACTTCCAAAATATACTGAAACATTCTTTTTTGCATTTACAGAAAAATGAATGCCTTGTCATTAAGCAGAGTGGGAAAACCGCTAGTTGCTAATTAGTTATAGACATGACAATAACTCAGTATTTTCATGTTCTTTATTAATTTGAATTAATAAGGGTCTCTCCCACCCTGAAGCACAATACCCTCTGACAAGTCAGTCATCTTTATCAGCAGTAATGTAGTAACTGCAAGGTTAGCAGTTCATCTGTTGTCCAATCCTTAAAAGCAGCCAGCTCTTTCAGAGGAGGGTATAATATAGGCAGAAGCAGGTTTCCCTGTCCTTTACACTACTTATCCAGAGATTAGACAGGCTTAAGTGCAAAAGCGCTAGGCTTTACATCCCCTTCAAGTTTGTTATGACTACTCTGAAGCTTCAGATAGATTACAGATATTTTCTTGGATAGACCCCCTCACTCTTCTTTAAATTAATTTGTTATAAAAGGACAATAGAAATTTTATTTAAGACAGACTACTTCTAAACCAGCACAAAATACCAAATATGATCCATGTTGCACCATTTATCTCACAGAGCTATGAATAGCCATCCATGAACAAAAAGCCATGAAACCTCTCATTTGAAAAAAATCTTGATAGAAGGAGTTACAGACTATTTAATAGTTAAGCATTACCTGGAGAAGTCGCTGTTGATGTCACCAAGAATCTTCATGAGGTCAGGGTGAACAGATGCAAGTGATACACTGGGTGTTTTCCTCATGTGAATGGTACTTTTCTCTGCCAAGTTCATGTGATTGAAATAGATAAACTTGAACTGAGGCTCCTTCTCAGCCCTAGGAAGATTTTTTTTTAAAAAAAAAAAAAGTACTTGTGAATACTGTCACGTTCTATAAGCACAGGCTTCACACTGAACAGGTAACTAACCAGTGCAAGACTTACTCAGACATCCCAAAGTTACCTTCACATTGAAGAGACCCAAGTAGGTTAAGACTCATGTTAAAATGAAGTGTGATCATGCCACACTTAAATAACAACAAAAAGACCCAAAATGCAAGCCTGCAACACCAGTTTTTCCCCTTCTGCTGCTTAGGCTGCTAGTATATAGACACAGAGGAGTCTAAAGGCCTTGTCCCACTTCCCAGTTGTAGTTTGTTTGCATTTTTCTGAGTTGTTTTTTCTCTGTCCCCATTTTACTTCCTTGCTGCACTTCCCTGTGCCAGTCCAGCCTGGTTTGAATGGATGCTAGGTTTTTTATTTGATCAATAAGTAATCTTCCACTCACATCTTTGTTACACTCAGAGAACTCTTCCTTGATCCAGGTGATTAGATCTCCCCCCATCATTTGTGTGGGCCAAGCAAGAGACTATTTGCAAATTCCTGCCTTGGCAGTCTTCCTCCATTTCCTCTTTTATTGAGTTAACAAAATCTCACTTAGAGTCACAGTTTTGGTAGCAGTCACCAGCAAATTCAGACTAGCTATAGCAATTGCTACTTCGGGCTATGTATTATTTAGAATCAAGGAGATACTGTGATGACACTACTCACCTTAGCAAACAACTAGATACCCTTGCTGTCTTGTCACCTAGATGCATTAGTGTCAAGAAACCATATCATGTTTTCAGGACACCATAGCATTAAACTTTTAAAGAGTTAAAGCTGCCAAAGCCAGACCCAGATGGCATTAAACCCCCCCAAGTTTAATGATTTAGTAGACTGGCATAGTTTCAAGCACATCCTATTCTATGCCCTGCGATTTTGCCAATTTGGCATGCTACCACTAAACAAGTTCAGTCACACACCTATCTTTAGTTTAATTCCTTTTTTTTTTTATCTACCATATGCGATGCTGTTCTTGCTTCCCTAAAAAATCTATCTAAAAATAAATACAATTTTATGGAAAGTCAGTTATAATTTTAAGCAAAGTTTATTTTCCAAAGCATTAACATCCCTTTTGACTTTTTTTACCCCTCAAGCAGTTACTCTGTCCTGCAAAACAAAAGACGAGAGTTTTTTCTTTACCTAGCATACACAGCAACACTTCCAAGGAGCAGTAATTCTGGCAAGAAGTACTTGGCTGTAAAGCTTGCATCATAACCAAATAATCCACTCACTAAAATCCCCATTTCAAACTCTTAAACAAAAGTTGTTCTGGTACCTAGACCTTCATTTTCCTTTTGGATTTGTAACAGAATTAAGTTACATACACTCTGTCCAGCCTGTAAATCCTTGTGTCTAAGGTAATACTCAGAGCTAGTGGTGTCAGTGTCCACTTGATATGAAAAATACAGTTATTTTAGCATTGCATAAACCAGCAGACTAGGAAAGCAGAAGTCAAAGGAAATTGGCACAAAAGATGTGGCCAAAGACAGTGATAATTTTAGATTTTTTTTTTTAAAAGTCAAATTTTCTACTAGCCCAAGGGCTGTCTGTGAACATTATGAGATTGTTTTCCTCAAGCAAAGGTAGAAAGTATAAACTGAAGATTAACTGCTGCTTCTCTGCTTCAGCATGGGGGACAGTGAGAGAAGACTACCACTTCTGTTGGCATTTCTGCCATCTTGTATATACTTCTGCCAGCACAGTGATCTTAGAACTCATCATCCTCACGGGTCAGCTAGTTTCATACATGAAGCAGCAAAACCTAGAAGTTTCACTTCTTCTGTCTGAATAATCTGCTGGGGGATGAGGAGGCAGAATCTCAATTGATACAGTGAGATTCATCTTCTACATTTACGTGATTTTTCCTGCAACAATTAGGCAGAGAGGGAAAAGGTTTCAGCCACTAATAAACATTCATTCCTAAATTAACAACATGTATGTCATTTCTTCAGGGAAATCTCAATATGCAACAACAGGCACTTTATAAGCTTAAGATGCAGAAAGGTAGACAAACGTCATTTAAAGACCACTGTTAACGCTTTCAACATTTAGCTCGTTACCATTATTTAAGCAGTTTATTAAACCTAATTTTTAGCCAACTAATGAGGGACTGCAACAGGAACAGAAATGTGGTACAAACCCTGATATTCTTTTGTTGATGTTGTATTGTTCACATATGTCTGATGCTAACACAGTGAGTTGAGGCCCAACAATGCTGTCCAGTTTACGGCAAAACTCCAGCGTAGGTGGAATTGAAGCTAGGTGGTGGGTAAAGAAAAGGGAGAGATGAGGTTCTTTTCCCACAGCTGAAGGTACAGGTTTTGTAGTAGTTTTCTTAAAACATCAGTGAGAGTCCTGGGGAAATTTTCACTCTTAATTATAATCTTACAGATGATTTTGAAAGTGCATGGCTAATGGAAGTGATATTTAGTAATTTTATTGTGTAAATTGAGTTACTTACACCACTGGAACAAAACCCAAGACTGATAGAAGCACTCATGAAAAAGAGGCTCAAGTAACAAATTAACTGAGTATTGTTCAAGAGCAAAGCAAGTTGCACATAATAGCTTTCTGTACTATGTCTTGCCAAGTGAGTGATGTACTTACCATCAATCATGAAGCAGACAGCTGCACTCATGGCCTAGAACAAAAAATTTAGACCAAAAAAACCCATTTACAACAGGTTACCTCAACTACCTCAAATAAATTACAAATATTTCACTGAAGTCACACACAGGTAAACCAGATAAACCAAAACAAACCCAAATCAAAACAAACCAAAAAAACTCAAGTTACTGTAAAGGTAACACTTCAATAGGATAACCTCTCTGCAGTCCTGCACAACACAGGATAGTTATGATTGTAAAATTCAGCCCAGTTAACATTTTTTTACATTCTAGGGGAAAGGTAAAATTTGCTAAGAATGCATTTTATGCAAGGATATATGTCTACAAGAAACATCCATTTAATTAAAAAAAAAAATGAGTTTTAATGTTTTACTGATTAATGCTACATAAATCCAGGTATGAAACTACTTAAAGTATCTGAAGGCTGGTATTTTGTTTTACTAAAAAAACTGCTTGTTTTGGGGAAGGTACAGAAAGAGGATTCAGGCTTTCAAGCTTGTTGCTAGAACCACCAAAAGGAGTTTTCTGTCTCTTTGCTTTAACCTGGTCGTATCAATGCATCCTTCTATACAATTCATAAGTACTTCACATCATTGTCGTCTTCATTGCATATAGATTCCTACCTCTGTGGAGTAATTGCAGAGGAAATCTTAATACCTTATAAACAATTAAATGAAGCTCTTCGTAAGTGTCATCAGTATTAACAAATATTTTGGGAAAACGGCATTTTGCTTCTGGATCGTTAAGATTTAAAGGTCCAGTAAGAAACCTAGAAAATAATTCAACAGGTCAGTTGTGATGAATTCTTCTATTTCAGTTTCTCCTATTGATGTTCTTGAAACTAGCAATTACTTGAATGTATGAATATATTTAAATACAACGAGTTTTTCAGCTATTCAGATAGGCGTAGAGCCCTTTATATTTTATCTCAACATTCTTATTAGTTTTCAAAGTAGTATTTGCATATATGCTCCGAAGAGTTACCGAAACAGCATCAGAGAGCCATAATAATGCTAAGGAAATAAATTGTGCAGATCATCAAAGGAACACCAAAACTTTCCACATTCAAGTTGTGACCATCTTTAATAACCCTTTTTTTGTTGCTGTTGGGAAAACACTCTTCCTTTGCTTTCCAACAGGACATTAAAATCAGTTTTATGTAGAACAGTGGTGTATTAGAAGCACCTAAACTTGGGGGGGGATGAATGGGTGTGTGTGTGTGTGTGTGTGTGTGTGTGCGCGCAGAACAGGGACTGAGTGCCCGTGCCTTGATCCCAAAAGAATACAATAAATCAGGCAAGAGGAATTACTGTGATAAAGATGTCCAATCCCACAATTATTCAAAATAAAGTTGCCCAGTCTTAAGTACAGAATTCCCCATTCTGACATGGTGAGTATAGAGGAAAAATAAATAGATATATCCCTAGTTTAAATCTAAACCTTTGTCTGAAGTGCCCAACCAAAAAGAAGTAACTGGAGCAGTTCCAAAATTTTCCATGCAGTGCATTAAGAACAGTGGGAAAGAAAACTATGCAGTAATGTTAATGAAGCCTTTTCTGGTTTGGTTTGGTTTTTTTTTCCAGAGGTCAAGTTTTACATTGCACCAGCTACTGTACAACCCTCTGGAACGAACTGTGTGTGGAATATGTATCCTCCCAAACATTCTGCCCTTGAGGGAATAAGCAGTAGATGGTGGCAGTAAACAAGAGCTACCTTCCATAGTGTTGTAGATTTCCTGGCATTTCAGCACGTATTGGAGAATCTCTTCCTGCTAACTGAAGCAAAAAAGAACACACAAAAGAAAAAACCAGCTTAGAGGTATTTTCTGTTACATTTTGTGGACTGTCAAAACAAAGCAAGCCATTTGCAGAAATTACCACTTATGAAGATATATACTCTTTGTATAACATGAAGGAGATAAGCTAAAGTGCAAGAGATGCTTATAGAACAAGGCATTCTGATTTTGCACTTATTAATTTTAAAACTATGGAAGTTTTTGAGGGGGGAAGAATAATTAACTCCATGTGGTCTTCTGGCACTCTATGCAGCATTTAGCCATTAAGCTGAAGTGATTAATTTGCAGTACTGAGCAGTCATCAGGTACCAACATTCAGTAAACTAACTCCCTATCACCTTCCCATATTCAAATCATCAGCATGATTCATATTATAAGTGTTAGGTACCAATACTACTGAGTTTACTGAAGTGCCCCAAAACCGATACATCTCAGAATTCCTAAACTAACATTTAAGGGGTGGGGGGTGGAAGTGAGATTCTTTGATATTTCACCCATTAGCAGTACCAGACAAAGAGAAAGAAAAGAAGAAAAATACCCTGTAAACACAAAATCAAGTAACACCCACCACCACCATACCTCAGGCTCCATGTGCCTTGGAAACAGAGATGTCGTGAGATACTTGTACAAAATTCTCATGTCATCTTGTTCCAGTCCACTCCTAGAACATCAGGGAGAAAACAAAACACAGGTTTGTGCTGCAGTTCAGATGACATGTTTTCCTCTAACCAAAACTCAGGCAAAGCACATACCGAACTAGGGTAGCAACGTTTCAGGGTCTCAGTAGATTCAATCCCAGAACATTAATTTTTAATAAAATGTTAGTTTATTTGCTAAATACAAAAGACATCTAAATTAGCTGTAAACTAGAAATAGAAACAATATTTAAACAAACAAAGATCAAGCTTGCTATTCTCAAGACAATTTTAAGTAGAAATTTTCACAGGCATTGCAACTTTGTGGTTCAGAACTATATAAAAACCAATCCTTTGATTAGTGCTCTCTACTAAAGTCCTAAAGAGGAACCTGCATATATGCACAGAGGCTCTTGCAATAGAAATGACAAGGACACTTCCACTAGCTGCTCCCCAGGCCAACTTGGAAGTAATCATTTGGTACAGGTTTGAGATTTTAAAGCCAAAGGCCAATGCATTTCTTAGTTCTCTCATTTTCATGCAACTGTTTCACTGATTCAGAAGCTTTGTTATTATGGCATTAATTTATAGGATGAGAAACTGAAGACTTGTAACTGAAGACACAAAAGAATTATTGAAGAACCTACCAGATAAGCTGATCATTGTAGAGAAATGCAGTATATTTGACTATGTTGAGGCTTTCTTCCATCCTGTTAATAAATGACTGAATTTTCAAGTAAGTCATTTTATCCAGTGGAAAGAAGCTGATTCCACAAAACACATCCAGCAGATCACAAGACTGTAAATGCAGTGTCTGCAAGTACTAAGAGAATAATGACAGTTGTTTTTTTAGAATTCAAAAAACGTTCAATGTGTAGATTGAAATGGCAAATTTGAGTCTAATCCCCAGTAATCTAGATTAATGATCAAAAAACCCAAAATCAAAACAAACCCCTTCCAGGTCTGCTTTTATATCATACTCCTTCATGTGGAAACAGACTTTTAAGTAGCGCCTGTAGCAGCAGCACAGGGGGTAATGGTTTTACACGAAAATAAAGTAGATCCAGAGTAGATGTAAGAAAGAGATTTTGTTACTGTGGGTGTGGTGAAATAGTGGAACAGGTTGTCCAAAGAGGTGGTAGATGCCCCATCCCTGGAAACATTCAAGATCAGGTGGGATGGGGCTTTGAACAACCTGATGTAGTTGAAGATGTCTGGGCTTATTGCAGGGCGGTTGGACTAGATGGCCTTTAAAGGTCCCTTCCAACCCAAACTGTTCTATGATTCTATGTATGAGTGTGCGAATGTGATTCCAGGTGTCAGCCTGCTCTTCTTTAATCATAGTGACAACAGCTTTTAAAGCTAGCTCAAGACCTTCTGAATGTATAAGAAAGAACAGCCTATCTTACTAGTATTCTAATTTCAAAAGTAACTAGAAATATTAGCAGATAAATCCATTAGCTTTCAATGTGTAAAGTAGAAGATAATTTATATTATTATCTTTCTTGATAGACTGTAACCTTTACATCAAATGCACTATCAAATCTCTGCTCTGTGAAAGACAAGTTATCCAATGGCTCCCTCTACAGTCATTTCATATTACCAAAAAACCCTCAAGAGGTAAAATACATACAGAGAAATACTATGGC
>JAVJGJ010000047.1:33189339-33203542 GCA_035590215.1 Microhierax caerulescens | reverse complement strand
CCCTCAAGAGGTAAAATACATACAGACAAATACTATGGCACATCTCTGTTGCGGTTTATAATCTAAGTCTCATTTCCTTTCAGAGTTTCAGTGCAGTTCAAGCCTGCCAGCAACACATAGCAAATTTGTTCAATAGGGTTATAATAGAACAACTTGCATGACCAAACTTTTTAAGCATTTCCAATTCCCCAGCAAAACAGAGAAACAACTTTTCCATGGATTTCTCTATTATACAGATCTATAGTGATTACTGTTTTGTCTTCAATAGGAACTTCAAAGAAAACCAATGTTTTAAAGATAAAAATCTATTACTTTTTTTTGCCATGCTCTATTTTTCAGTCTAGACAGAAGTATACAGCAGCTAATCAAACATAGTGCTTGTGCCAGTGTTTATTCTAGACTCTATAAGTCTTAACAAAAGACAAGCAAACCCCCCCCAAACCCACAAGCAAAGCATGTACTTTTGTTTACACTGAAACAGTATTGTGTTATTTTAAAGAACTGTTGAGAACAAAATTTTAAACACCAGTATACAGTGTCTACACTCCATCATTATCAGAGGTATCATGTTCACATCTCTACCCCAAGAGAACTAACTGTTGACAGCAGTCTTCTGTTTGCCTCCATGCAAATGAGAAAAATGGGGGCAGACAGACACCTGGTTGCCATCTTTTAAAACTACCTTGATTAAATTTTTCCGTAGGAACTCAAAACTTTGCCAGACATAACTACAAAGTCAGTTACTTTACGCAAAAAATACTTGAATAGTATTTTGACTGATTTCTTGCTCAGAAATAGGTTTTGCTTTCCATACTTTCACTAAAACATTAGCTTTTAAAGACTGAAGTCAAATTATGAATACTACTTATAAAGAAGACATTATTTCCTGAAACCTTATCAGGCATGATTAATTCCACATGGATGGTGGAGGTGCAGGGGGAAGTTAAAAATTACAACTGTCCATTACTTCACAGTACTACGGGACTTGAAGCTGTTGCATGCAGGTTGTGGAATCTCCACCCCTGGGTATTTTCAAGACTCAACCAGCCAAAGCTCTGTGCAGTCTAGTTTGAATTCAGTGTTACCCTACCTTGAGTAGGAGGCTGAACTGGATGATGTCTCCACACTCCCCCCAACCTACATGATTCTTACAACAGTTACTCAAATAGGTCTGCATAGATTGTTAGTGCACTAACCAATTCAAACGTTAACACAGAATTTCCAGAGAAGGAACATAATTCCATCAGAAAAAAATCTCCAACAGCTAAGCTCGTCAATCAAGCCATAACCCTGCTTGTGGTTCAACTCCACCTAAAGAACCTACCACCTTAGTAGGAAGTGGGAAGTATTTGAAGAAATGAATAACCGTATTTTTTATGTTGCCACTACACCTTTCCACTGCCTATATTTTAGTCACATGGCAGCCACTTAAGATTTTTGCATTTTATTTCCAATGCAGAATCACACTGTATGTGCCTGAAAAATAATGTCTTACCCGATGGAAGAATTTCTCTAGTCTCTCCTTTAGAACTTTTACACCTCCATCTTCCATGGCTTTCAGGAATGTGCCATTGAAAAGCTAGTAATTAAAAGGAAAAAAAAACCAGTCAGTTGAGTAATCATTTACAGTAATTTCTTACAACTTGGCCATGGATATACTAGTTTACAATAAAACTTCTGTTTCTCAGTATTTGGATTCCAAATAGATCCAAATGTACCCCTTCTTTAGTGAAAAAACATCTCTCAGATTTGCAGAGTCCAGGTATATATGGCAGCAGAAGCCGAATTAGAAAACGAAGCTAAATTCTTTCATGGTAGAGAAAATATTTATCTGTGTCATTTAAGTATCTTATGCTCTTGTTTTACAAAAGCTAGATTGATGGCCTTTATTTAGTATTGTTTCTCCAACAGATAATATATAACACCATCAAAATCAAATGCTTCATAGTGTAACTGCATTTGAAAGAAGAAATCTGAACTTCATAGAAATTAGAAGGCTTTTATTTGTACAATAAGCTAATGAACCAGCGCAGATAACTGCAAAAGCTTTATTTTTCTCTTCCATCAACACCATTACAGCTTCAGGAAGAGAGCAGACAATAGTAATGAGGCAATATCAAAGCAATGATGAGCTTGCACATCCAAATGGTACCACGAGCATCTCTTCCTCTGCCCAGAAGAAGAGCCTCTAGTATTAACTCTACCTTGTACATGCTGTAGCACTGCTGTAGGACAGAACTATAAACCTTATCCTGCAGAAAAGAGAGGAGGACATTAATATAAGCAGAGGCAGAATTTCAAATACTTTGGCTGAGCTACACATAACATCTTTTCAGAGAGCCAGCAAACACAAATTAGAGAAATCAATCTCTGAAAGGTTAAAAGAGCATTTCCAGTCAGCATCTAGACATTTCTTTGTACTTATAAAGTACTGTTGCAGTAAAGGGAGTCCCTTTGACCCTTACATTTAATATTAAAAGCACCTTAACAACTCATACACAAGACAGCAGCTACAAATAGGGCCCTACCCTAAGGCACTATTTTCACTATATTGTCAGTGAAAATGAACTTATTTCTGACAAGTTTTCTTTTCATCCAGGTCAAAGGCTAAAGGAGGTGGGACACCATAGCAGGTATTTATTGGGCTAGGATTTTAACCCAGATTAAAAAAAAAAACAAACAAACAAAAAAAAAAACCCTTTTATTGTTTTGCTGGCAAAACAGAGTGCCTATGACACCAATCCTTTTCTTAGAACACAGTAAGGAACAGAAGTAGTGCACACTGTAATGAACGGAGGCAGCATAAGCAACCAGCTTTTAAAATATTATCCTACCCAGCCAAATACCCTTTTTGCATACAATTAAATTGACCTAATGATGCTGCAGTTTGGACAAGAAATCCCATGACAGTTATGAGCTGTTTGTTTTTCCAGATTATTAGTAGGGATTACTAGCAGTCTTAAGAAAGTGGTAACACATACACTTAAACCTAATAAAAATACATGGATTTAAAATCTTGTAAGAACTTTATTAAACAGACAGATCCTAAGAACTATTCACCTATTCCAGGGATCTTGAACTGCTTCTTGCTCTCTTCTTTAAACTTTGGAAAAAGGGCAAAGTACTTTTCAATATTTATGGAGATAGATATATATATATATATAATCAATTTGGCAGCAGTTCAAGAAGAAACAAACCAAAACATTTCTGGAGGTACTCTTGAAATACAATATAACCCATTAAAAAAAATAAAAAGGAGAAGATAAGAAAAAAGTTCAGCATTACCAGTAATTCTTCTTCCTGATATTCATAGACTGGCTTTCCATCTTTGTGTTTTTCTATTATGGGATTCCGTACAACCTAGGAAGTGGAACAGGCTGGTATTAGACAATGCAGAATGCATTGAGGACATTGCAATATGATGTTTTAGAAATATGCATATCACATGCATAAGTACCATGACCATCCAGAAGTTTTCTTCAGGTTCATGGAAAAATTGTCTATTCTTCTGCGTATGTAGGGATTTTGCGGGTTTTGTTGGACTAAAGGTCCTGGAAAGGAAACATATGTGTAGGCACAGATATTTATACACACTCACAAAAAGACAACATATGATTGGGAAATTAAAAATACATTGCTTGTGCTAATACAATGAACCTTGCCATCAGACTTCATACCTTGTGAATTGTACTATAGCTTCGCACAGTCCCACATTTCTAATTTTTTCATTCTTTTCTACTTCATTTGGGTGATAGAAGAGAATCTTCTTTTCTTCCTAAAATTTAAAAAAAGAATCAAAGCGTTAAAGAATACCAAGTTCATGGCTTGCTTGGTTTTTAACTTTAATCCCTTAATTTCCTAGGCAGAATTTTATCTTGTACCTAAATGGGCTTCTGTAATAATGGATAAAAGGCATATTTAAGCACATTTAAGCAGTCAGTCATCCCAAGATATCTTGAAATGCTTTATAAATTGAAGGCTATTGAAATCATAGGCCCTAGTCTCTTCACAGCTAGTTCAAAGCAAGTATAGCTTCAAAGCCAGATCAAAGCATGGCTAGCTTTAAAGGTAGCTCAGATTGTTTGCAGCCTTGTCCAGTCAAGTTTTGAATATCTCCAAAGACAGATTCCACAACCTTTCCGGCCCTGCTCTGCTGTTTGACCATTTCACTACGAAGAATTTTTTTCTTCTATCTCATCAGAATTTCCCTCACTAGAGCTTCTTCCATTACCTCTCATACTTTCATTTCAAGAGCCTGACTCCATCCTCTATAACCACCCTTCAGGCAGGTGAAGATAGCCATCAGACCCTCTTCCGCACCATCTCTTCTTTGGGCTGCACAACTCCAGCTATCTAAGGCTCTCTAGTACATCACTGACCACGGCCCCCTGACCAACTCAGGGGCCCTCCACTGTGTTTGCTTCAGTTTGTCAGTATTTTTCCTACTCCAGGCAGCCCCAGAAGAACACAGTGCCCACCAGCAGCCTCACAAACCCAGAGCACAGGGGAAGCAATCACTTCACTTGACTAGTGACCACACTCACTCACCCAGCCTGTACGCTGTTTTCACTGCCACAAAGGCACACTGCTGATTCACGTAGGACCTGTTGTTCACTAGGACTCCCAGGCCCTGTTTTGCAAATCTGCTTTCTAACCAGTCAGCCCCTAGCCTAACATGGTGCACGAGATTATTTCATCCCACACCCAGGACTTTGCATTTGCCTTCATCAAGATCCATGAGGTTTCTGCTAGCCTGTTTCCTCAGCTCGCTGAGGGTCCCTCTGAACAGCAGCCCTGCCTTCCAGTATATCAGCAGCTTCCCCAGTTTGGAGTTGCTGACAGACTCGAAGGCACGTGCAGTCTCATTACCCTGGTCATTAACAAGTACATAAGTACACTGCCCTGTTCAAAAACGATTAAAATTAAAGATTATCACACAAACCATACAAGGTGCTGCTCTCTAAAAACAGAGACTATAGCTTCTTAAGCTTACTTATTAAAGATCACAATGGCAAGAAAATCCTAGGAATAAGTTGAATTTATCTAAATTAAACACTAAGCTTTCTGCTGCATTCTATCTACTTGGAGAAAATTATTTTTTGAAAGATTTACTGCATCAGTAAAACAGTTATTAACAGACCAGCTCCCCACGTACAGTATTTTACATGCAAGTGTTAGACTGCCCTCGGTTACTGTTTCTTTTTTCGTCCGAAGTAGAGCCGGGTGTGGACGCAGGTGGCCCTGCCCCCGGCCCCACTGACGCTGCCAGCACACAGGCCCTCAGTGGCTCTGCGCCCGGAGGCCGCCTTTGTTCGGGGATGCTCCGCAGGGGGAAGCGCGACTCCCGCGGGGGCCCGGCCTCAGAGAGGGTCAGCGTAGCCCACACAGCCGCCCCGCAGCCCCCTGCAGCAACCAAGACCGGGCCGGGGATGCCCTCCGCTCCCCGCAGCCCCGGGACGCAACCCCCCTCGGTACCTCTCCCTCTTTGGGCCCCAGCTTGGGGTTGTAGATGAAAAAACTGAGCAGGGTCGGAGCGAGCTGCTTCTCCTGGCCGGCTCCCGCCGCCGCCGCCGCCGCCATACCGAGCCTGGAGCGAGCGCGCCTGGGGCCGGTAGCCGCCACACACCATCGGGGAGCAGCCCGGGGCCCTGCGCCGGCACCGGCCCCGCAGCACTTCCGCCTTCCTCCCCGCCCCGGAAGAGCACGGCGCAGGGCAGGAAGCGCTCCCCGCGCCCGGCGCTGGGCAGCTTTCCCGCGGGCGGGGTCAAGAGTAGCAGGTGGCGGCCTGGGCGCGGGGTGGCCCGGGGTGGTGCAGGCACCGCCTGGGGACCGAGGCTCGCAGGAGGCGGGGGACCGCCGCGGCCCTGGCCTACCTTCAGCAAGAGGGAGTGCGGCGGCAGGGGGCTGCCAGCGGGACCGCCGGGTGCTGCAGGGCCCTATCGTTCCTTGGCCAAAACGCCCCTTTTCTGCAGGGCAAACGCAGCGCAGTTCATTTCCTTTCCCATTCGTTCAGAGCTGCCTGGCAGCTGAACAGCGTAGATACGCTTTAATTTTAGAGGTAAACCCCGAGATTTGAAAGAGGAGATGTACAAGTTTAAATGTGTTGAAGGAAGAGTCAGCCAGCATCACATAGTGCAGGTAATCCTTTCTCCATAAACAGATACATTACATTTATTCTGATTTTTTTTTTTTGCTTTTTTGTCTGGCACATCTGACAGTTGCATTTAACTAATAAAATATACAAGAAGCTTCTTTGTTACTTTCCAGTTCTTGTTTTAGTCAAAACACAGTGTGAACTAAATAGTAAGTAAAAACAGCTACGTGGCAAAAAAAAAAATAATTGTCATTTTGCCTCTCTATAGGAGTATGAACTTTAGGAATCTGACTAAACTACATTACAGAATTGCTTAAATAAACACAAATACAATTGAACATCTCATTCCAGCAGATCATTTAGAAAAATGTACCGGTAAGCTTTCTTAAAGTTGTGCTGGATTAAATCTGAAAGTATTTCTTGAGGATTTTTTCACTTTTGTTATTAATTTGGTTCCTATAATCGCTCTGTGTATATTTACTTTCAGTGCTAGTAGTGTCATGGATAGTCCTCACTAGCCTCAGCAGCTGATGGCTTACTTCAGGAGCCAATTCAGTACTGTAGGAGCACTGTGTGGAATAAAGATGCAGTAAGACTGCAGTAATTTAATATTTTATATCTGTACTCAAAAAGTGAATGGTGTAAGCAAGAGAGAGATGACTCCTATTTTCCCCTAGGCTGGCAGAGTCAGTGTGAGGCTCTGTCTCAATCCCTCCTGCCATGCCATGGCTGCAAACCCTCTGGGTACCTGGTCTGATGGACTGCCTTCAGTGAGAGAGGGCAGGCATAAAATGGAGGGGGCAGCCTACGATCAGGGAGAGAAGGCACAATATGGTGGAGATGACCTGCTATGATGGAAGGGAGGCACAAAATGGAGAAGACTACTTCTTGTGAGGGAGTTGAGGCACAAAATAGTGACGATGGCCTCCTATGAGGGAAGGGAGGCACAAAATGGCGGAAGCAGCTTCCTGTGAAGGAGGGGAGGCACAGAATGGAGGTGGCTGCTTCTTGTGAGAGGGAGGAGGCACAAAATGGTGGAAATAGCCTCCTATGAGGCAGGGGAGGCGCAAAATGGTGGGAGCTGCTTCTTCTGAGGGAGGGGAGGCACAAAATGGTGGAGATGGCCTCCTGTGAGGGAGTTGAGGCACAAAATGGTGAAGAATGCTTGTTGTGAGAAAGAGGAGGCACAAAATGGTGGCAACGGCCGCCTATGAGGCAGGGGAGGCACAAAATGGCAGGGGCTGCTTCCTGTGAGGGAGAGAAGGCACAAAATGGTGGAGATGGGCTGCTGTGAGGGTGGGGAGGCACAAAATGCAGAGGGCAGCCTCCTGTGAGGGAGAAGAGGTGGCCTCCTGTGAGAGAGGGGAGGCACAAAATAGGGGGGCTGCTTCTTCTGAGGGAGGGGAGGCACAAAATGGTGGAGGCTGTTTCTTGTGAGGGAGGGGAGGCACAAAATGGTGCAAATGGCCTCCTATGAGTCATGGAAGGCACAGAATGGAGGGGACTGATTCTTGTGTGGGAGGGAGGCACAAAAAGGTGGGGACTGCTTCTTGTGAGGGAGGGGAAGCTTAAAATGGTGTAATGTTTGACTGTGAGGGAGGGGAGGCACAAAATGGTGGAAATGGCCTCCTATGAGGAGGCACAAAATGGAGGGAACACCTTCCTGTGAGGAAGGGGAGGCACAAAATGGTGTGGGCTGCTTCTTCTGAGGGAGGGGAGGCACAAAATGGCAGGGGCTGCTTCTTGTGGGGAAGGGGAGGCTCAAAATGGTGGCAACAGCCTCCTATAAGGGAGAGGAGGCACAAAATGGCAGGGGCTTCTTCTTCTGAGGGAAGTGAGGCACAAAATGCTGGGGATGGTCTCCTGTGAGGGAGCAGAGGCACAAAATGGAGGGAGTAGCCTCCTGTGTGGGAGGGGAGGCACAAAATGGTGGAGGTGGCTGCCTGTGAGGGAGGGGAGGCACAAAATGGTGGAGGTGGCTGCCTGTGAGGGAGGGGAAGCACAAAATGGGGGAGGGCAGCCTCCTGTGTGGTAGAGGAGGTACAAAATGGTGGCAATGGCCTCCGGTGTGGGAGAGGAGGCACCAAATTATGGCAACGGCCTCCTATGAGGCAGGGGAGGCACAAAATGCCGGGGGCTACTTCTTGTGAGGGAGAGGAGGCACATAATGGTGATGATGGCCTCCTGTGAGGGTGGGGAAGCACAAAATGGAGGGAGCTGCTTGTTGTGAGGGAGGGGGCGCACAAACTGGAGAGAGGTAATGCTTGTGAAGCACAAAATGGAGGTTCTGGGTGGCTGTGAAGTCTGGTGAGCCATGTGGGCAGCCATGTTGAAAACCTGTCTGGTAGTTTGATTTGGAGTTTGAATATGTGAATTCACGTGCATGTGGAATGTTTGTGCAGAGCTCGTCACCATATTTGGGTGTGATCTTTCCTGCCTGAATGCATGGTGTTGAACCCAAACCTCTGAAGAGCTGCGCAGCTCCTCTGGTGTGGACTGGACAGGTAGAAGCGACACAGCAGGCTGTACCACAGCAGCAGACAGAGCATTTCCAGTTGGTGCCAGCCAGGTCTCAAACAGCTGTAGGAAATATTTCCAAAGCTGCAGAGAGAATCTGATTTATAATTTAATGTAGGTGTTTTCAGAGAGGTCACAGCGGAAGGTGACTCCTGCCTCTTGCCAGGACAAGAAAGCAGGATGGGACAAGCCCCTGCAGTGCTTAGCTCCCTGGGGGTTTCCTGAGCAGGGGCTGAGTAAGTATCAGGCCAAATGTGTCAGGATGAGGCATCCAAACACAGTAATTCTTCCTTCCTACCCAACAGCTCTGAGTTAAAATTAATCAATGTGCACAGAGTTAAAAGTCTGTCCCTTTGAAGGCTGCAACCCAGATGAAACAGTTTCTGGAAACATCTGGTGAGGATTGAATGTATCAAATAAAAATGGCAAAGTCCCTCTCCTTGCATGTGCTATACTATGAGGGTGGGAGGTGATCAGGACTGCAGGCCAGAGGGGAAGTTTAATTTCTTTGTACTACTCACTTAAAGCAAAACATAGAAATTCTTAAAATTGGTGGTATTTATGGTCAAATTAATTAATTTCTTACCAAAGGAATTATAAAACTGTAGTGACTGGATTTGGTTTGTGTTGGGTTAAACCTTTAGATATGTGTTTGTTCAGGACACGGACATCCTGCTCTGTGACTAGGATGCCTATTTACTGCTGTAATACAAATACTGTTGCAAGGGATATATTGTGGTGGCATGTATGGTTGGACAGTGAACACTTAACTGTAATTGGTGATTGCTAAGGAAGGTGTTCCTGTGCCAGACTTTCCCTAGGAAGGGAATTAACGTATATGTAGTGATTGCTAAAATATAATTCTGCTCAGTGCAACCTCATCTGTAGCTTGACATCACTTTTTTTGTGGAGGTATTTATGAGAATCTACAAAGAATATGTGATAACAGATTCAATTAAATTATTACATTTCTAATGTACAATTTAACAGGGCAGGAAGAAACTTCATTTGTGGTTCCAATTTCATCCCATCCTCTTAATTGTATGTGCAGTAACACCACACCTTGACATTTGCAAAGTGGCATCAGATCACCCCTGAGTTTGAAATGTGATTCCTAGCCCATGATTATGTAAAATTAAACTGCTGCATAAGTACGTTGGGAATTTGACAAGACAACCCTTGCTTCAAGAGACAAATGATTAACAACTTTATGAGTGCTTTCCAAATTATTAAAAAAAATTACATAGGAGTAAGAACTGGTATCATGTAGTCATACATTTTGGTTTGTTGAGCCTATTTCTAGGTACTATTTTGAGCATTTCCGTCAGCTTATAGTAGCAGACTTAACAAAAAAGTACAGTATAAATCATTCTGGATGTTAGAGCTGGCAGCTCTAAATAAATACAGCTGACAGCTCAAATAGCTGTTCCATTGACAGTCTGTGGTCTAAATGTGATAATAAATGTGTAGAGTCAGCAGTTTGGGGTTAGTTTAGCAAATAAATTACAAAATAGCGCTGTGATACGGCAAAAAGCACAGTGCTTGTGTATCCCTGGCCTGCACGCTTTGTTAATACTGTAACAGGCCTTTGTAGCTCTATTTGTAAATACAACACTGCAGCTAGATGCAGGAGTCCTGCTAAGAGTATCATTCATCTCCCCCAAATTTCTTCTTAGTATGGTGTCAAGAAATATGAGCAACTGTCTGTGTGTCATGGTGAGTAGATGGATTAGTAATGGAGGTATTTGCTTTGCAGGATCAGAGATTTCATAAAAGAAGGTAGTAACTTTACACTAGCTCTGGTTATGATTAAGGATGCAAAGTTACTGAAGAGCAATAAAACTGGACTTTCATGCAAAACTTGAGACATTTAAATGCTTTGATTTGTTTAATGTGTTTAGCAGGAATGCCTTTTGTTGTTACTAGCCAAGAACACATTTCATTTTTTGTGAATGTCCTGTGACATTCATCTTATGCTATGAGAATCTCCATGGGTCTGATCCTCAGCTTGTGTACATCTGAGTAACTCTGTTTAAGTGACTGATACTCTAGTGATTTATGCCATATGAGCATATTTCATAATGTTTAAGAAATATTATTAAAATTCAGGTTTAATTTTTTATCAGTTAGTATTATTTTTGCACAATAAAAGGAAAAATGTGATGACCATATTAAATTCCCATGTGCACTGAGTATACCATCTAGAAACAACTTGTACGCCAAATTAAGCTGCTAGAAAACATTTTGATGGGACAAAAATTCTGTTTTTAATTATCAACTGTTAAGAATTGTGGATTTATATATATATATATATATATATATATATATATATATATGTTATTTTTAAAAGCAGTAGATGTTCCTTGTGTTCCTTGGCTGGTTCTCCCGTACTTGGCTCCCAAAAGAGTAGAAGGTTGCAGAGAAGATGTAGAGATGAGTACTCAGGGATGAATCATCATTATAGATTTTGCAGTGGTGCAGCTGTCTAAAGTGCCTTGGAGAATGGCACTCCATGAACTTTTCTCCACAGTGAGTAAAATAGAATTTTAATTTATTTAACTGCTTTTGCTTCAATGATGAACATGCTTGAAGCAAACAGGTATTTTTCAATTACTGTTTTGTTAAGTTTGCAAAATACAGTTTGGGAGAGAGAAAAGGGCCTAGCATATCTAAGCATTAGCTACATGGACTCTGTCTTTGTTGCTCTGAAAGATATATAGCCCTTCTTGCAAGTGCATTCAGATTCTTTAATCTTTTCCCCAGCAATAGCTGGTTATCTCATAAGCAGTGCATCTCTGGTTTTGTGGGTTTTTTTCTGCACAATTACCAGTATTTACAGAGACTTTTGAAAAGAAAAAAATGCAGTTAATTTTGAGTGTAGTCATTTGCAGCAAAGGAAGAAATGCATTGAAACTGCTTTGCTTAACATGCTTCTGTTGTGTTCTGCTGACTCCTACAAGCTGCATGTGTGTGAACTGCAGTATATAGCACTTGTTAATGTTGAAACCAAGTGAATATATAAATATTCCTTCAGAGGATCTGAACTTATTTCTTTTCTAAACTGAATTGTTTGTTCATAAGAAGACATTTCTTCAGCATCCCCAGAGATGGATGCTTTTGTGAAGGACATTTTTAATATGGCAGACATAGCCCAGAAATACTGGGTAAAGTACATTGGAGCTTTCTCAACATGCATTTCTTCAAATTCTTCCTCCACATTTTTAATCCTCTGTATTAAGAAAGCTAGAAAATACCACCAAGAAAGTATCATTTGCTTCCCCTCTGCTTTTTAAAGCCTCACAGTTATCTGAAATGTAAGTTCACATAGACTTCCCTTTTAATCCTTTCTGCAGGAAAGCATGTGGTTTTTACTTTCATGGTCTCTTAATTGGCTACTGTAAAATGAGCAGTTTTGGAGATGCAGCAATCTCATGCAGATACCATTTCTTAAGCAAAAACATATGACTGCTTTTCACTTGGAAGTTAGTGAGTTTTATCCTCACTTACCTCACAACTGTATCTGAGCTCCTAGGCTTTGACAAAGACCTGAGTGTTTTGAGAACTTCAGGCTTAATCCAGAAGGCCTATTGTAAACAGAACTCCCACTGATTTCAAAAGATGTTCCATATACGAAGGTCTGATAAGATCAATATCATGGAAGGATTAACACTTTTAGTGTAAGAATTCATGTTTCAGTGTAGCAGTCAGAAAACCAGACACAAGCTACAGTATATAATTAATTTTTATTGAATATTTTTAAGGGAATTGTCTGCTAAAGTAGAGTTTAGAACATGGTAAATGGTCCACACAATGAAAAAAATCAATCAGTGTTTCATTATGTTGCTAAGGCAATGAACAGATACTGTCAAGATAAATAAGGGACTCCTGATTTTCAAGATTTTGGAGTGTCTCGTGCAGATTCATCTCAATTCTATCTTGTTTGATCCTTTTGAACCTCTAAGACTGCACCATTTCCTGGAATTCTGTGAAAGATAGGAGAATATTTACAACAGAAATATTAAAATGAAAGGATTAGGAGTTAAAGATTAGTGGTTTGTCAAGACATTTAGAATAGGAGTGAACACAAAACAGTTACCTGATAGTTGACTATAGGACAAGTAACATGTATGGAAGAGAGAGATTTCCTAAGCTTCTTCTTCTAAAAAACAGATGGGAAGGTAGTGGTAGTGCTGATATTTATGAGGAATAATAAAATATTCAGGGTAGTTTTAGCCTTTTTTTCTGCATAATAATGATCATAGGCAAAAATAATGGAATGGCTAATATGGAATTTGAGTAAGAAGTAGTTAAGAGCTGAAGTAAAAGAAGTGAGTCCATGTGTCTTATTAGCTGTTGGTAATGCTTCAGCAGTAGAAGTGTTTTTTAGAGTTCAGTCTGAAGCCAAAGACATTGTGCAGTTCTATGTGTATGATAGTGAAGTATTGTGTTGTACAAGAAAACATTGTTACTTGGAAGAGCTTTTAAGTATTTGGCTTCTGTGAGTTAGAGTATCCTACCAGTCTCATCCTTGAATGACTGTGTCAGTATATAGATTGCTTCATAAATCATGTCTGTTTATTCTGGCATATTTCCTAAGGAACTGGATTTAATTCCTTTCAAAAGTGGAGTTCTGTCTTCCTAAATGCAGTGAGCTAGGGAATCTGCACACCAGCACATTCCCTGCATGCTATTCCCTAAGCCCCTTTCATGCTTGTCTAGGCAGCTTGCTTCTCTCATGGGGTGAGTTGCCATTGGCTGCAATGCTTTTGTCTGAGTGTGTGCTTCCTGTTCAAAATGGGACACAGAAATATGGAATTACGAGATCAGGAGGTTTCTGCACTGAGCAGCCATTAAATCACACCGGTATTTCCACAGGGTGAGTGTAATATGCTGCTTCCTAAACCAGCTGCTTCTTCCTATCTGGTCCTTAACTTGCCATTGAAGATAAATAGCATCCATCCCCATGTGGAGAGCCTGTTGTGGGATCTTCTGTCAGGGTAGTGACACTTGATCATTCTGTTCTCCTTATTATGCAAAACAGATACTGAGCTACATGCTGCTAGCTCTTGCATATTGTGAATGATTTCACTGGCTAGTGGAATTGCTGTTGGGAAATAACTGCTGTAAATGACCCAACATATATGCTGTTGATTTTCCTGTGCAGAGCAGAGCTGGTTCTTTTGTCTTTGATTTTACATTTGTGTATTACAAGTGATGCTAGTGCTGCCTTAAATCAGAGTAAGTGGGAGGAGAAATAAGGGGCAGTCCCTTTCAAAACAATTTGAAATCTATGAGTGGCAATGGGAAGGTTCCTTAGAGCAGCTTAGGTGGTTTTTTTTGACCTGCTTATTTAAAAGAGTTGCAGAGATGAACCTGTAAGACTGGGGACTGGTTCTGCCCTTAAACAGGTTGCTACTGCAAGAGTTTCAGTAAAATGGCTGGAGGTGCACTTATGTATGTACCATTGACATAAAAGAGAATCATGAATCAGTACAACACATACTGAGGAGCCTTATTCTATCTATATCTATATCTATATCTATATCTATATCTATATCTATATCTATATCTATATCTATATCTATATCTATA
>JAVJGJ010000047.1:33161821-33189239 GCA_035590215.1 Microhierax caerulescens | reverse complement strand
TATCTATATCTATATCTATATCTATATCTATATCTATATCTATATCTATATCTATATCTATCTATCTATCTATCTATCTATATTCTATCTATAAATAAGTTAATACCTTCAGCCCCAATTTTACCATCCCCATCATGATCTGCAGCTGCCAAGAAGGTCTTGGTTTCAGAGGTGGTTAACACTCTGGCTCCACACTCAAATCTCTGAAGGAAATACCTAGGAAGAAAACAACTTTGTTTACGATTTGCACAGAATATTATTCTTTTATGCTGTCTGTATAATCAAACTGATAGCTATCTATAAATAAACAATTTACCACAATAGGCAAGTCCTCCAAACTGCTTTGTTTGACAAGCTAAATCTTAGCCATAAACATTTCTGCTTTTTAAGTCTAGCCGTGATACAATTTATTCTGCCCACTATCAAAATCCAGACCTGGGCGTTATTTTTTTATATACTGAACATTAAAGGGAGGTGTTTACTAATTTGTTTTTCTCTGTCAGGATTATCTACTTAAATACACCTTTCACAATCTGCTGAAGGTTTTATCAACATTTAGCATAACTTGTGCTCTCATTTACAGAACAGTTACAGAAAGAAAAAAGTGCTGATTTTTGCATAGCCTCTAAATAGTTAACAAAATCCTTACTTGAGCTCATCTTCCTCAATAAAGCCACTTTGATCATTGTCGAGAATCCGGTAGATCTCCTTGATTTGGCTGCTACTCTTTTTAGACATCCCACTGATCTGAAAGAATTTTTTGGGACTAAAGGAATCTGGAGCTGAAAATAAATTAATAAATAAATTAACCCCAGACCATTGTATTCACTGTTCCTAAATGGTCTGAGGATACTGCTTTGTTACATTTTAATTGTTCTAAACATGAATGAAAGATAAAGGCTGTCAGGGAATGAATTTTGCCACATTGCATCATACCCTCCTAAACATAAAAAAAAAAAAAATTAAAAAAAAATCACCTGGGCATAAATTACAAGCTGACAATATAAACTGGTCATGAATAAATATACTGTGACAACTAAATAAAGAGACTACAGAAATCTGTTTACAGTGTGTACTTGTTCAGTATTCCTTTGGGACTGAAAACCTGCCATGTTTATAGATTCTTAGAGTTTTAATTGTTTTCTCACCTTGGCAGTCCCGTAGAGCAGCAGCAATATCAGAAGGGCTTAGATAGTCTGTAAGGCTCATTTTAAACCTGTGAAAAATAGTATATTGCAAACAGATTTGTGAAATTAGAGGAATCTAATTGATCAAACCAATGTAGCTGCTATTCCTAAACAAATTAGAAGATCTAGTGCATTACTTAAAAATAGCAGTGCTGAAATAATACTTTTTAATTACATGGATTATGTAAATGATATTGTGAGTGCATGAACAATTTTTTATCATTTACCTGCATCCTATTTAAGTACAACATATTTTTAAACTCTTATGTAATTGTTAACTTAATAATTAGTCTAGCTGGAAGGCATAGCATCTGGCAATACGAATAACAGTATATGCAGTAGAAAAAAGAAAGTCAGGAAGGTTTGCTTCTGTTTTCTCCCCCAACAGCTCTGAAGAATAAAAAGAAAACTGATACCTATCTATATAAGATCCATCCATATATAATACCAGCAATTTAAATAAAAATCTTAGAACAATGGTTATTGTACTTACTAGTGGTGCAGCTCTGCACAGCTGTTCAGCTTTATAGTTTTCTCAGCTAGGTAAAGGAAAAATAGCTGAGGAGATTCCAGGCAAAATAGTAATGTTGGCTCTGGCTTGCCACTCTGTCTTATAAAGGATTCAAAAGGTGACAATAACCACTACTTAGGTTACTGTTTCATGGATCAAATGTTTGCTTTGAGAACTAGCTCAAATTTCTTCCTTAACTAATTAAACTTTTCTTTCTATTTTTATCCTAAGATAATATGGACAAGAAGAACAGTCTTTCTAATAAATCTGCTTGTGCTTAATTAAGTACAGCTCTGCCATCAAAACATAGCCTTTCAATCTCCAAGTATGCTTAAGATTTTCAGTTAACCTCTGGACCTTAAAGTCAGTCATTGGAAGGTGACTCCAGCAGTCAAATCCTTATAAAAAGAAAATAGGTTGGTTACCCTAAGTCTGTTGATCCTTTGGAATGTAGAAAGGAAGTTGGAGATGAAAGATCAGAGGTGACAATGTGTCATTCTGACAAAGATAACTTGTCGCTAGGATAGGGGAAAGCATGCTATGGTTTGGGCTGATTTTTGTACAATAAGCTTCATTTCATATTTCCTGACCATTTTCTAAATTATAGTGCTGTCCCTAAGCAAGGGTAGAACAGAAACTAATGCCTTCAGCAACAGTAAAATTCTGAAACTAGATAAAGCTGAATAAGGTAATCTTCTTGTCTGTATTCCTTGGAAGATTATGTATAATCAGATGGCCTACTTAATAATCTATTTTGAATATTTTAAATTACATTAAATCAATAATAGATTTACTTGAAGTTACAGGAATCAGACTGTGCTAGTGTGGAGATAAAGTTATATACATTTTACAACACGCACTCATAATCTATTTCCTTAATATGAAATTAAAATTGTAGCTGTAAATAATTGAGGGGTTATTATATGTTTCAGGTGCATTATTTTGGGAAAAAAAAACCTTAAGAAATTTGCTTTTCAGACAAAAATCTATTTCCACCTTTAAGGGGGCTTATGTGGACAGAATTCTAGGATGAAGACCAATAAAAAACACATGTATTTTGGTTAGAGTTTATTGTACGACAGTCTATTATGGTGTTAAGTAATGTTCTCCTAATATATGAGAATTGTTTTATTTCTTAATGAACGGAAATAACATGGTATGCTGAACAAATAATATTTTTTACAGTAGCAAAAGTCACAAATCATGCTGTGGAGTCGAGTAGTAATACCTCTAATAAGCCTTGGTGTAAGCTCATGGACTACAGTGGCTTTACTCCTGATCGGTTTAATGACAGTGAAAAAAGTATCAAACATAGCAGTTCCATAGCACCTGTTTGTCTGAATTTGTATAGAGAAATACAAAGTATAATTAACATGAGAAAGCAGACATAATTTAGTGATACTTTTACCTTTTTTGCCATCTCTTTTTGTATGCAAAAGAAGGTGGCATAAATCACAAATAACCGTTAATCCCAAATATCAGCTGTCTAGTAACGAAATAATGCTCTCTTTACTCTTTCAGTAGGAAAACTGTTTATAGTAATGTGAAAGATCACTTTCCTGTTAAACATAAGAACCATGGGCTGTTGTAAATTACTGTTGTCTGAGTAAACCAAATTGAACAATGCTGATTTGTACAAGTTGAGATCTGATCTCAGGGCTTGTGGTGTTCTTTCTGTTTATCTTCTTCATTCTCTACTATATATTCATATTGCTCTCTGTCTGAGATTTGCATGGTATTATATTCTATCAGACAGCAGCAGTGGGAATGGAGCACATACTGTGCCTTCTACAGAATCATCTTGAAATAGCTTTCATCCTTTTAGGTAACTTTTTGCACTCTGCTGTGAATTTTGTCCTTTATGATCATCTCAAGTTGATATGAGTTTTTTAACAGAAGGGATTTTTTTTTACTGATTCCTCTTGACGTTTTTACTGCCAAGATCTTTCTAGAGAAAAGTTTTTTTTAGACCTCTGTGATAGTGCCATAGATCAGGGGTCCTCAAACTTTTTAAACAGGGGGCCGGTGTGCAGATTAAATGGCAGGCAGTCATCTGGGATGGCTTGGTTTCCCTGTCCAACCCCTGGCGGGGGGTGGTGGTGGTGGTGGTGGTTCAGTAAATACCGGGGGGCTGGATTGAGGACCCTGGGGGGCCGTATCCAGCCCACAGGCTGTAGTTTGAGGACCCCTGCCATAGATGTTAAAGTAGGCTTCCTTTATTTCTGCTTGTTCCTACATGCTGTTTATTGAACTGCTTGTGTAATTTAAATTTTTTATTTGCTGTACAATACTAATTATTAAAAGCTAATGAGAATGAGGAATTTGAAATGAGGTAGAGGAAAATGATGAGATCAAGGGGAGCATATAATACTCAAGCTCAAATATGTCTACAACTAATTTGGGCATTGTATTAAAATATAAGCACCAAATGCTCAAAGAATGGCATCTGTTACCTCGTCATACACTGCCATTTTACACAGGGTGCTGAACTGTTTTTACATGTATTGAACAGTAGTAAAGTAGCCAGAATTAGTATTATATTAAAATATGCTCTCAAATAAAAGTGAGCTAATTGCTACAATAACTTCACTATAATTGCTTACGAAGAGGTCTTTTAATGTTTGAAATTCAACACTGACAACAAAAGTGATGCTAATCCTGGCTGAAAGATGGTTTACAAAAGCCCAAAAGAGCTGAATTTCAGAATGAAGTTGATGTCACTGTATATTGATACAGGTGGGAATCTAGGGTTACTGGGTTTTATTTATTTATTAATGACACTTCATCTGAAGTACAGGTTTCCCTCCACTACAATTAGAATGAAATCATCAGGAATAAGTACAGTATATAAGGGGATGTTTTAAATATATAATCTATTCTACAGCTAAATTATCTGCCTGTTTTCCTTACTTCTGGAGTATGTGTTAGTGTAGGTGATTGCAATCACTTTAGGGGTTCAAAAACTGATCTCTATAAAATAATTTTTCTAAAAATTATTATGCAAGACATGCAGTGCTATAAAGAAAATACGTAATAATTCAACCAGAACAACAGCTGCTAGGTGATGGACAGTTAACAATAGTGCAAAATCTGGCACAGAATCTTGAGTATTACACAGTTTTCAGGAATGTTTAGCACTTTTACCTAGGAAATTGAAGAAAAAATATTATTTTTGTTTGTTTATTTGGTTTTGGGTTTTTGCTCTACTAAGGACCATCTGAAAGTGCTATTGAGTTGTTCATCTGAAGATTTATGTACTTGTATAACTTTAGTTTTGCTGTTTTCTACCAAGGTGTATTTATGCACAGTATATACAGGAATAATAGCGCCTTTTTTTTGCTTCAGACTTCCAGAATTAAACTTGAAGGTGTAGTTATTAAAAATACAGAACATTCATATTGCCCAGTTCTTGCTAGGAATCTAAACATATAAACCAACTGTTTTCAAATCAAGTACTGTTCACTTCTCTAATAAGCAAAGTTGTATTTTGGTAAATCATTGTCAGGTTGTAGACTAGTCTTGTACTCTCTGAGTTCTGTTTGGTATAAAGTACAGAGCTAATTAGCAGTGGCAATCAACCAAATACATGACTTCAAGCAGATGCAAAAGAAACATCAGCAGTTGTCTCAGGTGAGATCAGAGGAGAGGTGTTAACCTGAGACCAACTACAATAGTGTAAAGAGATGCTGCAGCAGCTGTTCTAAAACCCACACAACTCCATCTTTCAGCCCTGGTTGTTTTAGGGCCAGAACAATTGTATCATGATCCTGGGTAACAGGTTCTGCCTTTGTAATGAGTTTGGAAGTAACTAAAATAGATACTCAGTAACCTATGTGGTTGATCATTAATATTAATGTCTCAATGGCGATGGCAGAGAATCTTAGTCTTAATATACCTATAATCATTGAAAAGGGCCTTTACAACAAAATGAGTTGCATTCTGCCACTTCAAGTAATCTTTTAGGGCACATGCTTGAATCATACAGAATCTGATTTGAATGGTTGCTTGGGCCATAGTATTTTACCATATTTAACACAGAACATGGTTTAGCATCTGACTTTTTTTGATACTGTGCATTATTACAGTGAATGATGAAATACAGGCCTTGGAAGCCTCAGTGACAAAGCTTTCTTCCCCTGCAGCAAGGAGAGGATATTACCCAGAGCACCAAGCAGAGAGAGATCTGGACTGTAGAATCCGAGATACATTCTGCAGCACTGTGGGTCTGGAACTAAACAAAGACAGGTACTTCTCTCACCTTAGCAGAAATGTCTTGTGCACTTTCCTCAGTTTAAATTATGTCCTTATCATTGAAAATGATAGCAGAATAGACTAGCAACTGATTAATAGCGTAACTAATTCATAGAGATTGGTCTGATCAGGGTATTTTCTCACTTAAAAAGCTGTCCTGGAAGACTTCTAGCATTTGATATACTCTGTTTGTCTTTAAATGCATTTGCAAGAGCTTCTGTCTCTGACCCTAAATGTAATTGTCTAAGATGTTTCTGCCTTCTGTCAGCATTATAGACAGTGTCAGATTGAGTGATTTTTAAGTCTAAATTGTTCAGGTTTTCTGTGCATTTTAAGAATAACTGTGCCCTAAGGTTGGAGGTTGTGAAATGATCTGGATGCTGCTTTTTGTGGCATGTAAAAGATATGTACAGTGGTACTATACTGTTACCAAAGGCTTTTTGCACATGGCTGTATTTCACTATGACCCACGGTGAAAGAAGCCATGGTAAAATAAAGCAAATAGCACTGAAGGGGTTCCAACTATTTCTGTATTCACGGAGTGTCCTCATGGGTGTCAGTGGGATTTTTGCCATTAATTTCAGGAGTAGGAGGATGTATAACCCTTAGTGAGGTACAAAGTAAAAATACCTTATATTTAATCTTATCATCACAAGTAATCATCAAAAGTCACTTGTTCAACAGAAATGGCCTTCTAAATAAAAGAGAAGCGGGTGTCTAGATCCAGACAAGTGCTTAAAACACATGCATAAAGCATGTGACAAAATTCCATTGACAAAAGATAACCACGTACTTGGGGACTCTGGTGGAAAGGATTGGATGGAAACATTTGCAGAATACAGACCATGGTCTCAGACCTCCAAATTTATGGTTCCAGAAGAGTGTTCTTCACTTTAAGGGAGCTGTGAGAGTCCGTATGTTTTATGATCATGCAGCAGTCTTTCCAGCTGTGGCCTTACAGGCACAATTTGAAGAGCTTTCTTAAAGCATATGATAAACAGTTACAGAAATCGCACAGTACCTGACAGCCTGTGTGAGTGAGAGACAGAGAGGAGAAGAAAATAAGTGAGTGTATTTTTCTAGAAAGAAAACAGCATTTTCTCTACCAATCTGCTTAGTGGTAGTACTGAAAGAAGGATAAGGTCTAAAAGTCACAAGCTCTTCTTAACTTTCTGGAGTGATCACTGAAGCTGATATCAGACTTACCTTGTCATTAATTTTTTACTGTTCTTAATGGAATGGTAAGTGCTGATATTGTCTTAGATTTGTAGACCTGGCAGGCTAATCAGTGTGGAAGTAAGTGTGGTTAAATAAAGGAGCTGCCTACTGACTCAAAAGTTACCTGGGCTGTCTCTGCCTTCCTCTCTCATTTAGGCATTAATATTGTTAAGATGCTTGAAGATTTTCAGGTGACCCATATTACATGGTGAAAATATAAAACATGATATCAGCTGAGATACATAGCACTTCCTGACAATAATGAGAGCTTTTAGCCCTGCAGTTGGACTGCATTTACTAATTCGTCAGAATCTCCTTTGCTTTCCTGAGATAGTATTGAAATAATGTGAATGTATTTGATGGATAATTATTTTTTTTTTACTGTTAAGGAAAATTCTACAGTATTAGGGCCCAATTCATTCATTAGAGTTAATGGAAATATATTTTTGGCTAATGTATAAGGGATGAACACATTATTGAGTATTCATTAAAGTCCTATAATTTTGTGTAATATGATTTCTCCAGTGTTGTATTGATGTTTCCTTCCTTCTCCATAATGTCTTATCATAAATGTGTCATGCATCAGCACCACTATAGCATTAGCAGATAATTTTGAAATGAAGATTTTTGATCTGCAAATACTGAAACGTCTTCTTAAGTAATTCCAACAAATACAGTATGAGACAGTTGTTGTGCAGGTTTTTGCAAAATCAATGCCCAAGAACAGATTTTTTCGAGAGTTCCAAGTTTTTCAAAAAGAGTACATAGGAGTAACTATCATGTTGGAAGTATAATGTTCTGGATGGTTAAAGCCATCTAGGTTTTTTAAAGGGCTGTTTGGATGTCAGTTTATTTTTATCATATTTGTAAGGCTAAAAAAACCCCCACACTGTAGTGTCTAGTTAGGAACCATTACCAATTAGTTCATTTTTGTAACCTAATATCATTGCTTGTATTTTCTAATATCATTGTTTGTATTATGACAAAACCACGATGACATATCACACTTTTCAACCAGAACCCTAACTTAGTTACTAACTTACTTGTTTTACTTACTTCTTGTAAGTGGAACAATAGTGCCATCAGGTGGGCAGGAAGGCGAGTGATTTCTTGGAAAATTTTAAATGTATTGCTATTTCAGTAATTAGATTAATCTTGGATCTGGTTATTTTATATTAATTATATAATATAATTATATGGTATCTTTAATGCCCCAAATTCAGATAAGCAGAATGGATTCCAGTTCAGTCTACCAGTGGTATAAAGATCTTCTGCATAAAGCATTGAGAATGTGGTTTAAGTAGTCTTTGCACTACTTCACATGTTTTCCAGCAATATGAAATCACTTGCCAGCAATTATTCATGACCTTCCGAGGTACAAAATATATAAATAAGTAGTAGGCTTGCAATAGGAAAGATTGTTAATGGCACAGATATCTCGGTCTGTATCTTGACTGCTTGTTAAGATTTGACCAGAGCTTGAAACTCTGAAAAAGAAATGAGAATAATAAAATGGGACCATATTTTGTAATTGCACAGTCAAAAAAGTACTTTCTTCATTTTAAACATACTGTAAAACTGTACCACAGCTCACATTGTACCATAGTTAAATAGTAAAAAACCAGTGAAATTATGTACTGAAATCTTATAAATACATTACTTTAGGTTCCAGTCCTGAAGACAATCTCTGTAGGTGAAAAAAGGGACTGACCACCTGTAGCTAAGGGGAGAATATAGGCCAGCTGCTGTATTAGATCCTTTCTACAATAAAGAGCAGATCTGAGCACCTCAGAATCAGTTCCATAACATCAAATGTATGGAGTAGGGCAGCTGCCTAGAGCTAGCCATTAGGAAGTCTCAAAGGCAGGTGTTACTCGGTTTAATAAAGGCACTCGTACCATCCAGTCCAATTTTACCTTCTCCATCACTGTCACCTGCTGCCAGGAATGCCTTGGGCTCAGCATCAGTCAAAGCTCTGGCACTGGCTAATAAACTCTGCAGGAAAAAATCTGTTAAAGGTGAGAGCACAAATGAGTGAGCCATACTCTGTACCAAAAGCATTTAGAGTTTGGTATTGGTAATAGCTGTAAAATTCTAAGTCTGATTCAGTTCATGAGACTATTTTGAAAGCTCTTTGTAAATAATTTTGAATTCAATGGCAAAACTTCTTCTAACTTCAGGGAGAATAAGGATAAGAAAGTAAGAGGTTATGGCATCACAGCATGTAAAAATCCTTGGTGACGTTTTGGTTTCATTGAATTAAAAAGGCAAAAATAAAACTGACTCCATAGTGTCAGGATTCATCTTCCCTTCTTTGTTATCTTCCTTCTTTTCTCCTAAGATGTAGACTTTTGAGAGTGGCAAGAATTTTTCTAACCTTACTTTTAACTTCAGTTAGATTAATATAATCTGTAAGATAGAATTCATGTGATAGAAAGATGAGAGAAAAAAGCTCTTTGAGTTCAGTTAGTAAAAAATCTTATAATAATTTAAAATAATAAAACCCAGACTCTATCAGAACTGCTATTTTTATTTCCACAGTCCGTCAGTTATCCCTACATGGAACAAGTATTTTCAGTGCTATCAGAGTGTGTTCTCGTTGAGATCCAGCTTTTCCTTTATTTGTCTTGCAGCTCCTTCAGCACAAGTAAGTGTGTGCACAGAGACACACAATTGTCTCTCATCCAAGGAGACAGAAGGAAAGGGAATAGTTCTGATGTTATCCTGCATTTTTAGACAATGAAACACAAGCCTGTTGGTAACTTGTTTATTTACTTACTTTGGTTCATCTTCCTCCATAAAGCCACTCCTGTCCCATTTAATTTAGAATTTAATTTTAATTTAGACTTAAGAATTGAGAAGGTTTTTGTGAGCTGGTCTTTGGATTTGGAGTTGAGACCCACTTTGACAAAAAAGGTTTTGTAATTGAATGTATCAGCAGCTGAAATAAGCAGGAAGAGATGAAGGAAAGTAGTTAAAGATCTGGAACAAAAGAAAAATCAGGCTTTTGGTCAAAAAGCAGCGAACTTTTCTGCAGTATTGAGGGTCATTACAAACCCCAGTCAACAAATCTTTGATTTTCCTGAGTTTATTTCAGACTAACGGAAGGGTAAATATTGACTGTGGTCTTCGTCATGCAAGTACAGACATTTGTAAATAGATACTTCACTCAAACATAAATTCATAGAACTTGATGATAAATATTGTGTCTGTATTGAAATCAGCAGGAGTTTTATTATTATTCTCTGAAAAAAACAGGATTTCAGCCTCTAGATTTTTTCATATATAAGATTGCTACAATGCATAAGTGATGATGGGTACCTGTACTGTGGCTGGCAAAGATTAAAACTTGCATGTATTCCATTACCTTGCATCCTTTTTCTCTTTTTGATAGGACAATTAAAACGTAATTAGAAAATAAACATAACAAGAACATTTTACCATGTACTCTGGCGAGGAAATCGACATCATACTGTCTAATTAATCCTTTCAGCCTTTTCTGTTTCCATTGGAATTGGGATGTTGGGTAGTGAAGACAAAGGAATTTGCTAGATAAACTGAAAAGCCAAATGTAAAACATAAATGTTACCTTGACAGCTCTGTAGGCAAGCGGCAATTTCAGCTTCTGTCAGGATACCAGAAAGAGCCATATCAAAGCTACTGTAAAATGAAAAATAATATTGGGTAGAGTTGATGTTGATCTTGCTCTGTCAGCCTTTAATGCTGCCTGGTGAAGACAGCCAGGTTTGATTAGTGGGGCAGTTGAAACATAGGTCCCAGGGCAAACCAGAGGAGCTGCTCTGCAGGAGCCAACTGGCTTACTATTTTTAGTTAAGTCTTCAGGTGCACAAGCTGAGGACAAAATACATGTATTCAGCATCTGGGAATTTTTGGTTATTGCCATGCATTTTTTGTGTGGGTTGTTGTGATGTCTTCAAAGCTCCAGAGGAAAGGTTGAACTCACCTTGGCACTCTAGTTTTCCCCAAGCCAAGAACAGAAAAAGCTGTAAGGTAAAAGATCTTCAGAATCCTCTTGACTTAATTCTTTTTCAAATGACAGAGATAATGACCTACATGGACCTTAGTAAAGTCCTCTTGACCTTCTACAGAAGTCCTAGAGCCACGTGATGGCTCAGATGCCCCAGGGCATAAGTTACTGTGGCTGACAAGACTTGCTAACTAACCAGCTTGGTAGTTACATACCCCAAAGGAATGTGCATGGTGTCTTAGACAATATATAAGGTTTAGTGCCATACAAAGTAAATGCTCTTAGCTTGCACCTGTTTTTGATATTTGATCTGTGAATGAAAAATAATATTTTTTTTTTTATATTGCATAATGATAGCAACAAATGGGCAACTCCGTGGTAGACTTTGACTTTCAAGGGCCTGATCCTGATGGAATTACCCATGAAACATTTCTCCTGCCCAAATAATCTTCAAGTAATACTAATAATGAAACATTTGTGATAGATATATCTTGACATACAAATAGAATGTCACAGATAAAAATTTTAATTTTAAATCAGCCCGAAGTATTTTTAATAAACTGATATATAAGCTTTGGCTACACAATTACTGAAATAAGTACTTTAGACTGTAAAAGTCTAATATTGAAGACATTTGCTTGGTATTAATCCATTGCATGGTGCACATTTTAAATCATGATAAGAAATATGTCCATTTATAGAATGAAGGTTGTCAGTTGTTTGTCAGCACACAGCAGTATGCATCAATTAGTAGTAAGGAATGAAACTGAGCAGTGAAATCTGTGGTATTTGGTTCTTTCTGTACTGAAAAAAATAAACTCCTGTAAGGATTCCAATAATAGCTAAGCTCCAGCTGCAGCTTTGCTCTTACTAGTTATTAATAGGATCCTCCACTTGGCTATCTCATGAAATCTGTTGGAACTTTAATGGCCTCAAGAATGGCTGAAATGGGCAAATGGTATAAAAGCCATTAGGAGAACATTTCACACTGACACATACATAAATGTGCACAGACTAGCATTGTAGATTTAAATAATATTTGAGTAATGCCATTACATTTAAAACAAAGCCTAACCCTTGGTCAATATAACATAAAATTGCTGTCTTTCAAAAATTATATAAGTGAGAATACAGACAAAACCCCATCTTGTACATCTTAAGTTTCCCTTGATCATTTCTTTAAGAGAAGAATGCTTAGGAGAAGCGCTAATCATATTATTCCAAACCCATGCTGTGTGGTAAATTTTATATTGTGAAAAAAAAATTGTTTTGCTTTTGTTTTGTTCACATTCCTAGGAAGTAATTGAGAGTATGGCCTGAGATCAGACAGGATGTCTTGTGGAAGACCACACTGAGTTTATAAAGCATTATCGATAAAAGTTTGAGCATTTCTGTGGCAAACCACAACTTGCCTGTAGATGGCACCAAAGACAGCCAAGTCCAGCCATGAAATCTCTCCGTGATTACCTAGGGTGAGAGAAAACCAAGGAACCCAGAATGAGAACAGGTTAGCAGGTGGGCGCTCATGAGCAAGGAAGAGAAGAGGAAGGAAAAGATATTTAAAAGAAAAAAAAGTCTAGTCTACCAAATCACTTGAAAGACTGGAATATAAACAGAAAACTCTGTTTTAAATTGAAAACTCTGAAATAATTCCAGAGGATTTTTCTTTAATGATGATTAGGAAGAACAGGTTGTTTTGTCTGTCTAACAAAGCCAGGGTTTACTGTGTTTGGTTTTATGCTGGCTAAGTATTGCAGTCTGTTAGGGAGATAATTGCAAATACAAGATCAGGTTGTTCTGGAGGCCTGGGAGTTAGAGCAGAAAGTTACTATCTATGAGAAAACAGCTGATAATATCTAGTTGTGATGAAATTGATGGGATTCCCTTTGAGCTAAGTATTTGCATATTCTGCTTTGACATAAGTTCCCCTTTGAACTTGGGGTCAATAATACTTCTGTAACTGTAGGGTACTGCATTGTCTAGGTGTACCATCTTTTCATATTATAATTGATGTGGTGATCTGATTTTCTTTTCTGGAGCTTGATATACAAACCCTCTGATTTTCTTGTTTTCATGAGCATAGGACATGCTGACAAACAAATCCAAAGTTATGGAGCAGCCATATCGCAACTGCTAGGTATGGTGCTCTATAGGCCTTTAGAGCTGAAAATGTACCAAAAAGTCCATACCAATGTAATGGTATCTTTCTGTGCTTGCAAGGAAAAGTACTGTGGAAATTAAAATTTTAAAAAATGTGAACACTTTACATTAGTTCATATTCCACAGCATCCACTTATTAAAATGTTTTAAAATATATGAGCAATTAAACATGAAAATGTTAGGTACGTATCTCTTCAGGGATTTAATCAAGATGTATCTATTTCAGTAACCCATTCCAGGAAATGAATCCAGCCTTGGCCTTGCCCACTCTGTTTGTGTGAATGATCCAGGGGCCTCTGATGATGCTGCATCAAAGATTTTCCACATGGGCTGGCTGCTAACTCAAGGGAGAAACTTTACCAGTCTATGTGTGCAATGAATGTTCCGATATCCCCTTGCCCTTTCTGTGCTTTCTTACTTGTTAGAAGATGACCGTGAGATTTCAAACAGTTGGAGAGCTGAAATTGTATCTGAAGTTTACAAATGGCTCTAGGTTGGGATTTCCAAAGGAACATGAACCAGCTTCCATTAAATATCAGGAGATCTTATGCATGATTCTGCTGATTTATGCAGCACAACGCAAAGTTTCGGTTTAAGTGAGATGATGGATTCAGTGGCTAGAATGTTAGGGTGGGTTTGAGATACTGGGTTCAACACCCTGGCCCTCTAATACGCTTTTTTTCTGAGAGCTTATGTAAGACAATCAATTTCTTTGTGTTTCATTCCCACTTAAAGAGATCATAGTATGTCTTTATTTCACAAGAAGTATTGGGAGGATTAGAGTTTAAACTGCTCATACAGGGTAATGGGGGAACTGAAGTGTGTCCAAGAATTCAGTTTTTGGGCTCATTGGAATTCAGATCTGCCACTCACGTTTTGGGTTGCTCTGTAATTGATACAGTAAAGGTAAAGCATATAAACAACATTTCCTTTATCCTGGGAATTATGAAGCAATATTATACTGAGTATTACACTGACTAGGATGGTCTTACTCTAAACCTGAGAACAGGCTATCAGTGTGATAATACAGAGTGTTGTTAGATCTTTTCTGATTTGATGTTGCACAAACAATTTCTAACAGAGTTTTGGTTTTTAGCGGTGTACTCAGCAGTGTTTTATGTGTGTACTTCATTCATAAAAGTTTAATGCAGAGGATGTAATCCTTACTTACTAGGTTGCCCAGAGAAGCTATAGAACCTACAGTCTTGAAGATGCTCAAACTCAGAGCAATGTGCCTTAAGTTGGCCTTCTGAGGAAGTGGTTGGGACACTTCCAGACATCCTTTCTAGCATGAATTACTCTTGTGATCCTATACCTAATTTTGGTAAAATTGTGACATGACCATTTGTCTCTCTACTACTTCATATGGCATCCAACAGACATCCTGCAATCAGAGGTTTTCTCTAGTGCAATGACATTGTCAGGTTCAGAGAACACTCTGGGCTGTTCCCTAGGAAAATTGAAGGCTGCCACTGGCTGAACATAAATTCATTGAAATGAACCTTCCAAGAAAACTTTACATTTTTGGTATTTGTTTCCTTTAGGTGGAAAATATTATCATCTAGTTTGATTAGTTCTAAAAATGTGGAACCTTGTGCCGACAGAAGACTAGTCACAATAGTGACTAGGCATTGGTTTTGCTGAAGTCTATGGGCTTTTTATGAAATTGGAGACTTTTGGGGGTTTTATTGTAATTCTTTATAACGAATTGGCTGGATGGTTTTAATAAGATTAAAACTCATCTTCTTGCCACAAGTTACTGTTAAGAAGAACAGATTTTCTCATAAACAAAATACTCTTGAAGTTCTATGTAAAGTTGCAACATACGCCTGATTCTCAGAAGTACTTAGTTCCCCCCTGTGGCAACAGAAGGCAGGGACGCACAGTTGTTTAGCATCTCTGAACTACAGGATAGGCCACTATGCAGTCTTGCATGTCTTGCATTCCACATGAGACTTTCAGATGCGCAAGGAATGCAGTATCAGGTCTGTCACTTATGGTATTTTGTGTGCCATCTGCTTGTGAACTAGTGACGTGATATTTTAGTGATTAGCAGCATGAAGAGCTAATGTATATATTAGATCTGTATATTGCTGCAGATCTGGATTGCTCTGGGTTTTCTTCTTCAGCAGATAGGAAAAAGGAACCAACAGAGTCTCATCATTATGCAAAATATTTCAGTGCTGCAATTAACAGCAGCTATAATTTAAGCCTATATTTAACATCAAAGGCAGTGGGGATAGAATTAGGATTTATATTTGTTATAATTCTACCAAGGCTTCAGTGAGTTTGATTGCTAGAATTCCTCTTTTGCATTAGCCGTCTTAAATCTGCCGAACAGCTCTCTTACATGCCTGGGTATGAGTGAGCTGTACTTGCCTCACATAATCATCTCACAATTCATGGAAATGCCAACACTGAGTGTTACATAAAAGTTCCAGAAGGCTTTGTTTCTGCTTTTCTTCGAAACAGCTGCCAAATTATGTTATAATTATCATCCAGTTTCAGCAGGGAGTATTAAAATGACAGTCTACTTGTGAGCTGGAACCACATCATGGTAGCTGGGAAAGGAGACAACTAAATGTTGGTGGGGAGATTTCCAACCCACTCAGCCAGAAATGCACATCTACTCAAGTCTGTTGAGCTCTGCATTTCACCATGAACATTATTTACTTAGTCCATTAAAGAAGACAACGTTATAACTTGCTCTGAATCCTGTAAGACACTTATCAAAGGAAAGACTTGCTCTTAGTAATTTTCAGACTTAAGAAAATTGCTAATATTACGAATTATATAGATGATTATTCATATAATAAATGAAAGAAGTGAGTAATAGCCATTATTTAGCAATGTAACAGAGCTATAAGGTAATCAAACAACAAGACTGGCCATTGTTTTCTCTGTAGGAAATACAGACATTCGCAAATGTGGCAAAGTATTATTGTTTTGTACATACTAAGAAATAATAAGCAATGTGTTCATCACAAGGAAGACCTCCAGGCCTGTGGCCTATGTTGTCAGGGGACTGTGACTTGTGACAGTGTCAGAGTTGGGATTAGACCCTTCTCTTCTATCTCACAGTTGCCTTAGATTTCATGAAAGATAAATCTTCTTAAGGGAGAGTTACATTTTATGCCATAAACACTTTCTGATGATACATGCTGTAGCCTAGTACTTAATTTTGTAAAATCATGCACAAATTTATTCCATGATTTAAGCTATGTGTCAACTCCTCTAAAATTTTGTTCTCATATTCTCAGGGTTGGGACTTAATATAAGTTATTCTTAGCTGTCTTGTTAGCATTGCTTTTCCTCAAGGATCAGAGAATTAAGCAGAAATAAAACTCAATGAAATCAGTACAGTTAAGCCTTAAAAGATGTCATATTGTTTAAGATCTTCAAAACTGCATCTGGTGATTCAGCATGGTCAAGTATGAGGATGGAAAACCTAAACAAAATTTTAAAAGCAGCTTTTTCCCCCAAAGTTGTTTTGTTAAATTTTTTTTCTCCCTTCTTCCAGCCACAATTTCAACATTATGAGTGGATGAAAATCACAAAGTGCCTTCTTTACAATGGAAATGTAACAATACCACATGACCAAAACATCTGTACATTGCAAGATTTCTCAGCAATCCAGTGTGTGAACTTCATGTATGGGGAATTGTTAATGGCTGAAACAATATAAAAATGTACAAACACATGCTGAGTGCGACGTGCTTGTTGGACGAGGTAATTGGAAGAGTCAGTCCAAGGTTGCCTTTGGTCTAATGCTGTTTATGCCTTCACCAGAGACTGGAATTCTGTCAAGGAAGAAAATAAGGCAGGCAGGGAATAAAACTAGATGCAAGTGGTTTTAAACATCTTTAGAAAAGATAGATAAAAATGACTTAAACTCCTAGCCATGGAGGGCTCCCAAAGTTATTATAACACTGCACAACCTACTGCTAAACTGAGATTCTGGGGGCGTAACAGATTTTTCACTTCTTAAAAAAATAAGTGCAGAGAGGAGTGCGTATGTAGTGGGAAATCCTGACTTAAAGGTAAACTATCTTTAACCCATTACAAACTCTGATAATAGCCAAGGAAGCTAAGAGAGTCTAATTAACAAGAGAGTTAATTAGGTTGAGCCTGTAGCTTTCAATATGAGGGATTTTTTGTTTTGTTTTGTTATTCCACAATTAAAGATAATAGTAGTGATGTGATTTCAGAATGGGAGATTCAATGGTTAAGGGCTAAGATCTGCATAATATAATGCCCTATTTGGGGCTTATAAACAGAAGCTGCAAAATCTGCTGCTAAAGCAAATTCCTCCAACAGTGTATCTCTCTCTCCTCCCAAACTCTGGCTAAGATTAGCACGTGTGTCTGTTAGAGTTATTGCCACCTGTCCTAGTTCAGCTGAGACAGCCCTGTTTTCAGTGACTTCATCTCTAATACATGATGCATAATGTCCTATTTTCCTTTGCTGCAATTTCTAAAAGAAATATCCTGGCCAGTTTACATCATCCCTGTAAGGTATTCTTTAGGAATTTGATTTAGTTTCTCATAGAGGGACTGCCTAGTGAAATTTGCACTGATCAAATAATTCTCCAGCACAAAATTCTGTGCTGCACTGCAGCAGTTCTAGCTTTGAAAAACAATACCAGTCTGATTTTACTTTTTTGGATTGACCACTTAGTAATATTGGCCAGTGTTTGATAGTGGTAGATGAAGAAATAAATTTGTGTAGGTGGAGTTGTGTTTAAAAATGAAAGTGTTATATGGCCAGAAGTGCAGAGCATCCACTGCCAAAATGGAAATTCAAAGAATGAATAGGTGTTCAGGATGTGTTAAAAATCTGGCACATTGAGTTTGTGGATCAAACACATGGCAGAACTGACCCTCAAGCTGTTCTAATTGATTGGAAGAACAGGCTCTATACTGGGCCTAAATATGCTATTGCTGCAACTGAGAGCAAATGGGAATAAAGCTATGAAAATTAAGTATTCACTAGTATAAAAACTGTGGAGAAAGTACCAGGCTGGAGTACTTGGATGTATTCTTCATGCCACAGTTTAAATTCAGTCCTAAATGCATGCATTTTAAAACACAAATTTTGTGAAGTTTCCAAAAGTCTCACCTTCCACTCCAATTTTGCCATCACCATCAGAATCACCTGCAGCCAGAAAAGCCTTGGTCTCCGCAGAGGTAAGGACTCTGGCACTCGAAGAGAAATTCTTCAGAAACAGCCTGAAATAGAACAGGGTAGAGTACTGTGCTTCAGTTTTATTCTCGGAAATATCCTTGGCATATTTGTATTTCTGGCTTTCTTAAACCCATGCCAAAAACCCCATAAGGTAGTGCCTGCTCTTATTATCTGAGGAAATCCACACAGATTCAAGGAAAGACAAAGAACTGTTTTATTTTTAAAATAACAGCAAGTTTCTTCTAGGACACCAAGCGAGTTCAAAGGTTTACATTTTTAAAAGAAATAATTAGCTGAACGGTACTTACTGAAGCTCTTCTTCTTCAATGAAACCACTCTTGTCCTGATCAAGGATTCCAAAAACTTTCTTTATCTGATCAGGGCTTTTGCTGGATAAACCAACCGTGGAGAAGAAAGACTTGTAGTTGAAAGAATCATCAGCTGCAAGAAACAGAAGTTGTTTAAATTGTTTTCCCTTGAAGTTGCTCCTACTGTATGTATTCCTTCAGAATGTGTATGTCTTTTCTTAAGCATTAGCCTGCTCCTCTTTCTCTTGTTTCCCTGTGTAGCAGGAAAGAAGATGGAGTGGATAATTTCCCTTTCTAACCACTCTGTGCCTGTGGTGATACATTCTATTAGCCAGTTTGAAGTTTTCTGCTGCAATGCACATTCTGCTAAAGCATGATTTATTAATAATAACAAATACTATTAATATTTATTATTTACACACAATTAATAATAAATATTTAGAGTATGCCACTGTGTTTTACAGACCAACTCTTATAATTTTCACTTCATTTTCACTTAGTCCTTACTTTAGTGAAGAATTTGGAAGAAAAGTAAGTAATTCACAGTCAAACTAACTCCTGAGCATTTGGAAAATTGGCTTGATCTTGCCAAGGAACTCTTGAGAGAACTGAGATTGATCATTACTTCAGAAATGACATTTTGATTCTGCAAGCTGAGAAGTTTTTTTGACATTTGGAATGAAAAGGCCAACTATTGACAAAAATTGAGAGTTTAGAGTTAGGCCAGCCCTAACTGAAACCGTGGCCTTTTAATTGCGGTTCTGTGTTTTGGGGAATGTTACCCAGCAAGTAACCACTTGTGAGACATTCTGAATTCAAGGGGCTATACTGTAATGTAGCTAGAAAGAGATCTCACGGGGAAGGAATCTAAGGGGAAAATGATAGGCATGTCATCTTAAGACATAAAAATGATATGCATCTTCTGGCTTCAGAGAGACCATTCCTTACCCTGGCAGCTGGAGAGAGCAGATTCAATATCTTTAGCAGAAAGGATGTCAGTGATGGCCATTGTTGAACTGTAAAATAAATTAAATGTGAGCTACTTAGTCATTAAAATTACTTCTCTACCTCTTTCATGGTTCTATTTGAAGTTGCTGCTGTGACAGGATATGATAGGGGAGACATTATTCATTTAATTGTAAGCGGAGTGTACTGTAACAGATGTCTGCAGCAGGTGCTTCCACTTAAAGCTGGGTAATGAGGGAGGAATTCTGCATGCTGGAGTGTGGGGCTTCAGGAAGATCTGATGCCTGTACTGCACTGGGAGAGCGAATCAAAGGTGTCTAGCACCACAAAACAACATGACTTCTGTGTGGGTTTGCCTGGAGGTGGATTATTACTCAATTAAAATTGGCATATATTTACAGCAGACATAAAAATTATGGCTTAGTATGTGCCCTAGGACTATATCAAGGATAAATGTTATTGGAATTTAGAAAATCTAGTATTATTGTCAATAAATGTAGTGATCTTTTCAAAGAATGAAAATAGTAGTATAGAATAAGTAATAATAATTTTACTCATTTCAAGGAAATACAAATTTGGAGAGTAAGTTCCTCCTTTGTTTAGTTGCAACAATAAACGTAACTACACTATAAATTTGGCTTGCTGGGCTGCTGCATCATTAAAAGACTACATTTCATGATAGCTTTATAACAAAGTTTTCTTAGGTATGCTCTGGGGTTGGGTTTTTTGGGGTTTTTTTTGTTTGTTTGTTTTTAATTCCATATAGGTGATAATAAACCAGAGTTTTATCCAGGTTTTGGCATTTCAGTATATTGATGTGCTTAGAACAGAGGTATTGAGACTTAATATTCATTCCTAGGAGAGCGAAGGAGGGATTTTCTTCTGATACAGCAGCATTTGACAAAAGATACTTTTTGTCCCATTTAGCCACCAACAGCTGCAGTAATTTGCCAATGCAATATGTATCACTTAAGAAAATGCTACAAGGCCTGAATTTCTAGTCAATTTTTTGTGTGAACATACAATACATTTACAGTTTGGTAAACTGCACACAGCAGTGCGGACTGGTTACAATTTAAAACTTGTGACATTACTGTAATGAGAGGAGGGGAACTAAGGCATAGAAAAGTTATTCTTTAAACCCATAAAAGAACAGAAATATATTTTCATGAATCCCTAACTGATCTTCAACAACATCATTCTTTTGTCTAAGCACAGAAAGAACATTCATGAGAAAGAAACCAGTGCTGGTAACCATTTATAGTCTGTGTGCTGGTTTGAGATCTACACACAGATTTAAACTTTGCATAAAATATGAAATGTCTGCCTCTTTAGTCACTGGTTTGCAGCAGAGAAAATAGTCAATCATTTCAGTTCCTTTATGAATATCTCAGAAGGTGTAAGGAGACAATGGGACAAATTCATGCTGATGACAATGGGTACTTCTTCAGCTACTTTTGTTCTGCTACCAATTATTTTGTCCCAGCGGCTTCTTGTGCAAAGTACTCCCCCCTTTCAGCACTAGGCAAGATAATTTGGAGCTTTGCCATTTACCTAATTCTCACTGCTGACAGGATTAAAAATGGGGAAGAGTTGAAGGAAAACCTAAAAATTGCAGCATTTTTCACAAGGGGCATCATTCCTGTCTTTTTCCATCCTGTGATCTGAATGCTGATTCTGTGCTACGTTAGCTTGTAAAGATACAACATACTGGCATCTGATATAAGAACAGATATTTTAATTGCATAGGTGCTTTCCATTTAGGAAGTATTTTGATTTTGTGTTTCTTTTTCCAAAAGCAGAGGATCTAATCAGCTTACCTTTGTGGTCTTCTTGACTGGTTAAGGAAGCAGTCTGTTTGGAAGGAACGTACTTGCTGTGTGTCTCCAGCAGAGCTGAGCTTGCATATATATACTTTAAGTTGTATACCATATACAGATTTTAGATTTCAGCGTCACGAAGCGGGAATGGTGTCAAATGAACTTGCCTAACTAATCATCTTGCACTATTTTTATCTCAAGAGAATACATATGATATTTGCAAACGAAACAAGATAAGTGGCCAGATAGGCGAAAAGGACAGAGTCATATTAAATTTCTTCTGATTTAAGCAGAAAACACTAACTTCTCCATATGATGTAGGGCAGGAGAAAACCTACTATCTGATATGCTTGATACAAGGAGTCAGATGAAATGAAGCACTACTAACTTCTGAAAAAATGCCTTTAATGAATGTTTAAATATGGTAACTTGTTATCTGTAGATGCTACATGTGATTAAGTTTCATCATTGGATGATGAAAAAAATATTTAAAAATATCCTGCTCAAATATTGTTTGTGTAGCAAACCATTTAGGGAAAATAATAGTCCTGTTGTCTCCCAGAATGTCTGGTCTGTTGTTGTTTTGAAAAAAACCCTAACACACAGTGAATTTGTTGCTACAGGAGGTAAAATAATATTATGTCAATCCATTGGAACAGTTGGTTGGGGGAGGGTATTTTATCTGGTATGTTTCCAGGGAAAATCTTACAATTCTGCAAGGTTCTGACATCCTGTTTAGTCGCATATATGTGAAGCAAAGCGGTTGTGATCTACCCAGCTGTCTCTGAGACAAAAGCCCCTGAGCCCTGCATGAAATATCCTTGCTTTCAGAATAGAGAGAAAAATTTTGATAGCAGCATCACTGCAGGAAACAGTATGTGAAGAGTGTCTTTGCAATTTTGTAGCCTACCTTCTGATCTCTTTTAGATAAGTGATTATTTTTCTCATGTTTTGGCCAGTGCTGTTTCCAAGTGTTCCTTTGTGCTAGTAACTTTTTTTTTTTTTTTTTTAAATAGCACAGAAACAATTTGATCATCTCAGTTTTCTTTCACAAACGTCATAGCCTAACTGGGTGAGGAGCCTGTCAGCTTGGCTCTCACTTGTGGCTTGAGGCAGCAGAACAGCAAAAGACAAGTCATATGGATGACAGCACAAGAGTGTTATGGCCAGGGGTAAGGGATTGCAAGGGATGACAGTACAATTGGCATCACAGCTTGAGGTGGTGGCACAGTAAGAAGTGACAGTGCAGAGACATGTCTCATTGTCAGAGAGTATCAAGGCATCTTTTTTTCAAAGCATTTTTCTGTAAGGTGGAAGGGAAACCTAGCCAAGCACTGAACCCAATGACTAGTAAATCATAGTGTGAGGCAGAAAAAGTGACAAATGAGGTACCTACGAGACCTTAATGCATCCAGCATTGACAGCAGCTGATGAAAAAGCAACAAAAGACTATTGCAAAAGATATTGTGTATGGCAGGGGTATTACTTCACTTACTGCATCTAAACATAAGAAAAATTATTTCTAGTAGTTTGGTTTTTTAGTTTTTACAAATCCTGCATGTTTGTCCTCCATGAAAAAGTTCCAGACACAGATAATTCTTGTGAGGGGAAGTACCACTGGTTAAGAATGACTGTGGAAGATTGCAGCTTTCCCAGTTTTCTGAATGGGCTGTTGACCAGCTGACGCTGAAAAGTTTCAAGAAGAATTTGCTGGGTAGATATTTAATACTGGCTGTTGTTGCCACTGGTGACATCTGGTAGAAAGGATACAAATATCACTTACCCCCCTCAAACTCTCCCAGGAAATTACTTTTATTCTACATGAGAAAAAACTTCTCTTTTGTGCACACAACACCCTTTTCTCCCCCTCCAATTCGGAAAATTGCCTACATAGTGCCAACAACTGATGTGAAGTAAGTAGGGGGTCCAACATAAAAACTGATGGCATGATATGACCTAATGAAGCTAAGTTAAGAGGAAGGCCAAATTCTGCTGAAACTCTTGGACTGCAGGAGTCTACATGGGAATTTGGTCTCCGGTGTCTATTTCAGAGAATGCATTTGATTTTAGATGCAATGGCTTCTCATTTTGCCCAGAGCTAATTCCACATATGTTAACCCCTCGCCCCCACTCTTCCCTTTAAAAATAGCATTGATTGCTTTTATTTCCCTTAATGCCTGTGGACTGTTGCCATTAGTTTGAACTTTTGTATGTTAATCACATAAGGATGCAGTCTTTAAAAGTGTGCTTTGTTTTCTAAGAGGCTTCAACAAGATGATTCCTTTTGTTCTCTGAAATTTTAAGAATAAAGCATGAACATCAAATGATTTATGGCTCTAGTCTGTTGAGCTGCATTCAGACTCCAGCAAATTTTGGAGTCACTTTTGCACTGAGATTGGAGGCACTAGAGATCCAGAACATGTGCACTGGCTGGCAGGATAAAATGCACAAGGATCATGTAACTCTATTTACAACCAGCCTCCAGCAACCATTTTATTTTCAAGCCCTACATTAGAGATTGCAAAAACATCTGTCTGGTCATTTTTACTTTCTTAAATCAAATACTGTTAGTAACTTTACAGCTGCCATCCAACTTGGCAGGGAGAGGAACTGGGGAAAAATTAAGAAGTAAGGAGAATATATCCCTTTGAGATTGTCAGGTTACTGCTAAAAGCAATTTTAAACCCTGGGACTTGAGCATTTTACTTTGTCTTCCAGAGGACTCTTTAATGGAATGTTCCTCTATTGTTGTTTTATTCCTATATTTTAGGTCATCATAAGTTCTGTGATTGTTCTACAATATATTCTTGGCATTCTTCTTTGAGTGCTGACATGAATCGTGTGCAATAGAATAACAAACAGTTGTGAATGCCTACTTTAATTTAAATAAGTGTGATTTCCTGCCCTTGTATATACTTGAGATCATTTTCCCTGAATTCTTATGATAAACGTATCCATAGTCACCAGTCAAGGAACAGAAATCACTTTATATAATGTGTTTAACCTATAGTTAAATGACATGTGAATAGGGAAAGTGGAATGTTCATTCAGCTTTAATTTGCTTTGGGAATATATGAGATGAAAGAAATGGTATGAATGTAATTTAGTGTAATTGTATTAATGCATCATGCTTCTGTCATTTGAGGAATGTAACTCTTGGAGTGATCTGGAAATATTTGTGAGTGGTTTTAGGTTTATATTACTTAACCTAGTATCTACAAATACATATATAGTAACTCCCCCCAGTAAAATTCTGAAAAAGGAAAATGCTAGAGCAGTTGCTATGGGGCAAGGAAGCTGTACATGGTAATTACACCAAATAACATCGTTTTATTTTTGAAAACTTTAATGAATCACAAAAATTAAGTAATTTATTCTTCAACCGCTATAATTGTTGTGTCAAGTGGCTTCAACCTCTGGGGTAGATTTTCAGAGATTCTAAGAATTTACAATGTAACTTTTCAACTTTAAAGTTGAAAGGTGTCCTTTAAAGTGCTAATTTACAAATTTTTTCAGTCATATTTTTCTTAGATATGTAAAACATAATTTTTAATCCAGTTGGATTGTTTACAAATCCGACAATTTCTGGTTCTGCATATCTGAAATTTGTAAGAGGGAGTTTGAATTCTGATTCCCAGATTTGAAAGGACTATGGTCCAGGTGTGAAATCTATGTGCTTTCTCTAGCTGTAGCTTGAAATTTTTTGTTTCTGAATTCAAACTTTACAGTTTTACTTCCATTTCTCTTCCTTGTTCATGCATTGATGCAGAAAGAAAAGGCTTTTTTTCCTCCCAGAAATAAATTCACATAGAACAATTTTTGAAATTCCTAAAGACTGTTAAATCAGATACAATCATTCATAAATGGACAAAATACTTGAACCTCCAGATAACTCTAGCCATACTTCAAAAATTACATGCAGCAAGTGTCAGAAAGACTGCAGAATAAATAATTTGCCTGCTTTAATTCTGAAGCAAAAAGCTTACAATTTTTGGAAATGTCCTAATAAAATTGCCAGTAAAAAGGTACGTGTAGAATAATAATGTTTTTTGAGTAGAAAATAAAATCAGGTCTGCAAGGCGATCTTCTCTAGCTAAGTTGGAAGTGAAGATACACGCTGGAAACAAATTCTATTCAGTATTTGATCTACTATATTCTGTTCTTGAGCTCTGTTCTTCAAGTCCAGTCTGATAACATCCCTAAAGAGGGTCCCTGTTACAGGATTTGTAACATTAGTCTGCATGTTTACACTGTATAGCCCAATGCAGTCCTGCTCCATGACTGTGGTTTATAAGCACTATAAATAATCATCAGTTGCATCAGGCTTTCAAATATAGCTATATTTGAAATGAATTCAGATGTTTTTGAGTCTGTCTGTATATTCTTCATCATACTGTGTAAACAGTGTATCCCACTATAAACAGAAACAACTCTTTGCAGTTATGTAATTGCAGGAGCATGAAATAAGAATTGGGTCATTATTCATGCATATACTAATCTAGTACTGATATTGCTGAATAGAGCAGCGCCTTCAATTTTTTTCTGGTAGAGTTGCTTGTCAAGGATATATATATATTTCAAGGGTATATAGGTTTCAAAAAACCCAAATGCTAACTGACATAAAGTTGATTCTTTGAGTCCTGTGCACAAAAGCACATACACAATCTGATTGGTAGGTGCCTGGTGAAGTGTGACTTAACTCCCTCCTCCTCCATTTACTGAGGTCCAGAAACCGTCAAAACACATCACAGCTCCAGTCCAGGCTGTGTGCTTGCACTTCTTTTCTATGGAAACTAGAGCGTGATAAGGGGCTGATGTGTGTTTGGGTATTGTCCAAATGTGAAGTTCATGTCTCCAGGGCATGCACCCAGGCTCAGGAACTCAGAAGTATTCCTTTGTCCCTCATTAGATATTGCCAGCAACACTGATAATAATAATTAGAGTGAGGACTGTAGAAAAGTAAGCCGAATTAATAGGGAAATTGGTACTAGAGACATAACAGCATCAGATATGAAAGCATAAAGTCTTTACAAACAAGAATTCATTGAGCGTTTGAGAGATAGGCCTGGTTTAATCAAATGATGCATCAATGAAGTGATTGCACTGTTCAAATGTTTAAAGGGTCAGTGGGATGAAAAGACAGAAGCGGGCATTGTTCTTCCTATGCAGTGTTCCTGGGTAATACTAGTGTCCAGATAGTCCAGTGATTTCAAGCTTTATTGTATAGTATAGAACAATACAGACAGAAAATGTGAGTTGTTATTATTCATTGATGGACAAACTGCATTATATTCACCATGGATCCTATTTGCAAGTTGCTGTAGACAGGTGTAAAGTAATCACTTCAGATCTGTTGCTCTGAAAGAAAAAATACATTTACTGTATTCTAGTAATAAATTCACATAGCAGTCTTTCCTTGAATTGTAATGGCTTCCACCTGAGCTGAATTATAGCACTGATTGCACTTTATTAAAAGGATACATTTTAAAAGGAATTTTACTAAACTGGAAACTTCAGGAGGAAAAGACTAGGTGAATTCATTCATCAGTGACTTGGATAAAGGGACTGAGCTCACCCTCAGCAAGTTTGATGATGACACAAAACAGGAGGAGTGGCTGATACACCAGGAGCCTGGGCTGCCTTTCAGCAAGACCTGGGCAGGCTGGAGAGTTGGGTGGAGAAGGAACCTCATGAAGTGCAAACAAAGGCAAGTGTTGGGTCCTGCACCTGGGGAGGAACCATCCCATGCACCAGTGCAGGCTGGGGCTGAGCTGCTGGGGGGCAGCTCTGCGGGGAAGGACCTGGCAGTGCTGGTGGGCAGCACG
>JAVJGJ010000047.1:33145119-33161273 GCA_035590215.1 Microhierax caerulescens | reverse complement strand
TGACCTGCCCCAGGTGACCCTGCTGTGGCGGGGGCTGGGCTGGATGATCCCCAGAGGGCCCTTCCAACTGTGACCATTCTGTGATTCTGTGAATCTCTAGGGCTGGAGGCCTGTCTCCTCTTAACAGGAATTAAAGTCTAGCTGTGACTGGTTAGCTGTTACAGCAGAAAATGTCCTTGAACTGTTACAAAACTGATGATGAGCTCTTGTTCACACAAGACAAGGCCTGCCAATTGTAGATGTGGAGATGCTTGACTGCATCTGTTATTCTCTGAGATAACTCACAGAGTAGCATTATAATACATGGACAACAAATAGGTGATTCTTGGGTCAATCTTACAATTCTTGAAGGATTTGACTCACTTTTTTTTAGCTTTTGCATTTGAATATACTGTGTAGCAGCCTCCAGATCTGAAAATCCAGAAGGTGAGAGCAGAAGATACCTTGCTGATTCCTGAATTCTCCATATTGGCTTGACCTTTTCTGAGTAGAGGTGGTGGAAGCAGGTGTTAAGCAGAATGTATGCTTAAGTGCTTTGCTGAACTCAAAAAGTAAGGCCATTTTGCAAATGTATTGTTTGTGCTACGCAATGCTGAGCTGGGCTGTACAAGCTGTAGTTCTGGGCAAAATTTGGCCTCATAATTTTTGCTGGACTGTTAATTCTGTGCACAATGCGATGTTACTGAAATTTGATTATCATATGAAATGTGAAGCCTTTACTAAGCAGTGCTTCAAAGGTTGTATCTCAGAATACCATGGTCAGTTAATTCCAGAATACCAAATCCCAGCTATTTCCTGAAAGTTACAGCTATATAAAACTTTGTTGAAAAATGCATGCTAATCTGTGCAGATCTTCCCTATCACATAATCTTATAATTGATGGTGTCATCAACAGCAGAGACAGTCATTTAAATTATGAATGTTTCTGGTTATGAATGATGGAATTTTTTGTCACAGGAATTAAAGTGTATGCATTATTAGAACTAGTAGAAGAATTCAAGTCATGCTTCGGAGAAAAGTACAAAGTTAGACATGGTTTAATGTCCATGAATATTGGGGTAACCAAACATATTTTTTTATTAAATATGTAGGTATTACGAAACAGAGAAGCTTCCATTGAATAACGTTTGAAGGTTGTTCTAAGCCTTGTTGAAGTTGGGATATAAGGCCACATCTCTTAAATTACAATATCTATGAGCAGTTATGTCAGTGCCGTGCCTTTATGGATGCAGGCAGCTGAAATGATCAGCTTAAGCTTTCTCAGCCTGTTCATTTTGATGGAGCTAGTCTAGGGAGTCTAGGGAGCTTTCTGATGAGCAGTGGCTTTGATGGGTCTGAGGGAGAGTGATTTGCTATGTAGGGGTGACCTGCTGATCGGGGGTGTTTGCTTGAACACCTACAATCACCTTTATTTGCAGAACACACTGCTATTTAGTCCCTGAGTATATGGACAGCATTTAGCTAACTGTTATTAACAAAACAAAGAAAAATATGAGAACTCATCCTCTGCCAATATGGCCAGCAGTTCACCTTCCAAAAGGAGGATTTCTTTTGGGAAAGCTGAATTGGATTTCACCCAGTTTTAAAACTAGAAGTATGAAAAACACGATCTGATAATCAGGCATCACTTTCACTGTGTCTTGGTGTCCTCATTCTGCCAGTTCTTAGCCACCCCCTAGAGTTTTCGAAGGAAAACTGTGTAAACAACAATGGCAAAAATAGCAAGACAGCTATTAGAGAAACAAAACCAATCAGTAAAATGGAAAATAAAAGTGCAGTCTTTAGAAGTTAAAATGCTGTAACCCCTTTCCACAATTGCTTTTATGCTATATTGAGGGAAACATCCATACTTCTGGAGGCTGTACTCTGGAGTATCCCCTGCATAGGGATATTGCCTGGGAGGTGGGATTTGAGAGTGCTGACTCTGGGGTAAGGCCATGGTGCTTTGGCTCTTGTTATCTCAGCTTCTTCAGTAAGCCTGGTTAGAGCCCATGGCAGCTTGTGGAGATTGCAGGTGGCTGTGGGCAGCGCAGAAGCCATCATTACACAGCCTAACTCAGCTATGCAATGTGCCTCTAGGAAGAATAATAGCCTGAAATTCAGCTTTCTCAACAGAGCAAAATCTGTTTTGAGATACTGTCTCATTACATATACCAAAGGAGAATTTGAGTTTTCTCTTGTTTATATAAAATAGTCTGGGTAAGCCCCATTGAAACAGAGCAGCAATTTGTTTCCCTAAAGTGATTTTACAGTGCATACTTCAAAGAGCAAGCAGTGGACTGCGGGCCATTTGCTACAATTGTACAGCCCTGCTATCAGTAGGAGTAAGACTAAATACCCTAACCTACTTGCTTGTAATGGCATGGGCTTGATGTAAGAAATTCAGAACTGAGGTAATATAGTTACTAAACTGTCTTTGTCCAGAGAATGTTGAACACATGCGGAGCAGATGGAAGAGATTAAAAAAGCATAGAATTATAGATGAGAAATGTTCACAATTAAAATGACAAACATGAGTTTCTATGTATATCTCTTCCCTGATAATTTTGAAAGGCATTAGGGTGAAAAAGTCTTGACATATAAAAATTATTGTTAACTCCATTTAGAATCAAATTAATTTGACTCAATGCTTTTCAAAATGATCTTTGTTTTCCTGCACTCCAGCCTAGCAAAAGCAAATTAGTATGTTTAACTCCACCACTTAATTTAGGACCGTTTTAAGTTGTCTGATGAATTTGATAATTCAGCTTGTCCTCTACTGTTTCAGCTACTAAGGAAATTCCAGTTTGGATCTGCTAGATCAGGTATCCTATGTCTCAGCTGACCCAAAATCTCCATGATGGCTTTAGCACCATTCTTAAGAGAGCCATGCAGACTTAGTGCAGACTTGTTTACCTCATCATGGCAGAGGATTTAATTTAAAAGATAGTGGCATAAATATCAGAAACCTCAGAATTAAAGGATGGTGACTTGAATATTCTTATTTTTTTGCTATTATTTAGTGCAATTCATTAATAACAACGAGTTAAGTAGAAAATAAAAGAAGCTTAATGGATCCCTTTTGTTGTTAGGAAATTCCACTAAAATTGTAAGTGAAAAGTAGAAATCTTTGTAGGACCCTTAAATGATTTTTTCAAAATTCTAGTCTCTAAGGATCATGTATCTTACTGCCACTGTGCTTATACAGAGCAAAGATGAGTAATGCTGTAGTAAGAGCTAAGTAGCTTGTCTACTGTTCATAGTACTAATGGAGTGGTCTTGGTGCAAAAGCCACAGTACAAAATTGACGAAGACCATGAAGTTTACTCTAGCCCCAGGGTTTTCTAAAAGGGTAGGCTCTCAGTGAGCTAAACAGACCTAGTTTGTGTTAAGACTGTTTTTACAGATCCCTGACAGGGTGTAAAATTACAGACTGGTCAATGCAGATAAAGCTGACACATACTTTCAAGCATAGCGAGAGTTTAGGGCTATATTTAACAAAAACACTGAGTTCTGTTTGGGTAATACACTCTGCCTCCATACCCAAAAGAGTCACTGGAATCCAAATTCTCCCTAGCTTCTCCTGTTGATTACATCCCATGTACTGGTTTCAAATTTTATCAGATTGTGCTTGTTTGGGGAAGGTGATACAGTTTTGAGGTGAATACATGGGAGACATTTTCTTTATATGAATCCAATTTTTAACTCTCAAGGACTTAGTCTCTTTTCTCAATAGCATTGGTAAAAATGCAGCATCATATTTCCTTTCTTTTCATGCAGGTGAAAAAGTGCAATCTTGACAAACTAGGGAGAAGGGACATACTTTCTGATGATTCCTAGAGCCTATTTTGCAACTGAGCTAACAGTGTGTCTCCTGCACAACATGGACAAAACACCTATTTTTGCCTTTATCTCATGGATGATAACATTAGACTACTAGAGTAAGGTTTTTGGAAGAGCTGCATACTGAATGCTTAGTTTTAAAAATCTGTCTGCAACTATCATAGTAGAAACTGCTGGTACAGTGTAAAACCTGGGCAAAATGACTCCTCTTAACATTGAAATTTAGGCCACCAGACTGCCTCCCAAAACAAATGTAATGCACTGTCTGCATTGTGTTGACTTTAAAATACATGCAATTAATGTTCTAAAGTCCATTTCTTTGAGTCATATGTGACAGGAATTTTACCCTGATGATAATGGCTATTTCATTTATGAGGAACGCTGAGCACTTTCCAGATCTTTCTGAGATATTTTGCATCATCTGACATTTCTGCAGGCAGCACTGGCTCAGTGGTGAATTGGATTGTAAATTCTACAGCTGTGAAGTTTTAGGAAACAGATGATTTTGCAAATTTCTAAACAGAGCTTTGGTAAGGAGTAAGTGGGAATTTAATGAATACAGATTGTGGAATCAATCTCTTAATTTGTTTTGATTAGGGTAAAGTGCCTATATAATAGGATTTTTTGTATTGCATTAGTGAGTATGACAACACTGAAATTTATTACCTGCTCCTATCTATATTATTTTTCTTTGCTTTCCATTCTTACAGAACTTTTGAGTTTCTCAGCATTGGGATTGTGTCCTCTTAACTTAGTATTTGTATTTAAATCCTCCCAGCTGAACAACTTACAAAGAAATGATCTTTTGAAGTTAGTAGAACTTGGAAAGGATTTTCCCCTGTGCCTGGAAAGGCAGACTCTGTACTTGTGTGGTAGCTCTGTCAAACTTTTCTTTATGCTTTTTTGTATTTATAACTTTATAAGAAGAGGATGCTCAGAGAATTGCACTTTATAACAACTGATAGTAATCAGATTATTTTATCCTGCATTTCCCTCTGACCAGCAATATGTTTTCTGGGCAAATGAATCTAATTTAAGTCTCAGTGCATCTCACCCTGGGTATCCCTGTAGTCTGTCCGAGGCCAGTGATATCCCTGTGTCCTACCTCTTTAGTCTTGCTAGTTCATATAGCACAGTGACTGTCACTTTCGCTGATGAGAGCTGGGCATAGCTCTTTCAGAGGCTGCTGCTGTCATTTCTGTTTTGGCTAGAGAACAGATGAGATTGCAGAATGAAATTAACTTTCCCTTGCAGGAATGAATACAATACACAGCCTACACACTGTTCCTGGGTCCAAGACAAGAAATTCCATGGCTTTTTACAGGGACTGGAGTAAGATTCAGTCTTCCAAGCAGAGCAATCATTTATAAATTATAGGGACAAACATATGATACTTATAAATTCCTATTATACAGAGACTTCCTGTTTCCATTGAAGTCAATGGCAAAATTCCCATTGATTTCAGTGCCAAAAGAATCTGGACCACAGTAAGACAAATGTTTCCCATTAAAATTATGATGTAATTAGCATTGGGAAGCTGCTTAATGAGGAAGATCTGATAGCTACAGAAGCTGTGAATCTTTCTTTGTTACTCTACTACTTTGATTTAAAATTAAAGTGTCCTTGTTTTTATCAAGCTCTATAAATTTTTCATCCTATAGCTCATTGTGGTTAAAGCCATCGTAGCAGTATTATTTGTGAAACCTACTTTGTGGACTCTGTCAAAATAAATGGAAGTTTCTGTTAAGGCAATGTGGTTATAATCAGTCACATTCTTCAGAATATTAGCCATATTCTTAAATTTACTTTCCAGTCAAAAGAGGAACATTTCAACATGTGGTCAAAGAAGAATGGTAATTTTCAGTAGAAGGAGGAAACAGGCACTCTTGAAACAGCAATGGTTGCATCCCTAGGAATGGCAGCAGGCTGGTATTTGGCTGAATAATTCCCGTGACCTGAGTTTAGGAATAAGGATCTACTCTGTTAGGGATCAACAGCAAGTACAGAACTAGACCCCACTACTGTACATGCTGTAGTTCTTCCAACAGGTTACTTCTGTCTTTCTGTTCACATAATTTACATTTATCAGGGAGACACATGCAAAACCCAGGACAGGGTATCTGAATTCTAATTCTGACATTGATGTTGAGCATCCCTGTGGGCCTGGACAGTTAATATTTATTGTGTGCTTTGTGTCAGTACCTCCATGTGCAGTTGGCCACTCATGCATTTAAGTGATAGGCTTTATCCCTAAAAGAGAGAGAAAGAAAGAGGGCAAAGTCAAAAGGGAAATTGTGGTATCACCTCAGTGTATGCTCAATAGATTCTTGTGCTATAAACTGCTTCATTACAGGATGGGTGAGTCTGGGAGTAAGATCCTGCTCAGTGTAAGTGTATCACAAAGTTATTCCTATATGTTACTTAAGATGCTGTTTCCCTATAAGTAAAACATGGCTAATCTCTTTTAATGACTTAAAAAGCTGTTGTATGAGCTTGCTAGTTACCATTAATTAATTCTGGAGATGGAAAATTGTCCTTAAATACAGGTGAGTTCTTTTTAAGTTTTTCTATATGTTATTCATTTTGGTAAAAAAAGAATTTGGCTTACATTAGTCCTGAGTCCTTGCTTATCCCTACGTTGACAAAGCTTCTGCTTCTATGGGAAGTAATTTGAAATTTTGGCTGGTTTAGGGCTGCTTTATGGTAGATTTGGTCTGTGTATGAATTTTCCCAGTTATCAAGTTTTATTCTAAACTGAAATAGTCCCATCTGATCTGTTATGCAAGACAATAATAAATGGCATAGTATTGAATTCAGGAAAATAAAATTACTGGTATTTTTTCTATACTTCCTATATTTCATGTAGTACAGTTCATCTTGTGTTGGGGAGTGAAAGAAATATTGTTATGGAGAGCAAAGAAACAGTACAAATATATTTATGTATTTCTAATTTTGTCTTTGGGTGTTGAATTGCCCTGGGTTAAGTTGCATAATGATAAGTAAAGCAACTGGACGCAATCCAGTACAAAGTGATGCATGAAACCAGCACTTTTCCCCCCTAGCATGTGAAAATTTGTATCAGCAAGAAACAGATAGTCTAACTTGTATGTAGTTGGAGAACTGCCTGCATTTTGATACCTACATTCTTTTAAAATGAATCATTCCTCAGTGCAGACACAAGATCCCCAGCTTACTGAAGCTAAGAAGTGACATGCTGACACTGGACTACATTAACCCTCCATCTTCACTAACTTATGTGTACTAACGTGACCCTTGTAAGTGGTGGCTAAAGAGGAGATGTGGTCCAGGCTGTGGCAAATGTGGTTACTGTGTGGTAATACAGCACAATACTGTATTTTGCAAATCCATATTTGAGCCAGGGTTATATCTGAAATCTGCTAAATTCTTGTCACAGACTCAGTACACTAAGCTCCTTATCACTGGGACTTCAGTGTATGATTGCGTGGAGTGGCCTGGCTGCAAAACTGGCCATCCTGTTCAGCCATTTTTTGTCCAGAAGATGGAGCAAAGTGCTTCCTTTTTAAGGAAGGGGCCAGTCATTGCTTTTCTGCTGGTAATCACATATATTAGTTGTTACAGGCTCAACAATTATCATAAAAGTAAATGCTTATGGTCATGATTTTGTTCTTTAAGCATCTTTCACACTGAAAACCTGATGTGACTACTTTCTACCAACTGTGTACCTCGTGTATATACATATATACACCTCTTGTATTAAAAAACCTTTAGTGTTAAGAGGAAATGACATTTTTTAATCAATAACTTACTTTAATCAATAATAAAAGAAAATCATCAGATAGAGAGTAATCAGAGAATAATTTCTCTGGTTTGCCTTTTTTTTTAAGTAAAAAATGTAAAGCTTTCTATTTTTAGGCAGCTGCCAGCAGCTACTTTTATAAAGCACAGAATAACAGTATTTGTGTGAAAGAGGGAGGGAAGGGGTCAATCATAGAATGAAACTCCTATTTAGATTGATTTTGTGTGTTTTTTTTCTAAAATCCACATTCTTTGGGAGGTGATTGTTGTACTGGGTTTGGAGCAGTGCAAGAATAAAAATGTAAGTCAGTCAGATTAGTCTGAGGAGTAGAAAATGTTTGAAGTAATGTTACAGACCAAGCCAGTGTAAAAATGTGGGTAAAGATCATGCAAATTTTAGCTGTTGCTCCATCAGTCAGTCAGCAATTCTGCACTGAAGTTTTTCTTGGTGTGTCTCCTTAAATAAGGCACAAACATATAAACACATTGCAGATTTATCTTACTTTGGTGGATGAACATCTGGACCTTAATTGTAAATAAAAGTAGCTGTTTATGGCTGGCTTATAGACACCGCACACACACACACACACCCCCAACTGAAACTAGCAATGGGAAAGCAAGCACATCTTTCTCTACTGTGATAGATACTGCCATCCTTTGAATGTTCAGCAGGCCTTTTCCAAACTTTTGGAAAAGGAAAGGTAACTTTGATTGTTTTAATTGACAAAGGGGCAACTGAACAAATGGTAAATCATCATGGATATGGTAATGCATCTCTGTGATCTCCGAATGGCATTTGAAGTTCAGGACTTGTTTTGAAGTGGCTGAAGCAGCGGGATGGGAATTGAGGTCTTCCAGCTTTTTGTAGCAGATGTGCAGTACTTTGCTTTTGGATGAAGTATAACTTTAACTATGCTGTTGGAGCAGTCAGCTGTGGAGTATTCTGCCCCTACAATGGTCAAAGCAATGCTGTATCTTGGGTAATTATTGCTGGAGCAGTAGAGGGATCAAGCTGGGCAAATTGACTTGTCTAACTAAAATCAAAGTGGAAGGATAAATACTGTCTCCTCTAGCTTAGTTGAGGCATTCAGCAGTGGCTCAAAGCTGTCTCACCAGGGCTAATGGGCACAGTGCCACCAGAGGCTTTTTAATGGCTCTGATGTTGCTGTGATGCTCCTGCAGGGTGATACAGAGCAATGGCAGTGGATTTTTATTTATTCCAAACATGCACCTTGCACTCCATTACACTTTCTAGGTATGTAACAGTCAACAACCATGGAACTAGTCTTTGCAAAGGATGTAGCCACCGTGCATGGACTCTGTTAAATTCTACACCCACTTGGCAGTCAGTCCTTGCAGATGAGATTATTTCTGGAGTCCTCTGTGTTCATGGAGCAGGCAGGATTTTCCTAAGAGGAAATGTCATAAGAATAGGATGGAAAAGAAGAGCGAATTCTGTTGCTTAAAGGCTGGTCCTAGAAGAATAGAAGGGGTAATGCACTAATCAAATTCTGACAACGTATTAAGGAGAAAAGAAAGGAAGGCATTTTTGAGCTGCCTGCACTAAAGCTGGATGCCTGAAAAATAAAGCAGTTCTTATGCATAAACATAATTTTGATTTAGTTGGCATTACCCAAAGATAAGTCATACAACTATAGCAGCCATAGACGTCAGTGCATGCAAGAATGGGCCTCACACATGTTGGTGATGCCAAGAAATCAGGGAGACCACCTGTTCCAAGATGAAGTACAATATAAATAAATACAGACACCTAATCTTGCCCAGTTAGTATCACCACAGGTAGCACACAGTGCATGCAATGCATGTTGACATGATTATGTGAATAAAGCATACATGGCGTGACCTTTTACAGGAAAAATATAATGAACAGAGGGCGTGATCACAATGAAGAACTATTTAGGGAGAGCTTTTTATTGTCATCAGTGAGGTCTCGCTGTCTTCACTCTGATCCATCAGATCCACAGATCCATCTCTGAATTGCCCCCTGCAGAATGGCTTTGCTGCAGCCATGATGGTAAAGATGGGCACATCAAAGCTTTGTACATGTTAGTCAGGGGTTGGCTTACTGAGTCTTCTTCCTTTGTGTTTTCTGAGAAACCGTACAGTAGAAGCAGAGAATGGAGACTGAAAAGAAATAAATAGGCAGGGAGAAGGGAATGAGACAGGAAAATAACAAGAGTGAAAATGTGATCATGATCCTGCCTTTTACTACACACCTCAGGCTATCTTGCCCTTCATGCTTTTGCTAGCATTGCCTGAACTTGGCAGAAAGAATAGGACAAGTGTGGTAAGGCTGCAAGTACTAAGTTACAAGCTCTGGTAGAGTGACGTCAGGATGTTAGGAAGTCTCTTGGCTACCCCAATTTTCTTTCCCTTCATATCTTACCTTAATATGTTTGTTACACTTCCTAAGACTTCTTAAAATGTAAAGCCGTTAGGCGCGGAGAATTTGCAAATACTGATGTAGGAAACACTTGTTCAAGGAGCAAGCGTGTGAAGGACTCGCCCAGCTTGGCTCCCAGCCCCGAGGCTGCCTCTAGCCCAGCTCAGCATCTCGCCGGTCGAGATGGCCAGGCGCAGCGCCCGCAGCGAGGGTTGCTGAGCGCCACCTTGTGGCTGCGGGGACGCCGGCAGGGTCCCGAGGGCTGCTGCGGCAAAGGGGTGATGACGAGTGGTGCCTCCGTGCCAGGAGGCAGCAGCATCAGGTTGTGAGTTAACCGCCTTCCCACAGAACTTAATCTCTTGTCGGCATGCTGTTGGGTTCTACAATGTGCATACAAGCTACACAGACAAGCTGACGCTGTAAGTATGTAAAAAATCAAGCCTGTAAAAAAACTTGTAATCCTATTTCAGGAAAAAAATTACCCCTCTTACACTGCTGAGTTAGCTGGCAGGATGAATAGGACCATTTATTGATTGGTCACTAAATCCTGCCCTGCAGTGTGAAAATCAAGAGACAGAATGTCAGCAGCAAAGTCAAGGAAGTTTCCAGTGCTGCCCCTTTGAGCTGCTCTGTTGTTTTGTGTCCCTCTGGTTCCCACAGGTGAGCGTAGAGCTGCTCTGAGGTAACCCAAACCTCTTCCATCCTGCCAGGGTATGTTGTACATGAGCCTTCATCCCACTGCCATCTTTCCTAGTGCATTTTTTCACAGTGGAGGTTTAGTTCTCCAGAAAGATTTCCCCCTATAGACTTCTCTCATCAGGCTATGAATAGCTCCCATTGGCATCACTACCTGAATCATATCCACCCATGCTAAATCTTACATAGATGCCTTGTAGTATGCAGAAACCTCAGAAAGTGGATCCTCAAATGAATAAAAGACCCAGTTTCAAACAAAGCAGTCCTTTGGGATTTGAAATATCCTGCAGTGCTATATCCATTGGGATGCAGGAGTGTCTAAAGTGCACAGTCAGAGCTTATTGGAATTACACTTGTTCTAAGAGAATAAACCAGTTTATACTGACAGGCTACAAGTTACAGAGCATTTTGTGATTAGATCAGAATTAGTCATACCAATTTCACATGTTCAAAAAGCCAGAAAATAAGAAAAGATTTCATGTGGTGGACAACCTGAGTGGTCTATGTGAGAGCTCTAGAGACAGATTATGATACCATCAGGAAAGAGCTTAAAAGGAATATGAGTGAGTTCAAAACATGGTAAATGTGTTGTTGTTGTTACTGCTATTAATACCATTCCCACAAATGTTTGAGATGGCATAGGTATTTCTGAGACATATAAGAAGGGATTATATTTGGCTAGGTAATTCACAGAGGGATATAAGCTTTTTCAGTTTGACATGCAAACAAATAAAGACTATATAGACGATTACTTTGCTTCCTGTTGAGAACATGTTATATAACTATTCTGTTTTTCTTTCCTCATTAAATAGGGTGGGGAAGATGATAGCTGTAGAGAAAAGAATGATATAAAGACATTCAGCCATCCTACTGTAGTTCAGAGACTCACCTTTGGCAGGCACAGAAGTGGTGTCCTTGAACTTATACAGTATCACAGTAAAAGTTCTTTATCACATACCATACTTTGATAAAAGAAAGAAGAATCAATAAAACAGAGAATGTAGACTGAACAGGTGATGCTAATAGAATTCTTAGGAGGCAAAGGGTACTTGAAAAGAATATAATAAGCAATCCAAATTTCTCAAGTCCTCTGTAATAACCCATGTCCAATTTCAATTACCAAGGAGGGGCAGCATACAGGAGGGTTACTCCTGATTTATACCAAGATAAATAAGAATAGAAAAACCAATCACTTAAAGAATGAAAATTCAGCCATAAGATTGTTGAGGATAAAATGTCAACCAATAATTAGTTTAGGCAACAGAAGAGAGTGCATTACATTTGAAAAGGGAGAACCAGACTGTACTATTACGTGACGTGCTACTGCACTGAGCTAGTGCAGCAGAAGGGGACTGGAGAGGAGGAGCTGGTCCAGTGAGGTCCCATCGTGTGTGTCCTTCCATACATCAGTACACCCAGGTACAAATCACAGCTGTCTGGGATGAGAACTAGATCATTAGCCATGGCTCATCCAATGCAACGTGCACTTCCCAGGCAGATGTCTTCTTTCAGGGGTGAAACTGAAGAGCTGGCAAAGCTCCAGTGTTTCAAAGAAATGTGAAAAAAACTCAGTAGCTAATTTGTGCAGCAGTGGCAATGTGTTGGGAGGGACACCCTGGTTCCCTCTTGATGGATGGAACCTTTTAGCAATCGGAAAGCTCTGTGAAGCATGGGATCCATACACAAGAAGTACAGAGCAAGAGAGATCTAGTCCTGTTTCAGGCCTCTTTAGGTATATCTAAAATATTTATTGACCACAGACTCATTTGCTGACTTAGTTATACAACTCTCCTATGGCTATATCAAATGCCATTTTAAGACTGTTAATGTTCCTTGCCCTTACTGGTCTCTTTCAAAGACCATGCTAACGTATGATCTCCTTGGAATAGTTAGAAATGTTTTCTTTAGTTTTCAGTCTAAACATACTGCTGATCAATTGATAAGAATTTGATCTCACAGTCACGTTAACCTTTAACTTAGTTCTTTTCCTATGATATTTATCTCAAAATCTATTTATAAAGGACTTGCATATTGTTTCTCCACTGTCACCCTGAACAAATCATGCTCTTTTTATCTCTCCCTAAAACTGATATTTCTATAATCATTTTAATAGCCAGTCTGCAGTGATTCCAGTTTAAGCTAATATTTTTTAGCACTGTTGACTGGAACTGTATAAATATTTCACATAAAATCTTACCAGGGCCTTGTCTAAAAGTCCCAATATTTCCTTCTCTACTAAAAATCTCACCTAACCCATCTGAACATTACATTGTATGTTTCTACAGCTGTGTCATACTAGCAGCTCTGGCACACTGACAATCTATCAGAACACTCGGATCTTTTTCCTCCGCTGTTGCTTCCAGCTGATTAATCTCAAGAACATGACTTTGCAGTTCACATTATTAAATTTCTATCACTGAAGGCAAGAAGGTCATCTAATTCCAGTGTGATGATCTGGTCCTCCTCAGTATTGGCAATACCTTCCAGCTTTGTATCACATACAAATTTTTTAGGCTGGGCCTGATCATTATTCCTAATTCATGGAGGTATACATTAAATGATGTTGCTCCAAAGACTGATCTATGAGGAACTCTGTCAGGTAATTTGCTCCAGTCTTATAACTCCTTTTTAAATGTAACCTGTTGCTCCTTGTTCACATTGCTTTTGTATTAATCCCTATCATCTCCACTTTCAGTGGTGATTTCCTATGGAGCACTGTATCAAATGATCTGTTTCAACTTCAGTAGATGGAGTTCATGGCATTATTCAGTTCTAAAAAGACAGTTATCTTACTCAAAATATCCTAGCTCAGTCTGACATCCTCTACTTCAGTAAACCAGACATTTTTTCTACACATTCTGTTTGCTTCCTTATGATTAATTGTCCTTTCTTTCAAAATTTGTTATACTGAATGTAAAAAAATACATTTTAGAATATATATACTTTCTAAAAATACTTTTTAGAATATAAACATTATATTTGCCATACTGAAATCCTAGGCTAGCTTTCATTCAAATTCATTAAACAGTGTCTGCTTTTACTTGTAATTTCATACACCAGTTATTTCAATATGCTTGGGAAGAGATTGTAGGTATCCCTCAGTGTTTTTTGCATTAAGAAATACAGCTTGTTTCTCCTAAGATATTGTAGTTTCTATTATCATACTGTTTCTGTTATATATCACTCCCATCTGTCATTAGCCTTATGTAAATCAAAGCAAAGGTCCTCTTTTTTCCTCTGAAGTAATGCAATCTTTTGTTATTTAATTGATTATTGTAGAAAACCATCTTTTACCACCCTTGTGTCTTTGATGGAGCTCTACCATCATTGGTAGCATTTCTTTTCTGGTTTATGTCTAGGAAGTTAGTCTTCCAGAAACAAGAAATTATATTTATTACTTTCCTGTAATTTTATATCCCTTATAATTTATACCCAAGCTTGAATAGAGGAAGGAGGCTGTAAAAGATCCTCAGCAGTATCCTTCTGGGGCAGTTTGTGTCATCTCTTATTCCAGAGAGGGGACACCCAAACAGAATCTATTTCATCGATGTGATTACAGATTTCTTTACACTCAGCCATTTCCTTAACATTCAGTGATACCCTTCCTCCCCTGCTCTCATTTCTGTCTTTCATAAGAAGCTCACTATGTAGTGCATTAGTAGGAATATTTTGTCCCCAGCTGAAGTGCAGGAGGCATCTCCATGCATCAGCAGAGTTGTATACAGACCTGGGAGCTTCTGATTTCCAATAGCCTTTGGTATTGCCATTCTGTCTATGCAAGACAATTTTCAGACGAGATGGGGCACATCCTGTCTGAGGCATGCAGAAAAGAAGCTGTGCACTGCCAGTGGTCAGCTGGTAATTGAATATTTTTCACAGTCAAAGATGGCCTGAAATAGACATTTGATAATTTAGCTGCCTGTCTGAACACCCTGACTCCACAGGTCCTCAGGCCCTAACTACCCACTCACGGTTATCAAGAGAGAAGTATTAATATGAAGTTAGAGTACAGAAACACTGATTTTCAGGCTTATTGATTTGTTCCCCTGTGGATGCCATTTTTTCAGTATTTTTCTGGCATCCAGAGCCAATGAGAGAATAGTCAGGGCAGTTCCTATTGAGAGATCTATTTGAGCTTACAAGTCGTATGCATGTCTTACTTGATCTTTAGTTCTTCAGAGAACTTATTTTAGCCACATCATAAAAGTATTCACTGAGATTATAAATTTCAACCAGGGGAGCAATGCACTCCCACATATCTGATCCCAGAGATTTTCTTCTTGGCAGTGAGTGCAACATAAAACAAACAAACAAAAAAGACTTGTTGAAAAATTACATTGCTCAAGTTCTTTTCACCCCAGTCACTCATAGTGGCACGCACCCAAATGCTGTTGTTGGGAGTGCCTCCAGACAGAGCTGGATGATGCAAAGCATTTTTCAAATATTTGCACAATGAAGAATTGCCATCATACAGTCAGGAGCAACTGTTTTCAGAATGTAAATATTGTGCATTTCAATGTTAGATAATAGCTAAGAGCAGAATGCATTGTAGCTGGAGGCTGAAGGGAAGGGATGACAGTGAGTTGAAAGAGATATTCTTGTCTCCTGAACCAGGACGAGACTTCTACTGTGTGGTTCAGGTAATGCTTTCCCTTTCATCTGTTACTGTTGGATGCAGTGCATCCTGCTTAATTTTTCAGAGATGTAAAATAACATTAAAAAGGGGGAGTGCAGCAAAAGATTCAGTGAATTGGAGAAAGAGTAATAATTTTGTATCTGACTCATCTTCAACCAGTCCATCAGATCAAAAACAGCTCAACTCCTCTTCAAAGATAAGTGCCAGCAACAGCATCCCAGCAGTTTCACAGTGTTTACAGTTTAGCAGCTCTGCTCAGGAGTACTGCATTTGTCTGTGTAGCAGTAACAGCCTTCATTAACTGCAATATTATTAATTCAGCTACAGTAACTCTCCTGCCTGTTATCTATACTTTTTGACTCCTGCTTTCACTGCTGCTGTTCACATGCCTGTCCACTGTAGTATGTTACTTACAGATAGGATCGGTGCTTACCTGGCATATTGTATCTGCAAAAGGTTTTAGTGTGTCTTAATTAGTAGTTCTCAGAGTACATGAGGAGGTCATCTCTAAATAGAAAGAACAGGAACAACAAATTTAGTATTGGAATGTCCCACTGGTATTTCTGTGGCCTCTGTTTGGTGCTCAGAATAATTTTTGAACACATGTTTGGTCAGAGTTGGGTCTTTTGAGGAGTTTGGGGACTGACTGCTGCAAAATTGTGATCAGCAGCACAGTCTGGCTGGGGCCTGTAGCTCGTGGTGTTCCCCAGGCGTCAGTGCTGGGCCCTGTCCTGTGCAGCTTATTCATCAGTGACTTGGATAAAGGGACTGAGCTCACCCTCAGCAAGTTTGATGATGACACAAAACAGGAGGAGTGGC
>JAVJGJ010000047.1:33126030-33144692 GCA_035590215.1 Microhierax caerulescens | reverse complement strand
AGAGACAGGGAGCTGCTGGGGAGGGGCCAGCGGGGGCTACGGAGATGATGAGGGGCCTGGAGCATCTCCCCTATGGGAGAGAGAGCGGGCCTGTTCAGCCCGGAGAAGACTGAGACAGGATCTTATTGATGCATATAAATACCTTAAGGGCAAGTGCCAAGAGGATGGGGCCGGGCTCTTTTCAGCGGTGCCCAGCGACAGGACAAGGGGCAACGGGCACAAAGTGCAGCACTGGAAGCTCCATCTGAACATGCAGAAGAACTTACTCCTCTGGAGGGTGCCGGAGCACTGCACAGGCTGCCCAGAGAGGCTGTGGTGTCGTTCAAAACCTGCCTAGATGTGACTGTGCAACCTGATCTAGTATTTGATAGTACTAATATTTGTTACATTGCACAGTGTTATTCTAAGCTTGCTTCTGTCTGGCTGGGAGAGCCAAAGGGGAATTTATACTTCCAGTGAATGAGACTGTAGGTGATGTAGATATGAAACGTATAACTTGAGCAAGCAATGGAATCCATCTAGAATAGGGCAAAGCCAGCATCCTTCTTCATTCTAACTTCATTAGGAACTGAAGCATCTTTTGCCTGTTGTAACTCCATTGAAGTCAACAGATTTTCAGGCAAGAGTTTGGAGCAGACTGGTATGCTTTCTGTTGCCAGTTCTTTTTGCGTGCCTCAGCTGAAGGGTGGGTGAGACAGGAGAGTTGTTTCACATGGGGGAAGAATTACAGGTGGGAAATGACAGCTGAAATAAACACCTGATTCTGTGCCTGCAGTTTTAGATCGAGAGTGAACATGAGTCTTTCTTGAGGTTGGTGAGCAGATCCAGCTTGAGGGATTCATATGAGTAATTCCATGCAGTCTGTATAGTGCTGCTTGGGTTGTAAGCTCCATTGCATAGATATGATTTTGTTCATTACTTCAGCTCTTAGGCAGTATGTCACTGCAAACACAACCATAATTAAATGCTGATGAAGAAAATTGGACAAATAATGTGCTGTTTCTGAACATAATCTTTCAGCTCCAACCGAGGTGGAATTTTGTACATGCAGCAGTATGTGTGATAGCTTAATAGAGATTGCAAAACAAACCTGAAACATTGATTGTTCTAGGGGCATAACTACACAGTGTGTATCATGTTTCTTAGAGGTACCAGTGCAAGTATATGATAGTATTAATGATACTATCATTAATACTATTTGTATTTCAGTAGTACCTATCTCCCAATATAAGTCCCAGGTCCAATTAGGGATGACTGAATGGTTTGGAAAAACAAGTAGTTTTTGTGCCTTCACAGTCAAGGCAGTTACCAGTTCAGCTATTTATAGCCTACACCATCAATCCAGGTCTTTCCAAAGCATTATGTTCACATTATGGTTTCAATAAAAAGCTTTACAATGGGAACTTTCATTGTGATTGTAACACTTTCAGGCAGTACTACCAAATTGGGATTGTGATGCTCTAGGATGCACATGGGTCAACATTGGGACCCATATAGTTGAAGTTCTTCTGACTGCAAAATCAAAGTGAAAAGATTCAATTGACTTTTGTGATAGAGAAGCCTTACTCAGTATCTCACATCTTATTCTATAATCTGGAGATTCATACTATGAGTTTCCAAGGGATGTTTGCTTGAGGATTGAGCAGAATGGAAGATCCCAGCATTCTAGCCTGTTACCTTGTTTAAACACATATTTGTTAGAAGGTAGGAAAAATGTTTTATAAGTGTCACATATTTGTTTGTTCAAAACTTCATTGTAATGTGAATAACATGCCAGTGAAAGTACAGAATAATCTTTCCTATTTACAGAACCAAAGCTGCACAGTCTAGACCTCAATTTCCCCAAAGTCTGTGGTATTTATTTAAAGCTTCAGTTTTGACCTAGATCTAATTCTCATTTCTGAAAGCTACATAAAGTTCTGGCTTGCAGCAATTTTCTTCTTAAGGTCATTAATGCATGTGTATGTAAAAGCAAGAATTCCAGCTTCTTATCACATTAACTATATAGTATTTTCAAGAATAGTAATTGTTTCTGCATAAAGGTAAGCACAGGATATTGCAGGCAGGGGAAAAAGATGTGCGGTCTCTATATATATGTTATTAACTGCTTTAACTTGACTTATCTGGTTTTATAAGTGGCATTGTCAAGGGAATTAATTGCATCAGAGCCGGTGGAGAGAAAAATCAAGGGAGAGTTCTACTCACAACAAATTAAGCTTTAATACTGTTAAGTTGTCATTATGTGTATCAAACACTGTTGAAAGTCATGTTGCTGGGAATAACTAGGAGGCTTGTTAATGCAGTCATGATCATCTTTCTGACAGAAGCTTACTTTTGGGAAATGAAACTTTCCTTAGGTTCTCATCTTATTCCTATACCATGTTTGTTTCACTCTTGGTGTGTTTCCTCTTTAATTTCTCAGGTAGAGACTAATTTTTCAGCATCTACAGAACTGTATAAGTGATGAGTAAGTCTGAAAGGAATTTTAAATGAATGCATGCTATATCTTCTTTTCCTAGTCTTGGTAATGGGGGGTAACTAATTTGAGTTGAGGCCCTTGCATAAATAGGGTCATATTGTGCTTCTAAACATAGCCATAATACAAGGCAGATCCCTAAGTTCTGCTTCTTGTAGTTCCATTCTGAAAAACACTGTTTTCTTCCTAGCATATCCTTTTTTAGGAGAGCAAGCCCTAAGTGGGTGTATTTCTTCCGTTCTAGCAATCTCTACAGTATCTTATCAGTCTCTTAGGGGCTGACCCTTCATTCTGTGAATGGCTGGAACTGCTATTGAAGTCTGTAGCAGTTAAAGAAAGTGCAGAATCAGGTATTCTAGAGCAGCTTAAAGGCTTACAGAATTTGTAGCACTAATGTAGACATTGTTTCTTTAGGATTCTATGTGCATTCTGATGCATGTCTTCACCTGCAAATCTATCTGTGGAATTCCTTTTCTGTCCTTCGTCTGTAATTCTTTTTTTTAAGATTAGGCAGGAGCCTGAGTTCTTTTGCCAAATGTAGTAGCATGAAGCAAAAAGCAAAAGCGTTACCAATGATAATGCAGTAGGCAGAGAACACATGAATGCCTATTCTACTTGAAACCCATTTGACTATGTCTCACATGCTAAGATCGCTATACACTGATCATGCAGGAAACCATGCAGATGCAGCGTAGCAGTCCCTCTTTCTTTTCCAGAGTGCTGTATCATGACTATACATAATAGCTTTCCCCAAGTATTTCCTGGGCCAGCTGATGAATTGGACTCAAAATTACATACACAAAATGCATGACCAATTGCATATTTAAATTTGTAATTATCACAAGTGCATATGCTAATTGTTTGTTATGCAGTAGCAGTGAAAAAAAAAAAAACAGTTTAAATTTTTGTAGTCAATACATTTTCAGTGTACAACAACTAATGGATTGGTCTTCTGAATGTAATGAATACTCTTTCTCTATATGAATTATATATATATATAAAAATGTAAAAATCCTTAATGTAAGATTCCTTCAGCACAGTATCAGCAAATCTTTAAGTTATTATGGACCTGCTGTGTTCCAAATAGTGACCTTCATATCTAGGTCTTAATTAGTTTTTAGTCTCTTTAACAGTGGGCTGAGCATTGTGCTTTCATAGTGCTCATTAGTATGAGCAATAAGCATACTTTCTCTGATATTCTGTAATATCTTGCAATTCTCTACACCAGTGCAAAACTCTGCTTAAAGGAGGGAAATATCCATCTGGAGATGTACTTAATTTTTCAGTGGTGGACAAAACTGTATTTCATACAAGGACAGGAATGACAGAGCAGGAAAGCAGTTAGAGCACATATGGGTAGCCATGTCCACTGGTGGGCTCTTTGGACACTAAACCAATCCATGGCGGCGCTCCTGTGTGTTTCTTATGCAGAGGTTACTCAAAGGAGAACTGTGCACATTAACTGAGCCACCTGTGTAAGTGCCACAGCACAAGAGCCTACAGAGGTTAGCCTGGGTTCCAGCTTTAACTGGTGCTGTTCAGATCGCTGTGAGAGTCGTTGGCAGATGGTGCTGGGGCACAGGATCGCCTGCCGTTCAGTGATCATCCTGGTGTTCTAGAGACCTTCCTTCTTGTGGTTTAACACCAGTCAGCAGCTAAGCCCACACAGCTGCTCACTTGTTCCCCCTCAGTGGGATGGGAGAGAGAATCAGACGGGTAAAGGTGAGAAAACTTACGGGTTGAGATAAAGACAATGTAATAGGTAAAGCAAAAGCTGTGCACACATGCAAAGCAAAACAAGGAATTAATTCACCACTTCCCATGGGCAGGCAGGTGTTGAGCCACCTCCGGGACAGAAGGGCTCCATCAGGCATAATGGCTACTTGGGAAGACAAATGCTGTAACTCTGAATATCCCCCCTTTCTTCTTCTTCCCCCAGCTTTGTATGCTGAGCATGATGTCATATCGTATGGAATATCCCTATGATCAGCTGGGGTTAGCCATCCCGGCTGTGTCCCCTCCCAACTCCTTGTGCCCCCCAAGCCTACTCACTGGTGGGGTGGGGAGCAGAAAGGGCCTTGACTCTGCGTAAGCACTGCTCAGCAATAATGAAAACATCCTTGTGTGAGCCACAGTTTTCAGCACAAATCTAAAACATACCCCCATACCAGCTGCTATGAAGAAAATTAACTCTATCCCAGCCAAAACCAGCACATTTTACCTTCTTTCCTATTAGCACCTCCTCTACAGGACAAGGCTTCCAGTAGACAAGACAAGGAATGCTCAGCACAGACATTTCCACTCCAGTGGGTCTGCCCAGGCAGGGAATTTACATCAGCATGGAGAATGCTAATAGATTGTTGCCAGGCTTGTGTTTGCCAGCTGCAGCAAAGCACCTTGCAGCAAGGACATGTGTATGAGCCCATTCCCAGTGATGGGACCAGCTAATTGTTCTACCCTGCCAGTGAGGAGGAAAGCTTTTGTAACTATCCTGATCAACAACTGAAATCAAATATTATGCAGAGGAAAAATCAGGCATGATAGAGTGGTGTTTCTGCTTATGTACAAAGAACAGTGGAAGATTTTAATGTAAGACAGGAGTATTTAACATGTGTAGGAATGTAATAAGGATTGTGTTAATTTACTTGAGAAAAAGAACATTTTCTGTTACCTACGTTCAGTGATTCAGCATTTTTGAGACACATCTTTGACAAAAATAAATGTGTCTAGAGGTTTGTGTGGGATGAAGATTATATTTGGGTCAAATTAAAAAGTGGTCCATACTATGTTGGATGGTTATGCTGTAAAATTTAACCAATGAAAGGGTAAAAGTGATAATCTTGCTTTTGCCAGCTCAGCAGTAAACAGAGCAGGTGCAAGCCATGTTTAATCCATGACCCCTGGGAAATGATAATGTTAATTTCTGTTGTCTTCCTGTGCCAGGTGCCAGGCTCTCTGAATTTCTAATTGAGAGCACTAGCTAGAAAGACTGATAAGGCATAACTGAGCACCTGGCTTGTATCAAAAGGAGAATAGCTCTGTTAACTGCTGCTTATTGTAATATCCCACTGTAGGCAACACCTGTGGTATGACCTTATAAATAGATAACCTGAGCTGTATTCACAGAAGGTTAATTCAGAGTTGTCAGCTTGTTAGGCAGCTTTCCAGCCATGTGCTGATGGTGCATGCTCATAACACAAGAGGAAATCATGTTTTATGTTTATCTGGTACCTTATAACATAGAGTTGGTTGGTTGGTTTTTTTTTTTCGTTATCTTTAAAATCCTGGTCTGCTTCTGCATTAAAAGGAAGTTTAGTTTCAAGTAGATGTGATTTTTAACATTTTTTTTAATGTCTTGGAGTAGGTACGTCACCTACCATGTTCTAAAAACATTTAGATGGTCAAAAATTACTTAGCACTGGTAGCATGCACTTGCAGAGGAATTAAAATTTTGGCAAAGGTGCTGTTAACTCTTTCTTCATCTAGTATTATCTGTTACGATGTTTTTTCTCAGTTTACAGTGATAGTCACTGTACCCCATGGAGTTTACAGCACCAAAACAGCACATCCTTTTGGTATGCTGTACAGATCTGAGTAAGAGATCCTCTTGCTGAACATCCTACAGCCCTTGGATTTTTATTAGCTTTGGATCTTTAGACTGAATTTCCTTCATGTTCAAATACTTTACATTTGGAAATTATGATGGAAAAAATGCACTTTGTCAGCCACCATTTCTTCCCAATTACTCAGTGTGTATACAGGTTGATTCATGAGATTCATATTTATCGTCCAATGCTTTTCTACTGTTCACAGGTCATTTAGAGTCTGTGTTGTCTGATATACTATAAACATCCTGCTAAGGTATATTTATTGGTTTCTACATAACTTTGATAACAAAAGAAAACACCAGTTCTCTCGTAAAGATAAATGCTTTTTTTATTTGGACAAATTTTTCCTTTCCTGGATTGGAGAAGAAATCTGTAACTACCGACATTTATTGAATGATGTTAGACCTTTTCAATTTAGTCAAAGCTTTGAAAAGCAGCAAAGAGGTGAGTGGTTTTAAAAATGTCTTTTGTGCTCAGGTAGCTACTTCTCGTACAGGATGGGATCATTCCTTGGATTTTCCTAGATTCATCAGTGAGAATATGAGGCATGTTTCTGCATATGCTAGTGTCCATGAGTAACAGCAATCACATAAGTAGCCCTACTTCCTTGTAGGATATGGCAAAACTATATAGTGCAGAATTAAAAAACATGCAATACTCCTATGATACTGAATTGGGGAGGGGAATATAATATTCTGCACAGCCAACTGAGCTCATTAAGTTGTTACTTTGGGGATGAAAAAACAGTTGCAGTAAGTATGATCCTTGCTTAACTTTTTACTGTCTTTTTGTCTGTCTCTGTTTTATAATCCTGCTTGCAAAGCAGATTCACCTGTAAGACTCCAAACCTTTAAATATTTTTGTCAACCTGTTTATGTTGAATTAGTTTTATTAAAAAGATGAGGAAGGGATTCTGGAAGATAGGAGGTCTTTGATTCTTGCATGATCGTTAGACTCTCAGACTGCAAGGATAAGGAAAATAGGCTACATTTCAAGTCCGTGTGTTTATTGTAAGTAAACAGTTAAAATTAATAAGTAAACTTTTAAAATAACATACTGTCCTTAATAGTGCCAAGTTTTTTTAAAATGTGTCTGCAGTTTGTTTCTAGTGAGTTGTTCCTTCTCTGTGGAATAAACTTTGCTCATTGGTTTTCATTGCTTTCTCTGTAAGAAATTTTCACTGAGGTATTTTATACCTCTTTCTGTTCTGATTACCATAGTACAGAAATTTCTGTCTGATTACTGCCTTTGATAAATGGTTCTTGTTCTGAATTTGGTCTTTTGAACCCATACCTATTTAAAAATAAATGAAAGTAAAAAAAAAAATCATGTCTTCCAGTGTATATGTGCTGGATATATTGGTTTGTGCTCATTGCTCAATTGCCAAGATTCTTCCTGATACTGCTTAATTTGTCTTGATTCACCTTGACTCTTTTCTGCCTAATTGGTCATACTTGTATGACGGTTTTTCTTAATTATTTTTTATCAATTTAGGTATAAAGTGGTATGAAAACAGAAAGTATTACATTAATAGGCAGGTTGATCAAGAATACCTTGTTTAATAGGACTCAAAACAATTTTTCAACAGGTGACACATTCAAGTGGTAATGTATAATATTTATCAAAATTTAATATTAGAACTACTTTTTAGAGAGAGATGCAAATTATATTTTACCTTCTGCTCAAATGTTTGCCTTCCTTTATTGAAAGGATTTGTGATGAAGAGATTCCTGCTGATCTAGAAGTCAAGAAAGAGATAACGCTTTTTCGGCAAGCTTGTGTGAACAGAGATTACACCAGCGAGATACTTACTTAATGTGGCTAATTACAGGACTGTTCACTGCAGCCTGTGGATTGTTTGTTTGTTTTCAAAGAGGCACTGGTTCTGTAACTTGTAGGCAGTGCTACTAAACCCTTGCACTTAGGCTGAAATGTTGCTGAAGTACTCCTGTGCAGGAGTGCTGTTCTTGTCGAATTACACCTACAGTGTAAAAACACATGAAGCCTTAAGCAGCAACACTTGGTTATTTGAGTAATCTCAGATGGGACAAGTTTTTAAGAGTTGCTGAGCAGCTTCCACAACTATTGCCTTAATGAAAGTACTGCACGATGAAAGGCTGAATTGCACCCTCATCGTTTGATCTATTGCATCTTACTCAGTCTGCTTGTGAGAATACTCTTTCTGCTTTTGTTGGTTTTCTTTTCCCTTGACACGCATATAATATATATTTAGACCAGTACTGCTTTAAATGCTTGTTTGGTTAAATGGTTTCTCACTGTATTCAGTACTGTGTTGCTGCAGCTGGAGCAAAATTTAATAGAGTACACAGTTTAGTGTTTGCTAAAAGGAAATAGAAGAGGGTGGCAAGGAACTTCTAATGTAGCTATGAAGGTTTTACAACAGCTTCTTTACACAGATGTCATCATTTTGTATTTCCTTTTGTGTAAATGGAAATTACTTCATTAAATCTCCTATACCTTTGGAGAGAATAGACACATCATTTCTCTCTTAAAATATTGGTGAAATGTTGTATAGGAAGCTTTAAGATACAGATCTGTCACCATAGATAGATCTTTTAGCCAGCATTAGAGAGTTGTTGGTATAAAAACCAGTTTCAGAATTGGCATTTTGGCTGGCAACATCATCAGAGAAATATGTGGGGAAAGAAATTTGCCCACTCATGACTCTATTTCTTGTAAGCCAGGATGGAATGCCGTAGAGGAGAAATTTACACTGATGTTGGCACTTCTGCTTTTTTGAGAGAGTACTTGAATGCTCTTTCACAAAAATTCATTCGTTTGATTAACTCCATTGGTTCCATAGGATGGTTCAGTGGACTAAGGTGAAATTAATTTGATTTAATAAAGTAAATAAATTTAGATTAATTGAGTAAGATATACTTAAAATTATGATCCATCTTCATATCTTCATGTTAAAACCTCTTCAAAGTACACCTGTTTGAAGCCAAAGTAGGTAGCACCCTTCCAGATCAGACCCATCAAAATACAGTAGCCATTCCTGAGTCAACAGAAATGAAATTTGTACTAAATTTTCCAGGACCTTAGTGGCAGATGCAAATCCACATATGAAATACTTCCCAAGAAAAATGCAATTCCTTAATGCATTTACAAGGAATGGATTAACAAGAGCTGCTGGATCTTTATTTAACACATTTTAAAATTAGTATAAACTGAATTTTCTACCAGTGATTCAAAATATGCCCAGCCATATTTTTCAGACTTTTGTTTCTCCACGTGCAAGCTTAAGCATTTGTGGGAATAAATCAGAGAATTCTGTTCTAAGCCCATTTTAGAGTGACAGTAAGGGGAAAACGTTTGACATCAAGCAAATTTCCTTTACTGATTGTTTTATATCCAGTTTTCTTTAGCCAATTTTCCTTGGGAGCTATGAAAAATCATTTTGGATGCTGTAATGTTGGAACTGAGGAAGATACCTCCAGTTATATAAAAACACGATTAGATCACTTATGACTGAAAGTGGAGGTGAAAATCAGTGATATTTATTTTGTCTCTATCACAGGGAGAAGCAAATCACTTCATTAAGTATAAAAAGGCAACACTGACAGGGAAAGTGAAGGTTATATATGAAAGGATGAGACATTATTTCAGGAGAAGGCAGAGTGGGGTGTGTGTCTCAGCATTCATATATATGGAAACAAATCTTTATGTTTAAAACAGTAACCTGGAATAAACACCTTGGTTCTGTCATCAGCTGTGTTCCTGATGCACAGTGATACTCTATTTTGTAGTAAGCAAACTGAATCTTTTGGGGCTTTATCCACAGTTACATTGAAGACCTTTAACACCCCTCTGGCAACTTGCTCAGTCTGCTAGACGATATTCCTTCCGCACCAATAATGTTATCAAAAATATTGAAGAAAACCAACTGAAAGTAAAACCATCAACATCCTTTAGCTGATCCAATTATCTGTCTCTAAAAAAAGGTTTTAACACCTCCCACGCAGAACAGCAGCTTCAGTAATTTGGCAACAATAACAGCACATAATCAAGAAACATGAGGCTGTGATATGTAATACATCCCATTTTGTGTACAGAAAGAGTTTTGTTTAAGTAAATATATATTTTTAAGTACCTTTTGGATTAGTTGCTATTAGGTTGCTCATCCCTTTAGTCTCATGTAGTTACTGCAAATGTTTAACTGCAGAAATTTCAATGGGTGAATGGGAACATTCCTGATGATGGCAGATAGGAGATTAGGCTTTGCATCTTTGGTTTTTCTTGTGATGTTTGTGGTGTTTTAGAAGATAGGGAGCAACTGTGACTAATGTGGAGAACAAAGGATTGGAAGGTTTGGTTATTTAGCTTCTACCAGTGACTAATTCACAGCTAACCTTAAGTGTACCATCATTACAGAATAATGCTCTGACAAGTCCTTTTAATGGTATGCTGCCATAACTTCCCTGACGATATTGCAACATGATTTTTTATCAGAAAATTACATCAAAAACCTAGCATTCAATTATGATAGGGTGGGTTGGGAAATAAAGCTGTGTGCTGTGTTTAAAATGCAGTGAATTGTTTTCACTATTGAAATGAGAACACCCTCGCATTGTAAACCTACTGATAGGCTGCAATTGAAGTTCTAAGCTTTATGTCTGTAGCTGCTATGAACCTCAAAATTATTTACATATGGAATTTACCTAAAGTCAGTGATGGATCTCAGAAGTACTTCAGACCCTAGATATTGTGGTGATAAGTCCACTAGATTTGCCCATGTAGTTATACCACAAAATTGCAGTGTTGTTTGAATAACCATAATTAAAAGTGTGACTATAACGACAACTAGGAGACATGTTCACATCCAGAGGCCCCAGCCCTGATGTTCATACTCAGTGGAGGGAGATTTATGTAAGATATACAGAAGATATATAAAGGACTAACCTCGAAGTTTCCACTTGGTATACATAAAGACCTGGCTGCATGCTTGTCACCAGCATCAGTTCTACATCAGTACAGAGCTATTTAAATGGTGGCTGTTTGTACATGGCAATTAAAAAATAATGTGTCACATATTGCATATTACTTATCACTGATTTTAAAGGGAAAGGACCACATTTTGCTTTTTCATGAGTCCATAAAATCTATAGACAGTCAGACAAGGAATACTTTGGGACTATTTATTGTTTTATATTGCTTTTAAAAAATAATTCACAAGAAGCAACATAATGCATTAATAATAGTTTAGTAAAACAACAAAAGATTAAGATTGTCTTCCATATTGTTATTCAAGTACAGTATTTCCCCTGGAAGAAAAACTAATTAGAACATTTCAAAAAATATGGGTCATTTGGTAATACAATCAGCATCTTCAAGCCAGAGAGAGTGTATCTGGGAGTAGGCACAGGCTTGGTAAGAAGCAAGGGGGGTTGATTGAAGTACATCCCCAGGGTGGGAGAATGCCCAGAAAAAAATTGTAGCGATAGAGAGGGGTTTAGGTTTATGTTGTGTCTTCCTGGGTATCACGTTCCAACTACTACTCTGAGCACAAAACTTCCCTTTGGGAAGTCCCAGCAGTGCACTTGTATGTGCCTTTGGACCATGGGTGCTCCCAAAGTCATTGTACAATCTTGACATAATTGGCCTTTTTGCTAAATTATTTGGAAAATGGGAACCTGGCTTGTTAGTTGTAAGGTATTTCCCTGTTTCCTCACTATATAGAGCCCCTGATTCCTTAGGATTAACACTTCTATTTATGCTACTTAAAACTGTCACCTCATTTTCACATACTCTAAATTAAGCAGAATTGCCGGCCTGAACCAGAATGATCTGTGTTTCAGAATCCTGCTTGTACATTAGTTTAACGAGGTCACTTCCAGCCTTGGCAGCGCACAGGCGGCAGAGGGTCGCTGACGCCCATCCCCGTGCCAGGGCAGACCCTTGCCACGCTCCCGCTGTGCCGAGGCGCGGGCGGCCCGGGCCCAGCCCGGAGGTGGGAGAAGGAGCGCGGCGAGGCTGCCGCTCCTCGGGGGAGCTCCACTGCAGGGTGCCGGGGCTCCTGAGGGAACGGGGCTCTGCTGCTTTTTACCGGTTCTCTCGGGTTTCCGCGGTCGGCCCCCGGCACAGTGCGGGACAGCCGAACAGGGCTCAGTCCCCGCGGGAGTCCCCGGGCACAGGCTGGGGTTGTGCTCCCCAGCGTGGGGGCGGCCCTGCGGAGCGAGGGGCCCGTGGCCACGGCAGGGCCGCCCTGCCTCGGCTGCACCGACGTTTAAGCAAAGCCCCAGCGAGACCCCCGAGCGCGCCGCGGTGAGGCGCCCCGCCTGCAGGCGGCGCTGGTCCCGGTACGCCCGCGTGTCCTGCGCACGGGCTCAGCCAAGCCCCACCTCCTGCTCCCGCTCCTGCTCCCGCCCCGCCCTGGGGAGCCGCGCCTTCACGCCGAAGGTAGCCCCACCCTCCTGCCGGCTCCCCGAGTGCGGCTTGAGTGGCAAACGCGCTCAGCCGCTCTCGCGCCGCAGCCTTCGCCCTGCGCGGAGTGACTGGCTGACCTGGCTGCCAGTCACGGATTAGCCCCGTCCCAGCCAGTGATCCCCCTCCTGAGGGTGAGGCGCGGGCTGATTGGCACGTTGGGCTGTCAGTCAGCAAGGCGCTCCACCTCCTCCCGGTCAGGTAGCCCGGAAGATGGCGGCGGCAGTGGCGTCCGCAGGGGCTAGCGGGGTTTTGTGAGGGGAGCGGGGCGGCGGGGGCCGATGCCGCAGGCAGCCGCGCCGCGAAGGCGGGGAGCAGCGGCTGCCGCGGGAGCCTCATTATGTAGAGGCGCAGGCAGGGGACTGGCTTGGTGACAGCAAGTCTGCTCAGTCGCAGATCAAATGGCTTAATAGAAACTGGATCCAACTGGTCCAGCCTTGCGGGTTTTGATTTAAACTGCAGTTATAAGGTGTGATTAGAGGCGGGGGACGCTATGCCAAGAGCTCAGATGTGAAGCAAAAAACATATATTAGAAAAAAATCCTTCCCCTAAACCTATACAGTTTTTTTCCATTGTTAACTCTTTGCCTGCCACTGCCAGATACCCAAGGAAATGCTCGGCCATCCGAGGACACCTTTGGTGCCGCCTGTAAGAGGTCTGTCAGCACCACAGAGGAATTTGACCACGGAAGTACTAACATTTATGGGCTTGGTATTAACAATAACCGCAGCTGAGCTTGGCAGGCACTGGCCGAGCCTTTCCTGCCTCGGTGCCTGAGAGCGACGGGAGCGGGCGTCCTCCCTGCAGCCCCCGCGCTGGCCCACACAGAGCAGGGGCTCTGCTTCAGCTGCCTTCTTTTTGGGTTACTCTGATACAGTGGAGAAGGAGGCAGTGCTTTTCGGGGAACAGTTAAACCAAATCTCTTTTTCCCGTCTCCAACCCGTTGCCCCAATGAAATAGTTCATTTGGCAAATGGAGATCTTTGGAGATGTTAACAGAGTTCAAACCTTCAGCCCATATGGATAAAATCGCAATTCAATAAAATTGCTGGTCCTTTATCTTCAGGCGGCATCATTGTGCAGTTAATTTCAAGCTTTCCAGTAAGCTGTAATATATCTTTTAACCTAAAAGCTCTTTTGCATGACACTGAAATAGGTCCCAGTCTATATACATCTGCTGCCAATACAAATGTATGGTTCAGCAGCAGTAAAGAGGATATAAAAGACTCCCACGTTACAAATGTAGGAGGCAGAGGATATTTTAGCATGGCAGTGGTTACACTTTTGGCAGCTTTGCTATAATAAACTTTGTTTTCAGAACCTTAAAATATTCCCTGTGCAGTCAAGACTGACATATTTGCTTTCGGCAGAGCTGTCTCAGGGGCCGGCGCTGGTGAGTGGAGCTTGGGAATGTGGGGGAACACAAAGAAGGTGGAGTTAGTGTCACCCTATGTTTAAACAGGGTATTTCCTCACAAAATATTTACAAGTGCCATCAGGTCCTGGTAGGACTATTTTCAGGAATGCAGATGGGCACTGAGGAGGTACCTGCACACAGTGTGCTGGCTCCCAGGGCTGCTTCGGGAGCTGGGGGCAAGGGAAAGAGGCTGAGCAGGCAGGCCAAGGGCCAAAAATATGAGGGAATAGGGATGTAAGACAGCAACCTTGTGTAGGAAAAGTCTCTGGAGAGTTCTGATATCTTACCATCTGGTGGAGTCACCTGCCAGGATGCCACTGCTGGGTGCCTGTCTGGACCTGAGATGTTACTGCCTTGAAATGGATGGACCCCATCTGCAGCTGGCAGGTAGATGTTGGCTTCCACGTGTCTCCCAAGTCATCCTGGACTCTAATGATCCACTCAGGCACCGAGTTACCTGTGGAGAAAATTAGCATGGATAACTTATACCTTAGTGCACTCTGGGATAGCAACAGTAGCTGTGAAACTTTGATCCAAGCAATTGTTTGAGCAGAAAAGGAGAGCCTGTCTCACACTGCTGATGGGAAAAGAAAGCAGCAGGGACAGCATCATGACTCAGGAGTTGTGCCTGGTCCTGCCTGCTCTCTGCCTCCCCATGATCTGTCCTCCAGGTCCCTGGATGCCATCACCGTGATGCAGAGGGCAATGCACTCTGCGAACGACCACTGTTTCCCTTTGCTCTGGGAACTCAGCCTGACAAGGGAGGACACCAGAAAGATTGCTATGAAACTTTAGGATGGATTTCCAGACCCTGAAAGCCTCAGCTGAACCAGAGACAGAGCAGAGAGGAGCAGGAGAGAGGTGGCTTCCCACTGTCTCGTGGCTCCTGCACCCTCAAAATTACATATCCAGGGTCCCTCCTGGGGAATGTAGGAAAGGGGTGAAGCCTTTGTGTCCATTCAGATCAGTTTGAACCATCAATTTCTTGCAGAAGGAATATATGAGAGTTCAGATGGGACAGGTTTGAATAGCAAAGCAAGCATGAAACCATGCTCTGCACAAGAAACTATTGGGAAATGCAGAAATGTTGACCTAGCCCAGGGTACGGGCTTAGTATCAAACCCAAGAGGAGCTCTGGTAAGTGGCTCCAGCAGGACGTCTCTGTGTCAGGTGCAGTCCGGACACCCTGAGGTTTCTGTGGGAATGGAGGGCCAAGCTTAATAACGGAGTAAATAACTGAACAATGCTGTTTTGTGATGTTTTACGTATACATACAACCCCAGAAATGCAACCCTGCTAGTTACAGTTTCTAAGCTAGCAAGAAAAAACTCTTCTTACCACCAAGCCTCCTTAGAAAAGCTCATTGCTACATGTGCTGAACTTGGATGGAGTCTTGGCCTGGAGGATTTTGCGAGCATGTGATGGCATTATTGTTTCATGCTAATCTGTCCTCACTGTATACTATTAAAAATAAATAAAAACCATGGCTTCCTAATCCACAGGTTACTAATTGTGGGAAAAATGTGTTCATCACAGCCCTAGCAAGTGCTTAAAAGTGTCACGCTTTTGTATTTATTTCTTAGCAAATGCATGTATAAACACATTGTTACCAACCTGAGCATCCGGATTGCAAAACCCACGCGGCTCCTCCTGCAGGACAAAGCTCTGGAAGAAACGCGGCACCAAGCAAGGCGGCAGTTGCAGGGCTGTGCAAGGGATGACGTGACCCCCTGTGTGCATGGACAACTGGTGGGGTTTGGCAGTGCCTCACCAATGAATGTTATTGCCTGTGGCAGGTTTGTTTGGGATTCCTAGGAAGCAAAAGAGAAAGAAAGAAGTTATTTTGGTAATAGATCAAATATCAAAGGAGTAAAAATAACTCGGTACTTTTGCAACCCGCAGGCTGAGCCCCTCTGCCATGAAGCCAGGTGTATATTCCTGCCTGGGGTGAAACCCACCCCTGGTTCAAAGAGGCAGCGTGACGGCACTGGGGCTCTGATCTCTGCAGATGCACGAGGCCCAGCAGAAGGTCTCAATTTCAAACGTTAGAGAAGCATTTTGATCTTATTTCCTCTCCCCAATCAGCAAGATGAGGCAATTCCTACGGGGAAATCCTGTGTGGACCAAGGAACACTTTCCTCCTCTCGTCTTTGCAGCACAGGATGAGAAACCAAATGACCTCCTAGATGTCAGCAATGGACAAGACAGTGAGCATCTTCCACCAAAACTGCAAGTCCTCCTGCAGGGACACTCCTGTCCTCTACACACAAACAGTAGTGGGGTACCACACCCTCGGAGGGAGGACACATCGGCCAAGGTTTTGTCCATCAGTCAGTAAAGATGAACTAGTCCTAGAAATAGACCTGACCCTGGTCTCTGCTCCACTGAACAAACTTCCCTTTGACTACCTCTCACACTGAGAAAGACGCCTGGGTTCAGCCTCTGCTGACCCTTCTGTCCCAGCACACGGTGGGGCACCAGCCACCCGCTCCTAATTAACTTGATGGGTAACTCAGCAGCACAAATCACCTCAGGTTACCTTGGGCAGAGAGCACAGCAGATCCTTCCACAATGAAAGGACATGGCAGGAATCATCCCAATCCATAATTGCTCTGAGCAGACAATAAACCAGCTCACACTGGTGGAAGCAGCCACTCGGAGGTAATAACCCAGTGAGTAACAATAATGGCAGCAGATACTTGATAAAAACCAGGGAACAAAAGAGAAAGCTTTCTCCATTATACAAAGAACGGATGTTTTCTGTTTGCTTCCTTCGGTTCAGAAATGCATTTAGCTATTTGGAGAGCGAGGGAGTACATCTCTCTCTCACACACAGCAAAAGTGGGTTTCGGGGAGGGGGGAGGGAAGGATTGTTTTCCACTCTGAGATCATAGGCAGGAAAATAATTTTTCTCTTTTTAATCTTTCTTGGATTTCTACCCAGCCACTCATCAGGCATTTTACTTTCTTCAAGAGAACTGTCTGCATATTGGTGGGGAAAAAAACCCACCCAAATCTGCTCTGGGGTGGTTAAAAAGGGGCATTGAAATACAGACATGCTTGTTCCCCCCACCTGTACCCCTCCAGTGCCCCAAACTGGGTGATGGGAGGGATGAGCCATGCTCATCTGATGAAAATCCCTAAACGCAGGGGCTTGTGTGTGCGGGGTACGCATGCCTCCTGCTTATGCCTGTGGCTTGTGACCCCCCGCTGCCCAGGCTACTGATGCCGGGGGTCTGGCCCCTCGCCCTGTAACTGCTGGCCCATGGCTCTGCTCCCCTGGCCTAAGCCGGGAGCTCACATGGGGGCTATCACCCACCCGCCCCTGCTGAAACCGTTCCTGAGAGCAGGACACCAGGCAGAGAAAACAAGAGATCACCCCGCGCCCCTCAAGCACCACAAAGGGCACTGGCGCGGTGGGGGCAGGTGGACGGTGACACAGCCCCGAGGAGGTTTACACTTGTGGCTCTGGCTCAGCAGCAGGCGACTGGCACCAGCCCTCCAGGGATGCCCATTTCACGCTTGGCTCCCTCCTGCTTCCCCGGCGATGCCACTCCTTCTGTCCCCGGGACAGCTGCGATGGGCACGGGCACGGCACCGTGACGGGCTCCCCCGTGAAGAGGACAGGAGCTGGACGAGATGGGAATCGCAACAAAGAGAAATCAAGACGTGAAAGATGGACTAGCAAAACCTGGGGGGGGATTTGCGCAGGGTGCGCAGATCCAAGTGCCAGCTGGGCACAACACAACCCTGCTCCAGCCACGCCGAGCTTTGCCCTGCAAAATGAACAAGCCTGAAGACAGCCATCTGCAGCAACGAGCGCACCAGGGGAAGGCTCTGCAGGACTACAGAGGCTAAGCACTGCTCATTAAAGCGCGGGGGAAATGTGAATGAAGCAGATGAATGGATGAAGAAATGAATGAAGGAGGGAAGAGGAAGTGAATGAATATTGCATTGACTTGGTGCCTTTCATCCTGCGATGGCAGAGCCGTGCAGCACAGCTGATGGGCAGGAACTGCGGTACTCCCCGGAGAAACCCCTGGTCAAAACAAATCAGATTATTTCCTGTTGACAGAGCCCTTCAGGGGGAGGCGAACAGGGAGCTGTGGCATATGGATTCATATTACTTGAAGCACGAGGCTTTCCCCAAACAAAATCCCTCCGACTCCCCCTTAATCAATGTGACAGATCATTACTTTGTGAGTTGCTCTTGTTCTTGCTGTTCCAGACACTGCATGATTTCCATGGCAACGACATCCCAGCCATCCCAGGCCTTTTCCTAACCTCTGTCATCCGCTGTTGAGTCACACCAGTGCATAACCGGGAGAGATGAGCAGCAGGGCCAGGCCATGAAGGTGCCTTTTGGCACCGGGGGGAGTTAAAGACCTACCCCCCCCCATGCAGCCCAACCCTGTGAGCCCCTGGGAACCTCTCACAGCCAAGCAATGGCACAGGGCTTGCAGGCAGCTGTAGGGGAGCACGTGGTAATAAAAAAATAAATTTCTGGAAGTCTTATTGTGCTGTTCCAGAGCACAATCAGCTAACCCACTGGCCAGCCTGACTGTGACTGGGATTCAGGGTGGGATAATGGGAGGGAGCAGTGAGATGCTGCTGCTGCCTTGGTAATGCAGAGTGGGGTCAGGACCGAACCTGGATGCTGTGGGGAGGAAAGAGAATCCAGCTGTACTTCGGGTTTGGAGGAAAAAGTGTGCTCTTTTCC
>JAVJGJ010000047.1:33108050-33125930 GCA_035590215.1 Microhierax caerulescens | reverse complement strand
CCCCGCTTGGGGCGCGGGGGGCGCCGCGGCGGCGGTGAGGCGGGGGGGTTGCGGCTTCCCGAAGCCCCGTCCTTCCCCCGTGCTGCGGGCAGGGCTCGTCGCACGCCCCTCGGCGAAGCGTCGGGAAGGGCACGGCGGGTGGATGGGGCACGGCGGCTGCGGCTCCGTCCTGTAGGTCACGTCTCGTGCCGGTGGCACTGAGCCCCGCTCCGGGCACCTCGCTGTCGTTAGGCTGAACTGCATGCCCGTTCGGTGGGCTTGCCGACATGCGTGCTTTCCATAGCGGCTGCCGGTTTAGCCTATAGTCAGACACCTCAGCGGGATTATTTTTCTTATTCTGACCGTGAGTCACCGGGACTCCCGTTCCTGGGTGGAGGCTCTTTGGGGCAGACGGCGTTTCCCTCCTTTCCGGCCAGATTAGTTCGATCCCCCACCCCTCCCCCTGCCCTGTCCACTCTAAATAGTCGTGTAGTGCACATTTATTTGTCTCTTATATAAGGTAACGCTAACTTCCTTCTATTTTCTTGCTTATTTTCCTGTTTGTCTTAAAAGCACAAACTAAAAAACATCAACTCAATCGTATGTGTTACTCATCAGAGGTTTATTAGTAGATAGGTAACAACCATCTCTTTTATTTAGGCTTTTTTTTTTTGATATTTCATTGGGGCTTGCAAGCATAACATTGTATTGAGACTGAATTTTGTTAGGTTTAATTTGAATGTCTACTGAGATTCATTTGTAGCCATGAAGAGTTGAACAGCTGAAATAGACAATATGTTCAGAGAGGAGGAGGAGGAGGAGAAGCAGCAGGGAGGGAGAGATCTGAAGCACAGAGATTAGGTAATTTGGCTGCTGTTCCACAGAAAGTATCAAAACTGGGAGTGGAACCCATACTTCTTTTATTTTGGGACCTATGTCTCTTTCCCATTTTTTTTCTTCCCAAGAGCATTTCTGAATTGTTTGTAAGTTACTCCCTCTGTCAGCCTTCTTTGAGGTCTTTCTTACTTTCTATAAAAGTAAACTTCTGAAAAAGAGAAAACCGTCAGTCAGATCTCTATGTCCTTTAGAGACTAAACAATAGTTTTCTCATTTATAAAATACCTGAAGTTTGTCCAAATAATGTTACCTTGTCATCAAGCCATAAGGTAAGACAGCGGAATCCAGTTCTGTATGGAGATCTTTCTGCCTTTGCTGGTAAGGCTTCCTACTGAATGAAGTAATGTGTGCAGATGGGTTTGCATGCAACATAATCTTTGTCTGCAGTGTGTCTTGTATCATCACAACAGTAAGCAGGGCTTCCCCCCCCCCCCCATGAATGGCTTAGCAGCCTATGTCAGTGAGACTGTTTTGTCTTGAACCTTCTCTGTTACACTAGGCAAATTTTATAACCTGTCTAGAAGGCAAACCTGTGACTTTATTTTGCTGGATTAAGAATCATGAGTTGTGCTTAAACAGCTTCAGCTATGTTGTGAATTTCTCTCATATGTCCAATGACAGATTGCTTTGATTTCCTGTATTGGGACTGGCAATCACTGGTGGTCTTCGTTCTGGGCTTTGGCAGGTTTTGCAGTTCACTGTAATGCTCAGACTGATACATACCACTTGATAAACTTGTGAAGAATTTAATGGGCTTTTCATAAAATAATTAGTAACTGGTTTCAGAATCATTTCAGGATTCCACAATTCCTCACCTAGCAAGCAGGGTTGCTTCCTTGACAATGGAGAAACATTTTGTTTGTGTTGCCCTGAGCTTGTTACAGGAAAGGTGGGAATCCACAGAAGAAGGAGGAGGAGGACTGTAGTTGTTGTAGTGAACTTTGTGGAATAGTTCATGGAATATACCGGTAATTAACTTGTTTTTTGAGGAGGAAGCTGGAGAGCAGGAAGTGGTGTTGGGCAGGTTCTAGCAAGACTAGATTGGATTGCTTGTTCAAAAATGCTTCATTTTGTGGAACTGCTGTGGAAGTCTGCCAGACTGTATGGCTGGGGAAGTGTCAAGTTCCCAGGGCCTTGATCGAGGTGAATGATGACGCTCTTTTTAAGTATGGCTTTGTAGTGTTTGCAGATGAAGGCGTGCATTGATGATGTGTTCTAGTATTTGTCTTGCATGTTTGAGGTTATATTTCTAAAACTCATTTAATTTTTTTTATTTCCTTTCAGCAATAAGAAGAGGAGGTAAAGGAAATAAGGTTTTAGCTATCTCCCTGGTAGAGTTCACAGCAATTACTGTAAGAAATGGGAAAAACAAGATGTTGAAGAGGCTACTAGCTAAAAATACTTTGACCAACTTATATTTAATTTATTCTGTGAATGGAAGAGGAGGACACTGACATGTACTGTGATAGTTCTGAATTTAAGGTTTCCCTTTTTACTGGAGGTGAGAGCTGGGTGCAGGCTGCTAGAAAGAAATTCATGAAGTGCTTTAGTAGTTTTGAGCCTGTGGAGGATTGATGATTTTACCTGAATGCATCAGGCTGAGATGATTTCCACTTTTAGTGTTGTGTGGTAGAAATAAGGGCATTTGGGAACTACTCTTTACCAGCAATATTCTGCAGCCAAATGTAGTGCATTATAACCTTTGACATCTGCTTTACTGTGCTAAAGCTTTACATTCAGGCTCGCTCTCTGTTCTTCTGACTTATTTCCATACTTGACCTTAATTCAGCTGTCTCTTCAAGAAAGCTGAGAATCTGAAGCAAGGGTTTATGTGTAATGTCAGACAAAGCGTTTCTATCATCTCTGTGCTCTATGAAGTCTTTGTAAATACAACAGGAGCTCAAAAATACTCTTCTTGTAAAACTTGAATGGGTGGTAGCTCTTTTGACAGGTGTGTTCAGTTTTACACTTGTGATGAATTATAGTCTATTCACTTGAATTGAGGCCGCTGGACTAGTGCCTGTGTGCTTTCTTCATTTGTGTTGAGAACCTCAGTCATGGGACTGAATGGACCAGTTGAAAGTCATGGTGATGAGTCCTTGCTGATGATCTTGGCCATATGCAATCCAGGCAAAGATGTTTAGAAATTGATGTACAGTATTCAGAGACATCCATCTAGACAATCGAGATGTTTGTACAGCTGTATCTAATATAGTTAGCTGGCCATAGATAAAAAAATTAAACTTTGAGATTAAGTAATTATTTTTTATTAAGGTGACTTCTATAGCATATTTGTATACTCTTGGGAAAACTGTTGCTTTTGAGTTGCTTTGGCTTGATGTTTCACTTGGAGTTCTGTCAGGCTGAGGTGCAATTGTTGAGGTGGTGTGTGGTTTAGTGTGATGTAAAATGCCTGTCACTTGCATGTGCTTAGAAAATTGCTTTTCTTATTATGTGCGAGTTAACAACTCGGATCACTTGAAGTTAACAAAAACCCTGCTTGTTAAGTGGGGATTTTAATTTATGGTATATACTTTTCTTGGGAGTGGTCTATCTTTCCTTCCCCTTTCAAGCACTAAACTTGTTTACTTCTGCCTATATTTCTTCTTCTAGCTTCTGTCCCAGACGCCTAATAATTTTAGAGCTAGAGCTGCTAAGTTGTCTTTTATCTTTTGTTTCTATCTGTGAGTTTGTGACTCTGAGGGAAGAAGCCAGCTCTTGGCCTGCAGGGATGTTCCACACAAGGCTTTGTTCACAGGCTTGGTCTACTTTCTCTGCCTCTGGCTGTAAAGTGTCTGGACTTTGCTCCAACTGAAGAGGTCCTTATAGGAAGAGGTTGCTTTCTGAGGGCACTTCTCACATCTTGAGTGCTTGGGTATATTTAATAATTCCTCAGGTGGCACTGCAGTGTATTAAGATAGCAGTGATCAGAGACAGTCTAAAGGTATGTCGTCATAGCATCAGGTGCGGGTCATTGGTTTTCAAGGGCCTGTTTGTTAGTGCTGGTTTTGCCCCAGATCATGTATAAAAAAAGGAGTGTGTGTTACATAGTGAGATCAGCATTCTAATTGAAAATTATGGAAGACAAAATGGTATTTGAGGGGCTACTGAACAACTGTCAGGCAAATTTGAATAGAGGTAATTTGCTGGATGTTTGCTGTAGTCTGGTTTCAGTCACTACCCATGCATGGTTTACCTGTGCAGGATAAAGGGGCCCTCGGGTATTATAGTGCCAGGGGCTACAGAAATCGTAGTTCTCTGTTTCAGTTCTTATGCTCTGGTTCTGCTGCAGAAGGACAGCACAGGGAGTCCTGGAATCTTCCTTAGATTTTATTTTGGGTCTGCCTTTCTATTGGATGTGTGCATCTACTATCTGCAGCTTGATATGTTTCTGGATACAATTTACCGTAGCTTCAGTGCTTTTATTGCTCTGTATAAGCTCTTTGTTTTCATTGTACTGCTGTTATGAAAGGTCTTGAGCAACATTAGTGACACTAGAAACATTTTTGTAGACACTTTTATAACCAGAAATTTAGAAAGTGTGTCAGGATAGCTGTTACAGTCTACACGCATAGTTTAAGCACAACCTGTAGCAAGGTGTTGTGCCACATGTAGCTTAGGCAAGATGATGGTGTGAAGCAAGTTAGGTCAGTGAATTTCTTCTGAGGGATTGCTAGTATGAAATGCTGGTCCAAAGTAACACCTTGTACAACACTACTACACTTAAAAGTTTCCTTAATGGTAAGGAAACACTGCAGTGACTTAAGTGAGGTGACTTTTTCAGGAACTACCATTGCACCCTGAGATTTCTTTAGTATGAGAGAGGTGTAGGAAGTTGTAACAGTAGACTTTTGAGTGCTGGCTTGTAAGCTTTTAGCCTGTAGATCAGAGCCAGTTTTCCAAAATCGGTCAGTCATTCTATGGCCCATTCTTCCTAGGGATCTTTCAGCTATGAGTAGCGATGAGAAATAGAGCTGAATAAGCTCTTTTGGTGAAATGCTGCTTCTTTCTTTTTTTCCCACACATCTTAATCCAGTTGTACATTGGAATTGGAAATGCATCTACTGTAAAATCAAGATTCTAGAAAATCTGGTTATGTGAAGGTTGCAGGTATGGGTTCCTTTCACATGAACAAAAAAAAAAAATTAGTCTCTTCAAAACCAGTGTATCTTAGTAGGCTGTATTCCTGTCAAATGGTGGAAGAGATAACTGTTATTTTGTTTTTGGTGCTGCTGGGACTTCTGCTGGTTTGAGATACCATGATGTTTAATTTTCTCATGCTGCTTTAAATGTTTGTGGTCTACCTTGTTTCAAAAAGAAATATGTGTAACTCCTGTGGTGCACCATTGGAGAAAGGGTATAGCAGATAAAAGCATACTGTACTTGAGCAGGAATTAATTGTCGAAACCAACATCTAACAGTGTAAAGTATGCTCAGCAGAATTTTTATTTTTGTGTGTGCATATATATATATATATACATATACACTTAAGAATCAGACAGTACCTTTGCAAGATAATAATGCTACCCAGATTTTTCCAGAAACACTGCCATGAAGGCATAAGGTACGTGATTATTTAGCATGTATATTTTTTACCTTGTCTTAAGATGCCTTTGTGCAAACATGAGATTTTAACACTGAAACTTCAAACAGATCTTGCTCTGTAAATGTTTGAAGTACTAGCCTATATTTAGTCCTTATTAAAATTTAGCAGTATGCTGTTGTGTGAGTAATTCTTTGACATTATTTGGAAGCCTTGTAGGGTAATAGAATAAGGACACAAATGTAAAACTAACCCCACCTCACAGTTTCACTAGTTACCAACTGTTCAGCAAACACTCAGGCCAGGACAAGTGTTCAGAGAAAATGAAGATCAGAGCTGTGTGGTTCCAAGGGTGCTGTACTACATGAGAATCCAGCATTGCCCCAGATATTCTTACCTTAGGATATATAACTTGTGCCACTGTTGTGTCCCCGTGGGGGACTTAAATAATAGAGTTCTAGGATAAAATCAGGATTCTAATGGGCAAGTTGAGTAGAGGGGTGAAACGTTTCAATTCATCTCTAGAAGAATATAGCAACAGAGTAACTTGTATGTGACTTGATTTTTTGATTTTTATTTTTTTTTTAAATTTTTTCCCCTCACTACTGTTGAAAGTCTTGTCATCTTATTTTCATCTTTCTAAATGTGAGACTTTGATTTAGGCCTTGTAACAGTTTGGATTTAGGCAAGAAATAGTTTTATTGACAAACTGTAAATTACTGCTGCTTGTATTCAGAAAGATTAAATAGAAGTGTATGCAAGTAACTCCTTAACATCCTTAAGAGATTTTTTTCTTTAGACTGTATCTAGGAATCAGGATTTTCCATAGTTGTAAGGAAGAAGGGAAAAGAAAATCAGGTGATAAAGTGGTTTTGCATAAAGATGCATTTGTAATATCCATACTGAAGGTTACTTCAGTTACACAAACTTTGCATTATCCAAAGGGCATAATAGTGTCATGAGAGGATAGGCTTTTGAACTAACTCTTTTCCATTAATGGAATTTTCAATAGTTTGTTCCAGATAATGTTTATTGTTTTAAAATTAAAAAAAAAAAATGGTTTTTTTGAATGACAATAAGTACTGAAAATCTGAAAGCTGATCAGAGGTGTGTGTACAAATAAATAAATATATTTATATATATAAAAACCCTGAGAACCTCTTTAAAGTCTCTTAAGGAGTATTATATATATGTCTGTTCTTGGGGGTTTGCTCAGTGAAGGAACATTTCCAGTCTCTGCCTGAAATACTTCGGGCATTTGAAAACAGTGCCAAATTTCACTAAGGTGCTGGAGTTGTATTGAGGACATCAAGTCAGTGAAAGTCACCTGGCATCTTGGGAATGTTTCTTCCTGTTGTACCGGTAATGGTCATTCAAATCAAAGGGCTGAGTGGAATTTGGAGTGCCTCTCATCCTAAAATTCTCTTCTCCCTGCCCCCTCCCCTGAATGTCTGAAGTGCAAATAACACTCCTTCAGAACTTGTGTTAAGTTTTTGTTTGTGTTGTATCTTAGTTGAAGGTTGATGGTGATTTGAATGCTGTTCTAATATAGTATTTTAAAGCCTGTTGTAATACAGCATTGCACAACTGAATGATGGTACTGCATACATTTCTGCTGAAACTTATTCTTAAAAATGATGCATTTTTTTAGCTTAGTTGTTAGATGGGGCATAGCAGGAAAAAATAACATTACAGGAATGCAGTAACTAATGGAATGTTCTCTTGAGCTGGCTGGTTGTTTTTTTTTGTGAAATAACAATGCATGTTGTGCTTTACCTTTTCATACAAATCAGACATTATGCAATAGATGTGTCTAAAATTGTTTTGAATAGGCTTTTGGTTTAGTATTCTACCTGTTATCTGTAGGCTTTCAGAATTTATAGGCCTAGTTATATCTGTTTTGGTTTTGTGCCTATTTAGTAGCAAACATCTGAAGATTTCGGGGAGTAAGTAAATGCAGGAAAAGATAATGATCCAAATCTGTCTTGTGAAGAACTGGGTAGGAGTCAGGAACACTTTCCCACTTAATTGCTAGCATAGAAGAGAATGACAGCATTATTTAGGAAAGTTGGTATAGCTTTTTATCAAAACCACTATAAATGAGGGTAATGTTACGCTTTCTAATCTGGTGTCCAAGAGATGGTTTAAGTGACTGCTGTCATGCTAGATTTGTGCTGGAAATAGTTATAGCTATTAGTGTAGAACTGTCATTTATATGGTTGCTCTTGAAAGAAAAGAGGCTCTTGCTTATGCAGTGGGACTGTTGTCGCATAGCAACTACTGTGCTGAAAGCTTAAAATCAGATGCTCCCTTGAAATTCATGGTGTCCTAATCATGCTTAATTTATCTGGGCCTTGCACTGCCTTTATCAAAGTAGTGAATGTCTTTTATTAGTCTACTCAGTAATGCCTGTCATGTACATTTTTCTTTTTACCCCCAAGCTTAGAACTGTGTGATGTCATGCGTTTTTTTAGCCCAATTTCCTGAAGGTTGAGGTCTTAATAACATGATTAATCACATTGAACCAAATTTGTGAGAGGCAGAGTTCAAGCATTACGGCCTTTCGTAATCTGGTAGTAGAAGGAAAGCAAGCCTGCCATCCCTCGTAGGGACAGGCAGTTATGTCTTGTCCTGTATTGTTTTAAGCGTGAAGGTGGATGGAACATTTGGCTGGTTGGCATGCCTGTTGCTCCTAATCAGTGGTAGTAAAGGATGCCACAGGTGGATGACATGGCAATTAAGAGTATTGTGGGCAGACTGGGAAATGGGATAGAGAAGTAAACCAGTTCTAGTGAGAAATTTTGTTTGCTCAGTTGTTGGTAGTCAGTGAACTATCTTATGAAGAAAGTAGACTTGAAAGAAACTTAGGGGAAGGTATAGGGAATCCTGACCTATATAAGTTGCTTTGAAATATGCTTTGTATGAAAATAACGTCTTTCTACCCCTTGAAACATTCTAATATATAGTGAAGGATATATTCTCATGTCTGTACCTGATCCTGAGAATGCCAGCATAGTTTATCGTTGTTTTTTCAGTGAACATGTTCATGTACTTGCCTGTGTACGGGGTTTGACATCAGATGTGCTGTGCTCAAATTTAGACTTTAGTGTAAAACTTGCTTATGAAATGGGAGGCTTTGGAGGTGCTGAAGAATCTGTTTCAATCGCTGTTAATTAAATACCTGCCTCAGTCAGGGCACTCAATTGTTTATGTTACCATGTACTTCAGTGAGTAATTAACAGCATAGAATCAGTATTTAATACTGTGATGCTTTGAAAAAAGACCTTATTTTCTGTGTTGATAATTTAGGACCAACTAGATGCCATTTTGAGATGGAACATTTACTAGCACAGAGTTCTTAGTAAAGCATGTTGTGTTAACCTTGCAGTAACACATATAGTAACACAGACACACTGCATCTCCTGCTTATTTTGATATAGTAGTGATATAATCCAGTCCTCTTCCCCCTGCTTAAAGTAGTTTGTATATACCAGACCAAAGTAGTCTAGACTGTTTATATTGACTGACAGGAACCCTTATGTTGTTGTCATTTTATAGACTCTTTTGTGGTTCCTTTCAGAAAGAACAGATTCTGACTTCTGGATAGGTATTGAGATGTAGTTGGTTGTTACTGTGTAGGGTTTCGTTAGATGGGGCAGGCTTTTAAACTGAGATGATAATGCTGTGTAAATTTATTAAGTTCACTACTTTTAGAATATATTATGTTAAGACTCTTAAATTCTGCGTTCATTATGAAATTGTGAGTGATATTTATTGGGTTTTAGCTAGGTTTAGATTAAGATTAATTAAATTTACAATGTATTGTAATGTTTTTTTAAAAAATGCAAAAGAGGTTATACTGCAGCAGATTTTTCAGCACTTTTTCAAATGCCAGTTCCAATACTTAATAAGTGACTTCCATCACTGAGCGTGTATTTATGCAAGCTATAAAAATAACTTCTAATAAATTTTAGGCCAATTACAGGTTGCCATCATTTAATGCTTAATTTTACATCCACTTTTTTAAAAAGTGCAAATTAAAAAATACCACTTATTAATGACTGAGAGACTTCAAAGTTTATCTGAAGGGAGATGGATTCTGCAATTCTTAGTAAGTAGCTCTTGTATGAGTCATCTGAGATGCTATTCTTTAAGTGTTGCAGAAACTTGCCCATGACGATGGGTGTTTTTTCTTCTATTAAAACATCTTTTTACGACTTTGTATGTGAAATTTGCCTTGGTTTTGGAAGTTTAGATTATTTCCATCTTAATGAACTGTTAATGGTTAGCTGCCTTTTCAAAGGTGATCTTTCCTTTTTTTTTTTTAAGAAAAGCAACAAAACTTCATTACCTTCTCCAATTTATTACTGTTAGTTCACACAGTTTCTTTTTTGGGAATTAGAAAAGGTCTGTAAGGTTAGGAAGTAACGTAATGAACAGCGGCAGTATTTTTTTTTTTTTCTGTGTTCATTCCAGGACATTTAAAGGAGATGGTTATATTATGGGAAAGAGTATAACTTGCATAAAGCACTTCAGATTTTTAGGCTTGATAAACATGCAATTTGCTTTACAGACAGAATTCCAACCAAAATATGTTGCCTTTTTCATATAAAATACAGTGCACGTGTATTCAGCTATCTAATGTACAATACATGCAGCTTATGATTGTTAGTGCTTGTTATGCCTTGTTGGAGTTAAATAAACTAGAAAACTTGGCATAAGACCACCAGGAGCTTGAATCCTGCTAGTTGTTTTTGCTGTGGCAATTTGTAACACCTGGGAGGTCAAAAGTGGGATCCTAAGTTTGAGTGAGCACAATAATGTTTATGCAAATACATGTTGTGGTCAAGCTGCTGTAGTTGTGCCCCATGTAGGGCATGGGTGGGAAGCTCATAGGTAGAGAAAACATCTTGTGCTAAAGCACCTAGTAAAATTGTGATTTTTCAATTTAATTCAAGACCTTGTCATGTCTTTAAAAGCAGCAGTAAGATTGAAAGCAGTAAAGCAAATTTTGAAGAATTGCTCAAAGGTTTGGTAGAGGCTGGTCAAAAAGAGCATCTAGAAGAAGCTGTGGTATTTGGAGCAAGGGAGGATGCTAATAGGAAGGGTTAATGCTTGTCTCCTGTAGGGAACAGGAAGAGCCTGTGAAATTTGTTAGCCATGTGGGCATCAAAAAGGAGATGACAGTGTACCATAAACAAACAACAAAAAAATATGATAGATTTTTTTTGTGTGTTTTATGCACCTGACAGCAGAGGTGCCTTATTACCTCCCTTTTAAGGATCTGGTCTGAAGTTGGTCTTCAAATAGCAGTTCTTAAAATGCGCTAGTAATGTGTCCTGTGAATAATAAAACACGCTCTTGGTGTCCAAGTTCATCATGTACCGATTTACTTTTGCTTGGCTAACTTTCCCAGTTTCCCTGTCCAGTACACAGGATGAAACTTCTAGGGGGTTGAGGCGTCTTGATCTTCTACTGAGAGGAATATATATTGTAATTGTGGTGGTGAGTTCCTGGGTGTTCATTAGTCATTACTGTGTCTGTTCAGTAGACAGTCTGTGGTGAGCTGACTTTTCATTTCAGTGAAGTTGGTGGTGAAGGTAAGGAAATTGTTTGGAAATTAGGTGGGGAAGTTTTGGAAAAATGTCTTCAATTTCAACTAGTAATACCTGGTAACAGAAATAGATTTACTTTTTTTGTAGTAAAATTACCTTTTACTGCTTGGCTTCAGTTAAAAGTTCAAAGGAATCGCCTACATTTTATCTAACTTAATGTGTGTGTGTGTTACAGTAATTTAGCTAATGACTTCACAAAATGCTTATATTTGTGGTTTAGGTATTTTTCAGTCTACTCGGGTTACTGAACATCTGAAGGAAATAAACATAAATCATCTGTTACCTTCCCTTTTTTCTTGTTGATGCTTACAAATGGAAAAATATATGGGTATTATGTAGAAGACTTGATTTAAATTAATATAAATTATTCTATTGAGAACCCTCTTTAGAGATTTTTTTTTTTTTTTTCCCTCTTCAAAATTTTGACTAAAAGGTGGTGAGTTGCCTCACATTGTGGTTGATCTGTGTTTGAACAGTACATAACATCTACAAATGGGGTATTCGTATCCTCTGATGAGGTTAGAATGCCAGAGCTATTGTGTAGACTGGAAACTGCTAGTATCACTTCCCGGAAAACCTGGTTTTTGGTTAACTTTTATTGCTGTATAGACAATATTCCTAATTCTACAGAAATTGTGTGATCTTCCAAAATGATAAAGAATGCTAACATTCTTTAAAGCAGCCTTTTGATTATATCAATTTATGCTTTACATGTAATTAAAATAAGTAACTGTTCTGTGAGTTTTCTGTGGAATGTGATGAAAAGCTTTTTCTGGAAATCTCTTTAATTACTTTTTTAGCTTTTTTGAGGGTTTAAGAGGTACGTGGACAAGTTCGTATGTCCCTTAACTATAGTGATCAGCTTCTGATTTTCTTTATTTTTGAGGCCTCATTCATACTGTATTCTGTTGCCAGACATTCCCATTGATACTCAGACATTCCCTTGAAATCCAGTCAGTCCAAGTCACCTGAGATTATTAAACTCTAACACGGACTAATACCTAAATATATTTTAATCAGATATGGTCCAACTACTCTTCCAGTCCCAATGGCAGTACCGGTAAAAAGAGGTTTAAAAAGAAACCCTACCAAAAACCTAGGGAACTACGTATCTTTGTTATTTACTGGAGATGAAAATCTATTTAATTCCCCTGGCAAAGACTTAAGATTTTTATAAATGCCATTTGAGGCTTTTGATCTTGTGTGAGTAACCTGACATAATCATAGAAAATGTGTTGTAGAATACTCATATATAAAATTTTGGAAAATTATTTGGAAGTGTTTGCAAAATGGTTAGGGATCACATCTAAAATTCTTGAAATGGAGCAAATCACCTAATGAATCAGAAGAAATAGAAATTGGGGTGGAGCTGATTAGATCTGTTGCACTTGTGAAAGCAGCTTGTATATTTGGCAGACTGTCATGAATGTGTTTATTGAAAGAGACAGTCCTGCCTTATAGTAATATATTTTAAATTCGTACGCAGTTTAGGTGAAGATTTCTGCTAGCTGCCTTTTCTTCTAGGACAGGTTTTTTAGCTCATGGGAAGTGTCTTCAAAAAGAGCGGATTTCTAAGATCTGTGTCTAGTTACCTATATAAATTTGTCAACTTCAACAGAATCCTGAGGCTTCGGAGTGTTACTGTTACCGGCTACTTCAGTAAATCATGTTGGCTGAGGCCTCTTTGCTTGAATCAAATAAGTTCAGAATGGTGCAGGCAGGTGGTAGAGCACAGATACATTTTTCTGGTGTGTCCTTTCTGTTTAGTTTCCTCTTATTTTTTATCATATCCACTGGGTTAAATGTTCAAACACCACCTTTTAAATAAATGCAGACTGGAAATATGTTTTGAAGGAACTTCTTTAAATGTTAAATGTTTATATAATACTACATCCTATTTATTTCTAGGTGAAGGAGCTACAGCTCAAGTTCCCTCATCTTTTGTGATTCTGTCTATGTGTACTCTAATAGTACTGATAATACTGCTTGCAAACTGTGTCTCCTGCTGTAAAGACCCTGAGATAGATTTCAAGGTAAGCATCTGAACTTAAAAATGCATATGTTAAGTGGCATTCTTGGCTGGATTCTGGGATCCGGAATGCTTGATTATTTGTGCTAGTTCTCTGCAGTTATTGACACTTCAGTGTCACTGTAGATTCTCTCTTCTGAAATAGCCAGCCACTGTGTTTATACATGCTGTGAAGTCCTGCTGCAACCATTTATTTTAAGTACTTGGTCCATGCTGCAGTAAGGATCTTTAATGTCTTTTCAGAGTCATTACTAGCTATCAGGATCAGTAGTAAAAGTATACCCTTGAGACAATTTTGCAGTGAAGAATGTTTGTTGCTTTTCTGTGTATTCTTTTAATTTGTTTTCCTTAGCCTGCTGATGGGGTTTAAAGACACTCCCATTGAAAAATAATACTGAATATACATATCCACTGCAGCAAAACTTGAGAAATTGTTAAAATCAGAGAACAGTTACTTTTGGAACATTTTTATCAGTGTTCCTAAAATGGAGTTTTACTCTCATTTATAAATGGAGAGTATTTGGCCTCAGCAGTTCATGGCTATTCATTTAAAGCTGGATAGCATTTAAAGTAAAAAACCAACAAACAAAAAACCCCCCACCCAAATAAAAATCCAAAATAAATGTTTTTTGTTAAAAGCAATACTTGATACTTTAGTCTCTTTAAAACAATAATAAATTGAAAATAAGGAATAGAAAACTACCAGTCTGTCACTGTCCTTGGAAAAAAAGTTAAGCCTCCTTAACATTGCTCATTCAAACTAAAAGAAATGTATTAGTGCTAATTTTAAGACAAAGATCAGCTTGTTTACTAAGATACTTTTTTCCCCCCAATCCCCCAGGAATTTGAAGACAACTTTGATGATGAAATAGATTTTACACCTCCAGCAGAAGATACTCCATCTGTTCAGTCTCCAGCAGAAGTGTTTACTCTTTCAGTTCCCAATATTACTTTACCAACTCCCTCCCAGTTTCCGTCTCGTACAGGTAAATTAATGCTTTTTAATGAAAAAAAAAAAAAAGTAGGCAATTTCAGTGTCAGAAATAAAGTGTAGTTGATTGATTGACTTTACTGTAAGAAAATGTTACAAACTTTATATAAACTGGGTAAAAAAATATTTTGTAGGGTGTAGGATGAAATGTGCAATATTATTTCATAAATGTTAACGTGGCAGGGTGCCACATAAGGTAGGTAGCTTAAGAGAATGAAAAGTAGCTTAAATAAATCTCTCTAGAGTGCTTTCATTATGCCTCTTTATACATAAAAGGTTTGAAGTACTTTAGGATGTTAGTGACTTCTGCTCTTCAGTGGTTTTCTTCATGGCTAAGTTGTCATTGGATTTTAGCCGTTAGCCTTAAATGGAGGTGAGAGTGAATCTCTTACTTGACAACAGTGCTACTGTTTCAGCTGCATCACTTTCTTAATGTCACTGTAGACTTCATGCTGTAAATGCGATATTGGTAATACAGAGCATTAGGTTTCTTTTCCCTGTGTGAAAGGTTTTTTGGAGTGTGTTATTTAAAATACAATTTTTGTAAGAGGAAACTTAGGCATCTTAAATATTACAAGCATGGTTTAGCATAAAGTAGTTGTTCTCATACTACTTCATGTACAACTTATACCTATATTGCTTGTGTTGGTTAACCCTTAGATATTCAGGGAAGCTTCTAGTAAATTTCTGTACCTACAAATTTCAAGAAGCTGTCAATGTGCCTTTAATACAGAAGAAATGTTACTCTTCAGTGTTTTAATGAGTGGGGGGAAATTATCTGAAGAATTTTGTCATTTTACATTGCTGTATTTGTTAAAAGAATTTTACATTGCTGTAATTGTTAAAACTATACTTTCTGTCACTAGAAGTTATTTTGCCACTAGTGAGGCAGTGTACTTGAGTAAATTAAAATTGTAGTTGTGCTATTACAGCCATCTCCATGCTTAGGAGCACATTGACAATATACTATACAGCTATGGTTGTTCCAGTAAAATAATACTGGTGTAAATGTGGCTTATGAAAACAAAAACATGGGCTAGAATTCTCAATCAGAAAAGTAGTAATGATGGAAAGTTTTTGTGCACATCTATTCATCAGTGTTCCTGACCAATTAAGCAGCAGAGGGATAAACACTGCTGAATCTTTTCTGTAGTGTAGAGTCTGCCATTGTAACTGTCCATCCTCTGCCAAGATCTGGGTCTTGTTTTCTGCCATCTCCCTCTCTGGACTCTTTACGTGAAGTATTTTTAGTCAGAAAATGTCCTCTTTCCAGATGGTAGCTATAAGTAGGGCAGCTGGGCTGAAGAATAAAGCAGTCGAACCCTTTCCCTTAAAATGGTAACTCTCCATAAATGTTAAGATGTATAAGCCATGAGTGTTGTCTTGGGTTTCAACTCTTATTTACATAGGAAACTTTTGAAAGTAGGTTATTTGCTCTACCAACTACAGTGTAAGAAACACTTTTATATTAGGATTAGAACGTAGCCTTTTTGTTTTCTTACCGAATGTGTTAAAAAAAGAAAAGTTTACATTTCATAAGGAGAATCACTGTGTAGGGGGTTGTATTCCAGTATGGTTTAGAAGCTGGAGTTGGGAAAAGTTTCACTTGGGTGCTGTTGTCAGGATGTTACCTTTGTACTTTATGTATGTCTGCCTAGGTTTTGTTGTTTGGTCTGAATGTATGCATGTTATTGGGAATAAATGTCGTAGAAGCTTGCATTATTTCCTCAACAGTTCATAAATTTCACCGAGTGGTTTGATATGTGCTACATTTGTTTTGTTGTGTGTGACAGATGGATCAAAGTCTCAAGTTTCACGTCAGAGTCTAAACTACATCCAGGAAATTGGAAATGGTTGGTTTGGAAAGGTGAGAAGTTACATTTTAATACTGTACTGCTCTCTTGAGTTTTACTCCTAACTGACTAGGCTACTGTATTTCCTTTAAAATGGTACTCTTAAAAAAAAAAAAAAAAAGTAATAGCATGAGAAAACCTGGAGTTGAAATTAGATGTTTCCTTGCATGCACTTTTTAGCAGTAGTCACAGCGCTAAGCAGTGCTTCTTTAATTTACGTGTAGTTTCTTACTAGAGTTACTTACTACGCAGACATTCCATTTCTGTGGCTATGAATTAATACATTCCTGTTACTACCAATTCTCTCTAGAAAAAAAACCCCAACCCTTAAGTGATCTTTGCTGGAAAACATGTTTTCTGAAAGTTGATGTGTAGATCAGTTGTCAAGATATATTAAGTATGGGTGTTTAATTATCAAAGCTCTGCATGTATTGAAAAAAAAAAAGCAGAAAATCTTTCTTACAGTGTGTTTTTAGCTCTTGTTTTTCTTTGAATAGATACTTAAAGTTTTTTTCCCCTCTGTTTAAAGACACAATGGTTATCTTTTTTCAGGTTCTGCTAGGAGAGATCTACACTGGCAGTAGTGTAGCAAGGGTGATAGTGAAGGAGTTGAAGGCAAGTGCAGATCCCAAGGAGCAAGAACAGTTTTTAAGAAATGGAGAGCCATATTAGTAAGTAATGTTTCACACTTGGTTAACTTACACACTTCACACTACTTATTAATTATAGGAGTTTCTTTTGTTCAGTGTTACTGCCTCTACTTGCCCTCCTTTATAAGTGAAATTAAAAGTGAAATACAATCCAAAGTGAGCATAAGTTGAGTTTGCTTAGAAATAAAAATAAGGTCTTTGCTTAACTGCGTTTCGTAGTTATTGCTCATGACTGGAGAACACACTTGGTTTGCTTTATCTCATTTTCTTCTATAGGTGTTTGGAGCAAATTCCTGATGTTGCAAACTAACTTTATGTGTAATTACTTGCCCCTGAGAAATAAGGTTTAACTTCTGTACTTGGCTTTCCTGCTAGAAGCAGGAGAACTGGCAACACTTTGTTATCAGATACTCATTAATTTCTTTGGAGTTCCCTTTTTCAAAAAAATTAAATGCAACATCTTAGTAAACTAATTTGTTCAGATAGCTTGCAAGGAGGTTTGTGCACCCCACCTTGCCCTGAGAATCATACTAACTTCGGTCCAGTAGTACTCTACCATTGAGAAATCATTGATCTGACTGGAAATGTCAATGAAACACGATTGTTTGGTGTTCTCTTCGTCTTGTGTTATGCTTGGAGAATACTTGCTACTAGGCCTTTATATACTAGAAAGGAATTTGGTATATTAAAGGGAGTGTAATTTCTCTTCCTGTGTTTTCGGAATAGTGAGAATTCTCTGAAGAGCTAACTGCCACAAGTTAATGGCTTTTGTAGATGACTGGAAAAGGTAGGCATATTGTAGTCCACTAGACATACCTCACTGAGTGGATTACCTTGCCTGAATATGCTACGATGAGTGATCATAGGGAGTTTTCTGTTCTTAATGCTTTCTGATGTCCTAATTATATTTGCATTTAGGTTTAAATTGTTGGCAGTTGTCAGAAGAAGAAATTTTGTGCCTTCTGCTGCATTGGCATAAGTGTTTTTGAAGCAATTTAGAAAAAGTAACTGATCTGGCTGGGAGCTAACCTGGCTACAAAAGGTTTAGCTTTTAGCCAGATCAGTTCCTTGGTATAGTTCACAAACCAGTTGCATGCACTTATTTTTGGTATAAGGGATGGTGGGAGGATGGGTGTGACTTTTCTTGTGGCAGTGCTAGCTTTCATGGGTTTGAGATCTTCTGAGTTTCAGCTGCCTTTAGTGATATGCTGCAGCAATACAAAGGAGATTTAAAGGTGCAAATGGAATCTGTGGCTTTGACTAATTAATTGTACCTTCTGTTTGTGCCGCCCGGGGGGGGGGGGGGGGGGGGGGGGGGGGGGG
>JAVJGJ010000047.1:33089338-33107950 GCA_035590215.1 Microhierax caerulescens | reverse complement strand
TTTTTTGGCCCCCCGGCCCCCCCCCCCCCCCCGTTGTGTGTTGAAACTTCTGGTAGGGATTTCACGATGTTGCATTATACTGCAAATAATGTATAGTGTGATCTTTCTGGCTTTAACTGTATTTTTTCACTCCAGCATTCTTCAGCATCCAAATGTTCTCCAGTGTATTGGGCAATGTGTGGAAGCTATTCCTTATCTCCTAGTTTTTGAGTTCTGTGACTTGGTAAGTACACTTACACAAAAGGCTACAGTTGTTTTTCCATTGGTTTAAATTGTTTGTAGTATATTGCCCTTCACTTGTGAAATGATTCTTTTTCTTTCTGGGGCGTTTTTTGAACACACCGAATTTCACAAGACAGGCTTGCTTGTTTTACCACAAGCGTAATTTTTTGTTTATATTCTTTTCAGTTCATCTTGTAAATTGTAGGTGCTTGTTAATGTTCTGAAGAGGAAAATAGCTTTTTGTTTGTTCTTTGATAACAGAATTACTAGTCTGTCTCAGTCTGCCTACATCATATAGCAGGGAGCTTGGAGGGGAAGGAAGGTCATACGAGGAAACTTTTTGTTGCAGTCCAGTATCACATGCTCACATCACATCCTGAATTCTATTTGCTGTCTGTGCAATCTTAATGTGCTTTTACTACCATTTCCATGAAAATGTTAGTTGAAGAAAATTGAGGAAAGAATTTCCTCCCTGCTGCCTCCCTGCCTCAAGAGTGTGCAAATTTTACCCATGATGTGCGGCTTTGGCCTAAAATACAATTGTGGGCTCACTTGCAGGTTCGGTAGTGTGTATTCTAATGGGTAGAATTTTCAGTATCATCCTGTTGTCATCCTGTTCTCTTCCTGATCTTTTCTGTTAGTGTTCTTCTCTTCCCTACTTCTTATCATTCTTTTTTCCCCTTCCCACCCAAAGGAACAGCCTTATTATGATTCCTGAACACCAGCAGAAATGCTGACAGCACAGCGAAAGGTGTTCTCACTGCTTTCTGCTCTGCTGTCAGTGCCACAAAGGCCACTGAAGATGGGATGGATAGTCACGCAAAAACCTTGCTTAGCCACTGCATTCCTGGGCATGTGTTGGAATTCATGTGAATGTTGTGAGAAAGAGGGTGTTACGCATGTATAGACACTTTGAACTGTGCCCAGTATGCACAGAGTCTCCAGAGACTTAAAATTTGGATGTGGCCGTGGAACCATGGTCTGGAAAGACTTGAGTTGTTTTATTGAAGCATAACACATTTTTAAAAAACAGACAAACCCAGAACTCCAGGTGGCTATCAGAACGTTGGCTCAATAGCTGCTTTTAAAGTTTGTGATCTAGATACCATTCCTCGGAAACAGTCAAGACAAATTAACTCAGAAGTGCATGCATGTTATTAGGAAACAGGTCTTTCAGAACAAAGATAATTTGCATTTATAAAATTCAGTAAGATCTTCTTTTACCAGCTTCACTGCTACTGAATTTTCCTTTAAACTCAGGTGCACAAATATGGTTCTAATTACGTCACTTGCCTCAAGCAATTTAAATGGGTTAACACAAAACTTTTGAGTTTTCTTGAGAAGCATCAGTTAATCTGTGACCTTAAATAACTATCTTTGTCATTACTGCTCTTCCACTCAAATTTATTAGCTGTGGTAAATTAATGAGGCAGAAGTGCTGATAAGATAATTCTTTTCTAAATGGAAAAAATGCCTGAATGTTTTAAGTGACTGATCAAAGTGAAATGTTCTGGTTTTTCTAAGAATTAAAAAGTAGGTGCCTAAGGTTAACCAGATAATGTTTTTTATAGTGTTTCAATATGTAGAAATAGAATATTTCTTACCATTTTTTAAATGTGCTACTCACATTGGAGGTTCTTTAAAAAAATACTCTTGAAAAAGAATGGTGTTTTACAGAGCCTTAACAGATAGGCATCCATATCAGATTTAATTGCTGCCATGTATACTATTTAATCCAACTTCAAATTTGAAGATGGAGTAACTTTTAAAGATTGCCCTACTTTAAGTATACAGGAAAAAAATATTGTTTGATGCCTGATGATTAATGCCAGAAATTTTCATGATCCTGTAGAGTAATCTGGAGAGGATTTTACTTAAGGGGATAAAAGAGATTTTCACTTTAACTGGGGGCACTAAGCTTGACAGCCGAAGTGGTAGTTTTATAAATTTGAATGTAGTTAGGTAATTTCTTTGGAATGGAAGATAAATGTCTGTGCTGATTTCATTTCCAAGTGAATTGGAACTTGTTTTTACAAAATTATGTATTATAGTGAGTTAAATGTGACTTTCACACTGGAAGTCTGGCTCACTTAAAGAGCTCTTACTTGTTAGAGATGAGTAACGCTTCAAGATCGTAGTATTTTATTCATTGTGCACACAAATGTGCAGGGGCTAGGCAGACAAAACAGTGTTCACTTTAACAGTTTTATGCAGATGGAGATAAGTGTGGTAAGTTAGCTCGGTATTGCTGTATGTCACTAATTCTTGTAGTCCCAGGGCCTAGTGTGGGAGGTAGCAGTATCAGAGTGAGGGGAGAGGAGAGACATGAAGAAGGGAGAAATGTGAAGGAAGCCAGACGGCACCATTTGGAATAGAAGGTATGGCTAGATAGCTTTTTTTAGTAGACAGGTTTTTAGTGGAGTGTCAGTAGGCTGATATTCTAGAAGCTGCTTTTTATCACTGTGGCTGGGGTAGCAGTTGCTCACACTTTTCAAGCATTCAGTAAGTGATCTCAAAAGCTGGTAGCTTCTTTTGTACCTTTTTTTTCTGAATTGGGTAGATTGAGTGGTATGGAGGTGCTTCCAAAACACGCAAGAGTCCTGATTCTTCAGCACAGACTGTAGGGGCAGATGCAGTTAAAGTGGTTGACCAAAGGTTCTAGTATCTGTGGTGACTATGCATTGTTCAAATGGGAAGGATGAGAAACGTGTTCTTGTTTTGCTAGCAGTAGCATAACGCTATGCTAAAGCTCTTTGCCTTGCGTTACTGGTGTTGTATATGTATATACAGCAAAGAATAATTTGTTTTAATCCCTTGTACTTATGTGATTAAGAATTTGATGGTTAAGAAAAAAGTGGCAAATCAGCTGTGTTGGATTTGAAATTTAAATATCTTTAGGTGACAAATTTTTTGAAGCTCTTTCAGCAATGTAGACCTCATTTTGCAAGTTTGTCATATTAAGTAATGAAAAACGTGGCTATTCTACTGATGAACGCAGCCTAGAGCGTACAGCAGTTGTTTTCTCTGCACTCCATCAAATTCATAGTCTCACAGCATGTCCCCCTTCTGCAACTTTTCATACTAGGATTTAGAGCCTTTTTAGGGCTGCTTGACCTTGGCTGCTCAGGCAGCCCTGTTGGATTATCAGTTCCCAGGCTCCTTGGCACTTTCAGCAGCACTGAATGTCATGCAGGCTGGCTTACTTGTTTTCTTGGCTGTATAAACTACTTGTACTTTCTGTTACCCGAGATTGCTCGGTTGTATATGCAGTAACTGTATTTGCTAAAATTTAGCCTGTTTTTTAATGTAATCCAAGTTACTCTATGTCCCTGGCTTAGCAGAGCTGGGCAAGAAATGTCAGCGGCACGTAAGTGACTTAAGTTTTTAAATCCTAATTTTCCTTTACCTGTGTTAGGATTGTTTAAAAATGGTAAATATAAAAATAAAGGCTCAATAAATTCTTACACATACACCCCCCAATATTAGTTTGTCTAGTGTGTTGGTGCAGTCTTCTATGAATAGTTAACTGTTCACTGTTAAACATTGTAGAATGATGCCAGGTTAAAAATAGTAGTAGCTGCCTTATAACTTTAATACATTACTCAGCCTGTGTGGCCAGCGTTTTGTCATCATAGCAAATCCCCTAATGAATTGACATAATTTATGAGTAAAGGAAAGTTATTCAAATGTGGAAGTTTTATGTATATTGTAAGCCTGATTTGCCTATCAAATTCTTACAGAAATTCTTCAAGTCTTGCAATTCCCTGAGCAGATGAGATCAGCAGGATGCAGTATTTGCCTGGAATGCCCTGTAGCTTGCTTTAGGGATGTTGCTGTTAGTGGAAGATGCCTGCCTGCAGTGGTTGGTTGTCTCCTCTGTTTGGTCTTTTTCTGATTACTGCCACTTGAAAACATTATCTTCAAATCAACAAAGAATCTTTGCACTGAAAACTTCTTAACCAAAGAGTTCAACAAATCTGTTTGATAGTTAATATTGATATGAGGCAAATAGGTATCTCTGGTGTGTGTTTTTAAAAAAGAAAAAGGGGGTTGACAATTCATGAAAACTTCAGAAAACATGTCTGTTGAGTTCAAAGACTATGCTCTCAGAACTGTTTAATATTTCTTAAATGTACCTACGTCTAAACAACTTTCTGATGGTATAGGTGCTCTATACCATACACCAGTGTCAGGCATTTTAATGGTAGTGACTGCAGGTACTTACACTGTGAAGCAACACTGGAGGGAGGAGGCAGGGAAAGTGTTTTAAGTTGTCTAAGAACTTCAAAAGGGGCGATTATGTGGTATTGTGTGACTTGGCAGGTAGCTTTCCAGCTTGGTAGAAAGTGTTAGTTGACATAATTTGGTAACCTCTTTATACTTTTAAAACCCTACCATCTGTACCTACTGGTTTGAAAAGTCATGTCAGCTATTTGTTTGGGTGCTCATGTGAACCAAATGCAGAATTTGTGCAAACGAGAACTATCAAAGAGTACTGCATGTAAATACGCCCCCGGCTTCTGGCTGCTACAGAGAAAAAGCACAGGAAGACTTGACTTACAGAGATGGCTGCCCTGATCCTGACTAGAACTGAGAAGGATGGGTGGAAAGGCAGAATGTAGTTCTTCTTGTAGTCCCAGGAGAGGAGGGAAGAGGCAGAGTGACAGAGGAAGTTGGAGAGAAAGCAGAGCCTTCCTCAGACATGATTCTTGAGCTTTTTATACTTAGGTGTCTGCACAGTGAATTTTGCAGAACTGTATTTATTCAGATATGTATAACCTTTCATATTTACTGTGTTTAAAAGTCTGTCTTACAAAGGGCTGGGTTTTGGCTCATTAAATAGTATGGGAATAGTATTTGATGTATTGCTACTGTCTGCTTATAGGCAGGGAAGCATCATAGGATAATTCAGGCTAGCCAGGAGCTTAGGAGGTCTCCACTCCAAACTCCTGCCCAAAGCAGTGTCAGCCTGAGGTCAGACCAGATTTCTCAGGGTTTTGTCCAGTTGGATCCTGAAAGCATCCACAGATGGCAACTGTGTAGTCTGTCCGGGCAACCTGGGCTTCTGCTCCAGTGTCCTCATGTGGAAAACTGTTTTCCTTATACGCAGTCTGAACTTTTTGTGTTTCAACTCATGCCTGTTGTCTCTCATCTTCCCTCCGTGCTCCACAGTGAAGAGCCTGGCTCAGTCTTTAAAAACTTCATACATACTGGACAGCTGCTATTAAGGTGCTTCCAAAGTCTTCCTTTCTCCAGGCTGAGTGAACCCAGTTCCCTTAGCCTCTCCTCATGGTGAAGTGCTCTGACCCCATGATTGTCTTGGTGCCCCTCTGCTGAACTTGTTCCAGTTTGTTGTCTGTCTTGTTTTGGGGCTGGACACAGGATCTGAATGTGGTCTGACATGCTGAGTAGAAGGGCATAATACCTTCCCTTGGTCTGCTGGCTACGGTCCTGTTTATGCAGCCCAGGATGCTGCTTGTGGTCTTTGCTGCCAGGGCACATAGGTGAGCAGATGTTCAGCTTGCGGTCTGCCAAGATCCCCAGGTCCCTTACTGCAGAGCTGCTGCCCACCTGGTCAGTCTCAGTTTGTATTGCTGCAAGGGGGTTTTACCTTCCCCAGGTGCTTTTGTCCTTCTGGAGTTTCGAAAGGTTCCTGTTGGACCTTTCTTCCAGCCTGCCCAGGTCCCTCCAGATGGTGGTCCAGCACTTGAGTGTGTGCATTGATTCCCTCAGTTTGGTATAAGCAATGCCCCTTTAAAGCATTATTAAAACCACCTGGTTTATATTTTTAACCTTGATTGTAGCCTTAATTAGAATAGAACGATAAAATGGAACCAGTGTTTCAAGGTGCTGGATTTACTAAAAGTTGTATTTTCTACAAAAATATATGCCTACGTGAATTGTTTAGTAAATAGGGGATGCCACACAGCACTACTGTTACTAATGCATTTAAAAATTAAAAAGTAATTCCTTGGTGCGTTTCAGGCATCCTAGGAACTTAATCCACCTTGTTGTTGTGCTGGTATTCCTGAGGCTGCGCGGTTGGGAACCTGTACATTATGGGCATGTTCTTTGGAACTCTGCTCTAGTAAATCTTCTCTGGCAAGGTAGAATGGGGTGCATGTATTTATATATAATGTTTATACATATATAGGTGAGCCAGTGTGATATTAAAGCTGTAATTGTAAATCAGAAGAATCTTTCAGGAAAGATTTTTATAAAATGTAATGCTGTGGGATGTAAGTATGTAAATGTTGCCTAATTAGTAGCTAAAAACAGGATAAAGAGAATCTAATGAAGGCTTCTACAACACTAAATAGTATTAGAAATTATGCATGCTTTCTCGCAAGGTGGTACAGGTACTTGCAGCATAAGCAGTACATATAAAGCAGGTGAAGATAGAATAGCTGCTTTTAAGTACTGTAGAATCTATTAAAGTTTTTAAAAATTAAAAGGAAGTTGTTTTACACAGGAGTAGTGTCTGCTTTCAAGTAGACTTTGTCCCATTGCTTCTTATTTTATTAAGTAGAACCCAGGTTTGTGACTGTCCAGCCAGTCACCTCCGCTGTCGCTGCACTGTTAGGTTTTAATGCTCCACTTGAACTATTAGAATTGTAAATTGTCATCCTCAATTAACCATGTTAAGGAGGAATGAGATGCTTCAGTTGTAGCTCCCTAATGTACCTGAGCACCAGAGAAAATGGAAATTTAGTGATCTTCAGTCTTTTGTGAATATCAAATCACTTTTTAGCCAGTGCAAAGACTGCCTTTGTGTCTGCTCAGTCTCGAGACTTGAGCTTAGTCTGCTTCCTGGCTCAAGGTTTAGGAACACAGTGGACATGGACAGTTAGAGCCAGAATGTTATGCTGGTGAAATACATTGTGATGTAATATGTTGTGAGGTCTCATTACAAAAATACCCTCTGTAGTAATTTGCTAAACTTACAGAAAGACTATATTTTAAATAACAAAAATATAGGAGTGCTAGGTTAAAAGTCCAGCTGTGAAAGTAGGAACAGTAATGCCATGAGAAACTTCTCTTCTCTTGCTTGGGTTCACTTACTTTTCCTGAATGTTGGACAACTGTTAGTTATTTTCCCTCTATTTCAAAGGTGTTCTCACTCTTTTAAGTAATGTATGGAGTGCTTCTGTGGGCTCATTAATTATGTGTGTGTTACTCAGCTTTGCCTAGGTTTGGTGAAACTGCTGCCGTCATCTCAACTCTTTGACTGGAATGGGGTCTATTACCATGCTTGTTATATCTAAAGTTCCAGTGAGCTGGCAGTGTCTGAAACCTTTGTCTCTGGTTTCTCCCTTCCATCCCCTTGTAAATTCCAGAGAGTCAGCTTTGCTAATTTGGAGCACTTCAAAACTCAATGTAATTTAAAAAGAGAAGCTTATCAAACTGTCTTGTAATGGCAAGTATTATTGTATGACAGGGTTTATGTGGCAGTCTGATCTAGGATGTTAATTATTAAATGATTTGTTTAAAAACCCTTAAAAGGACAATACCATATGCCTTAGATGACTTCTGTAAGAATCCTTATGGAGACGGGAAACTTGAGGAGATTTTGTATTGAGCACAAATATGATTAATCAGTAATGTGGTTAGTTGGTTCTTCATTAAGTATTTCTCAGATTCAACCAATATATAAGGCTGATAAGTATTTTCAACTTCTTTTACAGGGTGACGTAAAAACTTATATCTGCAATGAGCAGGAACATATTAAAGGAGATTCACAAATAATGCTGCTACAGAGAATGGCATGTGAGATTGCTGCTGGACTTGCTGTAATGCATAAACACAATTTTGTGCATAGGTATGCTTTCCAGATAAATTGCTTTTAGTTATGGTGCACTCTAAAATTTATGCAGCTATTTTCATTAAAATCCATGTTGACTGAAGATTGTGTTTAACAAACTTCTGTCTAACTTCCGTATCCTAAGTGATGAAGGTGTGATGCTTAGGAAGATGCTCATTCAGCTGCAGTGGTGTGGCGTTACAGCTCCAGCCTGGCTGGAAGCTGAGCACCTGCTCTTTAGGTTTGAAGCCCACAGAACACAACCTACTGCTAAGCCACTCCAGAAGCTGTAGTTGTTGATTAATTCTGAGCCAAGCTAAATTTGCTTTGTTTATTGTGGGAAGAGGGATGTTAGAATTTTGTTAGAATGAGTCTTATACCTGCTCTGTGGTTTTAATAACTGTAGCAATTAGAACTTCTGTTTTGGTAATCCATTACCTTTGTTACTAAAAATGGGAGGAACCCTGAAACCAAAATGCTGCCTTTCTTATCAGTAAGGGAGAAGCTAGAAGCTGACTTTAGATGAAAAATTGATTGAGGCAGATATTTTCTCACTGAATTATTGTTCATGTAACCTTTTAATCTTCAGTAACAGAGGTAGTCAGATTTAGAAGATTATAATGGGAGAACAATTTTGTTTTAATTGGAGGGGGAAATGCTAGATTTCTTTATTTTTAATTAAGGTTGGCACAGCTGATGCTGAAAAAATGGCAGTAGTTATAAAATGCTGGAGAAAAATGTGTTCATGAAACTAATTGCTCAAAAATATGCCAAGATCATTTTTTTGGGGGCTTTAAATGGAAAGGTGTTAAGGAACTGGAAGATATCAACCTTAGATTTGTAATGACTAAAATATTAAAGCGTACTTGCTCCACAAACATGGTTTACCTGATGAAACTTTGGCTATCACAAGATAGTTTGATTTTATGTTGGATCAGTCTGTTCTTTGCCATAGAAACAGTGCTTGTATCATCCCTTTCAGCAAGCTAGAAATTTGTGCTAGAGCTTATTGGTGCACATCTTGCTACCTAGAGAAAGCAGAGACCTTGTGTTCAGGAAGAAGCTGAACTATCCGACTGAAGTCTCGAAAGGCGTAGATGTAAAATGACAGGAAGACCCTGTGAAAACACCAAAGCCTGGACTCTGGTGGTGGCTGATGGGCAGAGCTATTCCTTTAACCCCTTTAACAATTTCAAATGACTTGAAGGTAGTACCAGTGTACCTGCCAGACTGATTGATCGCTGTTTCTTGTGTTGCAGCAGTATGGCTCCGTAGGTATTAAATGTAACAGTACATTTTCAGTGAAATACAGTTAAACTTGATAATTAATCTGTGGATCTGCAAGATTCTCACTGTAAATGTTTACTTCTAGCAACACTATCCTGATGCTGTCAGAGTAAGTGGTAAAGCTCCAGCATCAGCGATTTTGTTGTTGGTGGTAAATTCAAGCAGCCAAAATTTCTATTTTCTCTTCCAGGATATTTATTTAAATAGTATAAAACAAGTTGGAAAGTTCTGAGACATACCTGAGGGTTACAAATGTGTTTCTGACCTGTGTATTTCGGTGACTCTGGAGGAAAACATTTTCTTACTTCTTTGAAGTAGGAAAGCTGTATGGTTTTCAGACTGTTTGTACATTAGAGACTTCTTTTTTAGCCACACAGAAGCAATCGTGGAGTTCTTTCAGTGCACTTAATTGCCTTGTACCCTTCTGTGAAACTGAGAAGCGAAATATTTGAGCAATTAGTCTGCTGAGCTCTTTGCTGTCACAGCTACAGTTCTGTAGTAAGCACATGGCTTCATTAAACTTGCATAAATTCATGAGTTTGCATGATGGGTTTTCTGAAACAGCTTCTTGGTATTATTACAGCAGCACTGCTGGCTATAAGTACTTGTCTGATTTATGGTGGGAGCTGGAAACGACTTCTGTGTGTATTCAAGAGCTTTTTGATTTGTTTGTTAAAGAACTTTATGAAATACTTTTTCTGATGGTATTTTCCAAGGACTGTCTGTAGTTCTAGTTCATGTGTAATATATGGTTTTGTTATTTAGAGGCACTTAACTGTAGGTGTAAGATGCTACTAGTTGCTTAGTATTATACTGTAAATTAAGTATTTAAACCTGATCTGAATTGTTGATAGTCTGCTTATGACAATTGAAATGCAAGACATGTAGAGATAGGTGTTGAGTAAAGAGGGACCTACATCACTATAGCATGTGAACAGCATAAGTAATCTACATTATAAAATTATTAATAGAATGAAATAATTGCATATAAATTCTGTCATTTGAATGCTTAGGAGTATACTTCACTACTCTGAAGTGACTACATTTTGAACTTTTTATAAAGGACAGTATAATAGTCTAGGGTTTTTTTTCATAAAATCTTTTAAATGCAATTGTCTTGTCACTATGTTTAGTTTTCTTTGATTCCAGAACACAGGTTCTGCTTGGTTTTGTGGCTCTAAACTGATTCTCTTTTGAAAATGTGGAAGGGCCTAAGGGCAATCATATCCTTGTGGCCACAAAACAGATCTTGCCCAATGAGTCTACTGTGAGGAGAGACCCTGTCAGTGTTTGGTTTTTCTGAAAGTGCTACATGTTTCTATAGAACTGTGGTGTCCGCAGTATTCCAGTGAGATACGGGATCAGTTGTTGGCTTGTACGGGTTCTAAAACTTAATGAAAATGTAAGCAACAAAAGAACTGTCTTAACATTTAGTTTGGATCAAAAACATGCTTTTGACATTAATATTTCCAGTTACTGTGGCTGGCTTCGCATTATGAGTTGGTCTTTTGGAAGGCACAGACTGGTTTAATTTTGTTCAAAGAGAATCAGGAAGGTACCTCCAAAGCACACCTTTCTTGTGCCTGGCTTGCTTCAGCCTTTAGGAGGGTGTAGGTCTATGGGATCAGACTACAGTTCATGCAGATAGAATTGTTGGATAAAATCAATGGATAAAAATTGTAGTGTGGATGTTGAATCCGTAGCACTAAATAGTGTCACTTCTGTTAACCCACTTGTTTTAATTTACATTGAAGACTTCTTGGTTTGTTCTCATTGTTTTCTTTTTCAGTGACTTGGCCTTACGGAATTGCTTTCTTACATCAGATTTAAATGTCAAAGTAGGAGATTATGGTATAGGATTCAGTAGGTATAAGGTAAGTTAATATAGTCATGTACTACATTTTTTAAAGGGTTCGGGGCCTAAGGCTATAACAAGCATACTTTAAAGTTATAAACCGATACTAAATTGTCCTTTATTTGAGTAACTGTTGAAGTGTAACTGGGAAATAACTGTAGCAAGCTCATGTAACAGAATAGGTGGTCTTTCTAGAGACAAGTGGAATTCATGCCTGTACAAGGAAGCTTCTGGTTAAATCTGTCAGGTTTTAGGTCCTATGTACAGTAGTCCTAAGATATGCACAAATTCATTTTAATCTTTTAAGAAAGGAAAAATTCTAATTTCTTAATGAAAATGTTCAGAGTATTTAAATGTGATAAAAATCAAGAAAGTGGAAAAAATAAAGTCATTAGTTAAAAATGTTTTTTGAATACTGATCCTTACAACAGTTTTTTTTGTTGTGGTAAGGAGTGAGTGTCTTTCCTCTGTAGCATTATTCTTTACTACTTGGGGAAAATGGGATTAATTTTTTTTAATTCTAATTTTTTGAGTAGGGATAACATAAAACCATGTTAAAGAAACTACTGTCAACTTCTGGAAGTTGATCCAATGTTTGTTGAGTCTTTTTCTGCTTTTTATCAATAATTTAGGAAGATTATATTGAGACAGATGAGAAGAAACTTATTCCTCTTCGATGGACTGCACCTGAGTTAGTAACAAGTTTCCAAGACAGATTGTTATCAGCAGAGCAAAACAGATACAGTAACATATGGTACGTAGCAGCCTTTAAAATAATTTCAATGAGAGATTTGTGAACATATTTTCAAAAGTTACACAAAGGAGTAAATAATATTTATAGTTAAATTGAATATTGGCTTGATACACTGCTTTTTTATTTCATTAGATGTACAATAGGTTCATCTCTACAAACCTGAAACTATATCTTGCTGTAGAAGGATGCTTAGACATCTGTTTAGAGAGCAGTTACGTTTAGAAAAAATGTTTAGCAGAATAGGTGTTTATACTAATAAACATCGTATGTTTGCCAGTTGCCTTCAAATGTTTATAAAGGAAGGAAACAGTAAATTATTTTTCCAGTAATTTAATAGCTGTGGATGACAAGTTGATCCCACTGGAGCCTGATTAAGTTCCATTGGGAGAACCCAAGCATTTTAATTGCTGCAGCATTTGAGGGCTGCAGTAAGCTGTTTGTCTCTGCTACCAGAGAGCTTATAGACAATGGCTGGTGAAAATCCTGATGAACTTTTTTGAAATCACCAAGTTCCATTGGAGTTCTCAAGTCCTAAGAAATGTGGATAATGGAAATTAGGACTTAGACTAACATATCTGAAAATATTGTAGTTAAATTCCTGGGTTTATATTCTAAGTGTATTAAATAGTAAACTAGGTTTTATTTGCTAATCTAAAAGTAGGGTTGCAGAAAGCAAGTGGGATAGATAGATAGAAATAGCCTAAATACTGATTTCCTTGCAGACTTCCTCAGGCCATACTGTTCACCTAAACTACAAGCAGCCAGGGTCTTAAGGTTGCAAACTTGCATTTTGGTGCCTCTATATACAGAGCTGCTTTGAACAGATCTGGATTAGATGACTTCCAGAGACCCCCTTCCAGTCTAAATTATTATAATACATGCAGTCTCAGTTAATTTACATATTGATCAAAGTTGCTCAAAGATCAGCATCAAGGTAAATGACTGAAAATGTGATTAATGATGTATATGATATGTATACAGCACTGAGGAAAGGGGTGGCCTCTGACTACTGCAGGTTAAAAAAGTAATTTTGTGAAAACTGAAACAAAGATTAGTTTTCTAGCAGTTGGACCCGTAACTGCAATTTCTGATGAAAGCTTTTCCTTTTGTTAACTGTAAGGGGTTTTTTATCTTCTCTAAATAGGCGTTTTCTTTTTTTTTTTTTTTTAATGTGTGGGGGTTTCTTCCATAGTTGAATCATTTGAGGCCTGTTGCATTTTGTTGCCTTCATTAGTGTTGCCTTCAAGCAACTTTATTCTTGAGGCTTCTAGTGTTCTGTCAAAATGAGTTAACAGATTCTGCAGTTGTTATAGAGCCGATGGGAGAGTGATACTTGTTCTTGCTAGTTATGCTTTGCACAACCCTTACATTCTTAGAAAGCAACTTTAAAATAGTTGTTGAAACACACAGTCATTTGCTGCTCTTTTTCAGGTCCCTGGGTGTAACATTATGGGAGCTGTTTGAGAATGCTGCTCAGCCTTACTCAGACTTTTCTGACAGGGAGGTCTTAACCCACGTCATAAGGGAGAAGCAGGTTAAGCTCTTCAAGCCACGTCTGGAGCAGCCATACTCTGATAGATGGTAAACTTTAAATGTTTTTATTTATTCTTAAAGCTGCTGCAGTAGTTTCTCAAATTACTCTGTTTTCTTAAATATGTTGAAATCGCTATGTGATATCAAGCTCTTGGCAAACAAACCGTAGATAAAGGGGAGTAAAAGCAGTTGCTATAGATGGAAATTCCTGCCTGTGATATTGTTACTCCTTAGCTTGCTAGGTATCTGTATTTTGTAAGTTCCTTTTCAGTGTGAAACCTATTGAAACATGTTTCTTACTTGTATAGGTATGAAGTTCTGCAGTTCTGCTGGCTACCTCCAGAAAAGAGACCAACAGCAGAAGAAGTGCATAGACTCTTAACTTACCTTCGCATGCAAAGCCAAAGGGACTCAGAGATTGATTTTGAACAGCAGTGGAACGCTCTTAAACCAAACACCTCAAATAGAGAAACAAATAATTCTGCATTTCCAATCTTAGATCACTTCACAGGAGATAGACTTGGCCATGAGATGGAGGAAGTTCTTACTGTAACTGAAACAAGCCAGGGTCTCAGCTTTGAATATATCTGGGAGGCAGCTAAACATGATCATTTTGATGAATGTGGTCATGTGAATCCTGAGGATGCAATGACATACACAAGTATTTTCTTTCCAGTGGAGGTTTTTGAGAGGTCACTTTCAGAGCAAGGGTCAGGAGCACCGGATGGAAGTGGTCAAGAAGCATCGCTTGCTGTCCCTGGGGTGTTACCTGTGTTTGATGCACACAAGCTTTCTGTTGGAAATGACTACTATATCCAATTAGAGGAAAAAGGAAGTGGCTGCAGCATGAATTTTGATAACCAATCAGTTGTCCTAACTACAGAAGTTGATCGTCAAGAAGCTGTACAAGAAAAAAGTTCTCATTTCACAGTTCTCAGGGATCTTGATGTTGAAGAATCTAGCACTGATGGGGACTTCTTCCACTACAATACAGATCCTAAAGAGGAATTTTTGCCTGCTACTGGTAGTCCAGAAAGTCCTTTCCAGAATGTGTTTAATGACATTGACAGATCAGAAGAATTGACAAACAGAAAAATACTTGGTTTTGCTGAAACAAATGATACTCCTAAAGACTTCAGAGCTGCTGTTCTGAATGCAAACACAGATGCTAGAAAGGCAGGAGGCCTTTCTGAGAAGGAGCATTCTAGTCATGCTTCTGAAAACGAAACAGTTTCCCTATGTGAAAATATCTCTAACCAGTCTGACTTGGTAACTTTAGAAGAACTTTCTGATAACTTCTTATTTCTTCAAGAGAAAAACTTATTAACAGGGTTATTGTCTAACAAAACCAGCAGTGATTTTGGGCAGAAACCAGATGTTCTAAAACGTATATTAGAAACCTCAAATAGAAACTCTGTAGAGCCTGAGCCTGTGCTGGCTGAAAATGCACAGGTCTTTTCTTTAATACATGAAAGTCTTAGAACAGTGAAAGATGAAAATTTTAACCCAGTGACAATGAATAAAGATATGAATTCTCAGTCTCACACTGCTGTAGAGATGCAGGCATCCTCTAGTCCATCTGCAGGATGTAAGTCACATGATAAATGTGCAAATCTTCCTTATTTGAAGGATGAGGGAAAACTTAAAAATGTGGAAGTGAACGAAGTTGTGTCCTGTAACACTGATACTGTCTGTCAAGAAGAGCTATCCAATAATGCCAAAAATAATGATGTTGGAAACAATCCGTATTACAACATTGCTGTTGAAACGGATGAGTGTGATGCACAAATAAAGCAGGGAATGCTTTTCAAGCCTGATGAAGTAGCTTTTAATAGAGAAAAATGTAGTGATCAGGAAGATATGAAAAGAAACTTGCAAGATAAGTCTCCCATATTAAAAGATGAATGTTTATTGGAGGAAAGACAAGATACATCAAACAGTTTTGAGAACTGTAAGGATATTCCAGAAGAGATGACCTTAATTTCTGTTGCTACTTCAGACTGTATGAGCCAGGATAGTCTTCTGGATGACAGCCCATCTCCTTTACAAACTGTAGAACAAGCCTTAGAGACACCTGATTCTTTGGATTCTTTAGATGTAAATGAGGTTTTGGAATCTCTGCAGGTTCAAAGTCCTCAGAAACTTTTGCCACCTGATAAACCAGCTGACAGTGGCTATGAAACAGAGAACCTGGAATCTCCAGAGTGGACTTCCCATATCACTGTTGACGATGCTTCTAGTGTAGACGCTGCTCTCTGTGTTGTCAGCGAGAGCAATGTCAGTGCTTTACCTTCTAATCCAGTCATAATCGTTTCAGAAGTAGCAGCTTGTTTAGATGCAGCGAACAGCAATTTTGAAATAACCCCAAAGGTTTTTCTGGGTGGAAATCAAAACTCATATAGAGACTCTGCCTATTTCTCTGATAATGATTCTGAGCCAGATAAAAAAGCAGAAGAGACTGTGAATCTATCAAAAGAGACTGCATGTGTTGTCTCTTCAAATATAGGAGAGGATAATGCTGAAGAGGATTACAGTTCGGAAGAGAGACAGCAGAAGTGTGGTGTAAGGAATTACCAGGATACCAATAATCAAAATGCAAAACTAGAACTAAATCATAACTTAGAGATCCAAGAGATGGATGTAGGGATGCAGGGGTGTCCTGATGAGTGGGCAGAGGCAACTCTGAATTCCCTGGAAATATCGATGGAAAGTAACCTGTCTGAGACTTCCCATAAAACAGTCTCTTGTGTTGGCACTAACACTTCAGAACTTCTTTCACACAGAGACTTGAAGTCTGTGCATAACATACACAGTCATTTAGATCTGAGTAACAGTGAGAAGTCCTTCTATCACATTGAAGGGCAGAAATTGAAAGAGCCAGATATTGAAGGAAAATACCTCGGCAAACTCGGTGTTTCTGGAATGCTGGATTTAGAGGATGGTGATGATGCGGATGAGGAAGATGAAAACAGTGATTCTGAGGATGATATGAGGACTTTTCATATGCATAGTCTGAGTTCTGACAGTGAAGATGAAACTGTTCATCAAGTACCTGAGATACTTACTGACAAGGATGATGGAAAAAATCTGAGAAGCTTGTTGAAACTTCCAAAACCTCTTGATGAAAGGCAACATGAGCATTGGAAAAATGAGAAAAAGGCTGTAACATTCTTTGATGATGTGACAGTCTATTTGTTTGATCAGGTATCCTTTTTTTTTTTTTAATTACTAAGTAAATTTTTTGTTTGTTTGGGTTTTCTTAAACAAGATGTGGTAGACTATCTTAATGTTTGTGGACACACTGTTACGAGCTCACCTTTCTTGTTTTGGCAGGGTTAGATCTTGTTTGTGATGTGGGTTATGTTTTCTTTAAAGAAAAAAAGAAAGCTTTCCTTCGCTAGGTGCGGTTCTGTGCTGCTGGTAGAATAACAGCAATAATTTGAAGTGAAGGAGGGCTTTGCTTTGGGCAGTGTGGGTTGTTAAGTCCTGAATCTCTATTGCTTTTGGACCCTTGACTGCATGCGCTGAATGAAACGGTAGTTTTTAGCGCTGTCTTTCTGATATTTATAATTAATTGAATATATGAGACAGTATTGTGGACCAGATTTGATTAATTCATTTTACCAGAATGTTGTTGTAACTTTATAGAAGCAGTTTATCTGTTTAACAGGTTTGAGGACTTTTTAAATTTAAATGCCTTTATAAAAGGAAAGAAAAAAACACCTGGACAAAAAAAAAACCAACCCACCAAAACCAAACAAAACCCCCAAAAAACCAGACTGCAACCTAAGTCTGAATCTAGTGTTAGTTACTGTTAAGGTAAATTTACCTTAAACCATAATCAATGATGAGAATGCTGTTTAGATGGTAATGCTGCTTTTTATTAATCCTATGATTCAGGTTCAGTGAAAAACTGATCTGCTTATAAAAATTCAAGGTTACCTTTGTTTCCTGATCTGCTTTATCAATTTTTAACTTCTGTAACTTGATACGGAGGGGATTGTATTTTAACATTTTGGCAACTAAACTAGTACAGTGAGTTTAAAAGAACAGTCATATTGTCAAGCTTTGGAAATGTTGCTTATAATGACGCACATAAATATTGGAGTTAATTGTGTTTTGTAATAGAAAACATAGGTAATATATTTGTGTTAGGGCAGCCTGTAGAATAGTAATCCTTCTGTCAGAAAGGAAAAAAATTAGCTGTGTTTAAACTGGTCTTAGTTGTCTTTTATTTATTGTTACATAACTGATAAAATGTTGGCTGCTTCAAATACCAGTCATACAAAGTCTGTCTCTTTATCCTGAAACATGATTAAGGGGTAAAAATACCACAAAAAAACCCCGAAAGTGTTGGGAGATGGGATAAGGCTTTGTTAGAAAAGAAAAGGAAAACCACCTACCTGTGTCAGGCTGATAAAACAACTTCCAATTGAAAACATTACCTTAGCTTTATTCCTACAAATACAAAACCTTTTTATATTGTATATAATACAGAAATAGTGATTTCCTACATGCTTCTTGAATGCATGCATCTGTAAGCATGGATACATTGTGTGTACAAAAGAGTTAAACAAGTTATTTTGTTTCTTTTAGGAAACGCCAACTAAGGAGCTGGGAAACCGTGCAGTGGACCTGAATGGGGAAGACTCTCACAGCACTCCTGTTCCATCTTCAAGTTTTAATTACTTAAACAGATTTGCAAATTCAGAAAGCTCAACAGATGAAGAAGGTACTTGAGTATATTTATATACAGCAGGGGCTGAGACTGAATGATAGTCTTTAATGAAATGTCATTTAAATTGCATGTGATTTGTAAATTCACTGTACCGTAATTGGTTTCAGTTTTGCATCTGAAGTGTACGCTTCAGATAGGCCCGGGTACTGGTGTTACTGGCTATCAGAGCCTCTGGTGTAATACTGGGGGTTTATATATTGAGGTGTCTAGGGTATCTTGAGAGATTAGCCAAACTATGGGCGACAAATGTTTGTGCTTTGCAGGGCTAGAACAGAAAAGCTGCAAGTTTTGTTTTGGGTTAATGCAGTCTTCCAGGGGTTTGCTTTTAAAATTGTACATGACTTTACATTAATGTAAATGGCCTCTTTTTTTTCTTTTTTTTTTTTTCCCCTCCTCCCCCCCCCCCCGGTGGGGGTTTTGAA
>JAVJGJ010000047.1:33054838-33082532 GCA_035590215.1 Microhierax caerulescens | reverse complement strand
GTCGGGTGAGGCAGGGCCTGGTCCCCCAGTGGCTCCTGCTGGCAGCCCCTGGCTCAGCCCGGAGGACAGGCGGTGCCTCTGTTGCCCCCACATACCCTCCTGCAGGTCTTTGCTGTCACCCCTCGGGCCCTAGGCACCTTCTCCGCAGCTGGTGGCAGCGGTAAGTCATGGAGGAGGGACGACAGCCCCAATGGATGGGTGCAGAGGGTGGAATACTTGTTGGTATTTGGCTGTTTGCTCTCTGGTTTCTGTTGACCATCGCAGTCTGTATCTCCTGATCCTCTCTCAGTTTCCATTTCTTCCTTGTGTACCCATGCCATCTCCCTGGGGCTCCCTGAGGGGGTTTCTCTGGGTTACAGTGGTGTGCAGCAGCCTGAAAGCAAACCTCCACCAGCTAAGCACCCTCTTTTCCCACATCATCCCATTTACTTTCCCCTAGCCTGCAGTTTTAAAGGCTACTTTGCTCCCACGGTTTGCTGAAGTTTCCTTTCTCAATTTTTTTTCCAGTTTTCACTGCTGGCTGTTGCTGTGGACTGCCCTCTTTACCAAGTCCTATTTTCCTTTCAAACGGGGCTATTTTCCTTTCAAGCATCAGCTGCTCATTTCTCTGATCTCCTGGACAGTGCTTTTTGCATTGGAGAGGGAAGTTGACTGTTCTCCTTTGTGCCCACCTTTACTTTTCTGTCCTGCAATTACGCATTTTCTGCCAAGTAAGTTAGACTGACTGTCCAGAACAAACACAGTGTTTGGCTTTATTCCTGTTTTCTTGCATAAGATACTCGTGTGTTTCTAGCACTTCTTCAAGGGTCCCACAACACAAGCTATTCCGTACTGCCTCTCTCCACATTCATCACCTGGCTACTACCCTAGCTGAAATACTTGGGGAATTTCTGTCTTTTCTGGCAAGGTTACCTCCCTGGTTGTAAGGAACCCAGGGATGGCCAGGGTACCCTCACAAGTGGAGAACTGAGTCACTGCAAATGCTGAGCAGCTGAAGATGTCTCTAAAGAAATGAGAGAGGAAGTGATATTTACTGCAGCATGCTCAGAAACTGCTCGCCACCTGCTCTGGCTAAGGTTGATGTTCTGTACTGGGATGGTCAAGCTCCTGCGGCTAGGTTTTGAGGGTTTTTTTGTTGGCTCACCAACTCTCTAACTGCTCTTACGTAACAGCATCATCATAAAAATATTTTATTCTTTTTTAGACTGAACTTTTCTATGGCTACATGAACTGGAAGAAAGTGGAAGAAGCATTTTGGAAATAGAGTCTCAGTAACGTTGATCCTTGGTGTTAGAGGCAGGGTTGCTCTGAGGCTGCTGTCTTCAGATGTAGGGTTGGCACAGAATCTGAGCTGAGAGAGGGTAAAATTTCAGTGCTGTCATCTGCCTTGCCAACTTTTGAGGAAGGAACGTTGCTGTGTCTTTTTGGATGACCTGGAGAATAAATACTGCACTGCTGCTGTTCAGCTGGGGGAGAAACTGCAGTTGAGCCCCACTATTACTTAATTGTTGTTGGAAGAGGGAAGTGCTGCTTTGCGTGCGTGTGGCGAGGACTAGCCCAGAATGCAGAAATGCTGTGGGCGAAAATGTGCTGCTGGCTAGGAGTTTCTGAGCTTCTGTATGAGTTAGTGTGTCATGTTGCCCTCTAGTGGACTGCTCAAAAATACAGTGGAAACCTATTATAAAAGGCAATTACCAGGAGGAGTTCAAGGAGAAGTTAATTCCTGAGTAAGACCCTGAGGGTTCTGTCTAATACCCTAAATGTAAGCCTGCATGCATACAATGAAGTGATGTATGGGTTTATAACTTGTGGTGACTAGTGCTGGGAGAAGACAGAAGCATGTGCGATCAAAAACAGAGGCAATGTGTTATTAAACCTAATTGACCATTGTACTCCTGATATTTTTTGAGTTGTGGTTCACTTTTCCCATGGGAAGATCAGCTTGGAGAGCATTTTCTCTTACGTGCAGAGAAGTCTCTCCAGTTTGAGGCCTATTATAAGAGAGGGGTGTCTATTTTTTTCACTTGGCTTCCCATACCTGAGAACACCAGTAGGTGATTCACTGCATCTTTGTTTCAGTGGTTCTGCTCATTTGGCCTCTGCTCCTTGTGTAACCTCTTCCATCTGAAGGAGGATCTGTTCTCTAAAAAAGGATTTTCTCCTCTGTTCATCTGCATAGGTCGTCCTGAGCAATAACATTCACAACTTGAAAGCCAATGATGGTTTTCCAGTAGTGAACAAGTAAACAAATGTATCAAACAAACCTGCATCAGATTACTTGTTCAGCATGGAGTTGTGCAACAGTTAAAGATATTGATGTCATGTTTTTACAGCACATGGATGCTTAATGCCAGTACATCTACCAAAACATGAAGACTAAAACCAAAGGAAAGAAGCAAAGGCATACTGTTGACAAAGAAGCATATTCTGAGGAGTCAGCAATGAGAAAAAAAGAACTGGTGAAATGTTTGCGACACAAAGAAAGCAGGAGTGGGGGAAACAAGGACAGCAGCAAGATCGCTACAGCCAGAGCCAAGCATTCCTGGAGTAATAAGGACAGGCATTTGAGGAGACTGGAAAGCAACGAGCGGGAGAGGCAGAGAATGCACAAGCTCAACAATGCATTCCAGGCTTTGAGAGAGGTCATCCCTCATGTGAGAGCCGAGAATAAACTTTCCAAAATAGAGACACTCACACTGGCCAAAAATTACATTAAATCCTTGACCTCCATTATACTCAATATGTCCAATGGACACTTCCCAGCAGCAGAAGGTATGGGGGGAGCCTGGGGGTCCAAATTGTACCAGCATTGTCAACAGCAACATGGGGATGATGATCATGATGAACATCTACCAAAATATTCTCCATAGATTCAAAGCTTCAGCCAAAACACCTACAGTTAGCTACTATCATCATTCTTTTTCTTTCTTGTGTGATAATACCTGTCAGTACATAGATATTTTAAGAGATTATTTTTGCCTCCAGCTATCCCCCATTTTTTCTTAGAAAGACAAACAGGTAACACTCATGACTATAGCTTGTAAGGCACATTAATAAAATTACCTTAAAAATTTTCAGAGCTTAGTGAATATGTTTGTGTGGTGCATCAGGGTCTGGAAACCTATCCTGTAACACTGTAGCTGAATTAAAAGTAAAGATTTAGTAACTCCTGAAAATTACCCTTGCTGGAAGGGTTGTAAGTTAAGCATGTAAGGCCTATGGCATGTGAGTTCACTAGAGCTTGTTGAGAATCTTGGCTGTAGCGCTGTTCACCAGCCTGTCAGTGACTGTTCTTATGTCTGCTACAGAGGAAATTAAAATTGATGACAACATTTGACTAATTTGATGAGTGAAGTGGTGTGTGTGTGTGTGGGGAATTGGCCACCAAATATGAGTGTTTATCTTGAGTGGTTTGGATCTGCTCTGGTAATTTTGAGCCTTGAAAAGCATAAAACCTTTTAAAGTACTTGTTAATGTAAACATCTACAAAGCTTTCTTAGATTGTAAGCTCTCTAGAGTAAGGACATTTTCTAGTCTGTATTTCCAGAGCATCTAGCCTCATGGAGCTTTTTGCTAGTAGGTGTCTGAGTGCCATTTTAATGCAAATAATAAATAAGAGACAAATGACTTATTTTTGCTAAAACTATGATAAAAATGCTTTGGTATTGGAATAAGTTAGCGATCTATCCAATTACAAATTATTTGCTAATGAAGCTTGTAATGTGATCAGGATTCTTTCTGGGTTAGTGCTAGATTCTGATATTATTAAACACAATAAATGAAGCAGGAACTCTTCAAAAAGGAAAATAAGCTTCTTTTTTTCTCTCCCCTTATTTCCCATCTTACTTTAAAAAGTTTTATGTCACTGAGGTACCCTCATTTCATCTTGTATTCTCATACCTGGAGATCAAGCTGAGGTGCCGATGCTGGAGCTGCTGCCTGTGGAGCCCCTGTGTAACAGCCCTTCCTACCTACATCCCTGGCATCCTGCACTGGCAGGACTGCTGTTGCTCTGTGGAGTGGGTAGCAAAGGTGTAGAATCTGACATCTCATGTGCTGGCGGGATTGATAGTCCTATGTGGCATGGTCCTCCCTGCACAGCAGGGTCATCCAAGGAGCGGTGGCTGGTCCATCACAGGAGGGTGATGGTTCATAACAAGGTATTTATTTTACTCCAGCAGGGCTGATCATGTGACAGTTTCATTCAGACTAAAAGGTAAGATTTTCCAGACAGGCGTAAGGGCTGCAAGTTATTTTTCTTCATGGCAGTATCCAGAGCTATGATGTAGAATAATGTAATATTTTATATGTGTGATTGCTTTATTGAAGAAATTATTTGCATCCTGACTTGACTTGGGATTTTCTTAGTTTATATAACTAACACGTTAGTATATGTTGGCATTCCATTTGATATCAGTAAAGCTATTTTCTCACTAAAATAGTTGTGATTAGTCCTCAAAGTATGCAAGTGCTAATGAAGGTATCACCCAGTGTCTTTTAAGATTTGACTTGCTGTAACAGTGCTCTGCCTTGCTTCATTCAATAGCTGCTCCTTATTGGTAAAGCCCTTACTGTATTTGTGTGTTACCTGATTATAACAGGAGAAATCAGTATCACTGAGGCATTTTTTTTTAGTTGTTTCAGTTACTCCCTTGCCCGCAGAGGTGCTGGGTTGGTGATGGAGGCACAGAGGGCCGCAGGCAGGTGTGGGTGCGAGGCGTGGTGGGTGTGCGGGGCCTGGGGTGCCTGGCCATGCTGTGTGGACTAAATGGCTTTAGGTATCAAAGTGCATTAATCGGATCCATGCAACTTCGCAGGTTACGCTGCGCCCGTGCTGCGGCGGTGCTGGGGAGCGGCGGGCAGCGGAGGCGGTCGCTTTCTGCTGCGTCCTTGTCCCGCTTGCAGTCCCCGGACGCTGGGGAATGACCCGGGCCCCGGCGCAGAGCCGGGGGGACCCTCCAAGCCTCGGACGAGCGGCTCCGGGCAGGTCGCGCCGCCAGAAGAAAGGGCACGGTGGAGGCCCCGCGAGGTGGCCGCCGGTGGGCTGCCCCGGCTCTGGGGACGGTTGTGGTGAGGTACGCGGGAGGGGCGCGGTGAGGCCGGCTGTGGCGAGGTACACGGGAAGGGGCGCGGGAGGCGCTTGGCGGGACGCCGCTGTGCTGCAAGCGAGCGAGCACCGGGCAGCAGCACTGAGGGGCCGCGGCCGTGAGGCGTTTTGGCGGGCTCGTCCTCTAGCGAGAGGAGCTGAGGGGCCGCGGCCGTGAGGCATTTTGGCAGGCTTGTCCTCTCGTGAGAGAAGCTGAGAGCAGAGCGGCAAAGCTGCGCGGTGCCCTTCCGCGCTGCGGCTTCCACCATAGCGCCGGCGCGGCCTGGCACCGTCGGCTGGCCTTGCTGCTGGGAGAGGCCGCCGGCGAGAGGGAGGGATAGGCGCTGGGGCTGAGTGGCAAGCCCCGGAGAGGCTCGGCAGCCCCGCTGAGGACAGCTTGGAGCCAGTGTAAAGGCCCCACAGGGCTGGAGACCGGACACCGTGTCGCGGCAGGGACCTCCACCTCAGGGGGAGGACGCTGCAGCCCGGGTGTGGGCTGTGGATAGAGCCTGGGGCCTCCGCCGCGGGCTGCAGCAGCCGTGGCCTCAAACACCAGCGGCAGCTGCTTGTGGTGGAGCCTCTGTCCTCGAGGTGTTCGGGCGTTGACTAGGTGCGGCTGGGCGCCACCTGGCTGTGTTAGCCCCGCAGGGGCTGGGCCAGGTGGCTTCCTCAGGGCCATCCAGCCTGGATTCTGTGGTTCTGTCTGTTACACAGTGACGACTAAGCATCTATAGATAAGTTCTTTTTTTTGTACGGTTCTTTAAAGGTCATTAGTCTACAAGAACAGTGCGTTATAAGGTCATATGTAGGTTTATACTATAAGGTTTATATTAAATGTCATGCCTGCAATGTTTTTATGGGATAGATGGGTTTAAATTGCTATTTGGTTACTTAGCAGAGGATGGAAACCAATAAGTTTGAAAAACTTTGAACAGTACCATTGGTGAAGAATTGCACATCACTTTGAGAACCAATTGCACTGATGTTACTGTTACAAATATAGAGTTCAAATGCTTGTGGCAGTGTATTTCTGACAGGACTTCCTGCAAACAGACGCATTTCAAATAGGAAGCTCCGGATGGCACGTAACACCTAGCTCTAAGTATGGTAGCAGAGGAGACGTGAGGGTTACCCCTTCTCTGAAGGCAGCCATCCCCAGTGAATAGTTGGGCACAGGACATGGCGTGTTTTAATGGAATGGCAACTGCTAGTTCCACAATGTACTTCGCTACAAAGTGCTGCATTTCTTGAACATGTCAAAAGGCATTTCATAAGAAGCATTTTTTTCTGATAAATTACTTTTATTTTTTAAAACTGCTTCAATTTAAAGTCACTTTTCCTTATTTTAACTAGCCACAACAATGACATTACATTTTTAAATTAAATAAATAGATTTCTAAATAATAGTTTCAGAAGGCAAATATTTAGTACTCAAGCATAAACAACTTATAATTTATCTCTTGTTCACTTAAACCCAGCTTTTTACAGTAAAGCAAGTGAAACTTGGCAATGTAGGGAAAAACGTAAATTATAAAGCTTATTGTATGAAATCAGTTTGATTGTTGGATATGTAAACCCTATTAAAATATCTTTCATACAATGCAGAGAAAATACAGTCCTAATAATTATCCACAAATACATGTAATAAAGTTATTTATTTGGACAAGATACTGTGCAAGTAATGCAAAACTTATTATGGTAATTAATGCAAACATGTTATTTATGGTAATCCCACAATGTATGTATAAACCAGAAATCTCTAATCACATACTGGAAAGATCAACAGTTTCTTTTAAACAGTAAAGCATCTTGAATCTTCTTTCACATTTGTACTTGGAAACAGTGCTCCCTTGGCATTAAAATGCCAAATGTATTCCTTAAATACGTGCAAACATGTTTTACTTCTACAAATACAGTACTGAGACCACACCACACTGCTCATCATATAAAAATAACTTCATATACAGTCACACACAGAGAGGAAAAATGAATGTAAACTGCTGCCAGGGGAAAAACATAGTGCTTTCCTGAAGCTACTGGGAGAGGCTTTTTCAGCACAAGGACTGGATTTCAAATAAGAATTTCACATCACAGTCCAATTATGATAAGTAAGACAGGAAAAAAAGCTTTTTTTGAGAATAAAAAGTGGTTTCTTGTTGAAAGAAGGGATGAATCAATTGTGTATTAAAAACAAAGAGCAGAGCTTCATTCTGAACCCATGTTAGTATACGTTGGTAAATTCCACTTGATATCATTAAAGCTGTTTTGCACTCCTACCACTGTGAAGTCAGAATCTTATTTAAGACCTCCTCTTCTCTTTTAGGCTATGAAAGCAAGATTTGCGATGATTTGGAATGCAGCCTAACTGCTCAAGTGTCTGACGCCTTCCAACCTCATTAGGTAGGCATCTGTATACTTAAGTTATTGTGGTTCCAGTTAAGATGAAACATGATTTATCACCATTTGGGTGGACAATTTAGAATGAAGCTTTGTCATTTAGACTGAATAGGACTGTGCTCTCTACACAGTCCTGCTGAAACCAGTGGTTCCATTCTTGATTAAGATATTGCTCATTATGAGCAAAAATTGGCCCTTACTGATAGCTGCACCCTAAGCTGAGCTGTATACAATTTAATGTTGCTGATGGGAGCAAGACCCAAGCAAGGTGCACATGCTGATATAAGCAAGACTCACATGAACAGTTATGTGGATGTGTCAATGCTTGTATAGTCAGGACAGTTATGTTTGCCTGTAATTCATTTAAATTTATACACCTTTACCTCTGCTCAAACATGAATCTGGAGAATAACTTGCAAGGTGTGTGAATATGAAATGTAGGGAAGAGAACTGTAATATTCACAGAAAAATAAGTAAATGTAGTAATCATCTGTAAAAATATTCACATTTGTATGGTTGTATAGCAGCTATGGCAAAGGGTCAGAAATACATTGTGGCTAAAAAGCCTGCCTGCTTTGACAAAGCCAATTAGCTCTACCAAGTCACATTTTACACATGATGTAGTAGATTAAATCAGTATTTAAAATACCCCATTGCAAACTCCAGTTCAGTAAAAAGTATTAGTAGCACAAAAAGGCCATGTTTTTCTCTCCAGGCAATAGACATTTAGTTTCTTTTTAAATTATACTGACTACTGCTCATCTGCAACATGTAGATGGCGACAACTTAACAATTAACAGCATTTCTGTCCAATTCCTGACTTTCACTGACCATCAGAGGGGTTTTAGAGTGTTCTGTTTTCCCTTTACTCTCCTCATCTTCTAAATCCTTTGATACCGCAAGGCTTTCCTCGGAAGTGTCATGCATAGCAACCCTGGATGCTTCAGTTGCGTTTCCTCTGACTGTAATGTGCTCCCACCCACCCTGTAAAAGATTGATAAAGAAATAAAAAAGGAGAAACGTCACCTTTCAAGTACCATATCTAATGCGATGCTTTATGTGCACTACCAGTTTTATATTGTTTACTCATGAGGAAAGTAATCCTGCTCTGGGCTGAATCAGAAAAAAGGCTCCTTGTTAAACAAAGCAAAACACAATGTATCGTCCTGACAGGAAGGTATAGAAGTAGTAAGATTGAGGATTATTTTTATTACAGGGAATTAGGATTATTAGGCGTTTATAATAGAGCCATAGCAGGTTTTCCACCAACTTAAAAGGTGCCAAGACCATGAAATAGTGTTTCTTCAAACATTGAGGGTAATATAGGGAAGGACAGAGAGGAATAATAACCTGCAGACTAGGAAAAATTCCACTCCTTAAAAACAGCAGTTACTTTACTAATTTTTCCATTATAACTTTTTAATTACCTATTTAAAATGAATGCTTATCAAATGCAAATACATTACTTCCTAGCTATAATTGCATAACCTGTAGTATTAACTTAAAAAAGGAACATAAAACTGAAGAACGAAGGTCAGTTTCCTGCAGGTATATGCAAGCTGTAGGAAGCTTGCCAGCTGGAGCAGGACAGCATTTTCCTTTCTACATGTGCCCATGGATATTTGGATACGCAGCTTTTAGGCAGTTTTATGCCCCCAGCACTTACCCCAATACCATAATCCCATGAGAGGCCTTTAGGTTCCATTGGCTGAACACCGGTGCGATGGCAGACTGTCCCACAGCTCAAACTATGACTTCCTTGCACTTTGTCAGCTATCACCCAGACCTCAAGAAAGCAAAGGGAGGCAGTAACATGTGCTCTTGGTGCTGCTCTTCCCAGGTGTGAAAATTCTGTGTCTGTTTGACCTCATCAGACATTAGTCTTGATCTTAAATTGGCCAAAACTGCTCACCCAAACAACCAACTAGATACCAGTGTTATAATTAAAACATTGCCAGATAGTAAGACTTGGCAGGAAAGAGATTAAATATATAGAATAGCCTTGTTAACTGAAAATTAACAAGGCTTTTTACAGCAAAGGGCTGGCTGTATAACTATTTCATTGGCATGACTTTTGTGTTGCTATCAGGATTCTAGCATTTAGACAATCACCTTGCAGAATAAATAAACACAAATAATTCTGAAGAACATTTAATTACAAAAGGATGTTAAGTAACTAATAAATTAACGTTTAAACAAGGAAGCTTAATACACACCTGGTCCAGGGGCCCTACAGACATTTTACGGATATTATTTGAAACATGATCCCACGTAGATCCTTGAGGGTAGCTTGGTGTAATACCTTGCCGGTACCAAAGATTGCCTATAAAATAACCAGCCCTGGTAACAGCTTATCTGCTTTGTATAAAGTGTTAGTAAACAAGATAAGTCAGTAGTTCATGCTTTGTGTTCTGTGGAGATGCATTATGGTTTTGACTAATGTGTTACAGTGAAGAACAATGAAGTTCCTACTTTGGAATTTGTGTTTCTGCAGTTACTCTTTGTAACTTTTCTGGAAAACAGAAAATACTTTGTTCTGGAAAACTTCTCGGGGAAAAGTGTTCATATAAGGAACTATGCAGTAGGGCACTAAAGCAAATGAGATAAACATCTCTGAAGGAGACTGGTGTTGAAGACTCATTTTATTTTACAAAAGGATGCTTCGTAATTTATCTTGCAATGGTGGTGCCATTTCTAGGTTTTGCAGCAACAAAATATTCCTCTTCAGTTTTGTATGTTCTAGGGTTTTGGACAAAATCCTCCAAGAACAGCATAGATGGTGGACAGTTGCTACCTAGGGCACTATCAGTTGTAACAAAAACCAGGTACACCATCTCTTTCAATGTGAATTATTACTCATCTTGAAGCAAGAGTAATTGTCTGTCTTAGCCTCTGCTTTTTAAATCAGTCTGATATAGTGACATGTTTTTTATAACATTGAGAAATAATTTTTAAAGATCCTTACCGTTTTTATCCAACACAAACACAGACGTTCGTCCTACTGAGACTTGTTTTAACTTTTGTTTTTGAGGTGAAGGAATATGGTACCAACAGTCACCTAAAGGTCAGAAATACTTGAGTAAAACGTTGAGAAGACAAAATTATGTATGACAAGCCTTGGAAATGCCTGCAGTTGATACATAACTGAGGAGAAAGCTGTGAATGACATTACACTTAATAGATTCTTACTAGCTTGTTTATAGAAGCAAACACTTTAAATCACGCAAGTGAAGAGCAAATTAACTGCTCTAATTATCAATAAGTATTATTCCTATGCACTGTGTTTTGCACAGCTATTGGAAAGCCCTCTGCAAAACTGACTCATCTTGTTCAGATGTGGCAGTGTAGTAAAGCTTACACAATGTGTAAGATGAAGACTGTGCTCAAAAAGGGCAAGTACTTACCTGCAGGTTTTTTTGGAGACACTGAACCCCGATAGAAGGCAGAACCATCTCTCGCAATAGCCCACACTTGGTAAAATGCTCCAATTGAGATGGAAATAAAGGGCTGATCTGTTCCCACGTGCAGCCAGGACGTTCCCTAACAAATCACGCAAGATGAATTGTAAAACAATGGTTAAAAACTCCATGACAAAATATTGTTGATAATTCCCAAATGGGAAAAACCCTACATAGTGAAAAAGATTCTGAAGAATAATTCTTACATAACTTTACAGCTGAACAGAAACAAGGTCCCTGATTGTCAAAGATATTTGGATATAAAACTCTTTGAAAATAGCTACACCGGACTATAACAGAGCCTTTCTGTTGAAATCACCAGAATTTAGGACCTATATGTCTCTAAATAGCTGGGCTAGAGCCTTCTTTTTTCAAATAATCCCTTGGTTTTGATTACATAGAACAACAGTCTCACAAAAATCAGATATGGAGCTTCAGATTCCAGACACAGTATTCCAGTTCTTGCTGTTGCACTGCCTTTCAGATCTGTGCTATTGTAACTGATTGAACAGCAAGAAAAAAAAATTAAAACCACATTCCTATAGATTTTCAACTTGCAGTTCTTCTCCAAACTCCACTAAGTATAATGTTAGATTCCCCGCCTCTGACCCCCCTTGTAAATACGGTTTAAAATCAGTGCCTATCAACCCTAATTTGGGTTTCAGCATATGTCTATTAGTAGGAAATAACTATTCCTATTGAACTTGCTGGGACTACTTGTTCCTTTCTGCATATTTTACTGGATATTCACTCATTACTTCTGTCACAGTCCATAAAAAAAAGTCAAATCAATAGGTTAGTCCCGGCCCACCGGTCTTCAATAAGCAGCCAGTTCCAGGCCCAGAAAAGTCAAAGGACAAACTCCTAGTGGTATCAGTGGGCATTAGACTGGGACCTTCTTCAGAGAAATTGTATTCCTCAGCAGTTCATTTAAATGGGATATGCATATTATCAACAATTAAAAAAAAAAAAAAAAGGAACTAAGCTTCAGTGCAGAAGGTGGAAGTCAAATGCCTCACAAGAAGACCCACGGGAGCTGAGATAGGTTCCTGCAAGTGACGTGGCACAAACTAAGGTAGATTACGCAAGAGAAGTGCAAGTAAGAACTGTGGGCAGCAAACTCTGTTTCAGTTGATGGACAAGGACCTTCAAATCTGGGACATAAAAGCGAAAAAAAAATAACAAGGTGCTTTGAGAGAGGACACTGTATGTACTTCCACAATTACAAGTATGTCAATAAGGCAGTAAAAACAGGGAGCCTTACAGCTGGATTTTGCTGTGTCACTCCAAGCCTGCAGAGCACGTCTCCTTTGTCACTGATTGCCCACAGTGCTACTGCTTCTTCATCGTCTGCATCTGAACTGGGAATTATGGAGATGTCCCACAGGGTAACAGGAGGCACTTCCAGCCACGGCCCGTTGGTGACTATCTTACATTTTCTGAAGCAGAAAAAACCCACGCCCATCAGAAGTATGTACTTTCTATAACTGAATTTGTTTCCTGGTCCATTGTTGACTTCAGTGCAAACAATCCTGAAATCTTTTCATTAAGTAGGTACAGTAAGTATTAGCATTTTTAATTTCAAAGAGATTTATGACAATCGGTGGTGTTTTGCATCAGGTTTTAACTTTGACATATTACTGACTTCTCAAAGCTTCTGCGTTTTGTTTTTGTTTTTTTTTTTGGAGAAGTTACTTTATAAAACCAAGGCCAACCAAGAAGTCTGCAGCTTGTGCTACATTGATCTCTAGTTCTCTAAAACTCACAGTGGGCAGCAGCTGGATAATGAATATTTGACGCCAGCTGGGAATCCCATTGTGGAACTCCACACCTGGTTCATTCCTGCCTCTGTCTTGGTTAAGGGAATCGTTTTACAATTAGTTTTTTTGGTGGGGCTTGTTAAAAAGTTATGTAGCATCTTGAGGTAGGCAGTGATAAGGCAGCTTTATATTGAAGAGATGGAGGTAGGTCATTCTGGGAATTGGTGTATTTTTTCTGTGGAAACTGCAACAAAGTAGTGCTGTCTATTAAGGAAATTATATTAGATTCTATCATCACAAAAGTAACTTCTGTGTATGAAGAATGTCCTGAAAAACTCGGGACATTCCTCCATGGATTCAGCCCTGATTGTTCCCTATTTGTTTTCAATTTTCAACTGAATTAAAACTGACAGTTTAAAAAAAGAAATATTTAGACTTCAGGGTATTTCTCAAGTTGCCTTTTTTCTTTCAAGTCACCATTTTGACTGATTGGATGTTGTTTGTTTTGTTGCATATCCTGGAACAACAACAGTCTGATGCTTCGGGACCTTCCGTTAAAGATTTTTGTACAAGGGCCAAAGTACTAGCTTTGTAGCATCAGTAACAATGAGTGTACTGTGTAACAATATAGTGTACTGTGACTTAAATAGGGTTGGGATTATCTGTGGCCTAGTACACAGTATGTAGAACTCCTATGTTAAAACTATTAATATAAAAGACATATTCCAGTTGTTACAAGTGACCTAGTATGTACTAATATACCTAGACTCTATTATTCCTTAATCATTTACCATAAGGAGAATCAGATACAGAGAATAACTACCTAGCTGACTTTTATCTACAGATCCCACAAAACACAACCACCTGTAAAGGCTTAAAATTAAAGCCACAATGCTAAAGATCATCAGCTTCTCCATTGCAGACAGGTTATTTACTGCATGTTTCTTTACTAATGCTTTTGTTGATTGGGTGACAAGACTCTTCCCCTCATAACTAAATGAGACTTCTAAAAATGTTTGTTTATATCTTAGTTCCTCACCTTGCCCAGCGCCTCCGTCGGACAAAGTCTTTCATTGTCTTGTGACCATGGTAGGACCTACAAAAACAGATTTAAATAAGTGTTCATGAGGAAGTCAGAGCATCTCCAATGTCCATGCCAGCCTAAGAGCACTGTCTATCTATCTGCCCACCAGATGCGCCTGCTGACTTTAAGACTTGAAACTACAGTTTCCAACTCACCTTGCTGCCCTACTTCCCCAGCAAATTTCAGTGTTAGTGTCCCCACAAAAAGGGAGAAATCAAGACACACTTGTCCCTGTTAAAGCACAGTTAGTGCGCGAAACAGCAAACAAGAAGAAATGAGGACTTAAGTATTGCATTTGCCTACTAGTATTTTAGGTAGAAGAAGGTATTTCCTTACGCTGGAAAGTCTGCTGCATACTGCCATCCTTCTCGATCAGTGCCGCCTGAAGTATTAAAATCAATATACCAATCGGATACCTATTGTCAAAAGAAGACAATAACAAGCACAATAAACACCTAATGTATAATAAAAATAACCTCTTCTGCTATTTCTCTCCACCTTTTAGAGTGCAATGTTGTGCTAGAAACCTTCTAATACTTGCAATATAAATTCCTACAGAGGTTCCCAAGTCTTTTTAATTCAGTTGAAGAGAAAGGGATCAGTGCAGCAGTCGAAATGCTGCTAAACAAAAAATCCCACTCAATGCTTAATGTTCTTTTGACTGTGGAAGATTATTGCTGTTGTATAAATGGGGAAAACAAGGTTAAATATCATGACAAATCCAGGAAGAAAATCTGGGTCACTTGAGCCCAAGTCTTGTATTCTACTTGCTAAGCCTTGCCTTCTTAGTAAAAAGACTTTTAAAACAAAATTTACCCAAGACCACTGCGGAGAAGGAGGCTTGGTATTGATTTTTGTACATTCCTGCAGGCCAGATGCATCGCTCCACATGTATCTGTCTGTGGGCAGACCTCTGTGGTGAAACAGTGTACAAGGAATGCAAGGTCATTTACAACACAGAATTTAAAAGGCAAGGGAAGAAAAGCCTGTTTGTAGCACTTCCTACTTTCATACGCGGAACAGTACTCTGTCATTAATCTCTGTTTTTAGAAATATCATGCAAGTGATGAGGATAGTGGGAAAGAATCTGTACAATTGCTTCCAGTTACACCAAACTTGAGGACCACGTAAACTTTCCTCTGTAGTGTGAAATTCCTCACTACTATTTAAAACTGGAAGGTGGACCCTGCGTTTCTCTGGCATAGACACCCATATATACGAATGCTTTTTCAACTTCTGTTCAAATGTACTATTCAAGGACCCAATGTATTTAGCATAATATGTATACAAATATATAGATCCTAGTAAGAACTTTGCTGTACAGCCCTTATCATGAAAGATGTTGCAAGAAGGCACACTTTGTGCACTCACAAAGCACAAATTTGCAATGTTTTGTTATAAATGCATTTTGAATGGATAATTGCAAATCTGCAAAATTGAGACACACTGCTGTGTCCATCTCAGGTTAACAGTAAATGTTGGAGGATGTTGAAGATACAATAACTGTAATTACTATTCAGAAAAGCTAGAACAAACGCTTTGTTTCATTTGACAGTATTAAAAACCCACAGTAAATAAATACAATAAATGAGTAAATAACCTGCTGCTATATCCAGTGACTGGGTTCCACCGTTGGTTCTCATAAATGTAAATACATTTCACATCTGACTGCGTATAAATGTTATCAGCACTGCTGGCCAGTCCTGTGAGAAATAAACGATTTGGATTAGAGTAAAGCTAAACCTTAAAGATGCTACATTTTAAATTCCAATAGCCACAGTAATATTGCAGAGTCTCTTTATTTCTCACTCCAGCTGAAAACATAAAACTGCAATACCAATTCTTTCCTAACTTGTGGCCTGTTCACTGCATCGCCCTACACGTTTGTAAGGCTAAAGGAAGGACAGCTGCAATAGCTTTAACAGCTGACCCAGTCAGGAAGAGAAGTAAGAAACGTGAACACTGCAGCAACCTACTGTCCTTACCTTGAATGAAGCCACCTCCATATCCGCCAGTATAAACCCAAGCTGTGTGATCATATCCTATGCCCCACACTATGCCTCGGTTATTGCACTCTATCAGTCGAAGATGACCTCCAACTTGACGCCAAAACCTGCCAGAAAAAGGACAGCATGTTACATTTACTCTACACTGCATCCATCAGGAATGTATGCTTTCTCCTCCTACAACTCAACAACCTGAAGGACAGGCAACTTCATATGGTCTTGTTCAACCTCTGTGCAATCTGGAAGTGAAGCCAGTTGCCAACTGAAAGGATTTCCCTCTGAACAACTATCAAAAAACAGATGAAAGGAACCTGTCTGCCACCACTTGGAATTGTCAAGCTTTGAAGTATTTTACTTTGCTTTTATTTTATGGCTTATATATATTTAAACACTAGTTAGGATGGTCTTGCTTGTGTCTACATCGTAGTGGCCATCAACCACCTCAGCTTTAACTTCATCCTCATTTTTTTTTTTTTTACATCTAGGAATTGCCTTTATCTGACAAGAAAACAAATTATTTATATATTTGCTGTGGCGCTTGGTAAAAACAAGGTGTTTTAATTCTTCCTATTTTCTGGGGTTTTACACAGCCAGTTGGCCATGGCACTTGTCTGGAGAAGACTGGGCAAAATAAAGGGATTACAGAGGAGTATTTTAGATATCAGAAAGGCAGGAGATGATCTAGGTCACAGATCCTCCAAACTAAGATGCAAGAGCACATCAGCTTTGTGATTTGCCAGATGTTGCAAGTGCTCTACCCTGAAGGAAAAGGGCTAAAGGTATTATTCAAAGAAGCTTTGTGCAAGTAAGTAACTTGAAACTGGGGGTATTTTTTAAATTGAAGGTTGGCCTTTAACCCACCAGTTCTGAGTCTGGTATGTTTTGTTGCTTGAAGAGTTTGCAGTACTATATTGCTGTAGTTGTAATAGAAACTGTAACAGAGCTGCTCCTGGACTGTAGTGACTATGGAGGACTAAGAATTTCAGATTTCCTTACTCAGATAAAACTGAGAACTGAAATTACATTTCAATGACAGTGATTAGGTTTACTTCTAGTCTAGGCCACCTCTTCATTTACGTAATTATGGCATTAAAGATGCAATCACAAACAAGTGGGATCTCAGTAAGAAAGGCTTTTGAAATCACATGAATAGCTCCAGCACTCAAGAATTAAAATATGATTTGGCAAATTTCTTCACATGCACTCATGAATATGAAGGCAGCCATTAAGCTTGTCATTGACAGATATCTGCAGGGTACTGTACACTCCGACAGTCCATCAAAGTCACGGAACTGACATGGAAGACAGACTTTGCTGGGTGGCATCCCATGCAGAAAGAACAGCTTCTGAAACCTCTTACATTTGATCACATGGCATCAGGAGTGGTCCAGCCTCCAGTTCAGGACTTGGCTCACTAACAAAGATGTCTCCTTTACAAGTAACTGACCAAATGGCATGGTGAGAAGGAGGGCCTTGAATCCGTCTGCTTTCACAACAGGACATGTTCAGCAAAGAGAGCTACAAAACCAGAAGCAGAGAACCAAAAGCTCCATTTACAGTGAGAACAAAAATTTCCATATAGAAGCTTCAGTGTTATAAAACAAAGGTTTTCTTTTGCATGTTCTTGCAAATCAGCAAAGTGAATTTGCAGCTTTTTCTCAAAGGCACTGGAACTCAGTGTTTTAACATTAACACCACAATCACTGGAACCAACGTGGTTTGCAGTATTTGATCATTATGAAGTATCTTTCAGGTTTTCCATTGCTTCAGTGTATATATGCCTGTTTGCCTACACATAAGGCTCTCTACAACAGTGACAACAGATAACAGTTCTACCAATGCAGACAAATAGACTAACTGAATTAAACTCCTAACTCATTTGCAGCCTAATCTATATCTGGAGATAGGAAGGGAAGGAAAAACAGTATTGGTTTTACTGTACAAGACTGCAGCATCAGAAAGCGTGCGAAATCCAGAGGAGATAAGAATCCTCAGGTGCCTGAGTAGGTTTGAACAGACTTTTTAAATACCTAAACTGTGAAAATAAATAAGTAGTCTAGATACTGTAAATGTAATGCTGAGATTTCAGAGGCTAGCTTTTATGGCTTATTTCAGATATCACCCACTTAAAATTAAAAATCCACAGAATTACCCAGTCATGCATTTCTTGCTCCGTTGTGGCTGCCAGGCGGATTGGCCATCGCTGCTTTGTCTTCTCAGGTGTATACAGTGCAAAGGAATGTTTGGCTTCATTCAGAACTTCAACTATAATAGTGACTTCATTCAGGAACACGTGGATATACTAAGACAAGAGAAAAAAATAATTGCAACTGAGGCAAACTCAGATTTACCGTCCTCACAGTAAGCATTTTTGCACTTCAGGACTACGAATAAGGTATTCCTGCCAAGGATAGCAAAGAATCAGTTCTTGGCACAGAAGGGATAGGGCTCAATTCCAGTCCTGCACTACCTCTGATTCCTATTGCCCATATGCATTAACCAAATTTATGAAGACCCTGGCCAGCCAAGCTTGGTCTGTCTTCACAATCAATAACATTTTGAACTTCCAAAAGAATCCTAGTTAGTGCAAAGCTGATAGTTTCAGCAATGTGGATGGTTGCTGACTGGTTATTTCTGACACTGTATTAACATAGCTACAGCTTAGAAAAGCTTGGAATTTGCTATTGCCCTCAGCTACATTTGAATTGGTTCCCAAAACTTGGAACAATAGTGTACCCTAATTTGCCTCCCTTGAGAAAACTGTTTTCCCTTCAAAGGTTTCCCTTTGCCAAATGCAACTCTCTCAAGGGTCTCAAGCTGAACACACCTTTTTCTCCTCATGATACATGTAATAGATGAACAGGATGCTGTCACGCATTCCATCACTCCCAGTGAACTGCTCAAGTGTGACTCGAACATCCATCCATTTATGAGGCTTCCAATTCCTCCACCATTGCAAGGTTCCAGTTTTAACCCAAACTGACTGCAATGCAAACACAAATTTATAGCAGTAAGGAAACCGCATGACTCCATGACTCCCTATCTTTCTCCCAAATAGTATTTTTTGTGACCACAAGAAATGCCTGCTGCAGGTTAGTCTGTACCATATTAGTTAATTCTGACACGGAGTGCACCAGGGTGTTCAGGAAGCTGAAGACAAAATGGAAACTGTCAAAAGTGGATAGAAAGGCGCCGCAATAGCACATGTACACAGTATTAACATTTTACCTCTGCAAGAATGCAGTAACACAGAGATACTAACTGACTCTACTGTGCTCCTGTTGTAAGACAACTTCTGTTTGGACTTTAAAGGCTTTTGATGTAATCTTTTTAAATTTTATTAAACCTGTGGACTTCAACTGCTTTTAATCAAATTAATTCCAGATGTCACTTGGCAATTAGCAATGAAGGGACCAAAAATGTGAATGAATCTGAGAAGAGCCAAGAGGTCATAACAAAGGGAACATCAAGCAAAAGTGCTGCTATTTAAGTGCTGCTATTGATGTTTGCATCATTGTTTTAGTTATGCAAGTTACATTAATCCCTTAATGTTCACAGAGAGGGAAAGTTCACTTACTTGAGTCACTGTTTCAATTAGGAAGCCTCATTTTGTGGTGGAATAATTCATACAATGTTCCACTGTTGCAATGTTTCTCTGTGGATTTGAGGTTTCAGTGTACTCTAATGCTGACCAATGCTTCATTTGGTCCTACACAAAACTATCAGCTCATGTTTTTAGATAAAGATTGCTGCTCCATGTTTGATAAGCTGCTAGCTTCCCACAGGGAGCTCAGACAATGATAATCCAGGAAAGTTGGCATAGACAGAAGTAAGGATAAGAATATAAAGCTGACAGTAAGTTCAGATCAATACCTCAGAAATGTATTATTGATGCCCAGTATTGATAGATGTGTGTAGTAGATAAGAGGTAAGTGTCCTCACTGCTTACTTGCTCAATAGCCTGTTCGTAATGCCTAAAATTCTCCAGTTCCCGCTTTGTCCTTTCACTCAGCTGCTGAAAAATCTGCTTTCGCCATGCTGCTGTCTGTGCTGGAGTGATAGACAGAGAGAGAGATTGTACGGAGGACGACAAACCTACAACAGAACCAAAACCAATAAATTCCAGTAAGCTTTGAATACAGTTCTGTGAAAGGTAAAACATAATGCTGCTTTGAACACTGCACTGAATCAACCCAGTCTAACGTAATTTTTCTAATTATTATACTTTGGAATCAACGTATTACAGCCAAACTTTGTAAATGATGCATAGAAATGGAAGCACTAGATGATTATATAAAGTCTTTCAAAAAGAACAAACTGACATTTTTTCTTAAAGAGCATACAGAATTGTGATTGAGAATTAAGGTTGTGGTGACTGGATAGTACCTGAGGGAACGGTGAACCATTTCAGCGGGCTGTGCAAATCTACCAGACAGCCTCCCCCAGACACCCAGGCCCACAGTGGGTGCTCATCGGCTCCGTACTGTTCTTCAGCTCCCACCGAGAACATGCCAAGGGAGGACAGGCTGGATGTTTCTGCAAAGGTGCTGATGGAGAGGACTGGTTGCTTTTGGGCCTCCTTCAAGTCAATGTTTGTCCACTGCAGTTCTGCAGAAGGATTTGGGTTTCTAGATTTCTGCATTTCAAGATCAGCTTTCTCATTACTAGTGGAAGCCACAGTGGCTTCTCCCTGATGACAGTCCAGAGGATCCACAGTCAAATTTGTACATACTTCTGCTGCCTGATGGCCTGTGCCGTTACCACCACTGCTGGCTGCAGCTCCCAGCAGGGGAGTGTTGGCGAGGTTCACGGGTACACTCGGAAGCTCTGTGTCAGAGGAAGTATCTGCATCACCCTGAATGACCGCATTCGTTTGGTTCTGAATATCATCAGTAAAGAAACAGCCAGCACTGAAGGACAAATAGATAATTAACTATCACTCAAAGCATTATACATTAGCACAGGCCTTAGACCACAGGCATACAGAAATCAGCCTAGCATTTCAGCTTGAGGAGAGAAACAGCAGACTTCTTTTCTAAAGGTCAAACTCTATCGTTAGGGGAAAGAATCTAACACAAATCTGGCAGACCAGTGAAACATGGGAAGATATTTTTCACAGATCTTTTCAAACAATCAGTAGTGTCAGCTGCCTACAACTCTCAAGAAAACACTGAGGCAACGTCACATTTTCTGGATATAAAATAATGAATAGGATTTTTTTAAAACCCATTATTAACTTTATGATTTTTGTCCTAGCTAAAGCAGGCTTCTACTCAGAGCACACTCTGACTCAAACAAGTAGCTTTTGCAGCACTCCCAGCTTCATTGGCATGTCTTGCACAGCCAAGAGGTCAGCAGTCACCGGGGAGTTACTGATTTAACCTCTCTAGGAAAGGAAATGTACAGTGGCACTCAGGAGAAGGATAATTCCTAAGCAGAGTTGACACTCCTTCATGATATTTCAAAGGTAACCTTTTCTCTTGTTAGAGATTAGTTCCGAATAGGGATAGTAAAGCCTGAGAAACACACTTTACTGCCAGCATGCAGTGAATTCCAAAGTGGGAGCTTCAGATTCTACTCCGAGTGCAGCAATTGCTGCTTATTGTGAATTTTTATGGCAAAAAACACAAATGCTTTTTGGCATACATAATGATTAAAGATGCCTTCCCTGCTCCTCCCTGTCTGTACCATTTGAATATAAAGAAGTATCTCCTAGCATTGAAACTCTTGGTGTACAAAGTCTCAAGCAGGTATTTTACTAAGTACCTGAGCAGACTCGTTGAGCTCCCAGTCTGAGATCTGTCACTCTCTCTGCCAGATACAATTGCCTTCCATGTCTTCCCACTGAGTTCACTTGGTGTGACACCTTGACGAAAATAAATTGCTCTGTCATCGCAGCTGATTCCCCAAACCTAGGGAAGGAAAGGGCTTGGTGAAAGAAATGGCACAGAACGCAGATAGATACCAGCTACACAAAAGGTGCAGTGGTGGAAAATTCAGCACAAAAATCTGCTGGACACAGCATTTTCCTTTTGTGTTCTTCCTTAATGTTGATACTGTAGATGCAGTATAAAATTCTGTTCCATCAAGAGAAAACTGGACCCGAATGTGCCATACAAGACATGCTGACTGTTACCTGCTGGTGAAGAAAGCAGCCATGCATTCCTGCCTAGCAGTTCAAGCACATGGACCTCTTGTTCAGCTGTCTGTACTGGCACTACTGACAGACCTCGCCACAAGTGAATACTGCCTGTACAGTATTCACTGTACATAATATCCTCACAACGGGTATACAGATGTCTTACCTGGTTATTTAAGCCTACAGTTACCATCATCATTTCTCCAACCATTTCAATCCAACTTGTCCCACAAGGATTATGTGAGTTCACTCCTCTTCTAAACCACACCTACAACAACAGCAGGAAGTCTAAATTTTGCTCTTTCTGCATTAGCAGGCAAACAGCTGGAATTTAGTTTCTTTAGTGGTAAGTCATAATCTCCAATAACGATATGCCACATTGCCTTAGGAAGTCACTTACCTCCTTGGTTCTTTTTCTTCATCAGGTAAAGATATAATAATTCCCTTAATAGTACCCAGAATCTGGTGATAACTACAGCTAGAACAGCCCTTCTGTGGCAGTTAGTTTCTCTGCCATTGGAAAAATACTGTACATTATTTTTGGTCACTCTGAATACGCTTCTACATAGTGTTCTTATGTTCAAACCCCAGAAGCCAGGCTGATGGAGAGAACAGTCAAAGGGTTCTTCTCAGTAGTACAGCTCTTTAAATTGTCTCCCCTTAGATTAGTTTTTACCAATCCGAAAGTGCCTGTGGGCTGGCTACCTGGAAGAACTTCCACCCATATTTAGCATGTAGTCATATAGTGACAAGCAGCTACTTTAGGAGTTGTTGGCTGAATTACATAATACAGTGTACTTGACTATCTTGTGACAGATATGATGAAAACCATGCTAGCTTATCTACATTTATTATAGTGGTTTTATTTGGCAGATGGAGCAAGCTGGACACAGTCTATTACCATGGCTCAGTTGACATGTAGTAACTCTTAAACCAGAGTAACTCAATTACTTAAAACTGCTATATATGCAAAGAATTCACCTATATTTTTGAATTCAGTATGAGGGGATCTGATTGCAACCAGCACAAGAGCATTCTAGTATATTCTTCAAGACTTTCAAGATTTGCTGTGAGGACCTGGGAGTTGGACTTGATGATCCTTACAGGTCTCTTCCAACTTAAGATATTCTGTAATTCTGAGGTAAAACCCCAGTAAGAAAGTAATCACACATACATGTAACAGATATGCCACTTAATAAATACAAAAAGCTACACTAAAAGGCTGACGAAGAGGGAACAGTTACAGTAGGAAGATAAACAAATAGGATCATATAGAAAATTGTAGATTAAAATATTCCCTATACTGATTTTGATGTAACCTTCAGACCATTTAGAAACAAGACCAAGCAACTAGGAGTGCCTTCAATTTTGATGCTTAATAGCCCTTATTACATACATCCTCACCCACCTACCACATCTGTCTGACTTAGAAATTTAGAAAATTCCTTCTAAGGGAAAAACTGAAGGTATTCCTTAACTTAAATGCAACTATTTATGTATATCAGAAACAATGGTGCATTCCTGTAACAGCAAGGGGAGGCAAAATTCCCCAAACCACAGGGATAGTAAGTCCAAATTACCAATGTTTCCCAGGAAAGTTATGTGCCTGTTTGAGAAAAGCAGAAAGAAAATGGGAATAAAAAACCAGAATCAGAACATGACACCTCTTACTTTTCTATCCTTTGTAACACACCACACCACATCAACACCCACAGAGACGTGCATAATCCCATTTTCAGAGCTTGGAGACTCCACAATACTCCAGGAAATTCCTGCAAGAAACAAAACCCGGAAGGCATTATAAGTTAGTTTTCTATTAAACACTATAAAAATCAAATGGGCTTCCAGCTAAATTTAACAAACTTTACCTTGAGGGTTATTCCTATCGATTCCTTCTCTCACAATAGCTTGCCCTTCCCAAAGAGTTGCCCAAAGGAGGTCATATGGTCCACAGCTGATCTGTACAACTTCACCAGGAGTGGTGATTAAGGACCACATGGAACCTTCTGGATTGTGATGGCAGACGTTTTCTCTGTACCATACCTAGACAAGTTTAAAAAAAACCCAAACAAACAAAACTTAGAAAAATATCACTACAACAATGAAACCCTTGAGACAGACCTGAAGACAAACTGGGCAGAACAGTCCTCCTTTAACAATTGAATTTTTTTACGCAGTGTATGCACTCTGACCTTTAAAGGCATTTTTTTTTATGTTGATCATGCAGTTGAAGCTATTTCCTTATGTACTAAGGGAGAAGGCTTTTGTACAGATTAGCTTTTGTCATGGAAGCAGCTCTGGATTGGGTACAGTAACCTATTGCTACAAGTACTGTGTATATTTCAACATTTAAAAAAACACTTCAGTGTATGTCAGGACATGTTACATAACCAAGAATGAACAAATATATAACACAAAAATGTTACTGTTAGGTGACAGCCTGACCTCACTTTCAAACAGAGCTTGCCGCAATATGGGTAAAAAATTCCATTCTCTGTGCAGCCTTCAGTGACATCCAGCCCATTTGCAAGTCTTGGTCCTACTGTCTGTAAACTTTTCTATAGATCACGGTCAAAATAGAAGGTCAAAAATAGAAAGCATCCTGTGGTAGTCGTATGAGGACTCTAAAACATGACTGCTGAGTGCTAAATCCTCATTTTTAGAAAGACTTTACTTCTCTGGGGACTTTTACTTGGGAAATTAAAGCATTTTACAATGTCAGTCAAGTAAGCCTGTAGAGTTGGGATGTTTGTCACTTACTGCTGGGAAGTATGAGGCATAGGGAATTTTATTTTAAACAATTTAAGCAAGAGTGCTTGCCTCTCCAGGCAGTGCCAAGTGTGACAGAAACCTCAGTCTATCTGTTAAAAGTATTACATTCCTCCCTGTGAGACCACAAATTAGAAATTTTCTAGAAACAAGGGAATGTCAGATACACGGAAGGAAAGTAAAAAGCTAATCTTTACAGCACTGAGCAAAAGAGACTTAGAGTAGGCCTAAAAACAATAACAACAAAAAGAAATATGTATAATTTTCAATAGAAAAGAAAGGGAAAATATTCCAGAGCTGGATTCCATATTGCCAAGTGAGAAGAACATTTTCTGATCAGTAAGTCTTAGAAAACTATTTTGTAAACTCTTTCTCAACTCATTCCTGACTCTCCCCCATGGGGATACGGCACAACGCTTTGCAAGAATCTTTACCAGGTTTTAAGGCTTCTTCTCATTGTCACCTGTGGCAGTCATCACTCTGGGCATTTTTCAGGATGTAAGATGCTACTCAGCCCAAGTTGTTAAGATTCACCTGTTTATAGAGGTTTAAGGCTTCCATAAACCAGCAACCCTATGAGATACTAAGCCTCATCGTTTCCAACACAGGCTGTTACACAACCTAGTCCCAAAGCAGCTTTTACACCTACTGCCAGACGCACAAGCAGCGTATTTTCTTAACGACTGGACACTACCAAACCTGCCTTGCTTTAAAAGCATTTAACCCCTTTTCAGTAGTAATTTACATTAGAAAACTTAGGGAACATGCACATACCCTTCCTTGTAAAGAAACTGCCCATACTGACATACGACCAAGAGGCTCATCAGTGATCTCCCATCCTCCAACTGAGATGTCATTGAAAGGGTCTGGCAACTGATCTGGATCATCATGGGATACAATCTGAAGCAAAGCAAAGCAAGACTGAGAAGAGGAGACACTGCAAACAGACAGGTGGTTTGGCTGGTGGCCTAACTTGTTTCTTGCAGACTGGTTTAGGTATTGCTCACTAAAGCGGCCGAGCATGGAAAGTCTTCCTCTCATTCAAGGCTGCTCTATGCAGAGAGAGGGGAAGCACTGCCAAAGCAGCACAAAGAAGTCTGTATTTCATCCCCTAACTAAAGGAGACTTTTACTCACAGAACTGTGCATGGAGACATTCTTTGAATGGGAAAGCTGGAACAACAGTTTTTAAAGAACAGTTATTCACACAGATAAAGGACACAGCTGGTGAATGACACTAGACAGGTGCCACCTTGAAGGAAGTGTTTTGTCAAACAACCAAAGGGGGTTAAAAAGTTGATTTGAAATTTGCAAAGGAGCAAATTTGCAAAGCATCCACCTCCAACTGCATTCCCATGAGATTTGGCACCTTATTACCACAGTTTACTATGAAAAATCCCAGCCTTCCATTTATGCTTGCAAGAATTAAAAGTTGGAAGTCAAGGAATCCAGGTCCAGCCTGCAGCGTGGAGATAAAAGGCAAACTTCCATGCACTTCTAATTGATTATTTCAGAAGATCAGTTTATTTTATATTTAAAAGAAATTCAGAACCTTCGCCCAGATGTCCCGTGATTTGTATCTCCTGTATCTGATCCACCTCCTGCGTCTGACACAAGAATTCCATTTCTTATCCTTTGTGTAGGTGCTGGGGAAGTCTATGGCATAAGTCCAGCCCTGCAAACAGAGGTTTTCTTGTATGAAAATCAGGACCAAGGAAAGCCTGAAATTTTAACTTGGAGCAATTCTGCACAAAAGTCACTCCTACAAATACAGTGCAAGATACTGTGCACGTCTCAACAGCCCTGATTAACAGATCAGCTAATTCCACGAATGATTTCTGCATCATGTCCAAATTCTTCTGCATGATATACACAGAACAAACAAGACACAGTAAAGCATTTTACTTTCTTTATAGTGAAGCTCTTGAATAACAACGGCATCCAGTTGCCAGCATTTCGTGGCCTGATCAAAAGAAAAAAGCTTCTATAGAAGCTCCTATAGACTTCAAAAGCCTTCAAAGATCATTCCTTGTGTTGTATTATAGTTGAGGTATTGCCCAGAAAGAAGTAGCTACAAAAAGTTAAGTGCCTTTTATTTTTACAGACCTTTTATACTTCTATAAAAGTGTCTTTTATTTTACAGATTAAGAATTCCCAGAATAGATCTCTTTTTGGTATTGTTCACCTACCCCTTTCTCTGTTGGTTCCCCTCCAATATTTTCATCCACATACCAGTCAGACTCCCACTCCCAGTGTGGTGAAGGCAGCGTGAAACTATCAAGCTGCTGATGTTTTAGCCCGCTCACATCACTCCATTGCCAGCGGTCACTGGGGAGTAATTTCTCACAAAAGCCACCAACTGGATTCCAGCGCTGCCAGAAATAGTAAATAAAATATTTTATTGGAGATCATATCATCTCACTGGACATCTACAGGGAGTTATAAATGATACATCTCTTATTTTCTGCAGTAGAAGGGAAATAAATTCCTGAGGTGAACAAGAAAGTGTTCACACTGTAAGCTCCTGTCTAACATAGTCATTGGAGGAAGCTTTTTTAAGTATCAAAGAAGGGCTGACTGCAGAGCTAGTCCCAACCAAGTAATTTTCAGCTACATAAATAGGAACATCTGATGATACACTTTACTACTAACAGTACTTTTTCTTTGGTGATGTATGGCACTATGATACTCCAGCATTAGGATAACACTGTATAGATGTCCTGGGATCCCTAATCTACTCCCCATGAGAAAGATTATTAGTATCTTGCCTGCACTACAAAAATAGCATAGCTTCTGTGCCAGAAATTATGTCAAGATAACTGTATCAGTAAATCTTCCCCCTATCTTACGCTATACCAAGAGAGGGCTTTTTTCCAACTCTGGCTTTAATCAGTCACAGGACAAAGAACTTACTAGGGTTTTTGCCAATACAGCTGTGATTTTTCTCTCTGGGGGGGGGGGGGGGGGGGGGGGGGGGGGGCGGGGGGGGGGGGGGG
>JAVJGJ010000047.1:33017050-33035026 GCA_035590215.1 Microhierax caerulescens | reverse complement strand
AGTTAGTAACTCATTGTGGCAAGAATAATTTGAATCAAATACAAACCCCCCATAGGTAAGCTGGACCAGCGGTCTGGTATGGCACTCTGTCTGTTGAGGTCTCATCGGTGGAGAGTGTCATATCCTTTTGGAGATATAAAGAAATCTATCTATAAAGTTCCATTGTTACCTCATGCGTGGTTCCTTAAACATCACTTTTGCTTCAGTTGGAGAGGAAGATATTACTGATACCACAACTATTGTACAAAGTACTCAGTAAGTGTTAGGCTTTTTTAGTACTTTTAATACTAACAATAGTATCTGTGGGTGACACGCCAGAACCATTGTCCTTTAGAGCATGTGCTGACTGCATCAGTGCACTGAATATGGCAGCTCCATCTGGGAGAAAGGTGGTTTTATCAATTTGGGCAGCACCAGGGATACTTTAAAAGTTTTATTTTAGGCCAGTGTTGATATCTGGACTTGTGATTTGGTGATACAGGTATGGGAATAGGAGCTAAAAGGTACTGGAGAGAGAGGTGAAACTTTTTCCATGTTTGAGGAGGCTTTCCTGAAGTCCTTTGGAGCCGTGGGAGAAAAAGGAGGTACCTGCACCACTGAAACTAACTCTGCAAAATATGTTCCAGCTCTGGGAAAAATGGTTTGATCTAAAGTCCTGGAGAGTTTGTCACTGCTGCAGAGCTGATCTTACTGTTCTTATCTCTCTGAACACACAGCTGTCAGTGTTCGAGAGTAATCTTACATTGTTATGGCAAAATAAAGTACTTGCACTGTTGGGTGGAACTCTGATAGTGCGCATGCTGGACTTGCAAGGAACAGAGGTGATGTTACACCGAGTGTGTAAGGAGTAGCCACAAGGAACAGCATAGGCTACGAAAGTCTTGAGTTCTAGGACATTTGTGTGCCAAGACTAGGGTCTGTATGGTGACTTGAGCATTAGTCTGCATCTTTTAACTTGTCATCTTAAAGGAATGTTATTTGAGGATATGAGATCATAAAACTACTCCTGGGATCAACTGTACCATGACAATACCTTTGTACCAAATATAAAGTAAACTTCTGTTACAAGAACTTTGTAAACAAAAATTAAGTTTGTGAAAGGGAGGGGACTGCTGTTGAACACTTAAGCTGAGCATGAAGTTGCATGAGCAGCAGTATCAAGAGCACTTTGAAAGGCCTTTGGGTTGTGATGGCTGAGGGGAAGGGGAATGGTTCTTAAGTTTAATCAAGTTGTAATGTTTTAGCCAACTGCAGTAAGGAAATGGTCTCTGAGTCTGCATCTTCCTTCACTCTATTTATGTGCAGAATAGATTGTCTGTGAACTGCTTTGTAGGGAAATAACTTGTTGGCCTTGGCACGTTGCTTGTAGCGTGTATTTCGAGGTCACTTAGCTCCGTTTTTGTTGACTTTCACTGTACCAGGGGCTCTAAGAGGAGACATCTTGTTCAAGTGCTTTGCTAAACTCCTTAGTATAGCTGCTCAAACTTCTTAAGTCTGAATACTCAGGCTGGCTTTTCTGTCCATCTTCATTTTTGGGGATGTTTAGACACAGCAGTTCAGAAAGAAGTTACGGAGTGAAATTCAGGTAAATTTCTGCTCACAGAAGTTTGCTGAAACAGAATTTCTCACGTAGGGTGGTCGTTCAGCTGGGACTCAGCTGGAGCCAGATGACATCAATAGCAGATTCTCCTGCAGTTCTAAAGGGACATCAGTTTTTGGAAGTGGAAACTGGGAACACCACTGAAGGTTATTTCAATAGTGATGTGTGTTTGGCCTTTGGCCTTTTCTAGCTACCAGAAATAAACTTGTTAAACAGCTTAGACAGTAGTGTTGCACCTCTGAGCTGTTTTAAGTGACTTAGGAAGTCTGAATGTGAGTAGTTAGCATAGTCCTCTGCATAGTTACTTATATTGGCACCTTCCACAACAAAGTGCTGACATTTGAAGTATTCTTTTGCTGTAAATCTACAGTTGTAAGTTTTAAAGTCCTCCTTATCCTGGAAATTGGTCAGAGCCCTAAATGCCCACTGCACCTAGCCCTCTGCGTGTTAATTATTGACTTGTGCTCTCTGAAGAAAGGTATGCCAGCACATGTGAGAGAATGTGCCTGCAACTGCAGGAACCAAGCATTGCCGAGTTGTGTATGAATTTGAAGTAACAAACTGAAACAAACCTGTTTGCATCTCACTGTCTGCAGGGATTTCAACTTGCTTAGTGAAAAGAGTGAGCTGGATGTTTCACCAGAAACCTTTAACTAGGGTTACACAACATTCTGCCCATTCAAACCTTTCCTCTAAGGAAGAAACTGAGAAAAACTACCAAATCATCAGATCAAAACATTCAGAAAACAAGGATTAATTTTTCTGAAAGAGCTCTAGTGCACATACACTGTGGGAGACTTGAGGTTGAATGGACTGAGAGGGCTCACCCCAGGATAATTGTGGACACTAGGCAGGCAAAACATATGAGGAAAGTATGGCTGCTGCCTGTTGTGAAAGACCTAAAAAGCTGAGAAATGGAGTTGTTTAGTGTGCAATGACCAGTGTAACAACACTGCTATGGTTAAATCTTTAGCACTGTATTGTTCTAGAAGAATCAGTAAATTATTTTAAAAGCAGTCTTCATTTTTATGAGAACAAACTTCAGTGGCACTAAGGTTTAGTTCTAGAAAAATGTATCTTTACCAATACGCAAAAACCTGACCCCAGGAAGGGCTAGCAAGGAGTAAAGTTGGCTACTTGCTTACAGTCTCTGTCCTAAATGTGTGGTCTTTTATACCTGGCGAGGTTGGTTGAGCTAGGATGCAAGCTGTGACTTTCAGATTCTTTAGGGACCAGAGATGGCTCTAGGGGCGCAGGCTTTCACGTTGAAGCTTTCTGAAGTGTGAGTGTGTGTTCCTTGGCGTACCTGCATTAACCAGTATTGGGGGTTGATAGAACTGCTCAGAGCTGTGGTGGCTGTTTTGATCTAAGTACCAGTTGTGAACTGCAGTGGTGGAGAAATGGTTGCTGCCTGGGACTAAACAGCTAGTTTGAATTAAATCTTTTAGGCTTCTTATCTACAGTCTGATCACCTCTGACTTTCCTGGTTTTCTTTTAAGTGTTATGATTCAAACCTTCTGCTGCAAGCTATGAAAAGAAAGAAAGGCCTTTAAAGGAAAGAGGGGAAAAAAAAAAAAAAAGCAAACCTAAAACATCTTTGTACTTTATCTTGTTATATAAAATGGTGGGTTTTTTAGTGACTGCCAGATCACAAAGTGGTAACTTTGGGGTGAACTTGGGTGTCCTTGACTGAGTCTGTTTTCCATTTTTACAGGGTTGGCGTGTTGGAGGACACCTTCACCTGTCTTGGTGTTTTGTGTGCCATTGTATTCTTTCCAATTGGGATTCTGTTCTGTCTTGCACTGAGGCAGAGAAGATGCCCTAATTGTGGGGCAGCTTTTGGCTAAGGGGATGAACATGGATATGCTTATGGAAGCTACAACTGTTAGCATACTCTTTCTAATGTAAATGTCATGTACAATCATTTTATTTGCTTCAGACCTGTTTTGTAAAGTGTGAAGAAATTTAGTCTCTTGCATGTAATTTAAACTTAATCTTTTATGAGCATGTGCATTGCAAAACATGAAAACCCAACTTGTTTTCCATGTTTAGTGGCACCTGTTGAAAACTAAATAAAATTGCTTTTCCTTTTGCAATCCTCAACTTGTGGCTGGATTATTAAGTATGTGAGTAATGTGTATGATAACATGCAGCCTGAAAGTAGAGTTACTAAGCGTAGCTACAAAGGAGGAGAAATATTTGCCAGAATTCTTGTGATTATTTTAAAAAAAGTGCTTATTGAGGAAAGTGTTGGAAGGGCTGTGTGCGCTACTGGTGTGCTAATAGATCCTCTGCTTTCTGAAGGTGCTAGTAAAGGCAAACAATAATAAAAAGTGAGCCTTATTTTAATTAGTGAAGGTTTTGCTTATATATGGACATCTGTGACCTCCAAGGGCTGCAGCAGGGCACTCTGCTCGGGGCAGGTCATAACATGGCAGTGCCACAGCCTCTTGTTTCCAGAGCAAAGATTTTTGCATTTCAGACTACTTAACTCTGACATGGAATTAGTGAAAGGTTATACAGTCCACACTGACTTACCCCTAATATGCTTTAGAAATTGGGCTTAGGTGTAAGTTACAGTTCTGAAAAGTTGGTCTTTCAAAATGGAGTAATGCATATTTATGCAAAGTTTCATAGCAAATGAAGTGTCCTCAGCCTTGAATGTGATAGGGCAGTGTGAGAGGAGACAGATTGAGTGGACTCTACCTCTGCTGCCATCATATGCTCATATACTATTTTTTGATATTAAGTAACTGAAAGGCATTTCACATGACTTGATTTCACTGTTTATAGTGGTGGAAGCAGGCACAGCAAAATGAATTCTCCATGGGAGGCTGTAGGAAGCATGGACATGCATAAAGTAGAATGATTTAGAATAAGGATTAATCGCTGGCAGCAGTCACAATACAGACTTCATGCAGCAGGTGGGAAGCACCACCTGACCTATGTACAGTGGTAAAGCACCCACCGCTGGTGTGGAGTGAGGAGTCAGTTTCTAACATTCCAGGCCAGTTGCTGAGATGGTTCGTCTTCCAGGCAAGCTAGCTCCACTGGAGGTAACAAACTGCAACTCTGCTTGTGACTGAAGTTAAAGCTGTATTTCACTTAACTGTTACTATACTGTGACAGCATTTATGCCAGTGCTGGGCTCCTTAATTAAAAAATCTCAAGCTTGATCTAGTTTTCTTGTGTGGAAAGTTGCAGTAATGGAGTAACTTCAAAGGCGGCTGTTTATATTGGCATTTGAGAAAAAAATCATGGCACTTTTATTATGACTTTTTATAAGACTAAAGTTTGACAACATGTTTTAAAGAAAAGATGATCATTGAATAATGTGTTGACAGTACAGCATTAGACTTAAAACAGGTTTATGTTAACGCTTGAAAATTTGTATCTGAACATTAAGCAAAGCATTACAAATTGTCTATTCTTAAAGGATAAATATTTATTTATAACCTAGGATGTATGTCTTAAACAAAATAATGTAAAATCACTTTATACAGGCAATTCTCTATTCTGGAATAAGGCAGTTGTTACATTGTTCTGTTTGGGAAAAAAAAATACCATCTTTTTTTTAAGTGGCATATGCAGGCTTATATTCTAGAACTTACCATTGCAGTTTCCAAATAATGAATGCCAAAGATTCAGATCTGTGAGCTGTTAAGTTACACTGACTTACTAGAGTATCCAAACTGTCTCCAGTATTTTCACAATTCTTACTACAAAAAAGGCATACTGTGAAATCAAGCCAGTGCTCAAACATTAGCCCAAAGCAATTGCCTCATTACAAGTTTAAAAAAAAAAAAAGCAGAAATTATTCCAGTATGCTTCTATTGTACAGTAATTACATTTTAAATAATTTTTTAGAACAAGTTTAGATAGTAATTGTCATTACTGAAAATGGTGTTTATAAGGAGGAAGGACACATGTATATTATTTATCGAATAATTGGTGCTGATCTGTCATTTGTTACTGTTGGTCTGAGTTTCACAGTTGCAAAAGGATTTTCCCCACTGAAAAGAAATGCATAAAGTTACTAGAAGGCTTGCTGCAACACACAACCAAATTTAAGCCATGCAGTTTCTTCATCCAAGTTGTTAGAAGATCAAGTTACAGTTTTAGACTGAAGGATTCTGTGCAACTCTTAGTGTAACTCAATTTTTCAAACAAGCTTCATATGAAAACTCACCTTGCAGCAATTCAAAATTTGGAAAGTCAATGCCCAGCTACATCTGGACATTAATTTTTTTTTTTTTAAACAGCTCTCAGGTTTTAAAGATTTTTGTTTTTAACTCTCAAAGACATAGTTTAAGTCCTGCTCCCTGTCAAACTACTGGAGAAACACTTTTCTGAGAAGGGCCTATGCCTTGTATTGTGCTTGATGCCACCCTTGAGAGCTATGAGAGCACTTTTAGCTATGTTTTACCAATGCCTAGGAAAGGTCACACAGTAATTTGGGAAGAACAACCTTATTTTCCCTCACAATCAATACAATAATACAAGCCAATATAAAAATTAACATAACTACATTAGTATAAAAGCTTCTAAAAAAATTTACCTTAGAAAAGGTGGTTTTACAATGCCATTCATATCAGGTTTCTGTAAAAGAAAAAGAAAACATTTACACAGATTTACAAAAACATGCTACAGGTGATTTTGCTGTCCTGCTAAGGAAAACAGCATACCATTCAAGCAGGAGAAAATATTTAGCCATTTAGGATAATTGTTGTGTAGTTTAGCTGTGGAGCATAAAATTTTCTCAGAACATCAAAATTGCAAAGTTAAAAAAAAAATGGTGTTAGCATTAACTGGTTGTGGTTTTTTGGTGGTGTCCACTGCCCCCTCAACTCCCCCAGGTTTAAGATCAGTGATCACCTGAGGTCTGGCTGAGCATTTCAGACGTTAACAGAGCAAATGAAGTGTCACTGCAACAGCCATCAACCAAAAGAAAGAGGACAGAGCTACTTGCAGCACAAATGTACCATTCTGTTTCTATAGCATAATTTGTAAACTGCTAGTTGTCACAGCAAAATGCCAAAACTGGGCTTGGAGCAGATCCTAGCGAGTGAACTCAGCCAGCGTATCTTCATATAACGGTAAAGTCCTGCAGGTAAAGGCAGCAGCCAGCACAATGACGTATTGAAATACTAAAAGCCTGCAGTGCGGGCACATTTCTGATACAGAGGGTGTTGTGGGTTTGGTTTTGGTTGGTTGGTTGGTTTACGTTTTTTTATACAAGCTACTGGGTTTAGCTATTGTTGATTTACAAAGTACTAGTTCAGGTATCTCCTGTGACTTCTGTGAGTGGTGGCGGTGAGTAAAGAAAGCAAGCAAACAGCTGATGGCACGTACATATATGATTGGTGTTTGTAGGGCAGTGATACAAAAGGAGGAGTAGTTTTGCCTGGCTGTTGCTGATGGTTCATTGTAACGAAGCTGTCACATGTAAGTGTACGATCTGAACAAAGACTTGGTTTCATAGCTACAGTTTGCACTGTACTTGTACTTCTGTGACAAAACGTACTTCTTTCTTGTGACGTTACAGTAACCCAAAAGATGGCAGTGTCGCTCTGCCACACTGCTACTCCAGGATGCACTGTTTCACTGGGATAAAATGGAGTACTACCCTTTGCAAGCCTTTTGTGCTACATGGAAGTTTAGGCAAATGGTTAATTTCTAGTTTTTTTCCCCTCTAACTTTTCGAAGTAATCATACTGAATGACATATTTTAAACGGCAACCTAATTGTTGCTTTTAATAGGTGTCAGATAAAGTTCAAAGTGAATTTTGAATATACATTCTTGCATGTAGAGCAAGAATATGCAAGTCAGCCTTTGTGTAGCAGCTTGACTTGTACTAATCATTCAGTCTATACAGCTATTTTGTTTTTAATACTTAAAATTTCACTGCTGAACAAAGGGGCTGTAAGCCTTTCCAGGTACACCACCTACTGTACCAGTTGTTCCTAGCTACCGTATTCGTGATACCGTGATGCAGGTGAAGAAATCTATTTAGGACCTTATTCAGTGGAGTTCTTAAGCATGTGCTTGACTTGCGATTCCAATGAAATTACTGGGGTACATCAGTTGTAAATACACTTGGACCTTAAGAATCAGTCCTAATTAGCCCGTAAAATTAATTAGAATGAACAAATGCCTGGATTACATGCTACTTCTTAGTGAACCCCAACCCTCAAAGCGCCATCAACTACTAAATCTTTTTTAGTTGGTAAGTTCTGCATGGTACTGTCCGACGTAGCACAGCATGAACTTAACTTGCAAGAACCATTCCTCATCTTTCCTTCTTGAATTCCTGAACTATTTTTTCTGTGTATTCTGAAACAAAAATAATATGCCCCAATGAACCATTTCCTGCTTCTGCATAAACCACACTGTAAGCGTACTGTTTTGTGTGTATGTAAATTCTGTATGAGTCTACAAACCAGCCTGGTGTGATCTTGAGCTTATTTCCAAAGCCTTGTGGTGGTGTGGGGATTGGTGACTTGCACAGAAGCGGGAAAGACAAGGAAGCTCTGCAACTTTGCAAAAGAATAAAAGTAAATAGTGACTTTGGAGCGAAACACTGGGGTGCAAGTGCAGCGACTCTCCTCTACAGCTCTCTCCCTTACTTTGTATGGTAACAATTAAGAATATAATCATGGGGTCACAGTAAAAAGGTAGCTACTATGAATTATGAGTTACCTCAACAAGAGTAGTCATGATTTTATATTCCAGAATTCCTGATTTATTTTTCTCATCTTGCTTTTCCCTGTGGAAATTTTGAATCTCAAAAGATATTTGTTTTCCACTCCTAAGAGGCTTCCATTCAGCCTTCCAAAGAGAATATGTACTGTTCTAACTAGAATTCTGTCCTTGTCCTGTCAACTCCCTAGACTAGATCTGCCATTCCTCTTCGTTTTCAGTTCAACAAGGACATCTCTCCACAAGCCTTAAGTTTATTCCTAAACCCCCTGAACTAATGCCACAGGACAAACAGAACAACCCTTAAGGCGACTGCTCTTGAGAACTGACTGTGGACAGTTACCACACTAGAGACAGCAGCACAGTGCAGTGATTCTGACAATGGAATGGACTCAATAATTTTTAAACTCTATAGTCAGTCACCTTTTACTTGTCACAGGGCAAAGAACTCACTGTACTGCTTGCTTGGCAACTTCCACAGGCCGATACATCTTTTAACTATTGCGAACATTATTACATTTGAAGGACATGTTGATCCCATAGGTCTCAACTGCTAACCGTACAGTAAGTGAACCAGAGCGTTAAGTCTGACATTACATCATTGTTAAGCCTCATTGCTTCTTTATCCAAAAATGAAAATCACGAATGTGTCAAAATATAGATGCTCGTTTTCATCATAATTTTAGAAGTTCCCAGACACGCAGTTTGAAAAAGTGACTGAACACTAAAATTTAGATGTTATTTCTTGATACTGATTTCATGCATTGAAAAGCTTTATTCCTTACAGAAAAACATTGTGCTAGAAACACATCACTGCACACATTACAGACTTCCTACACAACAAGGTTCATCACCAATAAATAAAACCACGCACTTGAATAGGGCATATTTGGATTCACATTAAAGTATATATATGCTAATATTAGACTCTTCTGACAAAAAAAAAATAAAATCTAATCTTTCAATAGGAGTATGCAAAGGGGGATAAAAATATCCCAAAACATTACTCGTCAGTCTAGTTTAAACAGGGTGAGATCTGTGACTGAGAGGAGAGCTTCACCAAGTCGCAGGACCTGTGAAAGCAACTTTCATCCTTTTTGTTACAAAAGACTTTGCTCCGCTTCTAGTTTTTCATGCATTTTAAGGAACGCAAATTTTTCTGTAATGGGAAGTGGTAGTAGCCCTTTTCCCCCTCCCCGCCAGGGAAAAGATGCTTTGTTTCAATTTCTGCATCTGCAAGAGACATTTTGGCAATAGAGGAGGCTTCTCTTGTGTTGTATCTATAGCTGCTCTTCTGAAATAGCTGTAGAGTGGCTTTACAATGCCAAGTACAACTGCAGGGAACATTTCTGAAAGGGCTGTATAGCTGAACCTCCAGCAATTTCCCCCTTTTTTTTATATTTATAAAATTGGGGTGACTTATTCTAAGAACTAGATACAACTCTATGATCTGATTTCTTTGAAGACACAGTATTCACTTAAGAAAGAAAATTAGTAAGAAGTTTCACTTCCTTTCCTCCCATTTGTTAGAATTCTTTCTTCATGCTTCTGAAATGCAGATAAAAGTTTAAAATTTAGCTGTTACTGACAATTTCTGTTCTTTGTGTCACGCTTGTGTCTTTCCAATGGTAGGGTGTTTTTTCTAGAGTTCTGGAGGGATGTATTGGAAGGTAGTTATATTTTTGTTATTAAGTGAATATTTCTATTTTTACTTACTTTAAATACAGTTCATTCTCTTTGCTTGTCAGTATAACAAAGACTGTTAACCCTCTCCAATGCCTAAGACCTCAAAGTAAAAAACGTAGATACACCTCACATGCTCATAGTGGACTTAAACAGCAGAGGAGGTTTCTTTAAAGACAACCCTTGTTTCGTGATGCCTTTCCATTTTACAGGAGTACCGTTATAAATATTCTGTCATTCTTTGACCTTAAATGGACTCTTTCACCATTAGTCAGTGTGCAACAAACTTTCACCTCCTGTTTTTTAAGTTTCTTTAGTTAAGTTTACTTCCATAAAGTACAAATTTGCAAAAGCCACCTCGGTTTCTACTGTATGATTCCACAGATTACTTAGAAAGCAGAAACATGTGTCAGAAGGACAACCCAGAATTTGTTTAGATATTATATTGATATACAAAATAATTTAGTTGTACCAATAAATAATAACATGTAAATTTTTTAGCTACTGGCAGCTTACTACAAAAATCCTGACTTCTGAGAAGTTTGCTATGGTACCTAGTAATGGAACTTTGCATCTTACCCTAGTACAGTCTCTCAACTGTAGCATTTTTTTATATATATATGTATATATATATATATATATATATATATATATATATCTATCTCCCAACATTTTTTATTTATATATATTATTGTTATATATATTTAATACATATATAGAAACTTTTTTGCCATCAAAATGTGATCTCTTCAAGAGGCTTTTTGAAGAAAGTAAAAAAATTTATCGCTATTAGATACACATCAACAAAATACTTACACAAGCAGCAAGAAGATAACTAGTAATTGCTAAATTTGATTAGATTAGTCTTCATTTTCAATCAGTTTGCTGACTTAATAGCAGAAATGCTAGGTTTGTATGTCATTGTCTATTAATAAAACTGTATTTTCGCTCGGCTGTGTTTTTGCTGAATATAGCCATTAGTACACATACCTCTTAGCAACATCCACAAAACCAACACTAACTTGCACAGGGTTGCATAAAGCATTTCTGAATACAGAGTTTTAAGGTGCTTTAAGTCCCCTGTCCTCCTATAGCTCTAAATCACTTAAGATGATTGGTACTGCTTTCTGTAAAGAGTTTCTTTTCATGTTTGATAGATGCTGTTCTGGGGAAGTTTGCTAAGCAGAGTAAGTCTCCTAGTACTCTTAGTTACATCCCTGAACAATTCTCCCTTCCTATTACTACAGATGGATTGAAATGCCAAGAAAACATGATACTCCTGAAGACAGCTACATCAAAGTCAAGTACAAGTGGGTAAGGTAGAATGTTCCAGGGCCTCATTTAAGAGCTCAGCTAAGTAGGTCAAGAAAAGTAAGCAGGGCAGAACATTGGGATTCATGGTATTGATTACTTACCGGACCTGCATTTTCTGGTCTGTCGGTTGCTGTTTTAACAGTAGTACCTTTGGAAGACTCCACTCTTTTATCTGTTTGCAAAGACCCCAGATAATCTGGCGGTGGGAGGACAACGTCACCTTTCTCCACAAGATTTACAGAACTAATACTTCGAATTGGTGCAGGGCTGCAAGACAGGACCCAACAAATAACATTTTCAGTTCCTATGATACATCCCTCTCACTTAACCTCTAGCAATAACCAGGAAAGCAGAAAAGAGCATAAGCTGAAAGTTAATAACGGCATACAATCCCATTGATGTCAGCGGGACTCTCAATTAAAATTGGGCTGAAGCTAGTTCTTGGGTCTTTGTGTAACCATTAAAACATGTTAATGTAATCAAGGCATAACACTGTAGGCTGTTAGGAAGTATTTACTGTATATGTTACTGAACAACAAAGAACGTGAGCAGAAAAAAAATTTTTAAAATAAATGTTAAGAAAAGATATGGGCATTTCTGCAAGTCACCCAAAATGTTACCTTGGCACTGGGACAAACGCTTTTTCTTCTGCTGGTTCTTCTAGTGGTCTAGTATATGACGATGGAAACCATCCTTTTCTGTAATGGGAAAGTTTTTTGATTTTATATTATATAAAATTGGAAAGATCTTTCAAAAGACAGTGAACCACACAGTAGACTCAAACTGAGATTTAACTTTTAAAGACCCGGTTTCTGATGATACCAAATGAGTGCACAAAACCTCCCTAAAAAAGCGCATTGAATTACCTTACAGAAGGACTCCACGTCCCCAGTCAGTGACAGCCAGCAAAAAAAGTGGAAAACCATTTACTAGTATCTTCTAACAAAATCTTGTGAGACATGTTTTCCCTTCATGTTCAAATTGGATAATACATTGATTATCTTACACTTTAGTTGCGTCATGTTCCCCATAAAGCCAGCCGTCCTTTTCTTCAGCTACAAGGAGCGTGATTATATCCCCCTGTGCAAAGCTAAGCAACGTCTTGTTACTTCCAGCAGTATGTGGGAAGATTGTCTTTACTTTTTGCCTTTTCATTATATTTAGCCCCGTGGCAACAGAAGTTGAACGTGATAAACTGGCATCATCTGAATTCTCTGTCAAAAAAGGAAACCCAAAGTAAATGAAAGCAAAACTAGCCACAGACTAACAATTAAATACAATTAGTGGTCTGACAGGAAAAAAAAAAATAATAGAGGAATACTCAAGTGCAAGCCAAGTTCTGAGACTTTATACTGCTTTGGTTTCCACTTAGACACCTCTCAGTTATCTGCCAATGTTTCTTATCACCATGAAGTTCTTAATAGCATGTGCATTTATATACACATTCACCCACCCCCATCACAAAGTTGAACCAGAGATAAAAAGTTATGTAAGTTTTAGCTTGCTACTTCTTTCTTATTTTGGCATGAAACATGCCACACGTTCACAGTCGTAAAAGACCTTTGAAAATTTTCCTTTTAAAAAACCAGAGAAGTCCAAGATTTCATTTTCAAATGTGCCTAGCACTCAACTTCAACTAAATCAATGACAGTTGCAGATACTTGGCACTTCACAGACACCAGATGTTTACCAGAAGACAACGTAAAGGAGATCTCAAAATTGTACGGTATTTGACCAGTACAATACATTGTAAATGTGTTTTTAAGGAAGAAATGCTGGAATTGCTATTATCACACTGAAGAGTCCTGCATTTCTTATGTTGTGACCTAGGTTTAGTTCTTTCCCTTCCTTCCATATAGCAGAGAAAGTAAAAATAAAAAACCCCCAAAATAATCTTACATTTCAGGAAAGAAATACAAGACACTGCTTGTTTTGTCCCATGTGCATTCTTCCCTAACTGCTAAATGCCCTTAAAGGAAATGAAAGCAAGACTGTAATAGTTTATGTTTATTTATGTGCACTGGAATACATCACTCAGGTGTATCTTGTTCAAAATTACAGAATGTATTCTCCTGATAAGACCGGAAGTCATAACAGCAGTTAACCTGGGTTAATCAGGGACACACAGAAAGTGATTAAAACAGAATCTACCTATCTTGGCCTGCATTTTACTGCAAACAATTCTTCTCTTCTTATAATGCATACTTCTCCTGCTAGGTAACTTACATTAGTATTACGTAAAGACCATTTTCTGCTCCTCTGTGTGTCCTGGAATTCACATCAGAGTAATCACAAAGTCTCAAGATAATTTTGAACACTACAGTATGTCATTTACCCTTACATAATTTGCAACAAAGTGACACTCACCTGCTGAATTACTTAGTTTTTCAGCCGATGTCTTCGGAACCGTTGCAGGATTGTTAAACATATCAACTAGTGGACTAGTGTACGCCCTACCTGTAGGAGCAGGGGGCACCTTTGATGCGTTTTCATGATGAGGATAAAAATTATTTCCAATCTAGAGTCACAGAAACAACAGTATCACAATCCTGAGGAGCCAGTGACAACTAACTTGCAACACTGAATTCTAGAAAGCAATGCTTAAATACTCCCAAATGATACATATTTAGACCCATCAGAAAGTTTTCATGTTCCTATGAAATTGCTGGTAAAATAGTCTGTAAGAGGCCTCTGTCCCTTGATAAGTGTCCCTTGATTCGTTGGTGGAAATGCTGATAGCCTTTTTTACCACAAATAGCACAGTTACACCTAGATAATCTCCAGATTTTTTTTTTTGAGACCTTTACTAATATAATTTAGAAATTCAACAACTATTGGTGACACAACATACAAATAGGCAGAATTCAGAATTTAAGCTGTACTCTAATAAGCTAATAAGAATCACAGATGGAAGAAAGAAAAAGAATAGAAAATAATATTTTAAGTTTATATTGAACTAAGTATGTAATTACTATTACTTACAGATAAGAACATAAGAAATCGAATGGTTAGAACAAAAGTAGTCCTGAGGCTGGGCTCTGCAGGAAAAGTCCTTGGCACCCAGCTGAAAACTGAGCCTTGTGTGGGTATGTGTTTCTGCCTCCTATACTGTGTATTCTTCCAGTAGCAAAGCTTCAGCTTAAGGATTCTGCTTTCATACCCAAGCCCAGTATATTCCAGCTGCAGTATGTTACAGACTTGATCCCAAATGCTTATGTACAAAAGAAGCCAGTGAAACCACCCTACTCCCATTTGAGAGGGAGAACCTCCAACTGCTAAAGAACAACGTACCGTGGTATTTCTCTCTATCATTGGTGAAGGCTGTGGAGTTCCTGACACTGGAGTGGAACCAGGTGTCCTTATTTCATCTATCATCATTCTGACTTTTTCGGGTACTTTGGTGGCATCACTACAAATATCCTGCCACCCAGGCAGCTTGGATTTCAGGAAGTCCGCACACTGCATCCAAGTTCAAAAAGGTACTTGTCAAAGATAGGTTTTTTCATAAAATTGCATGGACCTACTTATTAGTTTTCATTACACCAAAATGGTAATTTCATTACAGCAAAATGAAAGTCTTTCTGAAAATTTTTCTAAGTAATATCTCTCTGAAACATATTCTAGAAAGAAACTGTCCTTTTTCAGTGTCAGATACTAGAAATACCTGATCAGTCCAGACATTCTTCTCTTAATACATGATTCTAAAAAAGTCACAGTAACCGTTTATTGTTGCTACAATATATTTAAGAGAATACTGCATTATAAACATTTTCTATGAACTGATCACAACACTTGCCTGGCACTACAGTGTTCCTTAGCTATTTATGGCAGTCTGATCTATGTACTGCAGTAGACACTTAAGATCTCCTATATGATTAAATTTCAGGAGTTTCATTTCTGTTTACGTTTGTGCCACTGACCTGAATGTGATAGAAGTGCATGTGCTGGGTAAAGCTGCAGTGCTTGTCAACCAGGAAACAGAATCTTCTTTTTTCTTCAAGAAGAGCTTCTCTGCAGCCTTCTGCAATAAATCTCTGAATATCACTCTGCCGAGAGCTCACGGTTTCCAAATACTAAGGAAAAAAAAGAAGAAAATTACATACGGTATCTGTATTTTATTTCATACTATATCCAATTACCAAAGCAAACTCCAAGAGCCTTAGAAAAGGCTTTGGAAAAGGCAGGCTGGCGTAGAGTGACTCTGCTTCCAAGTCTTTCTCTTTTCCTGCACACACTTAACTTCCCTAATTTCATCAGGTAAATGTATATTCTTATTACAGGCAATCAATAATCTGTTAGGGGGCGGGGGAAGCAAAACAAGAAACAGTCTTTGAGCCTCTAAATAAACTGCTGCAGTAAATAAGAATATGACATCAAAGCAGCAACTGTGCTGAGCAATTTTAAGACTACAGGTCTTCCAATTAGACTAATTACCTTCATCTGTTCCATAGCAGTTACATTTACTCTCACAAAGCTATCATGAAATTCTACTTCATTTCAGAGGGGAAAAAGAATTATTACAAAGACTAAGATATATTTATCTGAGGTTATGAGGATTGATGGCTAAACTGTGATTAAATGCTAACTAATCCTTGAATTCTCAGTCCAATACCTTAAAAAAAGAACTGTTATGAACATAAGTTAAAAGGTAGTATAAAATAGGAGCTAGTACTATTTATGTTTGCTGTACTGTGTAACAAACAAAGCTTTCTCTGAAAAGAAAATAAAAATAGAAAAATATGGAGGAAAGAAATACGTAAGCTAGAACAAAGTATTGCGCAAATACAAAGATCAATGGCAAGGATTTTCTGAGAGACACATGACAACCAGAATATGACTTACTAATTTAAAACAGTTTGTCTTCATTGCCTTGCCATTTCTTACTTTGCCTCAAGATGACATTGCTGTTCTAGGATCAGTAGGAAAGGTAATAATAAGTGGTAAAAGAAGTTGGTATTTGTCTACTTAGGGAAATTCCTTTATAGCAAATTATTACTGAATTTGCATAGCATAGCTGACTCCCTGTGCAAACCTCTGCATAATAGTGCAGTTACAGGGGTACTTAAAAAAAAATAATCAAGTAGTGGTCCAGGGATGAAACCTAGAAACTGAAGCAGAAGTCTCTGTACATTTACAGCAGAGCAGTCCAGAGATGAATTTAAACTGGAATACATACTCAAGGAGTGCCTTTAATATAAACCAACGCTGATGAACCAAAAAAGCATGTTCTTTGAAACTGCAGAGTTTAACTGCTGCCAAACAACTTACAGAGGAGTTATGTGTATTAACTAATAACATCACATATACAAAAATTGTGGTAAGCTTCAGAAGTCAAGTTCTAAAACAGACTCAGATGTGGCCTATAATAGCTTAACATTTTCTGTTGACCACTTCTTATACAAAGAAAGAAACAAGTAAGAGACAATACACTGACCTCCATTTCTTTGTGTTCATACTTCATTACATTTCGTGCTCCTTGGCTTTTCCTTCTGATTTTTTTCAGCTCAGCCTGAGACTTCTCTAAAGAATCTAGTTTGCTTCTGTGCTCAGTTTGGTACCTCTTTAAAGTTGCCTGCAATCAAAGCATTTAAAACATCTCACAATGCACTCAGCCATGTAACTGGGTAAGTCACTAAAAAGCACTACCATAAATTATGAGATATTGCTAATACACGCCAAATGAGTCAGGCATGAGATCTGCCTTTCTCAACTTTAGTTTAAAAATGCTATTGTCATGCATTAGTTTCCTTTTAAACTCAAAATATGCATTAATTTTTTTCCATATTTATGTATCTAAAGCTCACTTTGAACATATTGATTAATTAAGTGTTAGGGAAGAATTCCTGAAAAATTCCTTAACTAGCAATAGATAAATAAAATATGACTTTCAGAATTGAATGTACTTACATTCATATATTTTACATCCAAGTCTGTTTTCTTCTCCAGTTCAGATATAATTTCTTTATGAAATTTTTTGAACTTTAAAAACAAATGAATGAAGAGTTATTAAAAATTGGCAAAAGTAATTTATAATTTCAAAAAGGAAAATAAATTTAAAAAGGAATTGTTTAACTTACACTCTCCTCTAGACTGTCATTAAGTTTCTTGTGTGTTCTTGACATTTCTACCAGAACTTGGCCTGTTGATAAACATACAACCATATTTATGGCTCTTGTAGAATTCTGAAGTTAGTTAACAAAGAGCAGTAATAAAAATTATTTAACTAATATATTTATTAACTAGAATATATTTAAGAGGGATAGGAAATTTCTTGCTGTTGCTCATCACAGCAGTTTAAATAAATAACTAGATCTGGCCATAGACAAACCAAGAAGCTCCTAGTGACAGAAGAATAATTAATTATGTATTATCATGCAAAAGGGACGTGGAGTGCCAGACAAAACAAATAACTTCCTTCTCTCCAGAATAGCTCCTACTGATTTAGTAACAGCCTCTTTTCTTGCCAAGTCAGAGAATAGCACACAAGAGCTGGGGGTAGTTGTTACTATCCAAATAGCGACTATCTGGTTTTCAGTCTGAAAGATTAAACTTCAATGTTTATTAACTAAGTGCACCTTCAGAATTAACAAAGTAACCTTTACACTTTCATTCACAGCACACCTACTAAAACAGATCCCATAGGTACACTGATCAGTTGCCCATGCTGTTTTATCAGTGA
>JAVJGJ010000047.1:32994666-33016950 GCA_035590215.1 Microhierax caerulescens | reverse complement strand
ATCAGTTGCCCATGCTGTTTTATCAGTGATTACAGCCTGACTGTATGCCGTTAACAGCCAAGAAGCAGCAGATTTCTCAGCATCCTCTCAAGAGATTCTAAATAAGTCTGTTATGCTCTGCTGTCTTCCAGTGCAAAGTTACACAGCTTACTTGTAACCGTGAGTAGTTAAAAGCTGAACTGTTCCATTTTGCTTCAGAAGGATATAGAGAAAAAAAGACCTCAATCCTTTGGGTGTGGTTCTATGTGCAAACCAATGTAAACTGTGCCTGCTGCAGTCCTGCCCTGTGTGCAGACAGCCACATCATCCTGCTCTGGATACAGATGGCCACACCATCCCCACTCCCTTCTTTGTGCTGGCACTGACGCGCTGCGCGTGTGCCAGTCTTGTCTGGGACATTGCAACATAGTGCTGAGAAGAGTAGCTGGAAGTGTCCTGAAGCGCCCAGTTTGGCTTCACCCAAATTAGACCTGCAGACAGTTACTGGGTCTCAACCAGGAGCTATTACAGAAAACTGGAAGTGCTGGGGGCCATGATCAGGTTCCCAAACTTTTGCATCTGAAAGTCTTGACTAGAGATGTGTTTCACTGTCATTCCATTCCCACGGCAAGAACGGCAGGTTCAGTTCCACAGCTGGTTCACTGGCCCGCCTCCTCCGGTAATCTGTCTATTCCTCAACCACCTTTCAGTTATCCTGCCCTGAAGTATCTGCCATGCAGATGCTTGCTGTATTAAACCTGCGATAGTGCTGTCTGAATGTACAGACAGGGCTTACAAAGCTACACACAGTTGTGTAATTCTGATTACCTATCACTGGCAGAGTCACTGCAAGGGACTGCTCTGCGTGCCCCCTCCTATTTGTTATGTGATTCTCAGCTTCCTTTTTTTAAGGGGAAAAAAAAATGCATTAAATTCTCAACATGCTGCTTTGCAAATCTTGTTTTCTACCATCCATATTCTTTGAGAACCCCTCCTGAGTTAGTCAGCAAAGACCTGAGGCTTCAGATCCTTCAGGTGCACACAAAAGCTCCCAAAAGGTGCAGATAATTAAAAAAAATTGGCTAACTAAAGTGAATGACAGAACTTTTAATGAGAATCTTCTCATCTTTGCCTTTCTCAACATCTCCCCAGACATCAAAACCTGTCTCCCCATAACGCATCTTAGTCATTTGGTAACAATCTCCTATAACATAGATATATTCCAATAGTGCCTGGGTACATATTATCATCTTTATCCCTTGTTATCTGTCATTCTCAAGTTATATCACCTCAAAATTTTAGTTTGAAACAAGAACTTAATCGCCTGTCCTGTGAACCAGTATGACACAGCAGGTCTTTAACTAAATAATGTAAAATGTGGGTCTGCATTATCATTTATGGGGAAACATAAAGCAGTTCAGGAGAAGAAACATGTGTCTCCTGACTTTTCATAAAGCCCTTTCCATGCCCCAGTCCCCATCTCTATGTCTGCACAACAGGCTAGAGGAGACTTGGAAAAAGGAATTAGAGTACAATGAGAACAGTCAACGCCTTGATTAGCAAGAAAAAAAGAATTTGCAGTCAGGATGGCAGATGGGAGAATCAGAGGGGTGCTGTACTTTATGTGTATATATATATATATATTATTTTTTTTCTCCTAAGTCCTTCTGTACAGCCTAAAGAGTGCTATGCTTTTTTTTTTTTTTTGTTAGTAGAGTTGCTAGTGACTACAGAAATACAAATACCATGAGAAGCGAGAGGTGCTATAGTAATTAGTTGCTCATATGCAATACAGAAATACAATGTAGTTACGTGAACACTTGAAGTAAGGACATGAGTAAGCCACCTTGTTATTTTAAGGCTGTAGAAGCAAACATGCTTCAGTCTGTAGTGTTTCTGTTTCACCAAACTCAACTGAAAATGTACAGTTTAGACTGTAACAGGCTTTTACAATTAGAAAAGTTTTGTAAACACTTATCTACAGCTTAAAAAGGAAAATAGTGTTAAAAGAAATAATTAAAAATGATCAAGAAATACAAATAAAATTACGACATTTGTTTGGTTTTAAATGTGCGGACTAGAAAGCTATTTGGGAAGTTACAGAAACCCAGGGTGAGTGTTGAAACAGCTCTCAAAATAATTGCCCTTATAGATTTTTGTTCTTTTTAAAATGAACTTATTCTCCCTCTTTGTAAAAAGTAGGTTCTGAGCATCTGCTGCCAAAGCAGCACACTTAGCTAATACTTGGCAACGCTAAGGGGGCCAACCCTAGCGCTCCGAGTACTGACAGACATCCAACAACATCGGGTATTGACTCAGCTCTCACATCGCTCTTTCACACTCCCTTCCTCTGGCCTGCCCTGCCACCACAGTGTAAACGCTCAATAAAACAACCCATTCACCTGGCGTGTCAAGAATGGAAAACCTGACGCTTGGAGGTTGTTATTTTTGTCTCACGCAGCACTTGATCTGACTGCAGCCTTCAAGTCTTAGTTCTGAATGCTTGGTTAGAAACAGACTTTTTCATCTTTCTTACAAAAAATACTGTCAAAACATGTCCTGAAATCAAGAGAACTTTAAAAACAACACTTCCTTCTAAGTAGTTTGTGCTGGATTTATTTTACAAGTTTATTTTAGAGTGTTCTGGAACACTTTTAAACGGTATTTTTAGATATCAGTGACTGTATTTCTAATTGCATTTTCTTTTTTCTCTCAACCAAAGACTCCCTGCACACTACACATTAGGCAAAAGCCATTCTATGCTGCAATCTCCTTGCTGCCACCAGTAGTCCACAGGCACTGTATGTACTGGCCTACCCATTTAAGTTCCTCTTTCACGTTTTCAATCAACATTTTGAAGAGAACCCATAGTAAGCATACTCTGACCTATTAAGATTTAAATTGTAGTTTAAATTAGAGGTCAGATTCTGCACTTTGAATAAATAGAGAAAATTTTTACACTGAACATATACCATGTTTCTTTATTGCCAGTTTAAGATAACGGGTTAGCCACATTTTGATGGCCTTCCCCAATAAAGTTTATACAAGGGGTCAAATTTTTGTAGAAAACTGATTCAGGGAAAGCAAAACAACCACTAGCCTACATGTGACGATGTCCAAATAGAATGAAAACTCAACAACTTTAGTATCATATTTTGGTTTTAATTACAATGGTGAATTATAGAATAGCTCTAATGAAGACAATGGGTTGCTCTGGATTAATAACAGCATAACCTAAGGCCAGGCTCTAATGTTCAATGATTATTTCTCCTGTGAAAAGGTACAGAAAACTATTTAAGGTGAAGACAAACATGTTTCTCACATTGAGTAAAAATATTTTGCTATATATTAATAAGAGGTCATAATACACTGACCAAGTGTTAACCTTGTCATCATTTATTGGCAAACCCCAAACCTATGAAACATAATGACATGGCTAGAGTGTATGATAAGAAACCACTTAAGTCAAACTAGTGGCAAACATACCGTAAACTTGAACCAGTTTTAAGCATCATATTATCCAATAAATAATTAAACCAAACCCACTGGTCTTGGTATTTTAATAAACATAAATAATTAATTTAATAACAATTAAAATACTGGCCTTTCAAAGATACTTTTTCTGCTTTTCACTCACCCACACCCAAACATAAAGTCTTTGGGACTGAAAAGAGTGTATGTAGATTAAATACTCCCACATTTTGTTTTAGAAAATAAAAATGTAGTTGCACATGTTTACAGTTACTTGTTCTATTATTTTGCTGTTACCTTATAAGTGCACTACAGGGAAGAGAAGAAACAATCTCTTTCAGATAGGGATTTTTGGGGGACATCTCAAGTAACTTCAACATTTCTCATGTATGGTTCTTGAAACCATGCTGCATAATACAGCTGTAATGACCACGAGATATGACCGTGAACAGTAACACCAAGTTCCCGGGTAAATTTAATTTAGTTTCAAGTAGGTTCAACGTACAGGTAGAAAGTTCTTTTAAACTGAGACTCCAGGAACTTGTGGAATATTTTTAGGCTTAACCAAGGCTGCTGGTTGTATCTTTTTTCTATTGAGAAAATAAGACAGACTAGAATCCCATTAATGCTGTTGATTTTGTTAAAAAAAAATAATAATCACTAACACAAAATGTGTTACAGTTATTTCTCCATACACAGCATCCCATCCTTAAAAGACTGCCTTCACAGTAGATGAAAAACAAGAAAAGATTTATAAAGAAGTACTTGTTGTAAGGCCAGAATACAGAGTTTCTGCAGCAGTTACACTTCAGCCTCACTGTTTGTGCTGAGTGACTGTACTGGTTATTTATCTTTTTAGCTTGTTAACTGTTCTTATGAATAGAAGACTAGAAGAATTAATTCAAGTTAGAAACAAAACCTGAACTCAATTAATAAAGTTCTGTATAGAAGCAAGCAAATATTAACAGCCACCAACAAAATCACTTAAAACTTTTAATACACTAAATGGCTATATTAGAATACATGAAAGTATTAATTGCATCACCTTACTTGATACATACTTCAATTTTGTTTTATTTAGAACAGGTCACTCTTGAAAAAATTCAAGTCTTTTAGAGAGACTTTCTTAGATGCCTGGGAATGGACAAAGCGCTTCATTATATTACTCACTTATCTCCTGTTGCCCTATTTACATTCAGGACAGGTCCAGTAACTTAGTGTCTTAAAGATGAAACCACATAATTATTTACATTAAACAAGAGAATGAAAGGCTGAGTCAAAGCTACACAAGGAGACAATAGAGTTCAGGTGTATCATTAGATGCCATTTCTGTCAAGATGCTCGCTCTCTTTTTTCCAAGTTACCCTCTGCCCAGAAGAAATGCATTTATGACAAGGGAAAGTTAGAAACAAAGTCCTTTGAAGCCAGTAGCCCCTAAAAAGTAGTCAAATAAAAAGTTTCAAAGGAATACAGTATAACAAATAAGTATGATTCAACAAAACATCTGTTAAGGTTCAAATGTGTTAAATTTATCTTTTTGTCATAGGAAGGATTTATTGCAGAAGGATTTAATTGTGCAACAGATGCTTTAAAGAAGGCAAAAAAAATCTTAATGGAACTTAATGTGAAAGAATACAATCATAAAGAAGGACAAAGTAATGTAAAACTTCCTAAGCTCTAACTGTACTTTGCTTCTAATACAATTTGTCCGGAATGCTTTAAAAAAGCCCACAATCTGTAGAATTAGTACTAATATGCACATAAATCAATAGGACTAGGTCAAGTCTGCCTTTCCTTACTGCATGAATGAACATGAAATAGGAGGCAAGGAGTGAATCTCTGTAGTTAATTTCATAAAATGGCATTGACACATGGCCTTTCAATGACATTTTATGAAGGTCATTGCAGAAGGTGAAGGGGAAAAATAACAAATAAAATGAATAAAACCTACAATATAGAAAAGGGGAGGAGATATCAGAGTACAATAAAGTATTTTAAATCCACTGTACATGCTAGATGTAGTGCTCTGAAGCAGCACCTCCAAACAGATAGCTGTTTTTGCTAGATCAGCAAATAAATAAAAATTGATCTAAGAATGCCATGTAGAGTGTAAGTTCCTCTGCTTCTATTTTTGCTTAATTTACAGATTTAGTTTTAAAATATAGGCAGTTCTCACTAAGGCTGTGAACAACAGATATGTTTTTATGATATAACAAGCAAATAGGTTAATTAATATAAACCAGATTAAACACAGGTTAAAGGAAAAAAAAACCCCAACAAACTACACCGTGCCACAATGGCTGAAATCTCTGTATTCATGTACTAGTCTAGTACAGAAAATGCAAAAGTGGTAATAATTATGGACCATGAGGAATGAAACTGAACATTATGATATTAGTGGACCCGTAAAGATTAAATTTAAAGTACTATACAGTTAAAGATATATAAAGATATAAAAACGTAGTCCTGTTAACAGCACGTGGTGCCAAAGTTGTTTGCATTAGGCTCTGGCACAAAATAAATTGTGGCAATTATTCATTTAACATACAAATAGTCTCATGCTTTCAGCTCCCCTTATGTAAGCATTTTATATGAAGCTGCTTTCAAAGCACCTATTCTCATCTAAAGTTAGCTCACAATATTTCAAGTAATTATCTGAAACTGATATAATGCTCAGAGTTAAGAAGTTTCACTTTCCCTATAGCTCAATTTTATCACTACTTTCTCCACAAGTTCCATTCCTTCTAAATATATTTAAAATCTTTTTAGATGTTTTACAGTCTCATTGATACAGAAGAGATAAACAGTCCTCCAAAGTTTGTAAGACCCTGGAAGATGCCCAACTCTAAGTATCTTGCCCACATGCCCAGACAAAACCAGTAAGCAATAATAGCATTGTACAAGGCACTTGCTTACTGCGTGAGCTGGGCAGCTGTGGTGTTAGGTGGTGACAAACTCAGAGTGCTCTACTTTCTCCTTCTCAGAGGGCTCATATAGCTCCCTAGTGAAAAAATACAACCTAGCCCACGCACAGCGTTAATTATGTATGTTTGACCATAGTAAAACTGCATCTACTTGAAATTCAGAATCAAGGGGGGGATGGGGGAGAACAAAACCAAAAAGTATACGGCCTGTTTTTAACCAGTCAAAATATTTATTTCCAGCTACATCATAGCCACCATGCTTTAAGAAGGGCTCACAGCTGTTTTAATCAGCTGACACTACTTTCTAGGTACAACATACCTCTATTGGAAGCAAAAACCCTTTTACTGCAAATGCTGTGCACTAAGTTCTGTGCTTCCCAAAATATTTGCTTTATTTGGATATGTACATATATAGTATATATGTACAAATACCTATCTATACATCTTACTGACAGCCTATTCCCTCTGCATCAGAGCCAAAAAGCATCAGGGGAAAAAAACAGATAACAAAGGTGGCTAGTAGCAGGCTGCCACTGTTATTTTCTCTTGGTCATCCTCCTACCAAGCTTCTTGGACCCAGCCAGGAGCATACGGCCGATAGGATTTATTGTGGTGACAGCTCAACTGTGGCTGCTGTCTTCACAAGGACCTCCATCTTCTAGTCACAGGCTTATTAGGTTGTGGAACTGGCTGGAAAAATGCATTCAGGACCAGTTATAAGATGAAGCTGGGGTTTTACCCAAAATGAATTTCTGTCTCTAAAGGGAAAAACAAAAAGCCTAACCACCAATTCTCAAGCTTAGCTGTAGATTATTTGGAATAAAATTTGCTAGAATACATACTTGGCAATACTCTCTTAACACCTCCTCTGTCGTTAGATTACACATTGCTCTCTGTGTGAGGAATATAATCAAAGAATCCTGCTATTCAAAAATCCTTTTCCCATTTCATAATCAGACCAAAAGTGAAGACACAGATCACAGTTCACTTCTACTGTAGTAGCCTAGCACCTCTTATTTATGATAGTATTTTCTTGTAGTTCAGGATCAAAATTACATAGTAATCTTTTCCTTATCCTCAAAATTTCTCGAAGATAATGTGAAAGAAAATAGTGTAAGACTACATAATGAGGAACTTTCCCAATATATAAGACAGAATTAAAGTTACTTGAATTAAAATTATGATTTTTCTTTAAAACTCTGGAATGTTTAAGCATTAAAGGATACAAAGAACTCAGCTCCTTACACCTCAGAAAGTCTATGACTGTTTATAAAAAAAGCTATATTCAGATTAAGCCCAAGGATCAACATGCTTTTTACATATACTTTACTTAAGACTAAAATTAATGCCAAATTCTTTCAGCTTGACACAAGTGATTTTAAAAAGTGCTACAAAATTCATATCATGCCCTACATGCTATAAAGTGGGCAGTGAACTGTTCCTAAACTAGCTATTCCCACATAAGACTACCAGAGTGAATACTTTGGAGATTATCAAGACCATTACAAATTCCAGTTACTCTGAGTCTGTTCTTGATGTGATGCTCCTATTTCACAACATTAAACAGAGCAAAAATATTTGCTTACATTGTATTTTAAAGAGGAATGTGACTTTATTACAGTTTTAGTAAAGCTTGTCTGGTAGTCTAATTCCCATTTCTCTCCCGAGTTGTTTTGATCTCTTAGTCAAAAGAATTCAGATTAGAATTTTTTTAAACCTACTATATCATTGAACTGAAGTTAATTAACATGATATATTCATCTTGTTTCAGATGATTGGTAAGCATAGTAACTAAATTTTAATGCTAAAAAAAGGAAAAGAAAAGCATATGCCACATAAATAATGCATGAAAAATGGCAAACTTGTTTTTCCATGTGTTACTCCATTACTAGTATATATGAAGACTGCTGCTGGCATTTTTTTTTAATTATTATTATTTTTTTACACAAACATATAAAACCACCACATATTAAGGTACGTATGTCAGAGACTGATCTTTCATAGGGCCTTAAAAGCCTTATATACAATAGCTTTTCAGGCTTCAGCTGCAGTGGTATCAGGCAAGTGACTTGTAATCCTTACACAAGTCAGGTGCAAAGAAAAGTTGCAATTCAACCACAAGCCTGAACTTGCCCATATGAAGCTCTACTGTTTTTAGGCAGATTAGTTAGGAAAGATCATACAACAGAGCTAATTTCTGTTTTCCAGCAGGACTGGAACACACAAGTCATGCTAAACAGCAAAAACTGAGGTTCTTTACAGGTTCCAATACTAGAAAAGATACTTATTTAAGATACTATAAATGTTATATGAAATTTGATAAAATGCAAGAAATCACTGCAATTTTTATTACAACACTTTGGAACTGACACCAAGTTTCACAGTATTAATAGGGTCAAAAAAAAAAAAAATTGCCCAAATTGATAGTTGTGTCACCTCCCCCCCCACCTTAGGAATGTTAAGGACATCTACAACTGATACTGGATATTTTTTTTTGTTTGTTTAGAAATAATTCATCAGGAAGAGCTGGCTGTACATACAAAATATTGTTACACATTTAGTTAAAAGATTTACAAGGTAGCTACATACACAATGTCATTTTCTTCATAATGTTGTCATTTACTTTCCATTTATTTCACTACGAAGAAAACTAAGCGTATTTTCTTTTCATCAGCTTTTAGGCTTATTTCTTTGCCCACAGACATGCCTGGGGGTAGCGGTGAAGAAACACTAACATTGCTAAGCATCAGCCAAGAGGGAACAGCCTCCTGCCTGCTGCACTAGCCCTAACACCTTCTGATCGTACTATGCTCAGCCAAGTTCAAAGAGCTGCCAGGGAAGACGTGCCTGCTGCGCACGCAAAATACCTGCTGTCACACTTCAGGTTACTCTTTCCTAGGCAGACACTAGCCACAATCTAGAAGACACTGTGTGTACACACTGGCGAAGTTGAGGGCATCCTTGCCAGGGTTTCCACTGCAAGATGGAAGATGTCTTTGCTATGTGTGAGACTCGTGAAATTTCTGTTCCAATACAATCAGAACATCTTTAAGGATGCCCTTCATGGTATTTTCACTATTTTCTCAGGCCTTTGAGGCACAGTGTGAAGATATCAAGGAAGTGCACGCTCGCTGTGTTTTGAATATCTAATTTTTCCCACGAGGGCACGTGGTCACGTGTATCATTACGGATGTTCTGTGCTAAACTCCAGAGTCACGGTACAGAAGTAGGTGTGCTTACAGCAGCAGCTGCAACGACGCTTCCTTGCAGTGGTGTCACAGCTCTAACGCTATAACCATAACACCGTAATGATGCACCACAAGGAACAGTACTGCCAGTGCTACCTGTGAACAGTTAACCACCCTGAGAAATTCAGGGCTATATACTGGAAGAGTGTTACGCCCCTATCAGTGGGAGTGTGCGTCAGTTTACAGGGTGCTGTAAGGTTGGGGCAGGGCAAGAATAAAATACCGATACTGACAGAAAAACGCGACCAATTATCTAGAGTTTAATCTGAAAAATTAACTGGAAGTCCTATGAATATCAGTCTTTTCTTCCCCTGGTGCTACTGCAATCGTTCCCAAAAAGCCTTGTGTATTTTTATATTCTATATTATTATATATATATATTATATATTATATTCTGCTCCCACGTTCAGCCATTTGAACCAGAACATTTGCACCTTATCTGCAAGTCTTCCTAACAGGAGTTACAACATGACTGTATATAGAACAAACTTTTTTTTTGGGTAGTCCTATAAGGACAAGGTACAATATTAATTTTTAAGCATTTACATGCTTTATGTTTAATAACCTCTTCTTCACCCTATTTCTTGGTAAGATTTATATTTTAGCAGGGAAGGATTACAGAATTTAAACCCACCAAAAGATCTTGAGCTAACAACTTCGTTCAGCTTCACTGCATGATGCCACCTGATCACTCATTGTCCAAGACATGTTTTGTGGCAACCCTCTTCACTAATTATTTATTGTTTTATGATTTTTGTTCATTTGTTAATTATAGTTCTGGATATCAACATAGTAACAGGTTTCTCTTGCCTTTCTTTTTTGGTTTATTAATGGCACAGTGCCAAGTATTCACCACCACTCATTAACATAGACTTGCAGGAGCTTTTGCCAGGCCATATGCTTGTGTGTGAATATCTGAATAGTTAAATTGATTTATAAATCAGTGAATATATACAGCTTCCAATAGCTCTACAATACATGGTCAAGCAAATTATTAGATGTGGAGTTAAGTTGTTCATATTTAAGTCTAAGACTGAAGTTCTTTCTTCCAGCAGACTTTTGTTAAAAGTTTACATGCAGAATACTGAACATCAGAAGCCACAATACTGATTCTAGAGTAGAAAAAAAAATGTCAGTATGATTGTTTGGCTCATTTTGACCTTATAAACGACCTTGGAAAGTAGAACTATAAATAGCAGAAAGTTTCCACTAACCCAGTCACTATTTTCATCAGTAGAAACATATCTAGACAGGCTGGCTCATCTCCTTTCTTTCATCAATCTTTCTTTAGCAGATTGGTGGTCCATATAGCACAAGCCCAGAATGTTACTGTAAAATTAGAAGATACAAAAACCTCATTCCTGTATAAACACAGACTACTTCATATTTTCTTCTCAGGGTAGCTGTCTGTGTACTTTCTTTTTATAAGAAAAGAATGGAGTGGCTTCTTCCAATACAACTTCATTATAAATATAGTAGAAGAATGTTTTATTAATGCTCCATAGCAAAAGCTGGCCTGATTCTAACTACTTGACTGCAGCCTTTACGCTAGTTTCCCAGAAGTTTCCACCAGATGAGGTGCTAAAGGGGTTCTGTTGTTGCTGGCACACTTCCCTTTCTATCCAAACATCACCTATTCCAAAAGCAGAACATTTCTACTATAGAAGAGAAGACACTGATGCAGTAAGTAAGATGGGACAAGATGACAGATCTCTTCTTTAGTTCAAATGAGCAGGTGAAGAGAAGGGTGCTAGGTGTCATCTTTCTAAGACAAGTGAAATAGGATTCCAGCTGAAAGGGTCAATTTAATGTTAATGTAAGCCAACAACACTAACCCCCCCCCTTTTTTTTTATTTTTAATTGATGTGCAGCTAGCTATATTCATCCTAAATTATGGAATTTTCTCTTTTTCTGCTTGGCTTTCTCAACAGTGAGAGTGACACTTAAGTGCTATATCACAGAAGTAGCAAGAGTGCTACAGCTTTGAAAAGTACCTGATCAAGTGGCAATTTTGCTTATCAATCAGGAAGGAAATAGACAGTTTTGAATGAGAAATACTTGCAAGATAGTGTTTTAAAAAGGTGGTGTTGCCTTACATTACAGCCTGATTAGAAATTTTTCATCAAGGAGGTATGTTCTTTTTAGCAAAAATAGAATTTTCCAATTCAGTTCCAACAATTTTTCAATACAAGTTGTCCACTTAAAGCTCAGTTTCTGATATCTAAAATCTCTCATTTCTACAAATAGAAAGGGGGGGGGGGGGAGAGAGAGAGAGAAAAAGAAGTCCACAGGGTTTCTCTTGGTTGCAAATGTAAAATGAAGTGGTTATCATTTAAAAAAAAAACAATCAGACAGAACTCTCTATAGATTGAACTTCACACTAATTACATTTGTATTAAATTTACATTATCAAAATGTTAATCGTTCGCTTGCTTTTAAAACAAGCTAGAAAAGTTACCAAAGGATCTCTATGCTCCTGTAAGACATTATTGAAGAGCTCTAACTTACTAGCTTACTCACATATTCATAAGAAATGCTAACTATTGGATAAATTGCAGGTCTATTCACTAAACATTAGCTTATTTTCTTAACTGACTAATGATTTATCAGCCTTGACTCTCAACCTAATGTGCAGTTACCCCAATAACTATAGACATTTGGCTAACTGCAGAGAAATGTAAGGGCCCTCAAAAAAAGGAAACATGCACCTAAAGAACCCCTGCCCCAGTTACCTGTATCACAGTATTACTGTAATTACTTTATTACTATGTGTATTACTCTAACACTTCTCAATTGAGATTTTGCCATGCTTAGTCAAATAGAGAGACCTTTAAAAATCCCACCACTTTATGAGCAAACCAGCACCTCATGAATATGTTCAAATACTGTCTTTTAGACCTGAAGAACAGCTCTTTCTTTTGTGCACAAGAGGAATATCAAGTTCAGGGCTCATCCTCCATCAGGCAAAAATTCCACCTATTGTGTGCACCATTAGAAGTTTTGGGTTTTCTTCTCCACAGCTCTCCCTATCTTGAAAGCACCACACCACAGAAATCTTTCAGTCCAATACTTGCTTCTCTAGATTACCTGTAGTGGTTTTTAACCAGAAAATTTCTTCTGAAAAGAACTCAATTTTTTCAAATTCTTGCATTTCAGATTGTAGATGAGCATAAGCTTTTGCATACCTGTTTCCAGATAAGTTTGAACAGAATGAGACTATGAAAAATAAAACCTATAACAGAATAATCTTTAAATAAAACTATCACTCTTGGTTAGATTAGGGAAGAGATTTTGTCTCCTCTGATTTTTTCAACATTCTGAATTTCTACATTTTAGTTTCATTGGTCAAGAGCATGCAACATAATATTTTTCTTACAAATTGGCTTTTAATATTTTGGCAAACAACGAACAGTTTACACTTAATAGTTCTTGAGCCATAAGCTCTAGGTACAGACCCATAATGTAATTGTGACTGCTATAGATACCGTTGCCACACAACAAACAAATTGGGACTTTACACCCACAATATAATACATGAGTTTAGCTAAAATAACTGGCAGGAGCTGAACAGGATAGTTGGGAAGATATGAGAAGGACTATAAAAATGGGTGAGCAGGAAAAAACTTCCTGATTCCTTGAGGAAGAGAAGGCCACAAAGACTGTGTTACTAGAAGAGAGAGTTATTATAAGCACTATCAATTGCTAAGACAAAGCCTCATAGACCCGTATTTTTGGCAAGACGAAAGAGATTTCCAAGACTATTTTAACACCATCAGTGGTATAATAGCTATATGAAATTATTTTTAGTGCATTACTCAAACCCAAAACTTTCTTGTGCTGAGGTGGTATGCTGAAATTTGAAATGTTAATATTTAATACTATTCAAAGTGTGCAGTTTCTCATTTCCTATCTTTTTTTCCTAGTGGCATTTCCAAAAGGTGCCTATGAAAGAGATAAGCAAATTCCGTATTGCAGAATAACTTGAACCACATAAATTCAGGTTACATTCCTAAATGCTCATAGCCAAGTCTGAGGAACTACAAGATGAGAAATTTAGGGAAATAAAAAATTAGAAAGAACATTGACCTAAACTGACATCTCTTATATTGCACTCATAATACAATCCTTATGAATATTATTCTACTTCCTCAACTTACTCATATTAAGTTATTCTGTACTGAAACAATTCAGAGAGCTTCAACCACACTTGGAAGATACAAATACTTAATACAAGAGCTTGAAACAGCTGGAATATCTAAATTTCCATTTCATGCTTGTGTTTCCTTCTCCAATCTAATTTGACAGAAGAAAGCACTCTGGCATTTTTACTTGATATTTTTGCCCCATTAATTCTCTGCCCACTATGCATTTTACCTTCTACTTCAAAAATTTTCTTCCCTGTTTCTTTTCCATTTCTACCCTGCTGTGGGGTTGGTATCCTTTTTACTGTCCCATTACAGGAAGACCATGCTCTGTGTTTCCTCACAGAAGGATTTACTGTGGTTTTGATACAAATCTTTACATCACACTTGGCAGTAAATATGCTCTAGGTTACCCAGCAAGTTTGGGTTTGAACTGTAAAATGACTCAGTGCAATATTCCAGTACTGTGTTTTAGCTATCTGAGCCTTGCAGTCCGTTCATAATTAAGTGTAAGAAGTTTAATGCAAGACAACTGAGTTTAGCATAATGCATTATTATTCATCTGCCACTACTAAAGGTGAAGCAGCTACAGGAAAGACCTGAAACCTTGGTTCCTGCCTCATTCCTCTGTTCATTATTCAGAAAACTGATTTTAGTATGAACTGTGTCTGCACGAGTTACAGCTTGATATATTAACTATTGGACAAAGGGGGAAAGGGGGCAAAATATTTTCTTAACACCTTTTTAAACAGCCAAAAAGCACCTAGTGGCTGATGGGTAAAACACAGAGCTAACTGAGGAGGCATGTACATTTAAGACTAGTCAAATAATTAATTGGCAGATCAGCTTTCCCTTCATTTCTGCTGTAGATGATACAATGAGGTAAAAAAACAGGACTGTGGATTTCTGACCACTATGAAATCTTGCTATCCATACACCAATTATCCTTATTGTGGTTAAATTGGTAAACCATGGAGTAAAGGAGCTTGTTTGTTTCTAAACAGATTAATTTCAAGCATTAGTTTAAGTATTTACTTTGGATGTTTCAAGTTTTTATTACTCAAATTAAAACATTTTCTGGTTGTCCAAAGACACAAACACTGGAAATCCAGACCACAGCACCTCAATTTGTGCTCAAATATTAAAGCATTCCAAAACACTTTAGAACTTGGGTGATTGCTGGTTTATCTAACTGATTGTGAAGAGCCAGGATAATCTATTAAGTTTCAAAAACCATAATTATCTCCTACAGACATCTCTGGGAATGTTGCTATTGATTTCAGTTAACACAGGATACAGGAAGAGGCCTTGCAATGTAATTTCAAACAAGGGAAAAGTAAAAAGTTACAGAAATATTCCAGATAACACATACACATCAAGTTATGGAAATCACTCTGCTTCTTTACCAGACACCTTTAGACTGTTGCTCTTGTAAAACAAACTAGTGTGCCAGCTTCATGCTCAAGAGACTAGATTCTAAAAAAGCAGTTCACAGATCTATCACAAAACACAACTGATGACTATTGACCTCTTTTTTGGCAAAGATAACAGAAGTATTATGCACAATAAAGCTGTTAGTGGTCAGTAATGTGTCTTTTGGCAAGTCTGAAGGAACTCATAGAAGAGACAATTCTAGTGGGCTGTGCCCACAGTAACTCCACTGGGGTTAATAGGGTCCACAAATGAGCAAACCACAGCAGGTTTGATCTAGTTGTTACACATCTGATACTGCTAGCATGCATCTTTAATATTTTTAAAATACAAGAAGGTGCAGTAAATTCTTTTTTTTTTTTTTCTTTTTAAGCAAAGATACTTCTAGAGACATCTGGGGTATATCGTATTTCTTTGCTAAATAGTTCAGTATTGTAGCCCAGCTTCAGAACAATTAAAGACTTTTTCAAGAAAATGCAAGTGATCTCTCACAGACTCCTAACCACATTATGCTGCCTTTTCCAATGTTCATTGACTTTTCTTATCTCTAAATTAAGTATTCTATCAGAGGGTAAGCTGGAAAAAAAGCCAGAGTTGCTGGTTTCCTTAAGAAGAAAAGGTTTTTTTGCAGTTACAGTTTAGGTAGAAGATAAACAGTGTTAGAGGGCTGACCCTGAAGGTGGCCATGTTTCTCAGTAAAGCATATCTAGAAACAAGTTTATAATCAAGGGGAAGAATCCATAATTAAACAAAAAATATATTTTCAATCACAATTCTGTATTGTCCCAAATAATAGGGAAAACCAGTTATTTTCAGAATTCCACTCATGGCTACCCAATGATAATGTTTTCAAACAAGCAGACAATATCCCATACTCATAACAAAGTTCAATAGATTACTTCCATGCATTTCACCAACTGCTTGATTGCAGAAGTTATAAAAGTATCAACAAATGCATAATACAAGACCACACATGGTTATTATTTTTAACTTTCTCATACTTTTGTTCTGTAGTTTGAAACCAGCAACTCTGCTTTCTGTAATCAACCTGCAAGGCAAATACAGAGCACGACTGCATTAGGACTGTTTGCTTTGTACTGTTTGCTGTTCTGCCGCTCCCAACTTTCAACACAGAATGTTAACACTTACACAGAAGTGGTTTCAGAACAAATTATAAAAATGTATGGAAGGCACCTAGAAACCAGTGGTCACCATTCAGGAAGAGTCTTTGTCCTCAGTTCTGCTTCAGCATGGTCATTAAAAAACCCCAACTTTTACTGAAAACATCCTTTTAAATCAGATGAATTAACATACTACTGTGAGTTACAGGAGCAGATGCATGTTACATCATGGAAAGATTCCTACGTTGCCAATACTCCAAAATTCAGAGACAAGACACTTCATCTTTTGTCAAAAAACAAATGAAGGCTTCAAACAAATTTCCTCTTTACAGTACAGTTCCCGGTTCTTTGTTCTGTAGTGACATTAGACTCTTTTGTCAGAAATATTACAAATACTTTGATGACAACTTCACTTCTGTAGACTAAGCAGTATCATTTCAACACTAGCCAAATGACTACAAAATGAAGCTGCTGCTGATGTTTCAAAAATTCAGAAATTATTTTCAGGAAAGTACAGAACTTGGATTAATTTTACATTAATTTAAATATACTACCTCTTTTACTCTACAGTTTCTCTTTTCAAAGGCTTAACTAGGAAATAAATAATGCATCTGAGAATTTTTAGTTATATTCATCATCAAAAATAGTGAAGTAGAACTAGACTCTTTACAATGGAACTCATCCAGAAAACTGTTTTAGTTTAGAACTGCTGTCATATACTAGGACTTCTCATACCAATATTCTGCTGCAGAAATATTTAAGTACTCATCTCTGTAGTAAAAATGAAGCCATGTATTTTTCCATGCTTATTTATTTTAGAATCATGTGAACTTAAAAAAATACATGCGTTTGAATGCATAGGTAGAACTATATTCACAAAAAACAAAAAATCTGATTTTGTCAAAACATGTGTCTTGAGAAATAATATACCTTGAAGGAATCTAATCCCTTCCACCTATGTGTTATTTAAAAACAAAGCACATTTCTTCTGATCCTTCTCTACTTCACATTAGTTCTGTGAACTGCCAGCAGGAAAACAAGAATATAGTTTATATTTTGAAGTAATTTAAAAAAATTAAATTTCACTTACCTAATTCTTTAGAAACTGGAGAATCAGCTGATATATCCCCAATCTTCGCAAGGCTATCATAATATGCTCTTCCAGCTACTACCATAGCTTGGGGGTGGGAGGAAAAAAAACACAAAAGTGTTAAAAAAATACAAGGTATTTCCCATTTTCATTAATCTATGATCCTATGAAACCTCACAATCCAGGACACATATTAAGAGAGGGGTATGTGGCAATAAGGAAATCCCGCTATCAGAGAAAGTTACACAAGTCCCCATGTTACCTGCTAATTTGTGAAACTAGGCAACAAAGAACACCAGAATATATTAATGAAATTTCAGCGTGTTATTCAGCTTGAACTTTCACGCATATCCAGCAGCAATCAGCATCCAGTGGGTAGGTTTAGTCATAAGCCATTGGTCATGACATAAAAAAAAATCCTTGGTACAGATAAAATTGTTGGATAAATGCAAAATGCAATCCCAAACTTGCCAGAAATGGCAAGGTCTCTGCCCCGTGCTGGCCAGCCAGCCCACTGATCTGAGAAATGGCTACTGGCCACAAGACAATGGACCTACAGTTGCAACCAGGAGACATGGAGCCCTTCAAAAGCAAATAATCTTTTACTGTTTCAGTTAGCTTTTTATGAAGCAAGTTACTGTTTTAGCTATGATTAAATACAATTTGCCAGGCGTGATATATTTAAAAGCGTGAAAAGTTCAATACATCTGATACAGCCGCTCCTAGAAATTACCATTATGCAGTCATCATATACTGCAATGAAAATTACGATTTCTTGTTAAAACGATACACTGAAATCTGGGAATCCTACATATGAACACCAATTTTTCCATTTAAAAAACATTTTAGGCCTTAAATGCTAGAACTTCAAAAAACTAAGTCTCTGAAAGATGATGTTCAGGCTATGGTGATAACCTACTGGCATTCTTTTCTCAATTTTCAATGTACCATCAAAGTTCCCAATATTTTTATCAATTACATTGTTCAGCAATTTAATGAGCTTAAATGTTGGGACATCTCTGGTTTCTTGGACAGATGTGGAAAATTAGCATTGCAATGTACAGTTTGCACATGGTTATTTTGACACTCCAGGAAAGCACCTACTTCTGTCTTTGTCACTGAACTCAGGATGGCAGAGAAATCTGTATTGCAAATTATTTAAGCAATGAAAACCTCAGGCAACAGATGCATATACAGTTTAAGCAGAAACCTGAATGTTTAACATTCCCAACCAAAAAGAGAGACCCTAGTTAACACTTGGATGCTCATCTTCCCCACCCCCCAGGACAGTTCCCCCCCTTTTATTGTTCAGAGTGCAATTCCAGTTTTACAGGAACCAATAATCTCTTTATATATATCACTGAGGTTTCAGTTTTTCTCAGTTAATCATTTCCTGGTTATAGCTGATTTAAACAGCAAAGCCAGTTTTGCTAGAATGAACACAGAATCATCAAGATTCAAACTGCAGGGAGGCCAGTAGTGAGAAATGTTATGTATGTACTAGATCTACAGTGGTTGCCTTGCATGTTCACAGTATCTGGAATTGATCTGCACACCGCAAGGAAAAGAAGTAACAAGGACAATCTGGCAAGCTTTTACTGTAAAAGGCAGTGAAAGTGAAGTCTTTGTAATATTTTTGTAGTGGTACATTCTTAACCTAAAGTGGAAGCCAAGCAGACTCTTACTGTTGACTACTTTTTTCTGAGAAATATAATTGACAATTGCCATGATAGCATTTTAGATCTGTATTTTATAATTTTTACTAGCAAAGGTGACATCTTTCATTACCTAACAGTATATTCACTGAGAAGCCTGAAACTCTTCCAAATGAAACAGTTTCTTTTTGAGGCTCTGTGCATTAGACCAGAGTAATTTCTGTCTAAGCTGCGTCTCTTAGGTGCTCTGTAGTTGAACTTTATGAACAGGGGAATTATACTGGTGCTACTAATGGAGCAGTATGCCACTTGTATGTGCAGATTTTATGCCATTCCAACTCTTACTATCTACTGTTTTTTCGAGAGAGTCCCAGGTCAATCTTTTATCCTAATACAGGCACTACAAAAGGAAGAAAATGTGTGATTTCTCCTGTGCTAATCAAGCTAAAGCAAGAACTCCACTTGCATAGTCTCTTCAGTAGTACTATAGCTAGTAAACTACTTCCGCATCCTCAAAAATGCATACAGATATAAATCTATCAGAAGTTCTTGTAAGTTTTATGTTCTTTGTCAGCCTATTCTGACTTGTTTGGAAAGCTGCAAAATATTTGTTTAGCAACAACTCCTTGTTACAGGTATATTTATTCAGAACTTATGGAGAACAGCTTAACAATTTATGAGAGTCCAAAGATGACTTTAATGTAGTTTCTCAACAGTTGCTGCAAAACGATTGTAACCATTTATTATTTTTGAAATTAAGTATTTATGCTAGATATGCTTTATCAGCCAGTTTTAAAAGGCAAACCTGCTGGAACACAATACCTGCCAGCCTTTCCAGTGTTGCTGTGCACAGTTACATTGTGAATTACTAATGACAAATTGAATTAAAGAAGAGACACAATGTAATGTACCAACAGTAAAGTATGTGAAAAGCAGAACCCTCAGAAACTGGTAAAAAAAAAAATCTTTCAGCCAAACATGAAAGCACTTGTTATTACTTCTGGTAATAAAACTACCCATAATCCCTAAGGTTAGATATTAGGTAACCACATTGTTAATCCATCAGGTTAGGCATTACTGCAATTAAGTCAACATTTCCCTATTTTTGTCTCTATTTTTGTCTCCAGCAGGCTTTGGTTTTATCTTTTTCCCAAGCCTCGTCTAAAATTTGCATGAAGAGAGATTTCAATGTCTGTTTGGCTATGCACTACTGCAGTGTCACATTTCTCAGAGTACTAGATTACATGCAGGGGAAAGATATGCAACAGACTTGAATGAAGCAAAATTAAGAGAGATTTTACACTGCTTTAATATGGTATCAGGCAGCTCAACAGGTCTGCAATGGTGAAATGGAGCAAGCTCGAACAGGTCTTACAATATAAGCTTTGGGAATCTAGAGCCCAGTCTTGGAAACCCATTCTTAGATAGTTTCTCTGAAGTCAATAATAGAAGTACACAACCACATTACAAAAAGTTTGAGAGACTGGGTCCTTCGATTCAAATTTTTTCATTCTCATTTTGATGCCATTAAAAAGGTACCATCAGGTTTAGAACAGACAAGAAAAAAGTAAGATTAATCCACTCCTGCAGCTCTTACTCATTCAAGTTGTTCTGTTCACAGGGTTACTTAGGTAGCGATGTGTATAGGTGAGCAGGAACAGATCTAAGAATATGAAATACCTTTGGAAGATATTTCCATGAAAAAAAAAAGGGAAAAATCTACTTCACAAAAAACCTTTCGGTTTTTTCCATTTTTATTATTATTCTAATGTGTGTTATTTACAGTTTATGTCCAGTTTATTTTGCAGCAGCTCTGTGCCTGAGCATTTGGGATGCAACTTCTGCAGAACAGTAAGAAAAAAGGGGAGGGAGAAGGTACACAAGTTTGGTGTTTGCGCTTGTGTTAGTTTTTGTTTCCTAATTAACCAATCCAAAGTTCAACTTGGAAATAAAGCTTATACACAACTCTCATATCCAATATATATTTTTAAATGAAAATGAAACATTATTTCTAAAATTAGCACCTGGAAGACTTACCATTAACAGCTTTTTCATAATTCTTCCCCAGATTTATTAAATTCCTCAGTCCTGGATTGAACTGTTCCATAACATTCTAGTCAACAGAGAACAAAACCTGTGTTATAACCAAGGCAATTCAACAGTGGATGAAAGTATTTATCTTGGTGTCACTCAGGTCTGTTTTATGTTTCATAGGTACAGCATACATCTGGCAAGTCTGTGGATGGATGAAAAATAGAACATTGGGAGGAAGAAGAGAGGAAAGAAGGGAAACGATGCACTCAAGTCTGCAGAGGTCAGTGTTGAATGTTCCCTACTAGACCTACTCTTGTTTGGTCCTTCAATGTTCTCAGAAGGCTTTTGAGACACTAATAAGAAGGTGACATCATTATGATCTAAACTAGCATACTGCAGAACTTTTTGTAGGTGTCCATGTTAGCACTAATGATATTAAGATGGTAAGTTAGCAGACAAATCCATTGTGAAAATTGACTGTTGAAAGAAAAAAAGTAATAGAACCATGAGAAAAAATTCCTAGATTATGTACATTCTTTCAACTATACAAAACATGGGTCTGTAGGGATATCGAGTGCAAAGTTTAACAAGTGGAAATAATTACAATTAGTTATTTATGGGGTTCTGAAATTTCAGGCTTAATTTAGAAGTAGAAGAATTGAGACTTAAGTTGAACATAAGCTATTATTGAAGCATTGAAGCTACTTGTGATTAGTTTGGTGGGTGGGTTTTTTTTTTTGGCTGTACCCAGGCTGTACACAGGTTCCTTACCTTTGCAGAGAAGCTGTTGGCATTGACACTGCATTCCCACCAACTCACGATTTCTGTTCTGTATACTGCTATAGTTTTTATTCAGAGCTGTATTGGGTAGCAGATGGGCTACAGGGCTGGCTACAGGTGCCTGAAGCTGCCCCCATGTCTGATAGAGCCAATGCCAGCCAGCTGCAAAACAGATCCACCGCTGGCCAAGGCCGAGCCCATCAGTGATGGTGGTATAACGTCTGGAGTAATGTATTTAAGAAGGGGGAAAAGTTCCTGAGCGATAGCAACTGCAGCTGAAGAGAGGAGTGAGACTATGTGAGAGCAACAGCCCTGCAGACCCCCAGGTCAGAGCAGGAGGTGCTCCAGGTGCCAGAGCAGAGGTTCCCCTGCAGCCTGTGGTGAAGCCCATGGTGAGGCAGGCTGTCCC
>JAVJGJ010000047.1:32948760-32986022 GCA_035590215.1 Microhierax caerulescens | reverse complement strand
GCCGCCGTGCCCGCGGCCGTGCTCTGCCGGGGTGAGGCACAGCCCCGCCGCCTCCCGCCCGGCGCTCCGGCGGCAGCCCGGGCCCCACCGCCTGGGGGGCGCCAGGCCTGCCCCCGAGCCCCTCCGGGTTATTCACAAGCCAGCACCCAGCTCCCACTCTGTGATACACTGGGACGGGCGAGATTACTCACAAGGAAGGGAAAGAGGGCGGGAAAAGGGAAAAAAAAGTTTGCTCCCTTTCTGCATGAGCAGCCGAGGCTGCCCTGAGCCTCCCGCTGGCCTCGGCTGTGGAGAGGCGGGCAGCGGCCCCCGCCTCAGCCGCCGGCGGTGCCGGCCAGCGGGGGCAAAGGTGGCCGCCGCCTCTGCTCAGGCGCGGCGGCGGCGGGCAGCCCCCTCGCCGGCCCGTACTCACTTTGTAAGTGCTCTCCGTCAGCTTGTTCACCTCCTCAGGGTCCCGAGACATGGTGCCGGCGGGGAGGCGGCCGGTGGGCAGAGCTTCGTCCTCCGGAGTGCGCCTCGGCCCCAGCCCCGCGCCGCCGCAGCTGGCTCGGCTTCTCCCTCCGCCGCTAAGAAACTGTCAAAAACTTGTGGAACCAGCCGGGCAGCGCCGCCGGGGCGGGGCCTGCGGGGCCGCGGCTGCCTGACGCGGCAGGACTGGCTCGGCGGGCGGGGAGCGCCTCGCTTCAGCGGGGAGGGCGGGCGGCCCGCCTCGCCTCCACCTGAGCCACCGCCTGCTTCGCGCCGCCGCGCCCCCTCCTGCTCCCGCGGCGGGAGGCGCTGCCGGGCTCCCCCTGCGCGGCCTCGGCAGCCCACGAAGTAGCCGGTGCCTGGGCCGTGGTGTGGGGGCCGCCTCAGGAGGCGGGAGCCTAGCGAAGTCGGAGGTAAACTGTTCCTCCCAACAACTAATCGACTGTTCTGTAAGAATTAATTCATTAGTCTTGTCAGAGTTAATTAGTTTAGCCGTAGCAGTGTTGGTGAGGCTGGGGATGGTCCCCTTTCTCCCCTCCGCAGCAGCCCCCCGTGAGGGAGAGGTGTGGAGGTTTCCTCAGGGCCTCTTGGGCCAGGACAAAACTCTCTTTCTCCTGAATCCTGGAGCAGCGCAGCACTTGAGGTTCGTGCTACGTGTTCAAGTTTTCTATTTATTTTAAATATACAGCAATAAAACGGTGCCCACAGTCATCTTTCCTCTGTGACATGACCCATGCGGCCTCCAGCGGCGGGGGAAGGAAGGCTGGGGGGAGCTATAAATTTTTGTGGCCCATAAATTATCCAGAGATGGTGAGATTCATTTAAAGTATGCTAGTTGGAATATCTTTCTGATAATGTAATACCAGCACTACCTTGAAGGACTTGGTGGGAATTCCATAACCTTGGGTATTTACAGCTCGGGCACAGTCCTAGGTATTGAGCGTGTGAGGCATAATCGCCATCCTTAAACATTGGACATCCTTCTCTTGGTCTCTTTCTCTCCATTTCCCCTGCTTTATTGCAGCAATAAAATTGTGGCAGGCATGCAACAAAAAGTGGACTTGGAAGAGAACCCTAGATGTTGGACTCTGGTGTGGGAGGAGGTTGTTATCAGGTTTCGAGAGTTGTAAAAATTTTTTCATTCAAGCACGTGGAGATGTTTACAATGGCAGTTTACCTTCTGGGGTAACAAGTGGGCACTTAAGAGTGTTATCTTGAATACAGCTAAAATGCTGGGCAGAGAGGGAGACTTCATGCTCCTAGGTAAAGTCTTTGGAGGCTTCTGGTATTTATGGTATCAGTTGCCTTTCTGTAATAATCCAATCTATGATGCTGTCCTATAGGTATAGTGAATTATTTTGGGGCCAAGTCTGCAATTTATGTTCCCATTAAGCAGTGCTTGCTTATACAAGCAGCCCTCTTGAATGTGATGTGGCTGCTTGCCTGAGCACGGGATGAAGAATTGCATGGTTTATTCCTAAGTCTTTTGTCTGAAGTTCTTTACAACTCTGGAAACATACTGTGCCTCGGTAGTACTGCTTTTGTGTTACCTCACGCCAATGAAAGGATATTCCTCCCTAACAGGCTGGCATTCAGATTTGAGAGAGCAGATACCCAAAGGAAGATGTAGAAAAGGAGTTTTTCTTCCCCGATTCCTGCTAAAGAAGCTGGGAATATGTTGTGTAGCAGGGAGTGTAGTATTCCTGTTAGGGTCAAAGCTTATTTCCTCTGAATATTATGGAGCTCTAGGAGTTCACCTACGATTCAGTGTGTTTGTTTCCAGTTGGTGTGCTAAGTTCAGTCACAGTAAGTGACAATGTAAGTATTAATGAAATATGAATATCAGAAAGAAACAACATGGATGATTAATGTAGGCGGAATTGGTTAAAAATGTTATGATACTTTAACATATTGTGGGAATGCTCAATATTTCACAATATACATTTCTAAAGGTCTTTTTACTTCATAAGCAGATGTAAAAAAATTAAAGGTCTACTGAACTTCATATTCTCTTGACCTTTGGTGTTATTTTCTGCAGTCATCCTGTATATACAATTTTTGGAGTTTTTATGTAAACTTTTCAAAGTTTTTAGTGCTGTAAACTATTTAAAAAAAGGAAAATAAAGATTGAAATTAATAATACAATTATGAAGTAGTGGAGAAAAAAAAAAGACAAGAAGAAAAAGCAGTTTTTAAAGAATCCTAAGTGGGAAATGAAGTTAGCAAGGAAGAATCCTCAGTTTGGGGTAACATTTCTATTAACTCTTCTATGTACAGGTTAAAATAGAAATGACCATGAGTAGTTGAGACAATTAACATAGGAACAGGTGTTAACAGATGGAAAGTAGCACGATTGACCTCTCATTAAAAATAAAAGAATTCAGAATGGTTTCTTCAAATTTCTGAATTGAGCATTAGAAGTAATAACTGAAAGAATCATTATGAGAATAGGTTGTGTGTTTATTGAGGAAAAAAACAACAACATGCTTTATTATTGAAATTAGTTGCTAGTATAAAAACTATAGTGTGAAAAATAATTTTAATGTCTTTATTCATGTTTTCCTTTGTCACCATAGTTTTCGATTATTTTTCCCAAATCATGAGAATCTTAAAAATGTGTACAGCATTTAGAAACATCTATTTTCTTTCTGTTGTGGTGTTAGAAATCTTTTATGTATCAAACATAATAATTAGTAGTATTAATGTGTTCTAGTTTAGTGTTGTGTTTTACTGTGTGACTGAAAAACTTAAAATTTGACAGGCAAATCCAATTCTCAGTTTACAAGTATCCAGACTTTTGCTGTAAATCATAAATTTTCAAATTCACTCAGAAGAAAAGTCTGCTTGAGTTTGTAATATAAATACATTTTTTTTTCTCTTAATAGGAGGGGTTTGATCTTGCATTGTATTAAGGTTAATGTTATGTTACTGACTTAGCTGGAATTAATCCTGATGTGTGCAAACAACATGAATTTAGAACGATTGAATGAGATCTCATTTTTGTAAGTTATTTAAGGATGCTCTTGCATTTAAATGTGAGTGCAGCAGTCCTCTAGAAACATAGCAAAGTGTTTTGTCTGATCAGTTCAGAATATTTAATAGCTTTCAAAACTGAAACCTTAAGGAATATATCTTTATACTCTGTTGCCTACATACTACTGTAAGCATTTATAATAACTAATATGAGATGTTTTGGGTTTATCATATTCATCAATAGCACTGAATTTTGGGTGCAGCAGTGTTTGAGTGCTCAGGGTTGTGCAATCTGGAATTTTCTTAAGACTTTAAAGAGTACTTGCTAACTTTGCTCTGGGGAGGAGTTCAGAGCAGAATTCTAGCTGTGATCAGTAATCATAAATGCTCTCTGAACTGATTGGAATTAAAATTAATCTGATTACCTTTTTTTGACACTTTTAACATAGTTTCGTTGGCCAGAAAAGACAAAGAAGGAAATATTCTTACTTTGGTAGTGAACCCATCCTGTGGTATAATTATGTCTGTTGATGGTGTCTTTGTACTGCACCTCAAGCAATAACTGCATCTCAGGAATAATTCAGATTAGAGGGAACCTGGCAGGGTAGTAGTTTACCTGATTGAGTCTCCCATCAGAGTAGGACTAATTTCAGCATTAGGTTGCTCAGGGCTTTGTCCAGTTGAATTTCAAAGCAAAAGTTGAGGAACAGAACTGAAATAGCTCTGTTTGAAACAACATGTAACTCAGCAAATAACAAATACAACACTGTAGAGCATTTTCTGTTGTGGGTTTTTTTTTGTTTTTTTTTTGTTTTTTTATGTGAGGCTATCCTCTGAGCTATGTTACCCATCCAGCTGAGTTGCCTATCCTTAACAGACATCCTCCATGTTGTAACCAGAGCTTTCATATTTGACTGTTAACATGTTGCCTATAGAGAAAACAAAACTCTCCTTCCTCACTACCCATCATTCTGCCTCACATTACACTTTTCTGTTGTCAAACAAATATTTGTAGGCCTATAATTACAGTCTCCAGCAGACCCCTTGATAGTGGCAGTTTAAAGGAGATGACTTGGACTTCAGCATCTCCTGCTCTAGTCCTTGCAACGGGTAAGATGCTTCTGGCCTTCCACAGGTACATAGCTAACAGGAGCAGCCAGGTGCAGGGACTGGCTTGGAGCTGAGGCCGTCTGGATCTGAACTTACCTTCCTGCATGTATTTCTGTGAAGTGCAATCTCTGGGCCTGAATCTAGCAGCTGATTCCATGTTGGCCAAAGGCAGAATTGCATAGATTTGTTAGCAAAACTGCTGGCAAGGGACTAACCCAAAGTAAGTGCTTATATTTATTCCATACAGAAGGCCGGTTCTCCTCTGTAGCATTTACACTTTGGAACATGAGTAGGAACAATAAAAATCTCCCCATGCATTGTCAGCTTTACGGAATTGAAACTGTAATGACAAAAAGGTATTGTTAATATATCTTCTGAAAAAATACATACTCAGAAATATTCCTTTGAGTAAATATATGTATTTCTTTAAAATAAGTAATATTTTGATATATGATTGTTTTCTGTAAGTGTCCTATTTGCATCTCAGTGGCATATTTAAATATTATTTGGAAATTATTTAAGCAAGCTGTAATGACCCATTAATGTCACCTCATCATTAGATCTTTAACACGTGTTTTAAATAGCTTAATGTGACTGTACTAATTACATAGATTGTGGCTAAGCAGCATTCACATATGCATGATATTAGCCAGCTGTGGCCTGTTTCATTCCCTGTGGTCATTAGCAGACGTTTAACTTGATTAAGAAAAAAAAAAACAACCAACACAAAGGTACACAGCATGTTATTTAGTCATAACAAACAACATTCAGAGTCAGAATAAAATTTCCTTAACAGGAAATTAAAGTGATTCTACCAGCTTGTTTGCCTGAATGATATATATATTTTGTCCTCTGAAGACACTATATAAGGAACTTTTCAGGCATTTTAGCATTTTAATCCCCTTCAAGTTGGCAATACAAAAGCACACCAAAACTTACAGAATCTCTCACAAAAATTTGAAAGAATTGTATAAAACTTTTGAAGCCTTACTGAAGCTTTTGGTCTGATTCAGCTCTAGTTAGTTAAATAGATTTACTCTGTTTTTAAACTGATGCAAACAAGCACAAAATCATTTTGTTCCCTGCTGTTCATTGTCCTGGGCTGGTTTCAAAGCAAATGAGCTCTAACTCAGACCCACAGGTTAATTCAGTAAGATACCTAGCTCTCTGATCAAGGAAGACACTTGATCACACGCTTAATTGAAACATGTAATTAATTCCCTGTACTTTAGTGGGAGTGGTGGGTGGGAATCAAAGAGGTCCAAAATGCTTTTTATGAACTCTTCTTTCTCCAGACTGAAAAAGGGATGGTGGTTTTGTTTTGGGACAAGAATGCTTTGGATGCTTGTACTTTGTGTCTTAATTGTCTCATGTTGCAAATTATTTTGACAATATTATAAGATTAATTATAATCTGATTTATTCATTATGATTTATTTTTTGATATTTGAAAGTATATATGATATAGAAGAATGCATTTTTAAAGTTTATTTGGAAGATTACCTAGGATTTAGACAAAATTTAGCATTCAAGGGGATTTAATGGGCAGTACTTTTACTTAGATTATTTTACTATATATAGTATATTTACTAATCTATTTACTTAGATTAGCAATGCTAATCTTTTTCTTCTGCTAATTGTAATATTTATCCAAAACTTATACCCACACATTTTGTAAACTGCTCATTTCTTGCTGAAAGATCTGCTTACTTGAATTCGTGTGCTCTGTCCACTAGATGGCAAGCAAGCTATGCACCATGGAATAAAATAAATCTGCGTAATCTGTACTCAAGGCTTTCTTGAAGTGCTTTATAATGTAACAAGATAGATATTAGTGGTAAGTAAATATAACAGCCTTTATATTGCTCATACACAGCCTTGGAATTTTGTCTCAAGAGTGTAAGTGCTGTTAGGATGTTCATGTTATTGAAATCTAAATATGCCCTGGGATCTGTAACTTTATTTTGAAGTCAACACTAGTAGCAAGCCAACATTCTGGTGAAACTCATGTTACAAACTTCTAATCCATTTAGGTTCCAGGGTTTTATAAGATGACTCATGCCAAAAACACAGTATTTAAAATAACTGCATATTTGTTATTTTCCCTTTTGTAATTTGTCAGCTGGGGATTAACTAACAACAGGTGTACTCCCTTCTAAATGGATAAACTGGTTTTGCCTGAGGCTGAGTGTAGAGTACTGCCACTAAACATAGCATCTGCACGTTGCCGATCTTAGTAATACCAATAGATTGAGTATTATAACCAGAGTAAGAATGATCAGTGTTTGCCATGGGCTAGAACATAAAGACCTTAACTGGAATGTGATACTGTTGCTGGGCTGGGAACTAAACATGCACCAGGTGTAAAGTAGCATGTCTGTGAGTATTTTCAAAGAAGTCAAATGGGAATTTTGATGCTGTCTTTACCTCTTCCTTTTCACAGCTAGAAACGGATAGAACAAGTACATGATACTGGTAATTTGATTGTACTTGAAAAATGGCAAAAATCCTAGAACTGCATTTCCATACTGAAAAGAAACTTGTAGCTTATTAACCCCTCTCTTTTATGCAGCCTTACTGTAATGGGGAATTACTAGAAAAATGTTCAGGGAAGAGTGTATTAATAGTAAACAATTCAAAGAAAATACCATTACATTCTTCCTGTAACTTGACTGTTTAGTTGTGAACATTTTTTAGAAGCTGTGCTGATACCAAAAAAAAAAAAGAATAAGTTTTTATTTTTTGGTAATAAAAATATCATGATTCCAAAACCATACATGCATATTTTTGGATTGAACCATACTGAAGTTTCTTCGTATGGACTCCTTATGAGCCTGCCTTCTCATCTTATGTTCAGTTGCTGTTCCAGGAAGCTGCTCAAGTAGAATATAACACTGCTGTGCCTGCCCACTCCTTGTTTCTAGACACCCACTGGCTAGTGGCAATACTAGCAATGCTTTCTAGAAAATGTATGGGCAGTGATGGTTGATGCTTAACAACGCAAACCTTGGGAGTGATCCATGCAGCCTATGATGGATTTTCATAATCATGCCTATCACAAGCATGTGGGCAACCTGATGGTGTGCACTGAGTGTGCCTCCACAGCAGACTCCAAAGCAGATGCTGACAGTTACTGTCTCCTCTTGAGGTCTTGCATCTGGCTTCAAACCACCTGAGAAGGGAGATGGTTTGAGTCAGTGGGGTGTTCTACAAAGATGAGAAGATGATGATTAGATTAGACTGGTGAATGCAGCCTTGGAGATTTTGATGAAGAGGATGATTAATCTGGTTGTCTGAAAGACGGTAGCTCCAGGGTCAAACTACTTCACTTCTAGTCACATTGAGATTGGGAAAATAGCAAGGTTAGGGAAATTAAGGTGATTACAAGTGGCTTTTCAGCTTCTGATTAACAGTCTTCATTGATGTCAATATATTTCCTGTGGATTTGCTGAAAGTTTGGCTTGATGTTCATAATTTCTGCTCAGCTTTCCCATTTGAAAATAAAAAATGTGGGCTGTATCAGCAGGAGTGATTCCTAGCCTCAAGGCAAAGTGGTGTGGGATGGCTCAAATCCACATGGTTCTTGGTGGGTTTGCTCTAGGGCATACTGACTGCATCCATTCTGGCCAGCACTTGGTTTGGGTCACCACTAGGCTCCACTTGCAGGGCTGTAAACCCTTAACCATTACTTTGTTTTGTGTTTTTCAGTTCAAAGGGTCTGAACTAATCATGGGGCTGTGTTGTAGCTTGCCTGAGTACCATTTGCATGGGATGAGACTGCAGGTACAAAGTGCATGCCCTAGGGCTTGGCAGAAGGGCTGTGAGAGTCTGAGGGTGATGCTCCGCAGCATTACAGCAGTGTGCTGAGTGGAGGAAGCTAAATCTAATATGATTGTTTTTGTTTGGCCTTTAAGGTGGGTCCTTGCAATGGGCTTTTCTCAGGGTGCAGCTCAAATTTAATTTTAAATGTAAGGTAACATGTAAATGTAAGCAAAAGAGATCCTGCATGTAAAGTAACACCTGTTATGTAGATAATCGAGGAGACTGGGATCTAGGAGTGAACTAAGGAGCTTATGTGTCAGCCTCACCTGATACGTGAGGAAAAAAGAACACTTGGCTTCTGATAACTGTGCAGTGTGCCACTGACTGTGTAGGGTTCGAAGGCATCATTCTTCCATAATATTAAGCAAGTGAATTATTAGAGTTGTACATAAATTATTAGGTAAGAATTGTTTGGGTTATGAAACAATATAGACGAAGAAGCATTTTACTATTTTTTTTTTTTTGTCCTTTTCACTTAAGGACTGTAGTTTCAGTTTCAGGGATTCCTGGGGATCTTTTAGAACTAACTGCCCTGGAACCAGAGAATCTTGCACCTGGATGCAGGAGATAAATGGAGTTGCTCCTACGCTGCATATTACTGCTGCTTCACCCTAGAATTCACTGAATCAAATATCTAGATTTTAATTAACTTCAAGGGTTTCTAATTGGATATGTTAATTTTTTTTTCATATAGAAAGTCTGTACAATACTGCTTGCCTGAACTAGGAAAGAAAGCGTGTAGTAGATCTTTTTTTGACCAATTTTGTCTGTGAGATTCATGTAATTCGTTAAATTTAGGACAAAATTTTGGTTAAACTAGAATCAATGGAGTTTTTGATGTATTTCATTGAAGCTCAGCTTTCATTTTTATTCTCTTGGTTTGTGTTAAACTGAGTAGTGTGAACTTTTAAGACAGAAAATGGTTCCTCAGGAACTCACAGTGATAGGATTTGTGAAACATGCTTTGATGCTATTTTCTCCTTTGACTCTTAAAAAATCAGGAGACAGCTGTTGTACGTGCAACATTTTTATTGCCTACTTTTCATCAATCAGTTGTGCTATGTATGGAGATGGAATTTCTTTGTAAAGCTGTTTTTCATTAGTATCAAGAAATACGCATACTTTGCAGCTAAAGCCTTATATAAAGTTTTATCTCTCTGCCCACATTGTTACTATTGTAATACTGCTTAGCAACTAAAAGTAAATCAAAAGAACAGCAATGAAGAACCACTAAAATACCCTCTTTGCAATACAGAGAAGGACCTGAACTGCAAAATTCAGATATTAGTTTGGATCTGAAATTTTCAGAAGTTCAGGGATCTGCCATTGGTTTTATACTTTAAAGTGTGAAAAGTGGTCAGTGACCTGGTTCTGCTTTTGAGTGCTGTATATAGCATATACAGACCAAGACACAAGGTTGGAACAAAAGTATTACCATATATAGTAATGAATTAAAAAAACCCCAGTTAACGATTGTCCCCTTTTTTGGAATCCCCAGAGAAGATATAATATTTTACTGGGTGCTTATTCCAGATCAGTATCCTAAGTCCCCTTCCTCCCCCAGCTGACAGAACAGATGGCTCATCTATCTCCTACAATTTCTGCATCTTTCAAAATCGACGCTGTGAGAAACTGGGGATAGATCTTTTTTTTCAAGAAGTTCTATACCTCTAGGCCATTTTAATTCTCAACTGCATGGCTAGCACTTCAAGTAACACTGGAAGTATTAACCTGTTTTGTTGAAGTTTCTGGAAATTTCTAAGGGATGAGGTGGTGTATGGAATTAATACTGCTGAGGAAAAAAATATCAATAGAAGTAGTACTTCTTCAGCACCACAGGGGAAATGTGCAGGGAGAGTACCTACAACTTCTGTTCCTGAAACTTTATTATATAAGCGTGTAGCCTTTCAGCAGCAGAACTATATTATTGGGAGACCTGTGGGGACTGTGACCAGTTTGGATCTGTCTATATCCTGCAGATGGCTGTTTAGGCAAAAAAGGACGTTGCAAATTATGAAGGTGAGATAAGAGCTGTAACAGTGCAACAATTACAACATTACAAGGACTGCTTGTCCTCAAGGAGAGGGCTGAAATCTGGGTTTATTATGGTTGGCTATGTATGCATAATGGAATAATGCTTATAAAAGAATAAAAGCATCCTTGACAGTCAAGGACCAAAATCCATACTCATGGAAAACAAAAAGGTGAAAGATAAACAGCACTGTAGCAAATGAACAGGGAGATCTTGAACACTTTCATTAGTAGCAACAATGAAACTAAGTACTGGAATAACTGCAGGCAAGGAGGGGAAAAAGGATAGTTAATTTCTTTTGATTTTCCTTCATTGTGGGGAATTTTCCAAGACTTTGGGACAACTATGGCAACTGCCTAGCATCACGTCAGGAAAGATGTCAAAATGACCAAGTGAAACGGGCTGTGTAATTGGGAATTTAAAACTATGCATTGCTTACATTGATAGATAACTTTCTAGAGAGAGAAATGAACATTTTGTTATGGTGATTCACCAGCTAGCAGCTGGATATTTTCCCCAAAATACTCAGAAATATTCAGCTGCTAAGTGCAGTCAGCAGTTTGTGCTGTTTGGGTAATGTTGATGGGCTAATGTAAAAATGTGTAATATTTTGTTAATTCTTAGTTTCTAGACAATGTGGGCCAAAATCACATCTTGTCTTCAGCAGCAGCACAAAGTAGTTGAAAAGGTAGCCAAAGCAGCTAGGCAGGATTTCCACTTACAGAGGAGGAATCCCTCAGTAACAGACAAGTATCACAGCACCTTAACATAAACTTTTCCCAAGTGTCCCATCTGTTGAAATTCCTGAGCAAAAGAGGTGGAAGGGTTGTACCTGAGTTAGTCTCAGTTATCAGCACTGTCCACCTAGAAGGTGGGTAGCAGCACATGAGTTAGGGCAACACTGTAGCCTGAATTCTGGTTGATGTTCATGCTGGTCTGACTCACAATGTGGTGTAGATTGTACCTCCGCTGCAGTGGTGTTTGAGGTCTGAAAATGGAGCTCCCTGGCTGCGACACAGCCAGTAGTGTCAGATGCAGCTGGGCTCAGGTACACTTCAAATTCTGAGCTGCTGCTGCTTTGCCAATTTTTAGTCAGTCTGTCACTTTGTTTCTTTAATTTTCAATTTGTCCTGGCCCACCTACACGTACTATTTGCCAATATAATAAAATGAAAATACTGTATGAAATAAACCACATACAAACTAAAAGAAGTCATGTTCCCTTTCTCCTTGCCTTTCCTGCTCATTTTAGAGCTCTTTCCCATTTCAATTTCTCTCTGCAGTTGTTGATTACAGATACAGTATTTCCTATATCAAATTCAGAGCTATAAAAACAGGCCACAATGCAGAAAATACTTTAGAGAGGGACTGGTTTAGTTGAGTTAGTGAGGTTATGTGTTGAAGAATATTGATATGTTAGTTTATTTATCTGCAGGGAATTGTTAGTGAAGTTTCTTGTTTATGCCCTCTCACTCTTTCCAGTGACTCATGCTCACCTGTTTTCTGACATTGTAGTGACCATGTAGAAATATAGTGTGACCTAAATAGCTCAAATTCATTACAATACGATTATCATGAGGCAAGAGGGCCAGCAGATATATTTTAAATGAGAATGTAACATAGATAGGTAGCTCTTTATTTAATGGAAGTGCGAAAATCTGAGCTACGTTGTTATTAAGTTAAGGCAACTAGGTTTTCAGCCTGATTTGTGTACCTGCTGTACATGCAGTGATGTGAAATAAGCTGGAAGCAGCATCCTTCCCACTACTACCTCCTGCTTTTATTGATTTAAGTAAGGCTCTTGGGTATCTGATCCTATCTTGATGCCTGAAGATTTATTCATATAACTCCCCATGCATGAGTGTGATATTATACCACTTGTTCTCTAGAGAAAATAATTAAGTGAATTACTAACGCATAAAATGCTCAAGTTAAAATGCTTAAATATTCCATTTGATGCAGTTATATATAGCTTAATGTAATAAGTGCAGTATCCTCTTAGTCAGAATGCCTTGTGTGGTATCCTCTTAGTCAGAATGCTTTGACTTTCATCTCCATTAAATGGAATTCTAATTAACAGTTGATTCTAATTTTGTCAAGGTTGCTGTGGTGTTATATTCTTTGACAAGACCAGAAGGTGAAAAAGGACTAACCTGTATATAAATTAAAAGTAATCATCAGAGGTCAGTGCAATAGTGTTATTACTGTATATCAGTGAAGACTTTTGGATTCCACTTATAAATACTGTGATGTCACACAGGGTTTAATGAGACAGGAACTTAATCTATTGACTGCCTTGTAGCTGAAGTTGCTCCTGGGGAAGGCAAGTTAGTTCAGCTTAAGTATAGTTATTGCAAAGAAAGTTACAATAATAACTAAATATAACCAGTGATGAAGCAGGTAATAGAATTCAGGCTTTCATTGAAGGAACAAGCATGAAAATGCAATTCTAGAAGAGCTGCATGTAACACGCAGCAGCTAGTAGATGCACATGAAGTCCCCAGTATGTTGGCCAGGAAAGCCATCAAGTAACTGCCAATTATGTATAAGCTACTGATAGCTGGAACAGTTAATTATTCTGATTGCCTTTTTTTTGTTATTGTTTTGTTTTGTTAGAAAGCCTAATGAGTCTAAATTGAACTTTTACATGAGAGAGAGTTTAATTTTTGGAAAAAAAAGAAAATAATTGTTTTAGTCCTTGAAATTGCTTAGATGTCATTTATTACAGTGAAACAAAATCTTTTTATGTTTGGATTTATCTATCTTTAAAAAAAGATAAAAACCTGAAATAAATATTTTGAAACATTTTATGTTACCTACTTCAAAAGCTTTTGCTGGATACAGTTCTGTTTGGCTGGGAAGAGACTGTTTTTTTTCTTAATTTTTGCCTTTTTGTCTTGTTTCACTATGTAAACAAGCATTTTAACCCCCAAAGTCTCTAGTGAAAATACAGCTGAAATTCTCCTTTTTATTGCAAAACATGTATGTGAGTGTTTGGGTATTCTGACTGTAATCAAATAAGCCATCACTGAACACAAAATCCACTTCAAGGACCACATCCTAATATTCATCCAACTTCATGGTCCTTTATCCTATATCCTTTTCCATCTACACCTAGACATTTATATAACAACTGTGTGTGTGTATATATATATATATATAAACCTATATTGTACTGGAAGAACACTGACTGCATATGAGAGAGGGACATGAAGATGAGGAGAAAGAATTTTTGCAGCAGTGGTGTGCCTGTAGGTTTCATAGTGCAGGTGTCCACTTCCTTCACCACTTTAATTCAGCATGAAGAGTTTCATTAATTTTTGCTAATTCCACAAACTGAAATAGTATCTAAACACAAACCTCATCTTTTGGAATTAACTTTCCTTTGGGTCCTGGTAAGAAAATTCAACAAATAGTGGCTCTGTTTCTTTGTATTGCTTGCTGAGAAGGAGAATAGATCATCAAAGCTTGCTGATCTATTGGAAGCATTGCCTTCCTATGGTGATCATAAAGCTCTATGTACTTTATAAGTAAATTGTATTGAAGCTAACAATGTTGGCGTTTGCTCCAAATCATACAGTTTTATGCTTTGGTTCAGGGAGGAAAATGAAAAATAGATGAAGCTATAGTATATTGCTGATTCACACTTCCTCTTTACCTAGTCACCATATAACAGAGATTTTGAACAGATTCTATGCTATGACAGTTTCACAGCTTGAATCAATTTAGCAGGTCTGCACAAAATGTGAGAAACTAGTAAGTTTTGTTCATCTTTTAAGTAGCTTTTGCATCATTCTGTCTGTCCCCCTACCTAATACTTTTCTCACCTTGATGCAAATGATGGGCTTTAGGTCAGAGAAACCTAATGCTAATTAACATTTCTGGTCAGAGAGATGTGCAAATGTAAGAAGAAAATTGATATGCCAGTGTTGATGTACAATGTAGAAAGTAGTGATGCATTGCTAAGATGTCTTTCATCTGAATAAAAAGGAGGACCTTTGATTTTATGTAGAAATTAAATGCATAGACCTTCTGACACCTGGAATTGCAGTTTAAAAGTATAATGTAACTTGCATGTTTGTGTAAAATATGAATATTATTTGTGTAAGATAAGACATTCTAGTTTTTTTGGACTATAAATTGAAAACACTGAAAAATACTGCAGTATAACAAAAATACATTGTGATAATGATATATATGTTTCCTGTTATTTGCCAAAGCTAACAATTTGTTGTTTGTTAACTAGGAAGTCCTTAATCTCTGAACCCACTTACTTTTTTGCAATGCTTACTTCTGTGGCTGTCTGTACATATAGTGAGTCCACTTTGCATGGAATCAGCTGTGAAGTCAGAGGCAGATTGTTCTGCTTTGTCAAAGACATGTGTAAGGTGCAGCTCCTAGTCATGGTTGTCTGGAGCCTTTCTTCAGGATACTGTTTTGTCTTGCAGTTTTGTCCAGGGTATGGAATCTGTCTGCTGTACTCTCTCAGTCAGTGGCTCTAATCTACACATTCCCAGTGTTGTGACAGGAAGGCAGGAGGAAGGGGCCCAGACCTATACCCGGTTAGAAGATCACATTCACTGTAACCTGCCCTATATCTCTTGTTTGTACTTTTCAGTCTCTATTATAAAGTTAAATATAAATATCTGTGTAAGTATAAATACATGCATAAGTATTGGCATGATGTAGATTAAAACACAAAGGTGGCATCTGAGGGTGAGATAGAATCTTCTGTCTACAGTGCAAGAAAATAACATAGTAAAAGTCTACAGTGTGGTTTATTTGTAGAAGATCCTGTACTGAGATGGTCTGATATCACCTGAGTCTCAGTGTTAGGTACTGTTTCCCACTGGTTTGCTCAAGGTGGCTTCCTACTCAAAGCTTTACCTGGGCTCTGCATTGCTTTTTGGAAGTGACTAGGCACTGAAATTTAGATGGCAATTTATCTACCTGAATATACTTACTATAATAATATATTATCTTTTATTTCTTCAGGAACTGCTGCTGCTTTTTGCTGCACTATTTCTCATCAACATATTAAACCTCTTCTTCACATGCTTTATTCATCTGTTGTATGAATAGCCTTCTAGGTGGTGTAAATTCATGGGAGTTTGGTTTGGGGAAAAGTTTGCAAAATGAAGCTGTAAATTGTTGGGAAGCATATAAACTGAGAACAGTGTTGCAAGTTTCCCATGGAGATTTAAGTCTGATTAACTTACAGAACTGAAATACATTTTTAAATTTATATTCAAATAATGTTCATTGTTGTTTTCTTTATTATGAATTTTTAAGAACCCCGAGGAAAACGTTTCACTACAGATATCTGTCGTCTTTACAATAAACCCAAGCATTGCCATTGACCTTGAGTATTTACAAGAGAGGAGAGCAGGGGAGGCAAATAAGTGCAATTACAGACCCCATTTACCAGCCGTCTTTCAGTGTGCCAAATGTCACAACTTCTACTAACTTTGAGGAACTCTAGTCTTCAAATGATACGAAGTCTAGATATGACATATATTTTGATTGTGTTATAAAATGACAGTTAATGTATTTCAGTTATTCAGGAATGTAATGTCAGAGCCAAAAAAGGTTCTAAGCTGAGTAAATTTAGCTATAGTGTAGGCTCTCCTGTCTAAAATTGTCATCTTAAAACTTTGAGGCCTCAACTTTAGGACAACTGAAGTTGCAGTTCTTTTGGTCAGAAGTGTGCTGCTTATCCATGAAAAATATTTGAGATTTATTATTACTGAACATAAGGATGGAATGAACTAGATTGTAATATTCTAATGATTCATGAAGTGAGCTATGAGAGGAAAGGCTTTCAATCTAGATCTTATTACTAGAGATGTTTCTATATTTTGTCTGTTAGCACTTATCCTGTAACTATTTTACGTGAAATACAAAAACAGTTGATACTCTGTAATTGAGCATAGTAATTTTTCCATGGGAGATGTCAGCTATAGGTTTGAATTACTCCACCTTGAGGCAGGACTTGAACCTCGGTCTCTTGTATGTTGGGTAAAAGCTTTAAAAGTGGAAGTGGAATGAGCACAGCATTTTCAACTTTTTTTTTGAAGGATGTACATAGCCCTTTTTTTCTGATTTTTTTTTTTGAAAGAAAACCAGCAGGATTTAGGTGATGGCAGTTCTTTGAAAGCATGGGAGAAGTACCTCAGTATCTATAACCTTTATATTCATTTTTCATTAATACTATGTAATGTTATGTCCCTATTATAAATAAGGTTGCAGCTGCAGTGTTTTGCAGCCCCCTTACCTAGACAGGGATTGCACCTATCCTTATGGATCCCAATGTTTTGTTCTAGACAACTGCTTCAAGTGTTGACTTTAGTCATCTCTGTGTTTAGCATATTGCTGCTCTGCATGCCATTTCAAGTGTTTTAATTTTCCTTGTATTTTTTATGTAGTACATAGGTCATCCCTAAAAGCCAGCTGTGTTTAGGTTTTATGTTCCCGAGTCCTTTGTTGCATCTCTTCTCCTTTATTGTAGCCTGCTTCATAAAAGGGAACCCTGTCATATTTTCTAGTTACTCAGTCTTAGAATGAGTATAGCATCTGTCATATTTGTTGTTCTGAAGATTTCACTAACAGGCTTTTATAGTGTTTAAAGCCAAGTAAATGTGTTTTCCAGTGCTGACCAACATGTGTAGGCATCTGTCTGGTGTTATGGAAGAATCTTATCTGTGCTGTAGACATGCTGTTTTCTAGGAGATAGTGGTTTGCCTTTCCATATTTATTTGCAGTTTAATTTAAAAGTTTAAAAAAAAACCCCAAAAACAAAAAGCATGATCTGTTACAGTAGTGTTGGATTTATTTGAAGATAGTTTTGTGTTTCACTTAATGACAACATGTTGGCACATCAACAGAGATGTTCTGACACAGGTAATGCAGTTTTCTTTGGGCCAAAACTGTTACAACTGCTGGTGAGAGTATACTGTAATTCATTACAAGTCTCTATTTTAAGTAAGAAATGGTTGTCCCCTCTCACTGGAATTTGTAAGATAACTTTGTTCCCAATCCATTTATTTGTATTAATTCAAAACCACTCCATTATTACCAATGGAAAAAAGTGATTCTTTACACTGCTGTCGTATCTTTTAACTACAAATGCAGATGTTTTCAGTCAAAACCATTTTTTAGGCCTCGCAAGGCCTTTGTGGAGGTAGGAAATTTAAAGCTTATTCAAGCAACCTACACAACCTGTATAAAGTATACTGCAAAGTCAAGAACAAAAAAAAGGCACTTGGAAGTTCTTGATCTTTTGTAATTTATTCTGTTTATGTGGCATCATCTCTCATGTTTAGTAATGGTTAAAACTTTCATAGTTACCTAATTCAAAGGAAAATTCTTTTGCAATGTATAGATTAGAAGCTGCGTATTCTTTGGATTGCTGTCCTGTACTAACATGATTCTTTTCCTTTATTAACCTGCAAAACCATTTGCTTTCCTCAGGCTATCTAAAGCCTAGCAATTAAACCAGCATTTTGCATATGGTGTTTGTCTCTGAGTTGCTAGTATTCTTACCCTTCTCAAGCAGGTAATCTTTAAATAAGTTTTTTTCCAGATGAAACATTCATTGCCTCAATAGTCTTCAGATGGAGTTATTTTTCATCTCTAAAGCTCTGTAGCAGCATTATTCTGTCCATTGAAGCGTTAACCAATAACCATAGTAGTAACTATACCAGTGATATGCTTGTTTAAAAAATGGGCCCAATAGGCATATTTCATTTTGTGTCTGTTTCAAGAGTGGTCAGTCAAGGCTGAGCTCTGTCATGGTATGAAGACTTTGTTCATCAAGTCATAGCAAATATGAAAGAAGCATGTTAAAGAGAATAAAGATGTTCTTCAAGACAGAAACGTTAGCTGACTTTGTTCATTTGGTTTGGCCCAGGAGGGGTAGTACTTTGCTGGGAATGAAACTAACAGAAGAGAAGGGAGGGAAAACGTGAAGAAATCAGGCTTCAAATCTATATTGTGGTAAACTTTTAGCAGAAGTTTTGGTGGAAATCTTACAGAGCTTTTTAGAATAACAGTTATAGCAAGACCATAGCTTTCTGTTACCAGTTGTGTCTGTGCCAGAGATTGATGAGTACTCAGGTTTGTAGTCATTCTTTTAGAAGATAACAGTTTGTCCAAGAAGAATATGAAGAATTGTTCAGAGCCAAAAAAGCAGTTGAGAAGTTCATAAAAGGTAGCAAAAATATATTATATATGTATTTATAAGTGGTATTATATAAAGTCATTCAAGGGACAAATCCACATGGCTTCCTAAAAGTTAAATGACATCTTTTCAACTGCTACAAATTCTCAAAGGATTTAATGAAACATAGAATAAAAGATAACTGAGACATATAATATATTTAGACATTTGAAAGGTTTTTGCTGAAGTAATTAATACAAAAATTATTGAGGAAAATTGGAGCATCCAAGGCAAGGGGAAAGTTTTGCCAGTCATGCAAAATGCATGAAGAGGTAGGAAACATAAAGGGCAAGATCTCTGACTGGGAAGGACAAGAAAGAAGCCAAACACTGGAGTTATCTGGGGCTTTGTACACCAGCTGATATATTACTACATTATCTGCCTAGAGTCATGGTGAAAAGCAGGACATCAATACATGGTAATGTCATAAATTTGTTTAAATTAGGCAATATTAGAAAAGATACTAAAAGCTCCAGGAGATTGTAATAGAACTTGGTAATAAGAGTCAGATTAAATTCAATTTAGATGAGTGCATGGGAATTAAAATATAAATCACTTCAGAGTGCACAGTTCTAAATTAGTCCTTTAGAAAAGTGCATGTTATTACATTGGATTATTTGAGAAACAATGTTTTGATTATGTAAGTAGAGATTATAGAAAAAAGTACAATAAAGGCATAGAAATTTTAAAGTTTATGAGCTGTATATTTGCACTTCTTGATTGTTGATCATTGATTATTGTGATTCTATAAAGTGTTCCAGGTGCATGAGGCCGTGCCAGATTCAAGTAGTTTGGTACAAACACAGAAGTCCCATTCACAATGGACCGCTCGACAAGCTGATATCTGGCTTGCAGATTTAAAAGTAAAGATTCAGATGTTAATGTAAATTTTTGGTCTTTTTTCCTCTAAAAAGGAAGAAAAATTAAAAATCCCAACTATATTGAGGACATGGATTTTCCAGACCTCATTGTTTTGGCACCAGACCTGTGTAATTTGGGAAAAGGTCTCTCATTTCAGACACGGACTCAGTTCTTGGCTCCTGAGTGGACAGAGGGAGGTTAGACCTTTCAGTCTGTAGACTTCCAAAGCTAAATAGAATATATATCACCTCACTGGTAAAAGCCTTAAATGCAGAGATTGTTGTAATCTTTAAACCAGAAAAATAGGTCTGCTCTGAAAAACATAGTTATAGTTTTCTGTTATGCTAACTAGGTACAGTAATAGGCTGTTTCACAGCTCCCCAAAATAGCAAAATTAAGATCCAGATGAGGGATGTTGCCATCACAGGCTGTGGGCAGTGTGGTGAGCAGCCCACGGGGTTGTTGTCCTCAGTCTCCTGAAGCTGTGCTATGATGCAGAATGGGGCCAGAAAGAAAGCATGAATAGGAACACTTGACTCTGCAGTTGATTTATTTGGGAATTGTGTGGGCAGGGAATTCATTGGTCAGGAAGCACAAATAATCCAGGCATCTGGAAGTGTAACCAACATCTTTATCTTCCTAGCTGAGTTTCAGTGTGAAGGGGACTCCTTCTGTATTTGGCTTGTGCAGAGATACATAGGCAGAGTGGCAGCATCTTTACATGCCATTTCTGAATTGCAATTAGCTAGGAATAGGTACTGAAATGCTTCTGAACCTATTTGAGTGTTGATGTTCAAAACATGGGTGTTGGTTGAGTTTAGATGCTTATATTTTTTAAATATTTCTGAGTTGTATTGGATTTAACCAAGCTTGGGGAAGCTATTTGCATAAAGATGTGCAAGTTCATGAGCAGAGTATAGCCTTACAAGTACATGGTAAAACTGTAAGCATCATTTTTCACTTTCCATAATGAAAAGATGGCTGAATTTGTATCTCTGAATGCTTAAAAATAACAGTTCTAAATTGGAACCAAGACTGGGAAATTTCAGCCTACCTGATGAAAATCACAATTTTTCAGCCTTGTTTAACTATACTTTTCTCAAACCACTGGAAACTCTGCTGCAGATGGTAAGGACAGGTTATCACCTGCAAGATTCAGACACCCGTGTGTTATAATGAAAATTCTGTTGTAATCTGTATTTTGTGGCTGCTATCAGATATTGCACTAAGACCTCTTACAACTAAGTAGTTGCAGATTTGACCCTAATTCTTTTTTAAGTTCTCTACTAGTATATAGTGTAGTTCCTCTGGAGACCAAAGGCAAATCCATTTTAAAATCTTGTGGAATAATCTTTTAAAAAAACCCACATAATATAAGGAGATTTAGATAATATTTAGATAATATTTAGATAATATTTAGATAATATTTAGCCTTGTGCTTTCTTATTTATGATGCTTGTTGTAGCTTGCTACATTAGATATTTATATAATGAGGAAAGAGTTTTTAGGTGAACCAAAACAAATTTGACTGGACTGTAATGTCCCTTCAGGTTTCAAAAGGAAATTTTGCTATTACATATACATGTGTAGTCATTATATACATGGATATTTGTCATTTGGCTCTTTCTGGCTTTTAAAAATATCCTGAAAAAGAAGCAAAAGTTGCAGGATTGGGAACCACAGCCACACATAAATAATGAAATGATACAATCTTGTTTGTTAAAAAAATAGTCAGTCCGTTATGTATTCCCTTTGATTTCTTGTTTGTTGTTGTAGTATCATAGAATTATAGAACACTTCAGGTTGGAAGGGACCTTTAAAGGCCATCTAGTCCAACCTGCCCAGTAGTGAGCAGGGACATCTTCAATTAGATCAGGTTGCTCAGAGCTCCGTCTAACCTGACCTTGAGTATTTCCAGGGATGGGGCATCTACCACCTCTCTGTGCAACCTGTTCCAGTGTTTTGCCGCCCTCATTGTAAAGTATTTGTTCCTTATATCAAGTCTAAATCTACCCTCTTATAGTTGATAGCCATTACCCCTTATTCTATTGCAACAGGCCCTACTAAAAAGTTTCTCCCCATCTTTCTTAGAAATCCCTTTTAGGACTGGGAGATGCTTTAAGGTCTCCCTGACACCTGCTCTTCTCCAGGCTGAACAACCCCAACTCTCTCAGCCCGTCTTCACAGCAGAGGTGCTCCAGCCCTCTGATCATCTTCATGGCCTCCTCTGGGCTCACTCCAACAGGTCCATGTCCTTCTTGCATTGCAGGCCCCAAGGCTGGATGCAGTTTTCCAGGTGGGCTCTCATGAGTGTGGAGTAGAGGGGGAGAATCGCATCCCTTGACCTGCAGACCACACTACTTTTGATGTACCCTGGGATACGGTTGGCTTTCTGATACAGATCTTTTCTAGGATATAGATATTTTCTAGGGTTTTCTCTACCTATCACTTATTTATATGAAAATAACTCATGGTAAACCTAAAAAGTGCAAAGTATGAAAGAATTTTATATTATTGCCCATGGTTTTTTACTGTCTTTCATATTTAATAATTTAATCTACTAATATCAAACACAGTCTGTAGAAATAAAGCACAGCTGATATCACCATGACAATAGGGAAAAAAGCCACAATCAAGGATTTTAAAAGATCATTACTTTGAGAATTAATGTTATTAAACCTACAGTGTCTTATGCAGTAGAAAAGGAATTTTTGGTTGTCTTCAGGTCTTTAAAGATATTTCTATTCAACAAACTCTGTATATCATACTGCCGATGAACTTTTAGTAGAACCTTGAAATCCAAAACTCCAGGGAAAGAAGAGCTTCCCAATTTGTAAGTAGAATGGGAAGAAGCTATGCTGCTGACCTGATTCATCACAGGTAGCATAAGGGAGCAGAGATAAATAGAAATAACAATACTTCTAAACATTAAAGCAACAGCTCTAAAAGGAGGAATAAATTTTGATATTTCTGCAATGAAAGAAATAATGACTGTTTAAAAAGTACTCATGCAAAATCATACAATCAGAAAGAAATTCTGACCATTTATAGAAATTTGGCTGAGTAGAAATTACACTCTTATGTTTGCAAAATCTAGGACAGGAGTTGTAACTCTTTTCTGGCATTAAGCAAAGAATTTAACTGCCAGCTCAGTTTTTCCATCTGATGCAATATTGTTGTATAATGGATAATGCTTATGTTGGTAGTGTTTATCAAAACAGTAATGCATGGTCCAAGTGTAGTACTGCCAGTCTCAGGCATTCAGAAGCCAGACTTACCTCCCAAAAATCATAGGATTGGCTTAAAATAAAACAAGAGATTTTAAAATTGTTTCGGGTTATTCTGATTTTAGCTTTAAAACTGAATTTCACAAAACAGATTCTTAACAACGCTAAGATGAGACTGCATGTTGAATTTTAATTTCTGGAATCTTACATAAAGGCTGGTTTGGCCTAGTTTACTTCAGAAGTTGCTGAGTTTAGATTTAAATCCAGGGAAGAGTTTTTTCAGAATCAATATCAGGTTCACATGTAGACCTGTAGACAAATCTGTAGACATGGTTTACATTTTTTCAAGTTTCAAGAGTATGTAATGCTGCAGGAACATACATAGTTGAAATTATAAATGTAATATGGAGTATGTCACAAGTTTTTTAGAAACTTGTAATGTGTTTTATCTGTTGATACTTTATTCAGTAGCTGTGATTTTATACATTTTAAGCAACAGAATGTATTTCGTCTATACATATGAAATTAATTAAATTCAAGAGGGAAACAATCCTAGTTAGATGATGATGGGTTTAAAAAGGAAGGCCAAAACATACAGTTATGAACAAATACCGGGAAATTCCCTATATGTTCATGTAATTCTGTTGCTGCAGTGTTTTCCAAAACTTCCAATCCTTTAAGCAAGGATAATAGCACCTTTGATAATGTGACTCTTAAATCATGCAGCCTTTTACATATGTTGATTTGTTGCCAACGGAAGAAGTCATAGTCTGCTTGTTATGTTTGTTGATGATTCTGAAATTGTGGACATTTTCTCTGCTGTTTTATCAATCAAATGCTGCTTTATGCATTGATGGTATTGACAGTATTTTATTACTTCGCCTTTTACAGTGTTTGTGAAAACTAACAACTCGTTTGATTTCAAAGGTTCTTTTTGTGCATCACCTGCTACTGTGTAAAAGTCTTGGTGAGGACTTTTGCTCTCTGCAACTCTTCAGCAGTCTTCGTGTCGTCCTTGCAGTTCATGTTCAGTGTGAAATATTCCCTTTCAGTATCCATTTATACTTGGGCTCCAGTGAATTGGTCAGCTTGTTAAATGCTTATCACCTGTTAATATGAAAAGTTCTGTATTTTAGAGAAGGACACTGATCACTTGAGTTCTGTGTTAATAATATCTGTTCTCAAATCATCATGAATAAAGGTTGTCCACTTTTTTTTTTTTTTTTTTCATTGCTGGCAAGACACTATGCCTAGTCACAGTTAATTTTGGCTGTGTTTCCACAGCCGTATAATGAATAAGTTCAGTCTCTATTTTTGGTTGTCTCCGGAAATTTGGAACAGTTTTTAAAGTGAGGATTTGATGCCATCTTAAATGGCATTGGTTGCCTTTTCACATAATTTTGATGGAATTCTTTGCTGTTGTACTTTGTTTCTCCAGTACAGCTAAATCTGTCATTCACTACCAAATAATACATGACCAGCTTGCTTTGCAACACAGAGGATTAATATAGACAGCTTACTGTTATATGTTATAATACTATCTGGGAAAAAAAGTGTTTCTTCTTTATCTGTTTTCAGAAGCATTAAAATGTTTTACAATGTCAGTCCTTTTACAATGTCTTCAATAACTTGTAAAATTATGGAAGCAATAAATCCTGTCTATCTTTAATTGAAATCCTTTAACGTCACTTTTTAGGGCGGTCTGAGTTTTGCAGTTATTTGCACATATCTAGTAGGAAATGTGTGCGTCCTTAACAGTCTTTGTCCTTCAACGTAGTTCATCTCATGGCCCACAAATGTTTTCCATGTTGTGTGGTCTCTGTTCATGCCCTTTTAATTTGCTGTATAGAGCTTATATTGCATCTTTTTTGTATTTGGACTCCATGGAAATAATTTTTGTGCCCATTCAAATCATGAGGGTCAAATCAGTCTTACACTGCGTTCCTCGCCTTGCTAACTCTAGTGTCTGGTTGTAGTGCTGTGCAAATTAAACCAGCATTACCACTCGAAAGCTACAGCCCCGCATTAACTTCTGTTCTGGCTGTGCATTCTCAGCTTTCTGCCTCTCCCTCTCTGGTGGTAGGATACAATGTTCAGGTGGTAAATTGGACCAGGGAACAGATTCAGCTCATTAGTTATAACCAGTCCTGTGGCTGTGTTTTACTTGTACAGGTATATGTGTCAGCTTGAAGGGAGATTACAGGCACAGGGATTGAGTACTTGGGACTGTGAGGTGCTGCCTCTTTCCATCAGCATTGCAGTTTGAAATTGTCAATGGATTTGTAAGGCTGGCCAGTGGGGACATGTTCTCCAAGGAGGCTGTAGAAGCAGCCAGAGCCTGGTAGAGTGCTTGTGCTAGTGGTTGCATGTTCCTCTGTCCAGCGTACTGGTTCCACACTGTCTGTCTTCCACATACACAGTCTTTGGCTGTGGGTCAAGGTGTGACATCTTTTGCAGATTCAGAGCTTTTCTGTAGGGAAGTATTGCCAGTCTAGAAAAAGTACGTGTTTTTCTCCTGAGTTTCTGAGAAGAACCTTGTGTGGGGTTTTTTAGATTTTAAGAATTGTTCAGTATTTGTACCTGTTAAGTTTTTGCCAATGGCAACAGTTAGGCTTACTCTTTTATATTTATTTTTTTTTAATAAAGGTAGGGCTGCTGTAATAAGATATGGCATGTGCATGATATCATGCTATGGAGCCATTATAGCACTACAGTTTAGGCAGGGAAGGAATTTCTTTCCCTTTGCAGTCTCTTTCAGTTTGTTTTTGTTTGTGTTTTTTTTTTTTGTTTGTGTTTTTTTGTTTTTTTTTTTGTTTGTTTGTTTGGGGTTTTTTTAGCACAGAAGTATAGCTCTATTCATAATCAAAACAATGTGTTGTACCAATATTGTCTATGTAGTAATGGTAGTTTGGATGTTGTATAAAAACCTGAGGAATAACTTTGCTATTCATGTGCTACTTATTCTTTGCAAGTTTCTTTTTCCATTAAAAAAACCAAAACACACACCACCACCACCACCACCAATAGAACATTGTAAGAAATAAAGTACAGTAAAGTAAAGTACCCAGTAACTGGGATGGATATGACTGCACTGAGAAAAAGATGCTGTGTTCATCTGGGAATTACTCAGTTTATGTTGCTGTTAAGTCACTGAACATGTCCATGGTGAAATATAGACTTATATTTACAGAACTCTGAACAGTGTCTAACTGAGTTTCAGACTTATGTAGTTAATAAAAGAGCCAATTCTCTTCATACAGCGTTGAATTCTTATTAAATGTATAAGTTTCATTTTAGGCAGCAGGTTTCTACATACTGGAAGCCTCAGGCTAAAGCAAAAAGAAAAGGGAACTTGTAGATATTTGTAAGTATAGTGCAGAAAGGAAAACTGCTGTTTCTGCTGCCAGGGCTTCAACCAACTTAGTTGTAAGGTGTTTTTTTTTTCCCCTATAAGAAGGGCAGGTAAGAAATACAACTTGAGAAGAACATAATTTTATTTCTAGTGCTTTCAAGTAGCTAATGTATTTTTAATTAGATAAAGCATTGAAGGGGGAAAGCAACTGCTGTTTCTTAATAAAAAATTTTCTATGTCCTACACAAAGAGCAATACAAGTCCACCTGAGAATTTTCACTAGAATTAATGGGACTAGTTGTAGAAATGATACGTGCTGCAAGGAATGAAAAAACAAGGTCTGACTTAATGAAGCCTTACAGTAGTACCATGTATTAAGTGCAGAAAGTTCTTGTTTCTTTCACAGCTTGAAACCTAATGCAAAGAGAAGTCATATGACTTGAATTCACTTCCTCGCTCTAACACAAGAACTACGCTATCATTAGCATAGTGTTAGAACGAGGAAGTGAATCCAAATTCTTGAGGATGTCTTCCATCCCACTTAGAAAACAGCTTTTTTTCCAACACTTGGAGGCAATAAAATCATTGACATATTTGTGATAAAGTCCGTGTAGACAACATTCTCTTCTTTCAAAAGCAGAACTGAACCAAATGAAATAACACAATAAAAGCTGCATTTTAAGGTAGGGTGCTCTTCATAGCCATACAGTGTACTTGTAAAGCTTAACTAAAATCAGATTTTTTTTTCTTTAGCTGGATTCAGGTAGTGCATCACTGAAAAGATATTCTCATAAATGAATGGATGCTGTGGGCTTTGCCATTCAACTTAATTGCTTCCATTTCCAGGCAAAGTGGCTCTCCTGAATTCTGCGTTGTTTTCTTTTGCCTAACAGAAGGCTATTAATGCTTCCTCATGGAGACAATCCCCTATAGCAGAAGGTAGGAGGGCATGTGGAGATGGATGTTTTAAAACTGCTCAGCTTACCTGCTGGTGGGTGGTAGAAGTGACAGCAAATTTAACATCAAAGAAGTAGGAAATATGTATCACTGACATTTCTGTATAAGGCTGAATACTTCTAGGTGCCCAACACAACAGTAATTCCTGAAGCAGCTGCTGCTGTGAATAAACATATGTGAGAGTATTGATCTAGAATGTGAAGCTTAAAAAGTATTTTGGAACCGTATCATGAACATATGGTACAACAGTTTACAACGGGATAAGCAGAATCATTGTTCTGATACAGACTTTACAGATAACAGTAGCAGAACTAAAACTCATGAAAGGTGCAGAGCCTTATGGAGTGATTTACAGAGAAACTGGATGTGACAACACTAGTCAGTCTAAAAAAAAAATAAAAACAGCCCCCAAGTTAAAATGTTGGAACAGCTTTTCCTTAAAGTGTAATGATGAAGACAAACAGACAAATGTGGGAGGAATAAAATAAATCAGCTGTTAACACCCTCTTTGAAAGCACTTTTAAAAGAGAATAAAATTACTCTTTAGTGCTTTTTAGAAATATTTTAAACTTTTCATCCTTTTAAAGAAGAAATTAAAGTATCTCTTGATTCTCTACATATTAAAAATGAAGTGTTGCCCAATTGTGTGAGCACTTGCACATCATAAAAAGTGTTATGTCAAAATGACAACTGTTAGTTGAGAAAACAGATATCCTTCAACCATATTTTTAACAAGTGCAATAAGATGACTTAACTGCCATCAGTTATCACGACTTTGGCCTCCAGTCCAAATCCATTTCGTGCAAAATTCTAGGGAGGAAATAGGCTTCGTGCTGGGAAGAGAAAATTAAGAAATTTGGGTTAGAGAGTGTTCCAAGTTCGGTGGTTCTGTGCCAAAAACAGTCTGTAACTTTCTGCCTAGGCTTTACAAATCAACAGCAGCATCTATAATTGTACTTCCAAGCAAAGGACAGTATAAATACTGCTGATATATGATGCTCAATAATGTCAGTTCACCTAAGCAAATGATCCCATCATCCCTTCCAAATCCTAACAGAATGTTTCTGTCCTTATCTCCACTCTATTTCTACAAAAACTACTTTTCTTTTGGTTTTGATTAGGACTGACAAACTTGATTTCCTGGGTCTTAAGCATTTGCAGCAAGATTAAAGTTTCTTTAGGTCTGTCTTTCCATGAAAATACTCTATGCAGTATTTAAAATTATAATAATGAAATTGAAATTAATGGCGTAGACTCTAGTTCTGAAGAAATGTAGTCCAAATTAAGTAACTAGAGTGGCTCAAAGCAGAATCAAGGCTTCCCCGAAGTTCAGAATGTGTATACTGGTAAGGTCTTTTTTCTTCAGCTGTGATGACAGTACATTTTTTGTTTTAGAATAGATAATACTGTTATATTTTTTGCAACACACCACTGAAAATTGAGTATTGGACAGTAATCTGTTTTTTTGTTCTATGTCCTAATCTCACAGCTTGATAATTAACTTTGCAACAACTGCCAAATTATTAAGTAGTGAAGTATTTTTACCTGTCTAATAAAAGGGGATAGATTTTCAGATTTTAAGCATCTCAACAGATACATAACTGATCTAAACAGTTCTGTTGCTACAGCCTACTAGGTGCTTAAAAAACTTGACCAGCTTAAAATTCTTTTCTATCTTCTTCATGTGTTAGGTTTTTTGGAGGTAATGTCTCCTGATGAGGTTTCTTTTCAGTGCAGCAGAAGACACCTTACAGAATCTTTTTACAACTTTGGGTATTTTAGAGAGTGTTCCTTCCTGCATCCATTTTTTTCCTCGGAATAATTAAAGAGGGAACACCAATATTAAGAATAAATGCCTTTTAAATGGTATTGTAGACTTAATTTTCAGAGGATGTGGCTAAACAAATTAGTATTTAGGCATAAATGACCAAAATTTTGTTTTTATCATCAGAAACACTGAAACTAGAACATCATAGACCAGACTGAACAATGACAGAGATTTGAAAAAGGAAGGATTAATTTGTTTGTCTCTACACTGTGGACATGGCAGTGGGTATTACATAGGATGATCCTCACATGCTTAGCTTTATTAGTATGGAAACTTCAGGGGAACCCCAGCTTGGTTTCCTGGCTACAGGTTACACATATATGAGCAGGACTTATGTGCAGCCACCCATCCCACAGCCAGTTCTTACCGATAATTCCCCTCTGAATCTAGCCTACTTACAGACTGCATGAAAAACTTGGCACTCAGTCTTCAATATTTGTATATTCTACTTAAACATCCATATTTATAAATTAGGTTCTGCACGTTGTACTTTTTTTTTTTCTTCTTTTTTTTTTTTTCTGTGATTTGCCATCTTAATGTAGATTTTCAAATCTATGAATATGTTCTGGTAGTTTCAGCTAAATTTATTCCTTAGTAGTTAAGATGATGTATATTTGATCATTGCATGGTGGATGAGGTAAAATAAAATGTCCCAGTGGCATATATTCTAAATAATTATGTAGATGTTTTATTTGATAACTGCCATTCTGCTTTAGCTATTTAATGGGGGTTTATTGCTTATTTTGCAATCAAATATGGAGACCCAGGTGTACCAGAGGGCACTGCGGTATGTTGTATATGGTTTCACAGAACCATATTAGTGTTCCTTCATCATTTAAATTGTGGTCATAGATCTTTTAAAATAACACACATGATTACAGGTCAGAAATGCATTAAGAAACTTAAACATAAATTAGGTGCATGAACACATTGTTTAGAAAATCTTGTGGACTCCATTCCATTGTGAACACTTGTTATTAATGGTGGGAAAGGACAATTCTTACCGTGCTTTCTGTCTGTGGATTTAAAAAATGGCTTTACAAAGGATTGTTGTACCTATTTGCAGATGAGAAGATTGAGACAGAGAGAAAAGAAGCAATTTATCCAAGGTCACCTGGAAAGCTAATGATACAGCTGGAAGGAAAAACGATAAATTCAGAAGTCTGGGCCAGGTCTCTATTCAAGTGTTGTACTGCCTGCTTTGCTTCCAACTGTTCCTAGTTTCCTGAAGGAAACAAACATTACAGTTCCCGGCCAGAATATGGTAAGTATTCTGAGACTTCAGCTATAAATTTCTAGTTTTATTGTTTGCTTCTAGCAACATGATACTATTAACCTCATTGAGTCCAGTTTTTCACCTAGTTGATACCGCTGTAATTCCAATGTTGTTTTTTGAAATTGAGTTATTGTATATTTTTACCAATATAAATCAAGGTAGTTTAGCCTAAATTTTCTACAGGAGAATTCCTAATGATCTGTCTTTAGAGAGATGCCTCTTGCTGCAATATATCTCATAATTTATTTATATAAACAGAAATTGTACCAAAAGCAAAGTTAGAGGAAAGGCCTTAACTTCACATTAAGTAAAGTTCTTACTCGGATTTAAGTTCTTAAAAAAGCAGGGGTGTGTGTGTTAAGGAAAAATAGAATTATTTTTCTTATAATCCTTGACTATACATGAAACTGTTCAGTTTATTTCTGTGATTGGTATCCTGTTCTAGGAATTCACTGCCATTACAAATCCTAACTTCACAAAGTCTGTTTCTTCAAGACCATGCTGTTCTTGCTATGACATTAACAAAACCTGCATTTATATTTTAAACTTTCTGATGGAAACATTGCTGGTTAGAGTTGGTTGAAAATCTTTTAACAAATCATTTTCACCTATCTAGTAGAGCTGGTAACTTTTAGCTAGTCTCTCGATCTCCAGGTCTACTGAGACTATTTAGCTATGGCCCTGTGATTCGTGAGCAGTATGTGTTAATGGGCTCGTGGAGGACTTTACTAGGAATCAGGTAAGGTTGTCCCTCTGCACTGACCTCTCGGCTGTTGTAAGCAGTGTTACAGAGGTCCGTGGACTTTCAAGCAGGATTTAATATGACTAATCATGATCCCACTGGATCTGACTGACATTTGGAAATGGCTTCAGTGCAGCAGGAGTAAGTCTTTAAGAATCAAACATTTTCTGTATTAAAAGGATACTCTTCATATTACTGCAAGCCTAACAATGAGGAATGGTTATTTTGTGCACTAAAACAAGAGATCATGTGAAAAGCAAGGTAACAACCCAGTGTTTCAGCATATACACAAGAATTTGCTAAACTGAATAAACACAGATGGATCTAATTCTGATGCTTTCAAATTGTGCATACTTGACTTTACAATAATAATACTTTTCAAGACAGACTATGCATACATTATTTGAAATTGAATAGGTGCTTTTCTCTCGTTAGAAGGTTTTTTTCATGAGACAATGCACTAATATTCACAGAAGTGTCTGGACTTGTTAAAATGTATACTTTTTCCTGAAATTTGAAAATTACGTATTGTATATGCTTTGAAAATATTAATGCTATTTTTTTCTATGAAAACATAAGAATGTGATGGTTTTTGACATCCAGATACAACCTTTATTTTCTTTGAAAAACAGGCTTCCAACCTCAGGACTCTGATGTGATGTATCCTGCTTATTAATGGAGGAGATCTCAGCCTATTTTCTCTTCTGAAATCCAAATATTTGTACTTAAATTTCAATCCATAAAATTAATGTAAGAACAACTTTGGTTCCAAGATCACAGTTAGTTACATGTGCTCAGACTCTTAATTTTTATTCATCATAATTTTATTGGTATTTTGTTCCTTGTAATTCCTGGCTAAAATCAGTCACGCCACATCATTTCATGTGGCCTTTTCAGAGGTGGTGTTTGTTCTGTCTCAGAGTTTCCTTTTTCATGTTATTCAGTAACATATGTTATCCTGAGATCCATTTTCTACAGCAAACTTCTTTTTTAGCATTCTGGTACAATAAATGGCAATAGAAATTCTGATACAATAAAAAAAAGAGGTTAGTTTTCCAAGTCATACAAGAAAATTGTGTCATTGATATTTTTTATTGAAAAAAACATTTAATTACTTTTAAATTTTTTTTTAGTCAACTTGGCAATGTGCAGTGTATAGAAGCTAAGAATATGTGGCTTGAGAAAATGTGTTGATGCTCATTTTGGAAAAAAAATCCAGTTGTATTCATACAGAGCCTGAGCTGAGACCCAGGGGAGCAAACAGAACACTGTTCATTACGTACTGGAGAAAATCTGTAGCTGATGTAAATTTTCATAACTCAGTTTACTTTAGTGAAGCTATGCTGATTTATAGGAGCTGAGTGGGTGTTTTTTTTTTGCATAGTGGTGGTATTTGTTTACTAAAAAAACAGCTGTGCTTAATATTGGACAAAACAGCAAAATAATATTCCCTGACATGTATCCCTATCCTCAGTGAAGTTTTTCTGGATTTACATTAATCAAACTAGGATCAGAATCAGGTTCAATATATGCAAAATACTGAGAGGCATATCTATTTTATTTTTTTACCCCCCTTACTGCTTTGAGCCACTTTCTTGGATCAAAGCTAGTTGAAAGCTAAGCTAACCAGATGGTTGGGGATTTCCCTGTGGAAGACTGTCGTGGGGAGATGCAGAACTAGAACAGGGGATTACTTGATTGCAGAGGTACTGAAAAGCATTTGGCTACAGTATTGTTGGGCACAGGTGATTGTAAACCACTAGTGACCTGGGGCATTGGCATAATACAGAGCATCCTTAGAGCTGTCTTTTATTGCACTGGGTCTGAGATGGCTGTGGGATTAGTGGAAAGAGGAGGTAATGTGCCCCCTCTTTTCCTAGCTATATGGGGTGCATCTCTGCTTCAATCAAGAATTCAGTCTGTGAATTATAATGTTTACTTGAGAAACCAGAGTTTTATATTTTCATTTTGAGGAATACTCTTTTGTATGCAAACCTTCTCAGGCATCAAGCTGAGAGTATTCTCTGAGGTGTGTTACTGCTGCTTCAATTACACGGTTTTGCAATTCATTAAGCTCTGCTCTCTTGCATGAAAATGTTAGTTCATATAAAACCCTGTAATGTACATTCATAAAATGGCATGTATAACCATGTTGCAGTACATCTCCATTAATTACATTTCAGTTGCTATGCAATTTTCAAATTTAACAAGTGTTACAGAACAAAGAATGTCCATTTAGTGCTATTGAGAGAAACCTAGAATGTTTCAAATTATGACTATTTCTGTTTTACTATAATATTCCTACAACCATTTCCAATACCAATAAAGAATTTTTTAGGAGTTCTTCATATTATTTTCTAATGGTTAAACTGGCTTACCCATTAAATCTCTAAGTCACAGTATGAATTTGATCTATAATGACCCAAAAGTCTCGACTGTGTCTACCCAAGGCACCACCTTGTTCTCCAGGGAGCATTGTGACAGCTGAAGTCTTTTAATAGTCTGAGCAAATAGTTACCACATGCGAATGGATGACAGCTAACTTTTCAGTCAGAAGCCCATTGCAGCTGAATTGATGATGTATGTCATATTGTGGGATGATACAAGAATATACATCAAACACAGAATTGACATATTTACAAAAAATTATTGTTATACCATTTGAATTTTTAAAAATTGTGCCTAAATTTAGATGCAATCAGCCTGTACTTCTGTTGTTTATATGAGTGTAAATAGGCACAGATGTGATGGCCCTACCTGATATACAATTAACAGAAGAAGAAAGAGCTGGGTGTTTTGCAATTGGAGTAAATGTAATTTATGAAAGTTGCATAAAACTGTAATCCCTTTGGCTTCTGCAAATATTTAGAGGAAATCTTGGCCAAGCATCTTACTTGATGGTGGAAGATCACCCTTAGAATAAGGATTAATGTCCATTTCAATTTTTATTCATGTGGGCTTTTCATTTTTGTTTCAGCATATATCCATAGTTGCTTTCAGTCAAAACATCTGTCTTAAACGTGAGTGCTTCTGGTTGTTAAGAAAACAGTTTTATGAAATGTGAGGATAGAATAATCATCTCTCTAATGCAACATTAAGAAATTCCCTGCATGGGGAAAGACAGATTTACACTTGCTTTGCCTTATGTGGGTGCAAGAGATAATGGGAGTATAAATCTCTGTAGGATAATAAAATATATAATTTAGAATCTTTTAATGAGATTAATGCCACACAGGTTTGGTTTTTTTTGGTTGTGTGTTTTTTTTCTTTTTTTTTAGTTCATGAGATTAATATTTTCATGGGTTACAGTTGCCTTATGAATCAAAATAAACAACTGAACGTAATCTAACGACAGGATTTTGCAATTTAAAAAAAAATCTTAGGGATAACATTTTTCCTTAATAATTTGAGTGTAGACTCTTAAAACTCAATTTTTATTAATTTCCCAGGGACTTTTTATTAGGTATATTTAATGGTACTGTTCAGGAATTGATGCTTTCTAGAAATATGGTACATGTGATAATGAAGAAGTGGACATACAAGAAGAAAAAGTAATATGTAAAGAAGGAATGGTTTCTAGTGTGGATGTTGGCACTGGTTACCAACATGCAATAAAAATACAGTAATTTTCTGAGATACTTTGTATTTGTAAGCCTATTACCAGATGCTCATGCTTCTAAAAATAAAACTATTGTGTTAATGAACTCTGTTCAGAGAGAATGAACATCAGAAGCCTCTTAAAGCCCTTTGTTACTGCTTTGTAAGAAGTGTTGGAAGGCACTATAATTAAGGGTTTGGTTACTAAACTAAAACAGAGGTCACTAGTCCTGGCTTTCCTGAGTGGTTTGGCATTTCACCTCATTTTCTGTGTTTTAGTTTACTAAGTGAAAGTAAGGGTAGCAGTACAAAACTGCTTGAAGATCCCAGTTGATCCTGGCAAGAATATAAGTGTTACAGGATGCTGTTCTGTAATTCCGTTGCTAGGAGTTGCTATGTTCAAAATACTTGTTCTAATAAAACCTCATTCTGTTCTTGTTCATCTACTTTGAAATACTGCTTCTTGTTGCATGAGAATACCTTCAGACAAATGATTCTTCTGATCATTTTGTCTTTTTAAACTTTGAATTGCTTGTTATGTAACTTTTTTAATGCTTTGCAATTGGATTGGATCGGATAGTTGTTTTTTTTTTTGAGATTGAAAATGGTTTCTCTTTGAGGTTAGACTTTCACATTCAATCTGTAATTACACCTATTCTAGAGTTTAGTTTTCATTTCTGAGTTGATGATCATTTTCTTTGTCAGGAAATCATTTAAGAATCTCCTCCTGTATGCTTTTTACATGTCTCTTATATGTTCATTCAAGCTACTCAAACGAAAGAAATGCTTCAGTATTTTCTGCAATTCGATGAGATTTAAACATTTGTTGTTGATACTGGTGTGGAGTGTGCTGTGGTACTCTTTTCTCAAAATCTTTTGCTCTAAGATCAGAATTTAAGCTATTTAGTTTTACAACTTAGTAGAAGTATTTCTTAAATATCCTTCAGTAGAAATGGGTGTGTGAAACATGCTGCAAAGCTTCAGTGATTCCAGCTGTTAAAGTACATTTTGCTCTGTCCAAGAAATCGTTACTTGTATTTCCAAGCTCTAGAGAGTACCTTACCTGACAGGATCCTCTCCCCTCCACTCTGCCTTGTACCGCCTTTGTTCATCATGTGACAGCAATAATGCCGCTATTTTAGAAACCAGTTCTTTACAAAATTAACCATTATAATCTGGTTACAGAGAAAAGAAAGGCACTGAATAGTCTGCTTTTCCACTCAACGAAGATACTCTTTTATAACTTTTGGCAATACTCCGAAGTGAACAGTTTTGTGTACTCTGCATGAAAATAGTCATGGTTTGCCTTTGATCCTGAGAAACATACAAAATCAGCAAAAGAGGGTGAGGTGGAATTGGGCAGAAGTGATGTGCCTGGGAAAATGCTTTGAAAATCCCTGGCACGTTGTGCACGCTGCTTTATTACAAAGACAAACATTTACTCCTTGTGAGCTTATGTTATATATCATTTCTGGTAGAGCTCAGTTAATAGAATTAGAAAAAGTGGAGATGCCATTGGAGGCAAACAAATCCCTTTAGCCTGTTCCTAAAATGGAAGATGACGATACTCTGATCTGCTTTTTAAACATTACCACTGTACATTGTACCCTGTGTCCAGGAAAAAGAACAGACTTGCTTTGGATCATCATTCCAATTGTCTACTATAATATGAAATATTACCAGACAGATGCTTCAAAAATCTTCAGGGTTTGAACGTGCTTTGCACACACACCCATCCCCCCTAATTTTTCAATCCATCTCTGTTTTATAAATGCAAATTGTAGAGCTTGGTCTTTTAATCCCTGTTTCTTTTATAAACGTGTATTTTATAAAATAAAATTTATATATAAATTAAAAAAAAAACCAAAAAAACCCCATAAAATTCTTTCCTCAATCTGATACAAATTCTGCAACATTTTATACATTAGTAATCTTAAAACTGAATAATAGTAATAGCTAGCTTTTATGTTGTACTTTTACTGGGTAAGAAAAAGATGTGTAAAAAATTAATTAGGGAAGGTTTAATGAGTAGCATTGTTTTTCCTTCTGCCTCTCATTGTGATAATTAAAAAGGTTTTTATTTTTGTACTGTGAGAAGCCACACTGCATCAAGGCCAACACAGTGTCTACAAAGAAGCGATAGATGAGCTCTGTTCAGCCATAAAATGTAGTGAAGTAAGTTGACATTGACTTGGCTCCTGTAAGTTTCTGTTATTACAGTTTTGTAATTTTACTTGGAAAATTGTGAAAGTTTTTTATATAAATGCTAGTGATGTTGTTAATAATTGTGTCCAGGATCAGCATAGTACATCATTGATCAAACCCATTGCAGCTTTGCTCTAAATCAAATGTGAGAAACTTGACAAGCCCATAGCTGTCTACTATAGATTTTTTCCTGATATGCTCCAGGTATCAAAGCCAGAATTGCAAAAATATTAAAGAAAAAACTCCAATTTATGAATCTGTCAATAATGGCAGTAGGAGCATTATGATTGATGTGATATAAGATTACATGGGGGTAACAGCACAAATGATTTCTGTAGCACTTGTTACTTACAGATTTTACAAGTAGTAACATTTAAAATAATGATCATTTACGATCTGTGGTTTTGTAGAGAAGCATATTAAATTTCAGCTATTGGTTCAACTTCTGAATTGGTAGCTCATATTCAGACACTTAATGTTGACAATTCTTTAAGTCCTTTTAAGAGTCAGGGATTACAGGGTTTAATTGTGACATTGCAAGCCTTGTATTTGACTGTTTAGAAGAATGTTTCGAGTCCAGTTTACCAAGCAAACTG
>JAVJGJ010000047.1:32927287-32941397 GCA_035590215.1 Microhierax caerulescens | reverse complement strand
AGGAAAAGGCAGCAGAGGGACTGGGATGAAGTGTGCCAGTATGAGATAGTAAAAGACCTTGTTGCAGCTTGATGGTTTTGAGAGTGCTGCGACGCTGCACATTTTATTAAAAGTTATTTTCCCAGTGTAGTCAATTTGTATAACTAGTTTTTTCAGAAAGGATTTCCAGTTAAGGACGAGAAACTAGTGTTTATTGCCTGTCAGCATCCTGTTGAGATATAGTTCAAAACAAAGCATATAAACCCAATGATGAGTCTCTGTGCTGAACTGCTCTTTATTCTTTGGATGAAGTGAAAAGAGGTAAGAGAAAAATGCTGTGTGTCAAAGAATATTTTGTGAGAGTCATAAAGTAACTAAGTCATACCAAGCATTAGCTGTTGCATGTTTTTCTCTTTTTAATGAGAATAAATCTATTGCTAAGCCACTGTGCAGTTTCTTTCCTGTATGGTCTCTGCTTTAATACATGGATGACATTCCAGTCAAAGACAGTCGCCTTCATTTCCTGAATGCCTGGTCTTATAATAGAACTCTGTATTAAATAGTATCTGCAGATAAAAATTAGATAATGGCACATGAGATTACTGTCCCATGGAAGTAAATGGCTATTGGAGCTATCTGTAGCACTGCAAGTGTGATTAAGGCAAAAGCACATGAAGTTTTTCAAAGGCAGCAAAGCTTTAGTGATGAGTGAAGAATCTTGGCTGTCAGAAGGCATTCGATACACAACTGTATCGTGAATTCAGAGCAGAGATTTGATCTCCGATTTGATTATACTTCCTTTAAAAGAAAAAGCTTCCTTCTCTCTTTAGGTATAGGGAAATCTCAGGAGAAATTGGTCATACTTAGACTGCAGAATGAGGTGCTTAGCTGCTGTTTTGCTGTATTTGCTGCTCTTTGGACATGTATCGCCTCAGGCTGTTCATTCTCGGCTCTCCAAGGCGTTGCAGCTCTCACAATTTCTTATGCTTCTTTTGAGGGCAAATGTATTTGATCTCTACTTTGTGCAGTGCAGTGTTCTGGCCCTGTTTCATCATCATGAGTTAAATCCTCTTCAGACTCCTTCAAAACCTCAAAGAGTCTTGACACAGCAGAACTTTTGCAGCTGAATTGTATTGTGCACCGGGAATGCATCCCTCGCTCTCTGCAGGAGCTTTCTGTTTTCCAGTGTGCGGAAGTCTGGAGAAGTAGACTGCTCCTGAGCCGTATCAGAAGAGAGCTCGAGAGTTACTGGAACCAAGTGGCAACTGTGGAGTAAAAACACGCAGTCAGTAGACTTGGGCAATAAAAGAATAGTCGCTGAATCTGTGAACTCATTTAGGATTTGGCTCAACAGTAGCAGTAAATGGAAGCAGATGATAATCAGCTTCTGCACTGTTGGTGCAGAGGGTAATGAATGAACATTTACTGCTTCTGTTCCGAGAAGCCATACTGAGTTAGCAGCAGCATTTGGCTGGCTTGGCTTTGATTTTATTACAAGTGTCAGGCGCTAGTGTCTAGACGGGTGCTTTGGCAGCTAATTGATCTCCAGCATTTGATATGCTAATTATTTCTTTCATAATATGCTAATATATGTACAGTGAAAAACCACCTTTTAAATGCTACAAGGATATCTGAGGCATATTTTGAAATGGCAAGTAAGACTTGTAAATCTTGATTTATCAGTACAATATAAAAGTGACTGTGCTTATAGCTGCGGGAATTGAGCTTGAAAATGGGGTTCATACAGTGTCTGTACAGGGCATGTGGAACAGGCTATCCTGCGCAGCCCCAGCAGCTAGAAAACTGTTGTGGATTAGGGAATATACGACTCAGTTCAACACGCTTAATAGACCCTGGCAGCTATTTTGCAGCAACTACATGAATATTCTTTTTTGTGAGGTCAGTAATCTGGCCATCGTAGTTTTTATCGTGTTTCCTGCAGTTGGACAATGAAAAACTAATAGTGGAGAAGTGTAGTTGAGTCACCTCCCAGTTCTCCTCCAGGATAGCACGTACCTCTCTACATTAAGATAACTTCTCCAGATAACTGAATTACTTGCTGGCTCTCTGAATTCCTGCCATTTGACCATTCAAAAGTAGATTTACTTGACTGCTTTGGGATTGCTTATATGCTAGATAGTTCATTCATAATTTTTTTGTCCTCTCCCTTTTTGGATTTTCCTTACACTCTGAGTACTTTAAAATACAATCTGATGCATCTCAGTCATTAGCTATCTGTAGTTCCATGTGGAATTATAATTGTACATGTTCTTCAGTCTTTGAAAGAAAGGTGCCATCAGGGAGAGTTTTCATGCACATTTTCTGTTGTCTGTCACTACTCAGCTATTTTGAAAAATACTTTTATTAAATACATAAAACCATAATTTTTTTTTGAAAGCTATCAAAGCAAGTCTGCAGAAGGATAACCATTGAGCAGTTTTCCTAGGACAGAGATGCAAGAACACATTTTTAATGTAGTACAGAGCCAGAACCAGGATCCTTACTGACCTTTAGAGATCAGCCACATTTGGCAATTGAACAATTTAATTTCTTTCAATATTTTTAAAGGAAACCTGCTAGATTTTCTTCTGTACAGACATCTTTTGCATAGACTAATAGTCTGTCTCAGTGCCATTAGGTAGATAGTAATTAGATTACCAATATGCACTTTTAAATAATAGGAAAATGTCTGATCTACGTTTGGCTTCGGTCCCTGGCAGCAGATCAGATGAACACCTATCAGTGTTGTAAGTGCAGGAGCAGATTCTACAGCTTGACTGGGAACAGATTCCATGTCTGCTGTAATAAGCTTATCTGTATGCTCAAAGCCCTAATCACCTTCTTGTTGCTTCAAGAGGGCTTCGATTTTATCTACAGGGGTATAAGAAACTGATTATTTAGCTCTGCAGACCAAACCAACCAAAATAAACCCACCCATTTATTTCACAGCAGAAAGATAGTGAACTGATTGCTGAAAATGAAGTTAATGGAACTATGCTTACTGAAGACCAAAGCAGTAAGTCAAAATGCTTTCTTATGTCAAGAATTTCTATGTACAGTTAAATTCATCCAACTACAAAATCCTGCAAATGATGTGGAATCACAACAGTGTCCTAGGCAAAGAGGGTTATATTTTTTATATCGAAAGGTAGTGTGTTATATTTAGTTTCACTTTGAGTTTCTTCAGAACTGATCTAAAGCTGGTGACAAAGTAGAACAACTCGTCCTGACACAAGTGCAAATGATAAAAGGATCTGGTCTTCCATAGATGACATACATTCCTTCTTGTTCTAGCTTACTTTTCAAATGTTTAATTTTCTTCACTTGCAAAACTGATATTTGGAAGCAACAAGTATCTGACATTCTGAGTCTCCCTCCTAAGCTGGGGTTCTCAAAGGAATAATTTTAATTGAAATTGAAGGATAAAAGGTATTTTTGCATCAACACAAGGACTTTCTGATAGATTTTATTTGTGGCCTTTTACTTCTGGTTCAGGAAATTATTTCCTGGATGCACTTGAACACTACAGCAGTAGACTTGAGAATTAATACTTGTTGTACATTGTGGGTCTTTTTATCTTTTAGCCCAAAAAATTACATCTGGTTGAGACCATGTAGTTATACCGTAACTGCTCCTTTGAGGCTTCATTGATGAGGGTAAAACCTTTGCCACTTTCATCTATGCACATAATATTACAAATGCCACATAAAATAATGTCTTAATATGCTTACAGATTATTCAAACATAGCACACAGACGTGTTATTGATACAGCTTTAACAAGGGATATACTTGGACTGGTTAGATCATTGAAATACAGCTTTAATAAAGGCAATAATTAAAACTTGTGATTTAAACAAGTGTAGTGACTTCAGTATAAAGAAATGTAACATGTTTCAGAAGTGTCCCTTGCAGCTAAGTAGACTTCAAACAAATGTATTTTGTGACTGTTCGTTTCAGTGTTGAGTTGAATTTGTTTTAGCCGTGTTGGTGCCTCTTGCATTTGCTTTCTAGAAATATTCTAGAGAATAGGATTTATGAGTGGGAGTGTTCACTGAAAAAATCACAGCATAACCTTTGTAAGCACAACAGTCTCCATAAGATACAGCATGCACACGACAAGAAAAAGAAAACCTATTATTGAAGAATTAAGTCAGTGAGTCAAATTTATGATGCTAACAACTTGGAAGAAAATTCTAAAAATTACCCACAAATATATCAGTGGGGAGGAGGAGAGCTGACATATAAATAATACTGCATGAGACCAGTAAATGGTCAGGAAGAAAGAAATCATGAGTAGATCATAAATTCCAGATAAGACTTGTGTATAGAAGAGTTAGCAAATTAACAAAAGTATGAAGAGATTTCAATTAAATGTTTAAAATTATTTTCCAGAGCGCTAATGTGGAAAATATATGTGCCTTAACATGATATCTATTTGCCTTCAAATATAAGCATGCCCTATTAAAATTATACCAGTTATCTCATGCGGTCACATCATTATGCTCAAATGCAAGGTGCTGTTTCCAAAGTATTTGTTATGCAAGCAGTACACACACATTGGCAGTTGGATTAATGGTACTCAATGGATTAATTAGAGGCTGCCACTGCAGTACACTCAGTACTTTCTGACACTTCAGTAATGCACCTCGGATACATCAGCTTGTATCCTGTGAAACAAATTATTCCAAAATAATTTTCTCACATGTGATTTTTAAATAGTAGTTGCTAACTCAGGGACTCGTACTCATGTGAGTATTCACTGAGTTTGAATGAGTACAGTTCAGAGAGAAATACACCTTCCATTTTATGTAGTTCTTCTGGACATTAGTGTCCCATTTGGGAGTATTCATGATTATTGATCAAATTGAAAATAAATATTTTCAGTAATGAAAACCAAAGCTCAGGAGAATAATGTTAAAAGTGAGGGTGCACCCCTGTTAAGATTCCAAATTTTGAGCTGTGATATTTCCTCTATGTTACTAAATATCTCAGAAATTTTGTCCAACCTTTTCAGCAACCATGAAGAACTGTACTGTAGATAAAAAGTCTTGATGGTAATTGCTTTTTAAGTGGCTCTTCCTGAAATAATCTACTTGTCATAATCTAGAGCCCTCTGGTTGCTGCTCAGCAATCCTTTTTGTATCTAAGTTACACATACTATGAAGAACAAGCCATTTATTCAAGAGTCCCAATGCTGCAGCCAGTAATGATATGCTCATACAAATCTTGCCTTTACTGCATTGGCGGGAAACTGTGCCAGCAAATCTGGTTTTGTAATGAGCCTCATTCACAAGAGCTCCCTCCCTCTGCCTTGCTTTGGAGTAGTGCTTACACTTGTTCTCATTCTGTTTTACTTTATCTTTGTAGATCCTAAGCATCAAGACCTTGTATCAAAACTAACTAGGAGAAAAATTAAAAATCAGTTACCAATAAGTAATTCTACACTTGAACTCTCTTTCCAACAAAGCAGAAATATTATAACCTCTAACAAGTGTTCCTAAATCACCCAAAGAGAAGATGTTTAGTTTCCCCAGCAATTAGTATTATCACTGTTGCATTAACTCCATCTTCTACCTTGGCAAATGGAGGAACAGGCTTGGTGATTGAGCACAATGCAGTATGTTATAATTCACAACTCTGAGTTGCAGCACAGTGGCAAGTAAGTCAGACAAGATTTTATGAATATTCCCTTATTTTCCCTTTATTTTTAGAATATTCCTTTTAGGGACTTTCATTCATAAACAGTGTTTTATGTAAGTATGACAAGACAACACTAAAAATTAAATGTGGATGCAAATTAGTAGATCTTGCAGCCTAATGTTTGTGGCATTTACAAAAACATTAAAAATATTCTTGCCAAAAAATATTTATTTGCAATTTCTTCACATATTAGGGAAGAGATTCCAAAATCTCCTCCTGGTTTTAAGAATTCCACTTAGCTCTTCACAGCATGGTGATGGCACATCGAGGTAGGCACATCTGTAACTTGTTGCATGCTACTGTGGCTGGTGCCTTTGACTTTCCAGCTCAAACAGCTGAGTACTCTTACCCCCACTCTGACTGAGTGTGGTCTTTAGCACACAACCCAGGATCAGGATTTGAACTTACACTTCTGGGTTTGTAGCACTTCCTTGAACAGCTCTGCCACTAAGCCCTCTATCAGATGAAACAACAGAAAAGAAATTCCTTATTTCACTGTGGTAGCTGCATGGCTCTGTATTGAATTAATTGCCATTGATCCAGACTAAAACGGCATCATACATACGCTCACATGTGCTGAATAACTTCCAAGTCATAATTTTTGGAAGGTAGCTGGTTGCAGTCATTTTACAAGCAGAAAGAAGCTAAGGTGATTCTCTCAGTCTCATCCTTACAATTTTAACAGTCTGTGAAATAATATCATACTTCCATAATCACAGATAAAAATTAGTTTGGTGTATGCTTAATGATGCACAGAGTTAGTGAAATAAATAGATGACTAAGGCTGTTAGCATTGTACAAACAGATTGATTGGATTTTGATGTATAGACATCTAATTATTTTGAAAATTTGTATGTAAGCGCTCTACTTCATCTTTGTTTATCATCGCTATTAACATTTTGGATAGTTTTATGAGGGCTTGGATTTTGGTGCATTAATCCTCAGTTGTTTTTCAATCATTTCATTTAGAAGGGGTTTATCTTCATAAGAACTGCTGTGAAAGTGAGCTTTAGTTAAACCTGTGAAGTGTGAAAATCATCTGTCAAAGCAGATGTACAGCATGTCTACTGTTAATATCTCTTTGGCCTTTAATCCTATTTTTCCGGTTTATGTGGGCACTGACAGTTAACTCAAGTTTCCATCAAACCTAGCGGAATAGGATTTTTTCCTGCCCTACAGTCAGCTAGTCAGACAATCAGTGATTTTTTTCACACTGCTCACAAACTCATTAGACCTTTGTTCAGACTGGCTGAGGCACAGCAAGGATGTAGAACATACTTTTTCATAGTCCAGGATATTTTTCACAGGCTGAAAATTAAGGATTTAAGGGCAAAATATTTTTCATTTTATTTGAAAGTTAAATCGATGTAATTTGCAACTCAAATTTTTGACATGCGTTATATAATGAAAACATGGAAGTGGGATCTGTTGCATGGATAAATTGCCTTAATGCCATTCACTTGATAATACTTAAAATATTTCTAACCACTTAAATGCAAAGTATTAAAAAAAATTACATTAATTACATTGCATTAATGCGGTTTTGGAATATATTTTCTAATGAACATCCACTGGTCGGTCTGCAAAGAAAGAAATTTAGTCTGTGCCATCATTTCATGATGGCATACTGTGTGAAAGGTACTGAACAAAGCAAATACAAAATAACCAGTGAATTCAGATCTTAGATAACGAAGATATAAGTGAGGGTAATATCATTACAATTTTGAGTATTTGTATTTGATGTTATGGGGGGTGATTATGAGGAGTTAGCTGGGTACTATAAAACACATAGAAAAGAGAAAATCATTTCCCCAAAGATCTTGTCATCTTAAATGATGCAAAGATACAGGTTAAATCAAAATGAAACTGCGCAAGTGGCAGGAAGGGTAAGAAGGTAAATCTGTTATGAGCACTAAAATCAAGTAAGTTTATTTAGATCTACCACTCTGAAAATATGATTGCAGCCTGGCCAAATCAAGTTAGTACCATAACAAGTAAATGCATTTTTGACAATTATAATCTGAAAATATTTGGACTGGTTAACTCTTCTGACACACAAGTATCTCCTAGTACAAATAACCTTACCAGAGCTAGGGAGCGAAGTACCCTACACAGGTCCATACTGGAGCTGCTATTGATTACAGCAGAGCCAAAATACTTCAGAATCTAACTGCCAGTGTAAATAAATGAATCTCCAGATTCAGTATCAAATCTACAGCCTGGTCCTAGGTGTTTTGTCTGAAACATACTTGATGCAGAATCCTTACCTAAATTTTGTAATACCTTTTATTTTGTAATTTTCTTGTGTTAATCTACTTCTATCTGTGTGCGTTCTAGTTCTTGCAAAAACTATCTCCACAGACAATGACTTTTTTTTTTTTTTTTTCTTGGCCTATCAGAACTCTATGGAGCCTCTCCATGAATTGTTACTTTGTCACACTCATTAGAACTTGAGATGAAACCTACTGAGGTGACTTACATCGTCTCAGAACACCAGGTGCTTTGGCATTTCACATGTTGTTTGTGTCAAGACATAATATAATTTCTAATTGTCAGCCACAGAATGAGACACAAAAATAGTGAGAGGAGGAGGGAAATCCCTGTAGGGAGAACTCAAGGTTATCACTCCACTTCTGACAGCATTGAAAAACTAACTCACCGACACGAAAGACCTGAGCTTCTCCTATAGTAATGTTTTCTAATGGAAAGGCACAGAAAGTTGTTCTGCCTTTTGTCCTGGATTTCTAACTCTCATGTGTTCTTTTCTTTCATTTGTTGCCGTGAGGTGGGTACACTACGTTCTCTTCTGTGAAATCTGGCTCTAAATCCAGGTGTGTATTTCTGGTGTGGTGACTTAAAAAAACCATTTAATTTAAGATATACATGTGAATGTGTGCATGTGTCTAGTACACACATACAGTAATATAAATGACCGATACCAATATATATTTGTGGTTTATGCAACTGTATCGTAGAAAGAAAACTAAACTTTCCAATACCATAATGACAGTGAACCATCTGGTCAAAGGACACCATTTCCCAGCCAGCAACAGGGGAATTGGGACTAAAAGGATTTCAGGGGACTCTGGTAAGCTTATTGACTCTAGAAATCCACCAAAGCAGACCCAAGTGTGGACTGTAATAGTTATCTATACTGCGGTATTTGGAGATATAACAGGAGGGAATTTATCCCACTCCTGCGCAAAGCACTGAGACATCTACAGTAGAGTTTAATAACTGTGTATCACAGCTATTGCACTGAAAGCTATAGTCCATGTGGGAAGTGGTCCCAATGGAGTTAGAGAGAAAATACATCTCACTTGCTAGAGAAAGAAGTGCAGTGTTGGGTCTTTTCACGCTAACATCTTATTTTGTAAAACCACCAAATCTAAGTGGACTAAGAGTTTTGAAAAGAAACTGAAGCAATAAATATCCAGATCTGAACATGCAAAAGCGCTTTGCAATATATTTTATATATATGGAGACTTTAAAATATATCAACATGTACTTTGCATATCTCTAGCCAAATTTGGTGTTCTGCATTGCACTTGGAACTGGGCAAAATTCTTCCAGCTTCATGAATAAAAGTATTAATAGGAATTGAGTAATAAAGGGGAAGGTCTCAGGGTTTGTTCTCCATGCAGCTAACCTATTTCACTTCTCAAACTTATCTCTAAGCCTGGCATTTTGGGCTAAATGTCTGTAGAATACCAGGAAGGTAACAGGTCCTGCACTGGCTGACCCCATGTGACCCCATGTTTTGCTCATTGGTGATGGACAGGCAGCTTGTAGGTATTCCTGGAAAAGTCTCCTATTCCTGTCCTTCAGTCACTGGCAGCATATGGGAATACTGGAGGCAGAAAGTTCTCTTTCAAGTATCTGATGTTCTTTCAAAGTTCCTGCAGTGAATCCCTCTGACAAAGTTTTTACAGTGAGTATCTCTACGGTAAGTTCTGTTTTCCTTCTGCTAGAAGTAAGATAATCCTAGCTGGTGATTCACAGGAAAGTAATGTATCATTTAGACAGTCTAGAGAAATCCTGACTTTATTCAGATCAGTGGCAAAAATCCTGTTGACTTAAAAGGGAATACATTTTCCATTTATGATTTTCATATACCAGCCTAGGATATGGAAAGAAAAAGGGAGTATGTCTCAATGATTCGTTTCTTCTAATATTCTATTTGTATTTTATCCATAAAAACTATATAAGATGGGATTATTAAAAAATCTAAAGTATGTTGAATAAAATCCTTATGCTGCAGTATCCCTGGATGCCATTACTTTTAACTTCTTTAGGCAAACCCGAGTTTCATATTTTTTTTCTCTGTAACTGGCTAATTGTCTCTGTTCCCCCCTAAATTTCCTGATACTAACACTTGCCAGATACCCAGTTTCTGGACACATGATTAAAAAATTTTGAGTTTAGTTATGTGGCACATCTAATCAGTAGCCAGGAGACTTTTATGCTGTCAGAAGTAGATATTAAAGATTAAGTGAAGAGCCTGCTCATATCTGATAACTTCAGCAAATGTTAAAAAGGATACTGAACAAAATTCAGAATTTCAGGCTTCATTGCTGGTGAATAGTTCTATAGTTCTGCTAGACTTGTTATGATACAAGAGAAACTGGTCTTTTTTTGACAAAGTGATACGTGCTTAAGGAATGACTCAAATTATTATATTTTTTTTTATAAACTTCTGGCAGTTGTAAATAGCAGCCCAAGTAGCATTTCTTAGAAGCAAATTGATTAAATAAACGAGTATAACCCAACTAATATAAACATTACTCTGATACAAATAATAAGCATCAGGTGAGACTATGTCCCATTGTGATGCACAGACATACAGAAATAGATGATTTCTGCCTGGTAAGAGTTTATAATTTGAGAAAGGCTAGAGAGGAAAGGGAATAAATAATATGTTCATTTTATAAACAGAAAAATGAGGTGTAGAGAAATTAAAGATAATTTTTGCAAACATATCTAGGGCTGGGCTGTAAAATTTATGTATTTACTGACGAAAGTTGGGACAGTTAGCACTTTTGAAAATTTCAGTAGGTAGCTAAATGCTTAACTTTCATTACAATAATACCTGAATTTCCTGTACAAAAAGGATTTAAACCTGGATCTGTAGGTCTAGGCTAAGTTGAGCCTTTCAGATAATGAGGCCAATATTTCACTTTCCTCTAAAGTCAGTTGTATATAGCCTTTCATGTGCTTAAGTTGCACTTTAAAAATGAGACAGTCTCCTAATTTATTTATATTTCTTTGTAAGATTGTGTTACTGATAGTGGCGAGACACAAGCATGTTAGCAAAATGTTATGTCAGATCTCCTGAATTCCAGACCTTCATACTAAACGTAAAAACCTTATATTATTGAGAATCTGAATACATTTTACGTACATATTGAAGTTCCAGTATCAGATATCACAGTTGTGCATCAAAGATAAAGACAGATAGCAGCTAGCATGCAAATGCTGTTTCCAAAGAGAAAAGCCCTTTTGAAGGCAGTAGAAACTGTCAAAGTTAAATTAAAAATTAAAAAACCATTCCATGGGCTGCAGAGATGGTAGGCAGCCTGGCAGCCACAGAGCCAGAAGTTTTTAAAACCTCTCAAATACAATAGTAAGTCATCTGTACTCACTGTGCTTCCCCTTCTACCCCCATCAACTTCCATGCTACAGTGAAATATAATCACTGTCTATGAACTGTTCCTCTTGGTCATAAGGAAAAAAACCACTTCCTTTTTTAAACATCTCAAATTATTAAGTATTCAGCTTGATTATGCCTCAACATGTAATATACTGGTATGAAGATGATCAACTTTCTCTTTTTTTTAATGATATATGATTTATTATTTATGATAATGTTCTGCTACATGTTAATCACTCAAAATGAAGGCCTTCCAACATGAAAAAATACTGGCTACAGTCACAGTGTTTCAATAAACTAATTATATGCATTAAATTTAGGTCTCAGAATCTGGAAGTGGGCTAAAGTGGGGTAGTTTGTGTTATTTGGGCATTGTAGGGTTTTTTTTTTTGAAAGCACTGAAGTACTGTAGAAAAATATTAAGAGTGTTAAGAAGGACAATGAATAATCCCTGGCTTTCTCCACGTCTGTCCACCCTTCCTCCACAGTTATGCCCCCACTGCGTGGTAACTGACATTTCTGAGTGTCTTTGTTGGGATTCTTGCCTGTTTTACTGACCTCCCCTGTCAAAAAGAAACAGTATAGTAATAAAGAACAATAATTCCGTTGTCATGAGCAATTTACCACCATATACCTTACAGAACTTTGGAAGTCAGATGTTTATTGCTTCCTGCTGCTTGTATTACTCCTCAGCTTGCCTGAATAAGAGGTTATGACAAAAATCTATCTACAATTAAGCAAAATCTTCAAGCTATACATTGCCTGAATTTAAAAAGAAGCAACACCTTTGTCACTGTTGTGCATTGAGGCAAAAATCCATTTGAGAACAGCTCTGAATTGTGCAGTGGGTTTTAAAATCAGGATCAGAATTTTATTTTTAGTAATGTGAGGTCATTTTCATAGGGTGCCATCACAGTTCCTGTTAGAGAGGATGGAATCAAGCTGTATAAAAGCAGTAGACTACTGTTATCCTGCAGTAGTGTCACAGGCCTTAAGGACAGGCAAACCTAGTATTGTAGAGTTACAAAGTTTTTTCATACTGCTTTACAAGACATTCAGGAGAAATGAGCTGTAATGTGGTGCAGTTGTGACTGCATGATCTTACCTGTAGGGCAGAAATTTTGGTACGTTATTGTATATGGGCTTTAATATTTCTTTACTTATGTGAACTGGAAAGATACTGTGTTGACAGATGAGGTGCTCCTAGTGTACTTGCACGGTCCTTCTCATTGCAGCATCCTGAATTTTAATTAGCAAAATGATTAAGCAGTGATATCCTGTTGATCTCAATAGGAGTTAAATGTCTGACCAGGAATCAGTCCAAGCCTCTGTAACTGAGTGGGTATTTCTTTGCCATTAAACTGGGAAGCAGTACAGTCTCTTGAGACCTGGTTTCCAGGCAAAAGAAGTTCAGACAGAAATCGGAGCTTCTAGTCCCTTGTTGAACTCTGCCCATCCTGTGTTCTCTCCCCTGGAATAAGCAACGTGAGCTGCATCTCTCACTTGCGTGGCTTAACAGCGTCTGCGGTCAGCGTTGGGTGACGTGGCTTTCGAATGGGACGTTGCTGGAGGAGAAACTGGACTTCAGGAAACAATCAATTTCACTATTGCTGTGATACACATTCCTTCAAACTTGCAAACTCATGCGGTAACAAAGCAATTCACACATTGACTGAAAACAACAGCTAAAAATCTTTTCAATTACGTATTCTTTATTCCTTTTTTTTTATTCATTATTACTAAAAAAAGTTACATATTTCGTAGTAAGAGCTACTCACCCTATGGTAAAATGTCTTTAATTTCCATATATAAAATTCTACGATTCTGAAATACTACTCAAAGGTTTTAGAGTCCCAAGAGCAGCCTCTGCTGATACATAAGGAAATTGTTTCCCAGGTTTTCCAGTAGAGGTAACAGTTTCCTTTGTGCATCTCTAAGAAGTTTGCAAGAAGTGTTTGGCTGATGTTTGTATGACACTTGGAAAAAATATACAAGCCCTCACAGATTATAAATGTGAAGTAATTGTGAACAGCATTAAAAATACCAGATAGCACCAACAATATAGCTAAACCCACCGTGGTCTTATGGTCCAATAGCAGGCTTGGGGTACTCTGCCAAAATTTCTGAAGTGTCTTCTTAAAGCATCCCTGTCCCTTTCCATAATAAATCCCAGTACCGAGCTAGACCTTGACTGTACCTGGTGTGTGACAGCAGTGTTCCGGTCGCGTTAGCAGGAGCGCAGTTGGAGGGTGGGGAGAGATGGTCCCCTTTGGCCGGGACGGGCTGGGTCATATCGCGATACGGTGTCCCGAGCTGCCCCCCCCCGCCCAGCACAGGGAAGACCTGGACAAGACCCTCTCAGGAGGGAGCCCGTCCAGGCGGAGCCGTGCAGCGCGCCGCGTGCGGGAGGGTAAGGGACAACGGGAGCGCGTTAAAGCGGGAGCGGTTCGCGCGGGGCACGGGAGAAGCTTGCTCGCTGTGGGGCCACCGGACCAGAGGCCGAGGTTGCCCAGGGAGGCCGCGCAGCTGCCGCCCCTGGCGACGTCCAGGACCCGACTGGACGAAGCCCCGGACCCTGGGCCGGCTCCGGCCGACGCTGCTTCGAGCGGCCGGCAGGACCGCGGGGCTCCCGGCGGCACCCGTCGGATGGGGCAGCACCGCCCCGGGGACACGCCGCCCCCGCCGCCGCCCCCTGGCCGCCGTGTGTCCCCCCCCAGCACTCCGCCTCGCCGGTCCCGCCGGTGCCCCCCCCCCCGCCCCGGGGCCGCGCGGCGTCAGCC
>JAVJGJ010000047.1:32866360-32919703 GCA_035590215.1 Microhierax caerulescens | reverse complement strand
AGGCTTTTCAGGATGGAGAGAAGCTTGGCACGGGGGAGAATCTGGCTCCTTGGCACCCAATTAAACCTGGAGGGGTCTTGATCCTGGGTCAGGAACAGGTGAGTGAATGACGGTGTTCCAGGGTTTGAACTCCCCAAGCAAACCGCAGCTGTGAGAAAATTGTCTTTGTTAAACACTTGGTCCTGTTGTATACCCAGTATCAGAAAGATGAAAACAAAGCAATAAATACTTAATGCAATCATACATTGGTACGTTTTATTTAATTTAATAAATATTCAGAATAAATATTCATGTTGTAGCTGTTCCTATTCCCACTCTTAATGCTACAGCGTGCAACTTTGTTAGTGACCTGAATAATGCCTTAAATTAAATCCTTTGAGCTAGATCACTGGTAACTAGCAATGTGGCCACTGAAGTTACAGAAAAGGACAGCTCTGGTGAGTGCTGTTGTATGAGCAGTCAAAAAGGAGCTTGCTGAAAGTGGACCAAGTATAATTGCTTTGATTTGTTTTAATTTATTTTTAATTGAAACCAAATTGACTGTTCCCTGTAGCAGTTTACTGGTTTTCACCCTCCCTTTCCTCTTTATCCCAAGAATAGCAAGAATATTAGTGATCAAAGCCCTGGGACAGACCAAGGAAAGTGTGTGTATGGGAGCAGGGGACCAGCAACTATGGGCACTGGAGTGCTTCTGAGTGTATCAGGATCTTTTATAATTTGGCCTGCTATGGAGAACTCCCTCTAAACTGGATTAGAATAGTGGAGTCTGTTACTCGTTCAGAATTTGATGTCTACTTTAAAGATGAGCCTGAAGTCAAAGGGACAAACTCTAAATCAGACATTTGGTTTCCCATTAAAGATGGACGTAAATAAATCTCCTAATGGAAATGCTAATAAAGTTTGAATGTTAGTGCTGCTAACAGAAAACAATCATAAGATTAAGTCCTTTTTGAATATTGAAAAAAAACCAAAGGACTTTTAATCTCGCCTTTCTAGTTAAGATCTCATTAAGTTATTGCCTATGAATTGTGTGGCTCTTCACACTTTTTCTGTACCTGTTCTTTGTATGATTATACATATATGAAAAAAAAAATAATTGTAACATGTAGCAGGAAATAGACTTTCTCAGGATTCCCAGGTTCACGATGAAAAACTAGTTTTGTCCTGATACTGATTTTAGTAGTTATTTATCCATGATGTAAGTGACAGAATGGGAATTTCAGAATCCTAATACACTCTGCATAGCAGATACTCCAGCTTACTATTAGGTGGCTGGCAGGTTTTCTCTCATGCCATTTGCCTGTACTATGCTTGGTTCTATCTTTTGCTACCAGTTTCATGTTAGTGTGTTCACACAAAATGTGTGATTTCTGTCCTTGAGTAGTGGATGGAGCAAGCAAACACTTCTAGGCTTATGCAGTAGCAGTTTGAATTAGTAATTTGGTACAACCAGAAGCAGCCTATATATTAAGATCCAAAGGTTACATTTTATGGCCCCTAGACAATTGGTCAAAGGCTGCAGTTACAGTTTAATCTATAGCAATAGAGCTTTTGGAGTAATCTTACATATCTATGCAGTTCTTGCTGAAGCTGTCCTGTACCAAGCTTGCAAAATGGCTCCTAAATTAGCCTCTGTCTAAAGCTGCCTTCTTGTTCTGCTGCTTGGGGGCAGGGTTAGTTATGTGTAGCCTTTGTGTGACGGTGTACGGTCACTAGTGCTTGCTTTGAATTGTCTTGACACATTTCAACGTGGAGCTTTTAACTGTTCCATAGAACATCTCGTTCAAAGTAGCCCTTCTAGAAACTTGAAGTCATCTGTGTCTGTGACCCAGCTCTGCATCTTCTAGCCGTGTGCTGGGGGGGGTGGAGGGTCTTCTAATTTGAGGAAGAAAATGCTGAAATAACCTTCTTATCTAATCCTAACTCTTGCTGCCTGAAGGACACAGTAGGAGGAAGATTTGATGCAACTCAAGCCTTCGTTGGGGAGATGAGCCAGTTCAATATATGGGACAGAGTCTTAAAAGCTGAAGACATCATGAATATTGCTAACTGCTCTACCAACATGCCTGGCAACATCATACCCTGGGTTGATAACAATGTTGATGTGTTTGGAGGTGCTACTAAATGGCCTGTGGAGACATGTGAAGAACGTCTGCTAGACTTATAGCTGCAATTGTTTCCCATTCAAGTGCCCCATTTAGTAGGACAATCTTCTGTGCAATCTAAAGCACTTATTTTTCTCTCTGCCCTTCCCCAATCTTAACTCCTCAAAAGAATAAAAAATTGACTGAACTGCCTCAGTGCAAAGACAGCTGCTAGTTTTGGGGCACTGAGCCTGACAGTGAAAGAAGCACTTCTTGGCTAGAGCAGCCCTTGCTTTCTTATGGCCTGATCCAAAACCATGCTTTAGCCTGCAGCAGCCTTCCGTTAGGCCTGGGTTTAGTACATCAGTTCTTCTGGCAGGGAGGGGGAACAGCTGTGCACTTGTTAATGATAGTACTCCTTCTGGTAATGTGCAGTGCTGACGAAGCGCTAAATGTGAATCCTTCCTTCCAGGCTATAGTCTCCCCTTTGAATTAAAGCCATTCTTTTTTAGCCCTTTTTAAAGAGATCACTTAATCCTTACACTACAGTGGTTATGGTGCAACTATGATGGGTAGAGCAGAACAGCCACTGTCTTGAGTGCAAGGGTCTTGCTTTTTAATTTGCAGATTAGAAATCCTTATTTTATGGTAAGGAGGCAATGTATTTGAGATGCTATTCTAGTTTCTAGTTCAGTTTGAAGAAAGGGCTGTGTAATTAGCTCAGCTCCACTGAAACAGAGATGCTTCAGGTAAGGTTCTGTCCCAAAGCCTGTCTTTCTCTAGCCAGGATCCCAGTGTAGATGAACAGATGAAAGATTGTATTTGTAATTTCTGTAGGCTGAATGTACTGAATTCAGTGACCTGGCTTGTAAACTTTATTGTTTCTCTTGCTTTGGTCAATGTCTTTTATTTTTTTAAAATATACAGGCTGTGATTAAGTGAATTTCCGTTCTGTTTTGCTTTGAAAGGCCTTTTTATGAGCAAGTGCCAAAGTTCAGTTTCTGCTTGCTGAGAATTGCTATATATTTTTCCAGCATAAGTCTTCTGCACTGTTTTCTATGTTATTATGGTCCTATGTAATATGAAAATATGTGCTGTTTTTTCAATTCTTGTTGACTGTCTCTTTGGTAAACACTGGGCTGACTACTATATTTTTTTTATCATTTCCTCTCAATATTTTGCAGACAATGTTGCTGTTTCCTTGGCATTGATGTGACTACTTGGTTTGTGGCTCGCAGATAGCAAATGCACTGTACTGGGAAAGAGTTAATACTTTTGTTATTTAAAAGAAAAATTATTTAAAGGGGGGAAGGGGGAATTTATAAAGCTAAATATCATATTTTATTTTTCATATGTTTGAATTGTAAGAATAATATAGTGACAGTCCCATTTGTAGGATAAAGTTACATATTTCCATTAATATGTAGTATGCTGTTCTTAAAAGAAAATTCTTATAATGAACTTTTAATTAAAATGCACTGTAAAATGAGTCTTTTAATTCCTTTATAGTCACACAAGACACTGAGTGTTCTCTTTCATAGCTGCTATGAGTTCAGCTACTGTCTCTCTATAGACTGATGGAAGTACAGTCCTGTAAGAAGTTATCCTTATTCCCTAAATGTCTTAAAATCACTATGTTCAATGAAAAGGGGCTTGTGTGTGTGTGTAACCTTAACTGGGGAGAGGGTCTCTACGTTTGGATGTAGTGGAGTGTCTGAAGCTTAGGCAGACACCTGCCTTCTGCCACTGCAGTTTCGCTAGCACCAGTCTATGGCATGACGTGGGACACTGCAGTTTCATTGGGGTGGGATGGGACATAGAACCTATGTTCATGTTTATTTTCACAGTCATGAGAAACTGAAAGTATGACCCCTTCTGAGTGAAAGTACCTGTTGTAGGCAAACCAGTGTGAAAAGAACTGCTCAACAGTGAGATGACTGGCTGAAGTGCGATAGCAGAGGCACTACACTGGTGCAAGTTGTGCAGTGCCTGTGGGGTGTGACAGTAAATCAAATGCTCTGCTTGGTAAACTAACAAGTTGATAGTGCTCTCTGGAAGAGAACAACCAGCTGCGGCAGAAATACACCCAGCTCTGACATCCTTCTATGGCCATGGAGGGTTTGAGATGTCTATGAAACATCATGTAACTGTTTCAAATGTTGTCATTCTGATCGGCCTTAAAACAGACACCTTCCCCTGCCCTAAGGAAAAAAACAAACAACAAAACTACCAGAAAACCCCTTGCTATCCAAAAAATCTGTGTCCTAAGATCAGAGAGAGTGCAAAATTCTCATCTCACATGGGCTTAGAGACCAGCACAGGCATCAGCCCTCTAGTCAAACCACCTTTATCACCTTTTTAAAAATAAACTGAAGGAACTGAAGTCTTGAGTTACCTGTGCTGAGGTCTGCCCTTGCAGGAAACAGATTTTGCATGTTTCACTCTGTTCTGAAAAGGTGCAGTGGTGAAATTGTCTTAGATACCTTCCTGTGTGGGTATGAGCCTGTATGGGGACATGCTCTGTTATTTTACTTTAAATGCTATTTGATTTATTTGTTGGTTGAGGGAAGCAGGGGGTCTTCATGCTTCAGTTGGCCATGTTGATCTGTTTAGTTACTCAAGCACCCCCAATCCTAGGTCTGCCTTTAGCACTGGTTTTAACAGCAAACACCTGAGTAGGAAGCCCCACCTGGACGGGGGGTGTTTGCGGCTGGGGGCTGTGGTTGCTGTGCTTGGTGCCAAGTGGGAGCACCTGCTCTGGGGGCTGGTGTGGGGCTGACACTGCCCAGGGGCTGGCCACTTGCTTCTTCGCTTTCTGCTCAGGCAGTGTGAGGGAGGAGTGCGATGGAGCTTCTCTTCGGTGTGGAGATCAGTATTGAAGGTTGGGGTGTTTCTAAGGTATGTCATGATGCTCAGGTGATAGGGTGTGTGGGCATGTTCATCCTGTTGTAGCCTGACTTGGAGTGGGGATGGATCTGTTCTTCTGAACAACTTAGTTCTTTGGGTTTAGGTTGGTTTGGTTTTTACTGATCACATAACAAAGATGGTAGGGATTTGGGGTGAGGGTTTGGGGTGGTTGGTTTTAGACACCAGCTCTTTAGAAAAATACCAAAGCTAAGCAGTATGTATTCTGTTGAAAATTTTTTTAAAAATTTATTCTTTACTATATACTTCTTTTATGCAATAGTACCTTTTTCATTAAAAAGAAAAGATGTGTATTGATTTTTGTACCTTTATTTGTAACTATATCTTGCAAAGAAAAGCTACGGCTGTTACCCTGCTGCTCTAGATTCTGGGAGTCACATGTTTTATGTGCATATATAAGCAGATGGCAAAACAGGAGTAAATATTACCATATTCTAGCATCTATACTGTTTATGGAGCGTGGAAGTGACAAGACAACCTTCAGTTCCCAAACTGCTCTGAATACACAGCAGTAATAACTTGTGGGAAGCTGACTGAGAGCTACAGCACTTGGAACATGCAGTAATGCAGATTTCTAGAAAATCTGTTTCTGTTTAAAAACAGACAGAGCTAGGACTCCTGAAAGTGCTATCAGTGATCCTAACAAGTCAACCTCTTGGGAGCTGGGATCTGGCTGTGTCTCTGGATGATTTGTTGGGTGTGAATGCCATTGGTTTCTGTAGTGCACTGTGCTGTTTGTGCCTACTGCATGCATTTAATGGCTGTTGAGCAACAAAGGATCCAGCGTTTGGTGTGTTTAAATCTAGGTTATATTTCTTCAAAGGCAAGGATTTTTGGCTAACTGGCTGGCCATTAGAAAATGTAGATCATGTGGTACATTTGCTATTTGCTTTAAGGCTTTAGCTATGTGCTTGCCGTGTGACTAGGGCCTGATGTTGCTGTGGGGAGGGCTCGGGCCGCTGAGGTGCCAGTGTGCAGGCCTCATGCAGGCAACTGCTGGGCAGCGTTTGCTTGTTCAACTGTTAGTTTAGGTCTCAAGTGCAAGGAATACCACAGAGTAAAGCTCTACCCTGATTTTTACACACACTTCTCCAGTGTTCGACTATGTGAGACTGCCAGAGAGAAGCTGATTCTGTTTTGCTCCAGGGACCTGGTTTCCCTCAGGCCTTTCCTCAAGGTGAAGTGCAGGCCAGCAGCGAGGCTGGTGCCTTGCGTTGGGTGATTAAAGCTCAATCAGAGTAACTGTTCAAAAAAAATGTTTTGTCTAACTCCAGATTGGACTCATTTTTTGTTTGCTAATGGCACCTGTCCCTGAGTGTAAGGGTTCTTCACCCAGCTGATTTCAGTTATCCAGATTGGGAGGGAAGGCCGGCCTTCTGCTGCACCGTGATTGAGGGCACCTGCATCCTGCTAGGAGTGCAGGGCCAGGAGAAGATGGCCTGACTGAGGCTGTTGCCGTGCGTGATACTTCCTTGGTGCTGCTTTAGGAACCTGAGGCCTGGCACAGTGAAACAGAGACCTGCTGATGGAGGGAATCGGCTACTGCCAAACTCACTGCAGAGACGGAAGGTCTGTGTTGGTAGTTGGGGAACCTGGGGGTTTTGAAGGTGTTGCAGGATTTTTCCAGAGATCTTTCACCAAAATGTCTTTTTTCTTTTTTTTTTTTTTTTTAATTCTTTCATACAAAGAAGCTGGACCTTGGTAATGTTCATGGTTTAGCTGTAAGTCTTAAATAATACATGAGTTTTACAGAGCTAAAAATCTTCTGGAAAGAATTGAATTAATTGCACCCCTGGCTATAGCCATTTCTGAAAGGCTGCACTTAGAAAAGTATAAATTTGCACAAGGAGTTCAAAGGTCCATTTCTTTCTCCATAGGAGGACTGGGCTGATATTTTGGCAAAGCTTCAAATACATAAGCGCCCTGATGGCTCGATGCCACTGTGAAAAATTGTTTTATTTATTAAAACTGCTTTGATGTTTCACCTGAGGTGGTTTGCAGCATGCGTTTGTCCAAGCAGTTGAGCTCCTAGTAGTGCTGTTCCCAGGTGCTCCTGCCACATGAACGATGCTGAGAAGTCGACTTTGCGGTACCCACTTGTTCCGTTGCTGCCAGTCAGCTTGTACTGCATCACAGGGAGCAGAGCTTACCTCGCAAAGGGCGGTCTTAAGCGCCTGTGGCACGGTGTGTGCTTTTCTTCTGTATTAAAAGACATTTGCAAGAGGTTTGCCCTGGTTTTTAGACCACTAAGCTGTTCCCACAAGCGGTTTTGGAGTGCTTATCAAGAGTAAGTATTCAGAAAGGTAATGACTGACTATTTCCAGGGAGGGTTTAGGTGGTTTTTAAGGTACTAGATGCTCTTTTACTTTGTGTCTTTCAAAACACCTGAACCAGTTTATGAGTAACTTTGAATCCTTGTGCTACTGCCACGTAATGCCTCACCTAGATGTATCTCCACAGCAAAAAGATTGCTTTCCTCACCTCACCTGACAAAAAGAAACCCATTTAAAGGACAGTCTCACATGTTAAAAGGAATATGAAGGAGTATGCTAAAACCTTCTGGGTAGTGACACTAGCTAAGAAGGTGATCTATAACTTTTTTTTTTTTTTTTAATAACTGGTGTTCAGTGCTGATTTGCAGTGGGAAGCCTGCCTTGCAGTCGTGCTGTGGCCCCAGATGCAGCTATTTTTTCTGCAACAGAAAGCAATTCACAGCAACATCGGGCCCTAGTCACACGGCAAGCACATAGAAAAAAAAATAAAAATTTCCTCCCATCTCAGAGAGCACAGAGGCAGTTACTTCCTCTCTGGCTCAGAGCTGGGAAGAGGTTGTCCTGTGCAGCTGCCTTTTATCCCTGCAACTGCAAAAGGGTCAGGGAGAAATGATCTGCACTGACTCTGAATTTTGTGTGAGATTTCCCTGCAGGAGATATTTGTGTCTGACAAAGCAGGACAGACCTAGATTTGCTTTCTAGGGATGGTGTAGCTCACAGGAACATGCTGTGTTTTAGGCTAGGGTTTCTCTTTTTTCCTTTTCTGCTTTCTTTATGGCAAATTATAAATGGTTGATAAACACTTGTAATAAAATATAGATATGCATTGGTAAATCATCCTTTTTTTCCATTAAAGAAAGCTGTTACTTACTGTGTGGAGAGTACATATGCTCCTAAGAGATCAAATTATTTATGGCAGTGCATTAATTAGCTTTTTCAAGGCTTCTAAGATCTTGGAGATACTTCTACCTCCAGGGATAATTGCAGCAGGTAAATACCTCTCTGCATCAAGTGTAGTTTAATGTAACTGGAAAACAACTGTCAGTATGTGCTTTGGGCTTCTGGTCTGTTAGGGGCTCTTGTCAAGGGGAAAATTAGCACCTACAGGGCTTTTGCGAGCGAGTGATCCAACTTTTTGCTAGTTGGGTAACTGGTGGCCAGCTATCTGGACAATTCAGGAGGCTTCCACCGCTGGTGTGGTCACCAGTTTTACCGGTATATATCTGTGCTGTCATTTTAATTCTGAGACTATACTAGCACTCTCTCTTGCCCATTGTGACTCTCATTTTGGTCTTGATAAACAGCAGATCTAACTCCGCTCTCCTGTTCATCAGCAGCTCCAGTGCTTTTTCTAGTGGCTGTTCTGCTTTTTACAGAGATCCACGCTTTGTGTGTTCCACCTCTTGAATTTTAGTGTGTCTGTTCACAAGTATTTGGCATTGTTCAAATATGCTGCTATGGTTACTCAGTCACCATTGACTGCACAGGTCAGCTTGGAAGAGCTTTAAACAAAGTATTTGGGACAGAATGCAGCTCTTACTTGTTAATTTAAGACCTGGCACATCAGTTTGAACAAAATACATAGAGGATAATGTCTGTCTTTTTTTCCCCGATGCTTGGGATTTGGAAAAAAATGTAAGAAAAACATTTCCTTGACGTGAGTCCAAGCAATGACAGTGGCTCCTGCTGAAAATAGAAACCAGTCTATTTGTTCTGGGAATTGCCTGAAGGCCAGCAGGGCTTTGTGCGCACAAGTGGAAGCAGGATGTTCAAAACAGAGCAACCTATTGAAGAGTACAGGCTTCCTCAGCTGCATCAGTGCCCATCAGGGATAGATAGCTCTGCTGATGTGAGTAGGGCTGACTGCAGATCTCCACCACAGCATGAAACCTGTGCAAACATTTAAGGGCCATGTTTTACAGCCCTTGGGAAGTGGAAAGGGGCTGATATATGATTCTTGGACCTCAGGTTGTCATCTGATGGTTCAGGGGTAAGGTGCTGCTTGCTCCTGGAAGCTGGCTGGGATTTTCTGAGTGATGAAGACAGAATGTACTGCAAGGGTGACTTGTTAAGGGCTGTAGCCATTAATTAAAAAAAAAAAAAAAATTACCCCCCCCCAAAAAAAAAATAATTTTAATTGGATCCTGATTTAAACTGTGAGCTGAATTAGCATGTAGTGGTGTTTAGTTTGCAGAAACTTAGTGAGTTCTGTTCTGTACTGCCCTGTGGGCAGAATTTGAAAAAGGATCATGGTAAAATGACATTACAGACATCCACTTGTGCCCACGCTAGGCTGTGCCCTTTAATGCCTTTCTGGTTAATTTACCCTGGAGAAATGAATATGACTGAATTTCCTCTTCTGATTACACTGAAGGCAAAATTTCCATAGACTTGAATGGGAGAAGAACAGGAAACTGAGACAAGTCTGAGCATGCCGGTAAAAATGAAACAGAAAAGTCTGGTGTGACTTGAAAGCTATTTTTAAAAGCACAAGCTGGAGTAGGTTACTCTGAATCACTGGAGTCTGTTATGTGCCTTTTTTAAAAAAAAAATAAAAATATTTCAACTCAGTAATTTTGAGGACTCGGTGAGAAGTCTTTAGAGATGGGTTATATGTGTTAAAGGGGGGGGAATGTGCTAGCATTCACCGAGCACAATAAACATCCCTGCCAAAGGAGTAGGTCCCTTTTCTGATATGGTAAAAATGTTGTAGACAAGAATTTATATCAAGCCATTTCAGAAAACAAGACAAGGCAGTCGATTTATTGTTTTAATTAAAATATTAACTTTGCTTCCTTGTTTGTTTGTTTCTGTGGCAAACTGGATGATGCTTGGCATTTGCTTAGTAAATCTTAGGGCCACCTCTTTGGTCGGTGGGTTGTGTTGGGCGTTTCTTTGTCCCCTTGTTTTCTTCCCCCTTGTGCCAGCCCCTGGGAGCAAGTTCCCTGCAGCTGAGGATGGGGACTAAAACTAAAAATCATCTGCCTTCATTGTCATAAGTAACAGCAGAATGTTACTAAAATTAGTTGGATTGGATCCTGGTTTTCCATTTGGTGCTTGAATTCAAAGGCTGGTCAGTCACATACTTGTGTTTCAGGTGAGGGATGCAAATTTCAGGGGCATTTGTTGAGCTAAGAAGTGGCAGTTCTCTTCATGTAACTATTTTCCCCTGTTTATGGTAGCAGACTTTCACTGAAGGGAGGAGGGTGAAACAGCATAAATCAATTGAGAGGTGAAGTGGAAGGAAACAGTGACCATTGCAACGTGTGGTAAGGGGACAGTTGTCTCAGAATTCCGCAGTAGAAATTGGAAATAATGTCTGTTGTGATCATTGCAGATATGGAAGAACCATCTTCCCCCTTGGACTTTGCCCAAAAGTCAAGTTTGTACTTTTGGGAGGCTGGACTGCATCAACTAGCTTCAAATGTGCTTGTTTTCATCCTACTGTCCTGTGGGGTGTATGTGTATATGTATCAACCCCCTTTTCATTACCAGAAATACAATAATTTATTTTTCCAGATGCAGACAGGAGTGCTCTAGAGCAGTCAATTCTGCCAAGGTGAAAGCAGGCTGCTATAGAAACCCGTCTCAAACTTGCAAATGGTTCTTGTGCGCTTCTGGGGCTATGTTAGCCATAAAGACTCTTCAGCTGTGTTTATTTTTTTAGTGGTATTGAGAAATGATTCTTCACTACCAAAAAAAAACTGGAACTAGCAGAAGGTGGATGCTACACTTCAGAAAGGCAGGGAACTAGACTGTATGAAGGGCTGATCAGGAATCTGCTAAAGCCTTGGGAACCATCCATCGGCTTTAGTGGACTTCGGATAAAGTGTCCCTGTTCGCTGGAGTCTATGCAATATGCGACATATGGAAACTCCCAGAAAACTGTTCTACAGCACTGCCTTCGCTTTTCTCTCCTAAGCATAAAAGGCTATTGTAATTGTATGTAAAATGTGTGTCTTGAAGAGCTGACAGACACTACTTGATTCTGAAATATTGCTGTGGCTTTTCCTCAGCATCTCTTTGATACCTCTGCATCTTCTTGGATTAGCAATGCTGCTATAATAATGCATGGCACAAATTGAATTACATGAGCTTTTTTGTTATTTGACTGTATTCTGAGCAGCATTTCAGACATTATTAAAACACTTCGGTATGCTTTTTGGCTTTGAAAAATAGAAATTTGAAACAAAAGCCCAAAAATCTTTGTTTAATCAAATTATGCCTCTAAGAACAGTCTATGTGGATATTGTATAAAAAGGAGGGTGAATTCCAAATAGGACTTTGAAAATCCAGCTGGGACAGAAAATCCAGACTGGTGGGAGATTTTTAGAGTGCCTCTCTTTCTTCCTGGAAAAATCATTGTAATATGTTGCATTATCAATGCCTGAACAATGACTCCAAGTTTATTTAATTAAGAGCTGTGCTAAGGTATATTGCATTTGCTAATTTATAGTGTATCTCTGCAGCTATAAATGTGCCTGGCTCACTGAAGCTGTGTCGGTTTCACTGACTGAAACTTGCCTGTTGACAGTCTCATCAGCTGAAAGCATTAGAAGAGAATGAAATTACATTCTGGGCCTTGCCCCAGATGGGAATTGCTGTAGTATTTTAAACCTCAAAAAAGGATGGAAGTGTAACAGAACAACATGACCACAGTAAGATTTATTGGTGCTGCTTTCATCTTGGCTTTGGGCCATCCCCTGTCTGCAAAATGCCTGTTCATGTCCCATCTGGATTTATGTAGGAATTGATGGTAGTGTAAAGCTCTCTGATCCTATCAGTTCACATTTGCGTCACTTTTTGTTCTGGATGTGCTGTGAAGGGCTGGAAGCACCACTTGTTAAACTCTAATTAGCAGGCAAGCAGAGGAGAAGGCAAGGTCAGTTTAGCACTTGTGGAATTCAAATTATTTTCTGAGTTAGAAGGGTGGGGGGAAGAAGTTGGAGCCCATGCCTCTGAGTTCAGCTGTCTTTCTGAAACAGCCCCTTAAGAGATAAATACTACTTGTATAGAGCCTTTAAGCTCTAGTCTGATCTATATTTTGCTGTCATAATTGTCGCAGGGGCTGTACTTTAATGCACAGATTTGGGTTTGATGTCTGTCTTCCTCTAAAACACACAGGGGATGGGAGAAAGGAACTTTCACTGTGACTATTGATTCCTTCCATTAGAACAAGTGGCTGAGGTTTCCAAATCTTAGTTGAACATCTCCTCTGGATATGTCTGCCCAAAAGTTTGTGCCTCCGGAAAGACTTTGTTACCCCAGCACTTGCTACTGGTGCAAAAATAATGATGGTGGTACCTACTTCTATGTTTTCCTTCCCTCCCTATTTGAGCTAGGTGTGTTATCATAGCCTTTAACCACAGCAGGTGGCAAGAAAATAAACTAGGAGGAAGCTACATGCAGACTAACAGTAGGAAGGGGGAAGCCAGTAAGAGCCCTTGAGTAGGGGGCTCAAGACATGGACATGCAGCCCACCCTAAGGCTGACGTTTTTGGTGCAGATCACAAAAGTTAATTTCCAACCAGGAAGGCTGTGTGTGTTGGGCATCCTCCAGAGAGCTCTGACCAGTGAGTTTGCTGGCTGATTTGCTCAGTTGTCCTTCAGAGGGTGTCCCCTTGCTGCCTTCTGACTGTTGACAGGACAAACAGGTTCATAAAGCTGGAGTGAGTTCTTGCTAGCTTTAATCGGGTGCTCCACCAAAGAAACTGGCATTCAGGTAGTGTATTGCTCCGTTCAGCTTCAAGCTGAATTAGTTTGCATTATTGCCCATTATTTTCAGACTTACACAAACTGTTTACGTTTATCCTGGGTCACTGATGCAAACAGACTATTATTATAGGTCTGAATCAACATTGTGGTGCAATCGTTGGCAGCCCTGGTCTCCTTGTGCATACCAATTTGTTCTGTAGATGAAGCCATAGTGAGTGAAGGCTCATTCTCCAGTAAAGGTGATTGAATGCAGCTGGTTGATTAAACTGAACGACGAGAAACACTCGTGTCACTCAGCACACTCTGCTACATGAAACAAGGGGATTAGATATGGTGAATTTCTAGTAATGAAAGCAGGCAATCGGGTTCATCATAAAATCAGCTTAAAAGAGCTTTCTAGATTCCAGAGAGAACTAAAATAACTTGACCTACCTTGGTCCTGTAATCTTTAAATGCTGCTTAACATCTGCTCATCAGCACTTGGCAATAATATTTATTATGAAATTTTTAATAGCAGACACTGTCTTGTGTTGAAATTAATAATGCAGAGGGTGTACTGTGAAGGAAAAAATTATCATTATACAAGAGTTAAAAATGAAACGGGAGCATTTGACTTCATTTAGAAAAAGGTTTGGAAGAAAGTTGCAGTTACAGAAACCTTAGTGAGGTCACCAGGCTGGTCCAAGCGTGGCGTGGTGGCCTGGGGCACGGTGAAGCATGCTGTTACTCCCCTGCAGGTAGTTAGCGTTGGAACCGATTCCTCTTAAGGGGTCCAAGTTAGTGATGCGGTCGTCGCAGGAACTCTCCTTAATGGGTGGAAGAGAGAGGTGTGCTGAAGACGCCTTTATGATTTGAGCTGTTATTTGGAAATTACTTTCTCCTGCTGAGACTGGCAATTCTGAGCATGGTCTTAACTTTGGCAGTACAGAAGGCACCCAACATTAGGTGGACTGGATTTGAGCTGTTGTAGGAGAGAGGAAGGAAGGGATCTTTATTTTATTCTGCGTACTCCTGAAAAGCGTAGCACAGGAATACAAGAACTCCTTATTCCCAACAGTTACCAAAGAAAAGTAAATTACAATTCTCAGTGTGAAACATTTTCAAGTAACAAGCTTTATAGACCCTCACAGGTCCTGGTTATTTCTTTACTGAGCCTGTAATCTGCTCTATAAAATGGATTCCCTGGAAAAGGGTCTAAAGACATCAGCAGGCACTGAGTACACATCTCCCTCTGCAGTGTGTTCCAGCCAGTTCTCTCAGGGTTAAGGCACCATGCCTTTTTTTCCTAATTTGATTTTGTCTGCTTCAGGTTTCACTTGTTGGTCCTTGTCATGCTTATCTCTTTTAGGCATCTTCCTTGCAAGTCAGCTGTGGCCATCTTCTGCCCGTTGCACAACTAGGAGTAATTCTGGTTATTTCTTGCAGCCCTTGACAGTTCTGTGGTTTTTGTTTTTGTTTTTTTTTTCTCTGTTATTATGAGTCTTCAACATCAGGGATGAGGCAGGAATTGGTTATTGCCAATGCTCTGTAGAGAAGGCAAATATCATCTCTGCTCCCAGATGCTGTTCTTGGATTCATATATTCAGGGATGAAATTAGATAGCTTTGCCACTGGGAATGCCTGACAAATTTCTTGTTCTTTATGTTGTCCAAATCCTTTATTCAGTCTACTTTCTAGGATGCAGCTTCTCATGCTGAATGCTTGTTGTTCCTAGACGTATAGCTTTGTGTCTTGGCTCTATTGAAACTGCTTTTGTTGGAAAGAGCCCAGTCTATTAAGCCATCTGGGCCACTCTATTGGCCTCTTTCCATCCTTATTTACTACTGTGTTATCCTTTGTGTAGTCTCTAAGTTTACTGCTAGTAGAATGTATATTTATTTAGGTATCATAAATGACGGTGGCGAGTATGCCACCATATAGTTGTTTGCTGATACTTCCCTGTGGACATCTGCTTTTGGAGATCTGCCACTTCCCCTGCTCTTAATTCATTTAACATTGGCTTTGATTGAAACTACAAAGTGGTACAATAAATATCTCAAAAACTGAGATCCCAGTATCTTCAGCTGCCTAATTTGTGTGTGGTTTTTCCTCCCAGCACTTCCCTAGAGCTGATCAATACCTGTTTGCTCCTTACTTTCTCTTTTTTGTTCCCCACCCTCCCCTGCCCCTTTATTTACAGTCTGGATCTCTTGGACTGTTCAATAGAGCGTATACTGTTTCCCTACAAATAGGTGGTTCTTGGTGTTAACATTCTGATGAGACTTCTGCAGCAAGCTCAGGTTTTAACATTGAATTCCTCTTTAATATATCTCTGAACTGTTCTATCCTTTTTTTTTTTTTTTAAATTCCTGTGATGTACATGTTAACTTTGTCTTTCATGGGAGTTGAGATAGGAGGATTTTCTTTGCATTTCTAGTAAACAGCCCCAGCCTAGTTCAGGGAAACACTTCAGCATGTTCTTAACTGTAGAATTGGACTGGAGACTGGTATTTTGTTAGGATGAATGCATAATTTCCCAGGTGTTTTGGTTTCTTTTTTTTTTTTGTGTGTGGATTTTTTTCCCCTTTCTCTGTGAATCATAGCAGTGTGAGGGGGAGGAGAAAGTGAGTCAAGTCCAGTGTAGGTTTGTGGGTTTTGCATTGTGTTCTTTTGTTGTTTTTTTGTTTGGTTTTTTTTTCCTCTTGAAGGACCAACCTGGATTTTTGCTCTGCAAAACAGTGCAAGTTTTATGTAGAGTAACTGTTTTGCAGAATAATTCCACCAAGGAGGACAACTTGTCATTTTCTGCTGCATTTCCTACCCTCACAATGTGCTATCTGGTTGTTGTCCCTTACTCCAGAGGCAGCAGTGTTAAAGTGCTATTGTGTGTATTTATTTAAAAAATAAAAATTCAGGGGTCAATAATAATAATGATGTCGACTACTAAATATGGATATGTTTTTCTTACATATGCATTTATTTGTTAAATGAGATTTGTAGAAAATCTGAGGCTTATGGGATGGGTAAGTTGACTGGCCTTTATTCCCTGTGCCGTGTAAGTCACGGGGACTCTGCCGTTAAACGAAAGCCCTCTCCCTTGGCCCACGGGCAGTTCCTACATCCTTCCTCCCTACCAGGCATCTAACCAGGACTAGGCTGCCCATCCACCTTGGAGAAGACAGAAGCACGCTCAGGGAGGGAGATGCTGCTGTATCAGGTGAAAGCTAATGTCTGTCCCTTGGACCTCCACCAAGTATCTGCCTCCCTGGGTTTTACAAGAAGCTACTTGACAGATCAATTATTTTAACAGCTGTACTATCTTCATTTATATGCTTGGAGAAATACTATTTTGTCCTCCCTCTTAAAAATAAATATTTCTTTCTTTGCTTTATCTTTGTGCACAGCATGTCTTGTTGTTACATTTAAGTTGCTATAAACTCTAAATCGATAATCCAGTTAAGAAGCAAAAAGGGGTATAGTAGCAATAAGTACAATTGCAGAGTTAATCAGATCATCTTTATTCGAGTTGTAGATTCTGTTTCCTAAAGATGTTCTAGCTCTACAAAATCAATATGGGCACGATGAAGTAGGTTTATTTTCTGGGTATCAGCGGTACAAGGGCGGGGGCTGGATGCCTGGAGGGAACTAAGGGATTTTGCAGCCGGTGAGCACAGTAGCTGTGGAAAAGGAACAGTTGCTGCCATGGAATCAAGTAACAAAGTAGTGTATATTTTAGGCACTCAAATGTCTGGGGGAAGTAGAGATCCAAGAATTTCTCCCTTTTTTTATTCCATCCCCACCAACTTCACAAACAAAATACGTCTAAAATTACACTGCGTTTTAAATATAGCATTTTGAGTTGATAACTACTTGTTTTACAGTGTAAAAACCACCTCATTTTACAAACAGATTCTTCAGAAGAGCTGGATTGTATCTTTCTTACCTCCTCTTTCGATCACAAATGTGATCCTCACTGCTGATCTCTGTGCTAGTTTTATGCCACGCAGCTATAAAGACTTTAGTGGAGTTGCACCTGGCTAGGCTGGGCAGGTTACAATGAGATTTAATCTTTCCTAAACCAGGCTTTGCACAACTTCTTTCAAGTACAGCTGAGCCCTCTTCTCCACAACCACTACCCTGTAAACAGCTATTGAAGACAATAAAATTGAAGCCACAAAAATGATGGGCTTCCTTGTTGGTTCATTATTGTTAAATATGATCTCTGCTGGGTTGTGGAATAACTGGTGCTTAGCGCCACTGTATCTTGACTGTTAATCAATGATCCTTTAAGCTGAACCAAGGTGTATGTTCAACAGATCAGTATGCCACTTTCTCTTTGCACTGTACATTAAGCAATAGATCATTTAACTGTGCCTTAAATATTTCTTATGGTTGCTTTTGCTAATAAATATTTTTTTTTTTTTTTTTTTTTTTTTTTTTTTGGCAAAATGATGTTTCATGTTGACACTCGGGCTAATAATCAAGTCCAGCTGGCTGAAAATGTATTTCAGCATGGCTCAGTGATGCCTATCCTATTTGGTAATGATGTAGCTGTAGCACAAGCTCCAGTTGTGAGAGCAGAAGCATGGTCAGAGGCAGTGAGCTGTTGGACACGTAGATGTTGTCCAGTGAATGCTGCAGACTGAGAGGGGCTTAATGCATCCTTGTATGGAAGGAGAGGAGCAAAGCTTTCCAAGGGCATGCTTAATTCAGCTGGACCTGTTGTGCGGTTGGTAGTGAAGCGCCTGTCTGAGCTGGCTGGGCAGCAGCAGCTCCTGTTTGTGAAGAGCTGGCCTGTGTTACACAGTCTCAGCTAGGCTTTGTTTGTGCAGTGGGAAACTTGAAGACATCCCTGCAGTGAGGGCTGGGCTTTCTTCTAGTCGGCTTAGGTCCTAAAATTGCCTCTTGGTTTTACCAAGACTTGATTTCAGCAAGATCTTAATTTACTTTGTTCTAAAACCCCATACTGTCTTTGACTGTCAAATTGTTTTTAAAATATCATTAATTCCTTAGTGATGATTTTAAACTGATAATGTTCAAGAAGGCTTTCACATGCTGTTCTCACCGGCTGGTCTTTCTGGACATGATGGTTTGCTTGAACATCCCCAGACCTGATTTTCCTCCAGTTAAACTACCTTACACTGAAATGACTTGTAGCATCAATCAGCTCTGCTGAACTTGTGTACATGCTGGCACTCTGCTCACACAGAGAAGTGTGTGAAAGAGCACGGTTAAGAATAAATGTTCATAACTATGCACCTTTTACATGAAGCTTGGAAAGTTTTGAGTATTTCTAGAAGAAAAAGCGTTTCAATGAGATACACGCTCCTTTGAAATTGGCTTACACAAATAGACCTTTCCCAACAAAATGGGAAGTCGTAAATGAGAGCGAGCCTACTTGCAGTGAGGCCTAGGGATCAGTGGATATATTTTTGTTCAGGTCTTTACAGTTCTCTACCCAGTTTGAACTCTGCCTAAAATTTAAGTATCTAGAAGGCTGTTTTTGTTGATATGAATGCTGTGGTCTGTGTTGATGTGAAAGGTGGGAGGCGAGTCCAAATCCTTAAGAACTTCTCAGTGGCAGTTCTGGCTTTCAACCATATTATTGTTTATAATTTTGTACATTTTATTTTCAAATTATTTGCAACCTGCTCCTAAAATTTCTACTAAATATGCTAGAACAAATACAAATCCAAATAACTGGCTCTTACACATTGCCAAAATGCAATCTGAAAAGAAATGCTATGAAAATTGAGACAATTTATAAATGTTACTGTATAACAACTATATGAACAAATGTAGTATTTTATAATATATAATATATACATATATTGTGTGTGTACATATATATACCTGCACATATACTTTCATCATCCCTTTGACACTTGTAGCTGACCAAATTTGAGACTTTAGCCAAATAGACCATGAAGTTCCTGAAGAAGAGTTCCTAAATAGCTGAAAAAGTGCCATGATTAAAATGAACTTTCTGAAGCTGTAAAGAGCTATTGCTGCATAACCAAGGCTTGAGAGTACACAAATGAAGTGTGCATTTCTTAATAGATTAAGTTGTAATGACTTAACCCTATTGCATAAAATTTTCAAAATATCAAGTTTCCTCCTCAGCACAACAGAGGTTGGATATATTTAGATAATACTATAGGCTGGATAGAAAATAAAAATGGAAGATGAGCCTGGCTGTAAATGTCAAAAAATTGCTGGTCCGTTGTGGTCATTATCTTGGAAGTTGGTGACATTTTGAGGAGAGATAAACTGACTACTTTGAATTTGCAAAATGTTGTAGGGTTGGTTGGTTGGGGTGGTGGGTGTTTGGTCGGTTGTGGTTTTGTGGTTTTTTTTTAAATTAATCACAAGTATATTTTTTCTTCACCCAGGGAAAATAATTTTATGTGTATACAAACATTGTGTGTATATATACTTGTCTTGTATGAACACGTTTCATACATATCCATGTATGTACATACACATATATAAAATTGCTTGTGTACAGACAAATATGCACATAATTCCCCACCCCTGTGGGAAGAGGGAGCGACTGAAATTGAGAATCGGTATCTGCTTTAAACTGCACTGACAGTGCAAACCCACCCACAGAGCTGTGGAAACTTAGAGGAATGTTTCCAAGTAACCACAGGGACTCTATCCTTTACTGTGGTGGATTTTCTGATACTGGCTTATACTTTGCATCTGTGCATGTGTACTTCATGTATACAGCATAAAACCTTTAACCTTATTTCAGATTTACACCCAGAGCTGTACTAATTGTGTAGAAGTGTCTGTGCACTACAGTCACTTGATCAGCACCATAATATGTAGAATGAATAATGTATATTCCTGAAGAAAAATACTGGCAGTGCTAAGAATCATACTGTGGGAACAAGGAGGTGAATCCTTGGTTGGATCATTTTTTTTCTGAAGTGCTTTGAGGTGGTCAGGTGGCTGGAACAGAGCTAGTAAAATGCCCAAATGTTGTATCTCAGAGCAATATTAACATGGATCTTGCCCACTGTCACTTCAAACGTGTGGACATGTGGAGCAAAAGGACGGTTAATCTTGTGTGGCATAAATTAGTCAGTGCAGTGCAAAGGAACTTTTCAAAGACTTGCTTGCTAAATAAATTACTGGTCATGTTTTATTTAAAATGCTTGCACTGCCAGCAGAGAACATAGCAAACAAGCACACTTTCAATTAAAGTAACAGCTAGGATTTTCCTTCTGGCGCTCCCATGACTTCTTGCACTTGTTCAGCTTTGTTGCATGTTGCAAGCAACTGAGCAGAACCACATGTACACAAATGGTTCACGTGCATGTGGCATTGTATGATCAAGCGATTTATCCCCTTTTACTTGCAAAAGTGCTTTTGGTAAACATATACAGGACATCCAGCCCAACCCGGAGCCTGGTTGCTTAGATCCTGTAATATGGATGACAGCCTGTGTTTGCATTAGCAATATTGGGCTGTGCCTAATGCTATGCATTACCCAAAATCCAGCGTGGAGCTGATTGCTGTGACGGGGGCTCAGGCTGTTCCCAGTGCCTGCCCACGTGCTGCAGGAGCTGAGGGTGGATTGGTGCCAGGCTGCAGAGTGGCAGGGGGTGGGTATGGAGGTTTTGCATTTCTAGCAGGACAGATGTTTGCTTGCTTTTCTCCGAAACATCTGCTCACACGCTCTATTTTGGGAAGTTGTGAACGCTGCTTTAAGGGCAAGACTGAGGTTACAGTAGGTTATCAGCTTTATGCCATGAGAGGCCATCACGGGGTTTCTGGCTGTTGTTCGTTCAAGGCTAATGAAGGAAATGTGTGGAGAAGATGTTTTCTACCTCAAGGGTGCTTGAACTTTCTTGGAAAAATTGTCTATTGCAGGACAGCCTATAGAACCCTCTGTTACCCTGGTGACAAAAACCTTTTATTTGGGTGATGACCAGGCTTCATATTCAGAGAGGGTTGCCTTGTCACAGGAGAGAGCCTTAATGTTAAGGTTTGTCCATTTGTAGGTGGTTTGTGGTGGTTTTTTTTCCCCCTCAGCTACTCACATGTGACATCCAAACAGCTTGCTGCCACAATTGCTGGGAAGTGTCTGTGCTGTTTTCAGTAGGTTATATATATTAGATCTCTGATGCTGCTACCTTGAGCATAACACTGATTAGTTCATATCTCAGCTTCTCTCTAAAAATCAAATACAAGGGCTTGTTGAAATGACTGGCAGTGGATGGTGTACAGGAATTTCTTAGGAGCTGGGTGGAGAGTCTAAGTGTAGCTAGATAGTGTGTTCCTTTGTGCCTAGGATGCTTCTTCCAAGAAATATCTCCCAAGGGATGGACAGCTCTCCTGGGCTAAAGGAACAGTATTTTCAAACTGTGTAAAACTTCATCTGGGACTGATAAAGAAAACCTGAATGAGCAAAAGATTAATATTTGTGGCAAAGAGAGCATGGTTCTGAATATTTGATAAGACCTTGACAGCTTCTTTTCCTAGAAACTTTTGAAGTATTTAGCATTAAACACAATGGAAAACTACCAGTCTGTAAGCATAGTGAGATGAACAATTGCTATGACTGTGACTTTCTTGGGATGAAAAACAACTGATCACCAGTAAGCAGAAAGTTCTGGATTTAACCCTTCAGTGCCTGGGGAGGTGGGAGTGATCTTTGCAGTGTGGTCCATAATCCTGTGCAGCAGGCACACTTATTTCCTTTGAAAACTAAATTTGACCCTGAGAATGGTCATCAGAATGTAGACAGTGTTTGTAAGATTAGTGAAACTGGAGATGCTGTGATGACTATTTTAATTTCACATGTTGAACCAAATCAGAGGTACCTAACCTAGAACTACGTGTGGATTTTCCTCCTGGACTGATCATGTTCTGTTGATGAGCTATGCAGAACTGCTCTCTTGAATACTCTGCCGTTGGTCATATCCCTGGGAGTTTCTGTTCAGGTTCATCTGACTTACAGGTAAAATTAGATGCTCTACCGTGAGACTATGTGATGAGGAAAAAAAGTTCTTTGTGACCAGCCTCTGTTGTTGTGAATACCTTATTGGTGCCTTTTGCAAATGCACTGGGGAACGTGATTGCATCAGTTTCCAAGTGGTTTTGTATGTAATTCACAACCTCCAAATCTGAAAAGCATGTTGGATAGTCTGAATTATTGCCTGTAGGGTAGGGCGCAACCGTCCACTCACACTCGCTTAATTAAACAATCAAACCTTTGGGTACTATTTTTGCATCCTGCACAGAATGGTTTGGACTAACCTCTCTGAGGTTTTAGCCTGCTGAGTGTCGATGTATTCCAGCAGAATAATGAAGTGTTGATCTCTCTCTCCCATACCCCCTCTTTCTTTTTTTTCTTTTTCTTTTCTTCCTTCTCCCCTGTAGAAAGAATCCCAGAGAGGCTGTTGTAGCAGCTCTGGGACTTCTGAAGCACAGTAGCACCTGAGGTGTGTTCTTTTTCCTCTGGGCTGTTACAGTCATCCTGCGCTTAGGGAGTTCTGAGGCAGAGAATCAGAGTTGCTCTTTTGCCTCTCGGGTTGGGAAGTTGCATCACCAGGGTCAAATCCAGCCCCTCTGCTGTCTTAGTGATAAAAGAACCCAAGTTGAGAGTGTACTGATGGAGGTTGTTCCCCTGTAAAACTGAGTCCTTTGATTGGAAACTTCTGAACGTGTTTCCTCAAATTCAGGCTCTAACAACTGAGCTGTCATCGAAAACTAGGGTACATATACAGGCACTTGGCTAGTAACACAAGTGAAATGTGCATTCTTCTAAAACTTTATGATGAATATGAATAAAACTTTTTCTGGTGTTATTAAAACAGCCTGGACTAAAGCAGTGAGTATGATCTCATTGAGGGGTGATCTCCATGTCATGCCTGTCTGCTCTAAAACAGTATTGTGGCAGTGGCGTCAGTTGTGCTTTTTCTTTCATGCAATAGAAGTTGGAGTCCTCCTTGAGAAGCCCAGTCAGATAGTTAGATTTAGGGAGAGATATGATACTACTTTTTGTGCAGGGATTTAACATACGACAGTCCCTTTCTATGCTCCTTATCTAAAGTGCTTTATGAGGGAAGTTATATGCACAACAAAGAAATCTGTGTCCAGTGATCTGTGGTCGCGGCAGTAACATCTTTTAGTATGTGTTGAGAAAGCCATTCAAAATTGTTGAATGTTTTTGGATTGCATATGATTTTTTGTGTTCTCAGCATTAGGTACTCTAAGGAAATCACAAATTTGGTTTAAAATGCAAACATATGCTCTATATATACCTATAGTGATTTTGCAGGGTTTCTTCCTTCAGATTTTTCACCATTTGGCTGGTATCCTAAGTCTCTTCCCAGCTAGAAATGAATTTTCCTTTAAAGGAAATTTTAGAGGCGATTTTTATATAACCACATGTGCCTATTGAGTTTGCGTCCTGGTTAAGCATGTTGGGATTAGTCTTGGTAGTGACTGAGATAACTGTACTCTACTGAAAATGTCTTGTATCTCCAAAGCTTTACAAACCAATATCTAACGGTCCACTAATTAATCCAGATAAATTATCTTTAACTAGACAGTACCTCATTAATATTTTTCAAGTTTGTTGTAGTTTGTTGTCTTGTTTTTCTGGGGCACAGTTTATTTTAAATGCTCCCAGAACCATTCTAAGATCACGCAGTCATTTGGAAGACAACATGTTTTTAATTACATTTCAAAAGCTTCAGTGCTTTACTCCTTCCATCCCTTCAGCAGTAAGGAGATTAGGTTCATTGCCAAGAGACTTGCATCACCCTCTATCATGGGATGTGATGGGTCTTAGCAGTCCAACAAAATGATTCACCAGCACAGTATGGTTTCACGGGGATGCAAGTACATAATGAACAGCCTTGTGCAGGTAAAGGTGAAAGCTTGGAGCAAAGCTGTGACTCAGGCTGCTGACAGCTAATCTGTCCACCAAAATACTGCGTGGGAATGGAAGCTGTGGTCTAGGTTGAGTTGGTTGTAGAAAATAGCTCCATGTATTTACTAACATCCTGTCCACCCTTGTCTTGATGCCTCTAGAAACTTTCCTACTTTTCCAGTACTTAGAGTGTGATTATGTTGTACAAAGATGTGATCCTTCAGTCCAGACAAATGTTGGAAAATATTCATGGCAATTTCTATGCATGGGTGCTCAGTAGTGTGTGTGTCTGACAGACATGTCTGGATAGTGAACCTACCTTGCTTCCTACTGGATATTTTAGTCTGGTATTCAAACTGGTTTTTTACATGTTAAAATTCAGTCCCCTGAATCTTCATTATACCTAGCAACAGTTTTCCTTCTAAGTATTTTTATATTGCATTCCCATTTTGGTAAAGTACACCTACTTACACTGGGCATTGCATCTCTACTATTCCAGCCGTGTTCCCAGGAACAGCTCTATACCTGCAAAGCTGCACATTGAATACACTTGAGGACAATGCACAAATGATTTTTGGTGCACTGGCTTTAGCTGGTGCAGCTGTGCTGGTCAGACACTCTGCAACTTGCTTACTGAATTGACCTGTACAAGCTGCAGGAGTTGAGATGATTCAAAACAAGGAAAACCACAAGAAACCAAGTCATAGAGTAGCCTGCACTCAGTATTTGCAGGGGAAAACATGCTGTTTAGGGTAGTACCTTCAATTTTAACTAATAAATCAAGAGAAATCTTTGTTTTACTGGTATGAAGCACCTCTAGTGTACAGCAATATAGCAGTTTATCACTAGCACTGAAACGAACCTGCTTGGGACAGGCAAAGGGCACATCTCTCTCGAATGCTGCTGTACGCAGGCTTTGGTTAGAGGACAAGTAGAGGAGTGAGCTTTAAACCTCACTTTCATCTAATGCTCATTTTAATGCTAGTTCTATTGCTGCAGCTGACAGTCTGGCTTCTACAGACGATGGAGGTGGCATATCTTGCCATTATGGTTTGGGAGGCATGACTGTTATTTGTGTTACAAAATCCAACTGACAGGTAACCACATGTTCCAGTTAATCTTAGCTGGGATGTAAGTAGATCCTGTATCAAATGTAATGACTCAGTTACTGAGCCTGATGCTAATGTCAGTGACATCTGCTTCAGCCGCTGTGTTCCTTAAAAATGGATTGGGATCAGGCTTATGAGTGGGCTTGTATTAGGGTAACCCGCACTTAAATACTATAGGTCACGTTGATCTCTGATGCTAGCAGAGGTGTGCTGGGAGAGATTTGTCCCACTGTATATTTGTTGTTTGCCCATATCAAAGGACACAGCTGCAAAAGATTGGAATGGGTTTTCCGATGCATTAAGAGACTTATTTATTATTTACACTGGGAATAGCAGTCTTATTTAATATTAAACTCCAGATTTCCTTTAGGTGTTTACCAACTGACCAGAAGATTAGGTGCACTAAATTAGTGAATGTCCTTTTTTCATGAGTCATTTACCTCTCTTAGTTTGTGAATAACAGAATCAACCATCTTGCACCCCCTGCCCCTAGTGCTGCACCTACCCAGGTCTAGCATATTCTTCTGGTTTTTTTCAATAACCTTTCAGGAATCTGCAAACCCAAAGCAGATTTTTAAAAGCAGGCCAAGCCTATCCAATTATGAAGAACCATATTCACATGGGAGGTGGTGTAGCCTAACTTTCTGCTCTGTGGAACAATGTCTTTTAGTATTACTGATGGGGTTTTTTTTGCACAGATGACAAAGCTGGAAGGCAAACAAGCGTGTCAGTCTTCAAAAATGTGCATTATTTAATTATTGATAGTGACAATGAGTCAAGATGTACTTCAGCTGCTTCCATTTACAGCGAGTGTGGGATCTTTGCTCTGTTAACCAAACTCCATGTCCTATTTACTCTGTCTGTCTTCTCCCTTCAGACTGTGGTCCCAGGTACTGGGCTTAGTCCATATGTGACCTGGAGGGAAAATTAAGGATGTTATCAGGAGATTGCATGTTTAGGGCTTTAGGATGATCTAAACGAGGCTCTGAAACCAGGCCACTGCCCCAGCTCCTCTCTACCAGTAACCCAGATTGCACCATTTTGTTGAAGACTGTCAGCTGGCAGTCATGTTATAACTATGAATTACCATTGTGACTTGGTTGGGACCAGCTCCCAAAAGCTTGGGATATAAAGGGAGAAAGCCAGATGCAAACCTCTGGTGCCTGGGAATCTCCTGACACCAGATGCTTGTGAGCCGTTTGTCCAAGTTTTCTATAGCTTTCAGGTCCCCTGCCAGACTTGTGACTAACTGTAGAAGTGATGCAACCTATTCTTATCTATAAAATTATGTAAAGATAAGAGATTTTATAGATATATATATATAGACACACTACTATAGCCTATGTGTTATGTGTCTAACACCATCTGTCATGTATGTGTGTGGGTTCTGTTTAAGGGAAGATCTTTAAAATCTGAATCATTCTTTTCTGCAACCAACTCAAAATGTTAAAAAAATGTTGGCAGTGGACTTTGACTAATCATTTGGTACATTAGGGGAAAGATATAGCTTTGTACTCAGACTTTCAATCACAGACAATGGAATTTGATTGGCATCAACATTAAATATAAAACATCCTTATCAAGCCTCAGAAAGGGCTATATAGCTTTAAGGGCTTGCAGAAAGTATCCCCTTGTGCTTTTGCCAAGATCCTGTTACAGATTTCTCAGCTCCCCTCATTCTTAATGATTTCGGTGGGAATTATGATGGATAACTGAAATAAGATCATTCTATTTCCAGTGAAAGCTTTACTACATTGATTTCTTTTTTTTTCTGTGCTGCTGTTTGTCAAAAGCAGCTGATGTACAGAATTCAGGTGTCACTGGGAATTCAACCTGTCACTTTTGTTAAATTTAGACTACTGCTTATAACATAAAAAACCTTAGGTTCTGTAAAAGGTAATTTACTGTTGCTATAATGGCTGATCATTATTGGACTTGGTAGAAATCTACACAGCATTAAAATAAAATTCCTTTGTATAACTCTAATAACATTTACTACTTCTATAATATAATGATATGTTGTTACAGCAATACTTTGTGCTTGTATCACTTTTTATTGTGGGATCTGAAGTGTTAAACAATATTATTCATGCTTTGTAACAGCCCGGTAAGTGCTTTATGTTGGCTTATTAGAGGTAAGCTGGAACAAAGCAGAGATTTGCACAGAGGTGTAAAATGCTCAGCCTTGCAAAGTACTATCTATATGCACAACCTAAAGCACATGCTTAATTCTAGCCCTATTCAGACATTGGGTGTTTTGCCAAACCTGGACCTGCGTAACAAAAATTCCTGGTCAACTTCTGATGATCCTTCCTAAAATTCACTAGAAATCAGCAGGGTTTACATACCTGCTTACGTTGAGCTCCAGGTTAGCAGTTTTGCTGGATGGGGCACTGATCAGTGCACAGATGAGGACATGCCCTTGAAAGCAGCTTATGGTGCACTGAGCAGAGTACCTGCCCGCTGCCATTGTCAGGCTGTCATTTGAGACAGCAGCTTTCATGAGCTTTAAACTCACCTGCTAATGGTGAAATACCTATTTTTGAACTACCTAGTGCAGCTGCTGCAGCAAGCCTGCCTCTAGAGCTCCAACCTTGCAATCAGAGTAAATATTACCTGTGGGCTGTTGTTAATAAAAGAATCCTTCCGTCCGTGTTTACACTGGAAGTGCACACTGTAATTTGGTTGACAGGTTTTGAATGCTCTTTATTAATTTTACTATGAGAGCTCTATGTGCATGGCAGCCAAGACAGCAGGGAAGATGGTCATTCAGCAAAGTGTTGTTAATTTATTTACCTACCTTCCTGGAGTGTTGGTTTGTTGGTTTTGTTTTTGAAAATGCTGGAGATCTAGACAAAATAAATAATTCATTGTGCAAAGATCACATTTCTGTGGGAAAGCTAGCATGAAAATCACTAAATATGCATTTAATTTAAGCTTGATTAGGCAACTGATTCTGTTCTAACACAGTCATAATTAAAATGTAGTCTTGTGAGGTTTGAGCTGTTACAGGTACGGTGTGCTCCACGTGCAGCATAGCTGATGAGGAAGGGTCCTCTTCAAGCTGTCAGGTGGGGGGGCTAGTGACCCTGCTTGCAAGTGGGGGGCTTGGAAAGTTGTTGGACAAAGAGTGGTTGGTCACAATGGGAGAGCTGAAGTATTGCAGAGGCAAACAAGGCATCCCCTTCTGTTCCGCTTGCTATCCTGCAAGAGGTGCCTCAGCCTGCCTATGTGTCGTGGAATGACTGCTGCATGTCTCCGTGCATCATTTCCTTGCCCTGTTGAGAATTTCTGCTGCCTGCTCAGACCAGGGTGGGGGAAGCAGCTGAAATGAACCTGGGGATGGAGAAATCTGATGGGAACTGCAGGCTGGATCCTCTGCAATGGCTTCAGCAGAAGATGGGCTGTGGACCTTGCTGTCAGGCCCATCAGTGTTGCGAATTGAGTGCTGTTGGGAGAAAACCAAAGGAAAGCAATTTCCTAAAAATTATGTGGGCAGAGTCACGGGACCAGTGGCGAGATTCTCCTGTGTTCAAGGATGTTCTTGTTCCGGACCTCAGTTTATCTAAGGGAAATTGTCAGTAGCAATATTTTTGATGTGAAGCTAAAATGAAGGCTATGTCCTGCAACCCACCCACAGCTGAGACTGAAGGTGTGCCCTGGAAGTGCAAGTCACATTGCACAGCTGGGTCACTGAGCCTCTTCTCTGGCTGGTAGAAAGTCAAGCCCTGCAACGAGACATGGCTGTGGGTGAAATCCATATGTCCTCCTCTTGCTCTGGCATCATCTTGGAGGCTCTGTCACCAAGGCTCTCACTGGGTCTGGCTGGGTGAAGCAGGGACAGGCATCCTGCACGGTACAAATGCACAGTCAGCCTGAGGCTGGTGCTTTCAAACTCCTGTTTGGGTTTTTGTTTGTTCTTTGGGTTTTGGTGTTTGGGGTTTTTTTTTAATTTATTTTTTCCCTCTTCCCTCTAATCACCACAGCTACCTGCTGACTGCAATTTGTCTGGGCAGCTCTGAGCCACGGTGAGCGTGTCTGACAAAGCTTAAATTTTGATCTGAGCAAATCTCTTGTAGGCTTTCTCATTCCAACAAAGCCCTTGTTCAGCTGCATTAATTCCAACGAGTGCCAGTCCACTGCTCAGTCGATTATCTGGAGGCCTGCTTGCCTTTAGCACACACAGAGTTTTGACGTATCCCTGATTCATAATGTAAGAGCAAAACTCTCTTGTGGTGAGGTGAGAGATTCAGGCTGAGACCAAACAACAAATCCTGGGCGCTGCCCACAGGCACACCCCCAAACTCCACAGGGTTTCCTCTGCATCTGCAGTTCACCTTCACTGAACTTCATCTCCTTTTCTGGTGTCTTGTACAAGCAGGAGCTGGTTGCTCACTTCTGGTGAGCCCTGCTTTAACTGGGGGTGCTGGTAATGAGGCATCTTCCCTGTGCTGCTGCAGACCCACCTGGCCGTGGAGCCCACAGCAGCACTTGCGTTCTCTCCGTGATGGGCATCACCCCCACCAGGGCAGCGGTGCTCTCCAGCCAGCCAAGCTGAGCCGAGCAGGCTCACAGGGCAGGACACGCAGTCTGTGTCTCCTCAATCTTGTTGCTGATTTTTCCTCCTTTGTTCCATGGCCTGAAATCTTATTTTTGGAGTGCCAGCGTATTTAATGGAAGGTTTTGTATGCCAGCTTACTGTGAGGGTTTTGTGTGTGTATGTACAAACATCAGGTGACGAAAGGTATATTTGTAATTTGAGTTTGTAAGCGACGTGGGTTGGTTTTCTCTCCTAGTGGCTAATCTGTTCCTGCATAACCACTGCTACATTTTACACAATTTGGAAGTGATCTCTTAAAGCAAAGATGCTTTTCTTTGCAGACTGCTTATTGTAACACACTCTATCATATAACATCATTCTGTTCAACGTCACTCTGTTCTGCTGTGCAAACAACACCAACAAAAGGAGGAGGGAAGGGGAATAAATAAGCAGACACACCAACAGAAATTTTCCTTTGCTGGTACCTGAATTGCTCTCAGGGAAGCTGACACATTTGTATTCTGTCACTGCTACTGTGACCAAAGAGATCCCCTAGTCTCAGAGCTCCAATTTATAAAAACTTGCTGTATAGTGCTTTGAAGAAAAAGTGTTTCTCAAACAAAAAAACAGTGATTGTGGAAATGAGTGGCTGGTGCCACTGCTGGGACACTCTGACACCAGTATGTGACATGGGGTCCAGCCTGGGAGCCCTGGGGCTCACTCCCCTGGGCAGGGCAGGCACCCTGGGGGCTGCCTGCGGGATGGGGGGCTGCCTCCCCTTCCTCTCCTGTGTGCTGTGCTCTCCTGCCATGCCGTGTTGCTGCTAGCACAATGCATTAGGCTTCAAGTGGGTTGCATTTCTGCTTCACACCGGTGTAAGCATGTGAACACAGAGCAGGGCGAGAGTGCCAGCCATGGTGACCCGGCAGGTGCAGGCTCCAGGCTGTGCAGCTTCCGAGATGCTTCCCTGGGACGTGGCCATCCATTCCACAGCTGTGTGCAGCTGAACACTGAACAAGAGCAGGAGGAAGAAGGGCAGTAGCTGCTTTCTACAGTGTAATCCTGCAGTCCCTGTAGATGTGTACTTCTACCTGGTGCAGAACTTGCTCAGTGATATCGAACTGGGTGTCTGTAGCATCCAGGGCACCCCTGTGATCTGGTACTGTGCATTTGGGCGTAAGTATGCCACTTCCCTGCTATCCAGCATTAAAGAACCATACCTGGCTTTAAACTAATGTTAACCTCAGTTCCCCAAGTCATCTTGTGCTTCAGGTTTATTATAAATTATTTAAACAAGAAGGCAGATTGAACTGTAATGTGGGCAAATGCTGTTTATGGTAAAGGAATAGATGTCTGTCACACCCCTAGAATTCACAGAGATATTTGCATACATTGCCACATTATTATTTTTTTTTTTCTGTCTGTAAAAGTGGCATAATTGTGAGTCGGTATTGTGATATGTCTGGTCCCAAGGTCCTCACATGACGTGCTCTGAAAAGAGGACAGTCCAGATTCATGTTTTGCCAATGTTCCTGTGACTTTTTTAAACGAAATCTTCACTCCCCCCCGGCCCTGGCCCTGGCTAGTTTTTCTTTTAAACAGAATTATCACCTAGTTCCTCAGCACTGTAGAAACAATTCCCACACCTGCCCCAGAGAATGTGCCCCTGCTGTGTGCCAGTGTCAGAGCCGAGATTAGAGCTCAGGTGTCCTCATTTCCAGCTCTTAACTGATTGCCAGCAGCTCCCTGATACTGCGTGCATGCTAGGACACATTCATGCAGTGATGGATGAACAATAAAAATTCAAGAAACCTAGCTAAAACTAAGCCATTTCCCTGGACTTTTTGTTGAATAATGGTAAAAAAAGAGATGCTAGATTCAGTGATGTCAGAAAATGTGAAACCAGCCAGCAGCTGCTAGGGAGCCTGAGAATATGCAATCTCCAGTGGGCTGCAGTATAGCCAGCTCTTTTTTTGATGGCAAAGAAGATGAAACACTACAACGATATTCCCAGAGAGAAAATAGATGTCATACAACATTTAAATAGATCCTTTCAAGAAGGAGAGCTGCAGAAACCTTTATAACTAGCTCACAAGAGTGAACCTGCTGATTTTTTTTTTTTTTTTTTAATTTTTTTTTTGAAAGCTGGCAGGACAGATAGCATGCTTTAAATATACAGCTCTGTTGTCTTGATAGCTTAATTCTATTGTTCAGCTTTTTGCCTGAATATACCAGTTAATAGTAAAAGCAATACAGGTCCATACCTACAAAATGAATGTTTAAAAAAGCTTTGTACTCTACAAAGCAAGAGATTTTGAAAGAGATCTGGTTAAAATGGAGGTGTTAAAGACTGCATAGGCATCCATGGCAATAGAGGAAACACAAGCAGCAAAGAAACTTCTAATGTAGTGGAACTGAAATATTGATAACTGGGAGATGGGAATGGAATACAAGAAATTAAGAGAAAGCCTAGAAATAGTGATTTCTTTCCTAGAAAGGGATATACACTATGGAATGAGGGAAGCTGTGCACTTTTAAATCAGGAATGATTTAAATTTGACCGGTTTGTAGCAAAAGGCAGATCAGTATCTTTCCATTAATGATCAGAAAAATATAATAATTAAAAGGTCTCCCTCATCCTGAAACACGTATATGTTGGGAAACATAGCTCTCTTGAACCAGGGTCTCCTTTTTTGGAGGCAGAAAATACTAGCTAAGTGACAGAAGGAAGGAGAGAACTGTCTATACCTTCCCCTTAGTGCTTCACACCCCATCGCAGTTTTGTCCTTTCATCTCCTTACACCCGAAAGGGTGGTTCTGCTGCTTTGATGCTCTTTGGTGGTGCCCAGTCCCAGCCCAGGGTCCTTCCCTGCTCTTGCCTGCAGCAGGACCCGAGATCTTTGCAGGGAGCCAACAGCTTACTGAGCCCTTTATTTTTTCCAGCAAGTCTGTGCGAGCAAGTTGCCCTGTTCCTTGCAGCACTACTGCCGCACCTGCCCCAGCCTGCCTCTGTGCTTCGCTTTCACCTCCTCCCTCAAATGCTGCTTATGTTCATTCCTCGGTGGCTGCTGGTGAGTGAACACATATTGAAAGGACACCGTCAAGCAACCTTCTGTTTAAGCTGGTTCTTGCCAGAAAAGAAAAATCCAGCTGGGTAACAGCCTGATGTGGAGTAGTTCCACTGGATTTACTGTGGACTTAGAGCTGAACTCTCATTCATTAGCATGTGCTGATGAAATTGATAAGAGCTGGCCTATGTACTAGAAAATGTTGATAATTTTAGGCTTTAGTAGTTCTGGGAGTTACAAAGGTGATCTGTCTTCATCTATTCATTTACTGCATTCATCTTGGGAAAGGAAGGGTTAAATCTAAATGAGGCTGTTAACAGCTCTGTGTGCCTTGGACCAGTGGATGCAGGTGCCCATGATGGTACAAATGACTCATCTCCAGAGGTGCTGTCAAAGACTGACTTCCTTCAAGTTCATACACAAATATCATTTATATTCCTCTGTCAAGGTGATTTCAAAGTATCTATTGACTGTGACAGAAGCAAACATTTTGTGACTTTAGAATTTTTTTTTTGCTGATTGTAAGGAGGAAAAGGAAAGAGGTTTTCATGCACAAATTGTCAATAGTTATGGAGGCTTTTATACCATTGTATGAATATGCCTGTATCATAATGCAGATTTAAAAGAAAGATATAAGGCAAAAAATACAAAGGAGAGCTTTCCTATGAATTGTTCTGCCTTTACTGTGTCAGTCACTACATATAAAAGTTAAATTATTTAATAAAGAATATTAATTAATGCAACATTGTTGTTGAACCGTACTTGACACAGATAATGCAAAGCCTTTGTCCGGGGCTCACAGCTGCCTTCTCTTGCCATTTAATGTTTCCTGAGGATGGATTTTTATTCAAAGCTTGCACTGACATTGGTATGGAGTCAGGACTGTCTGATCCTGCAAAAGGATAAGGGGGGAATAAAAGGATTGCTGCTGAGTTTAGGGAGGTTATAAGAGATGTTGGTACTGGCAGTGTGGAAAGAGGCAGCTTGCTGATGACCCACTTGTGGGTACCTATGTCCCTTTTCTGCACAGAGGTCTTATTTCTCATTAAATACCTACATCAAGGGCACAACCACACTGGTGCTGAGCTGGGGATCTTCAAGCTGGTTTCAATCTGGGCTCACACTGGGGAGGACTGGGCTGCTCGGAGGCTCCACTTCAACCCATCCCTGCATTGTATTAGGAAGTATGTGGTCTTTGCAAATAAACCCTTGGGCACCCAGAAGTTGTGTGTAAAAAAAATCTGCAGTGTCTTTTGGAAGCAAAAAGGGCATCTTTTCTGTGAACGTAAGCATAGTCATGCTATAATCAGTAGGGGAAATCTTCTGCTGATGAAGGGACCTGGAGGACGAAAGCAACTGCTTGCTTGCTTGCACTGGTGTGCTTAAAATATGTCTCTTCTTATTGTAAAGCTGATAAAATTTTGAGTGGTTTCTTGTACTTAAACAGCCTCAGCTGAGCAGATTATACATTACATAATGTGCCTCTCAGGGGCACTACATGATTAATGAATGCCTACAAAGTGCTTTGTTAAATATGACATAGTACTAATGTCTCTCTTGTAAAAGAAAAACTGAGGAGGTGTTAGTAGAAATTGTCTCCCCTGAAAAGGCCTTCTCTTCAGTTTTGGGTTTTTTTTTTTCCCCCCAAGTAATCTACTGAATGAAGAAAAATAAACTGTGAATGATATGCACGATAAAGCAAACCACTAGATTTCTCTTCTTGTGTTGGAAGAGCAACTCAGTTGCTCAGGAAATGGGCCATAAAGTCATACAAACTTTAGAAAAGGCAATGTAGAAGCCAGTAATTTAACTGACAGCTTCCCTGTGCCATAAGCATAAAGAAGGAATATAACCTGAAGCTAAAAGGAGTTGAAATGAGTTTCTTGAAATGAGTACTACCATGATAGCTGAACTCTGATTTATTTTTATTTTGCATTGACAAATGAATCCAGGTGGAGATTTGGCTTTCAAATTTCTCTTCAATAAAAAAAAAAAAAGTACTTCCTATGTAATAATTCTAAGAACTCCATTTTGGGAAAATGGGAACAGTTAAAGAAAAACTGTTCCAAGGTGTGTGTATGTCTCTGTATGAAGCTGGAATACCAATTATAGATCTATTCAATTAAACGCCAGTATTTATAAAGGACTTGCTGGGACTAATTGCATAGGACTAGACTGATGGCTGCTGCAGATCAGCATGGTTGGTTTTGCTTTCATTTTTGACAGCTGAAGACCTGACCTTTAGTTTTGGTGCCTCTTATTTAAATTCTAGGAAACCTATTATGGGTGTTAGATGTGTCTTTCTGTACCTTGTCCCAGAGAGAATACTCTTGGTATTGAGAGGAAAAAAAATCAGTATAGATTCATGTTTTGTATCTTCATGACACTTTCTTGCAGTGGTTGTCACTGAGAGTAACAAGGGACTGAGATCAGAGGTGGAGGGATGGCAGATTAAGCTTAGTTCTGTTAAGGACTTAAAAAATTGACCCTGTGCATGTGGATTTCCAGTTCTTCACTACTGTCTTCCAAGGAGATGCTATTACTACTCTATTTTTTCCAGGTGCTTCGTTTTTTGATTGTGTTCCAGAGTTTTTTAATTTTTTTTTTAAAAAACTTATTTTATCTTCTTAAAAGGAGAAGGGAAAAAAATAAGGTTATGTATTCGGGAAAGTGAGAGATTTAAAATGTTAACATTTTTCTTTGCTTGGTAATTTTAGACTGAAAGGGTAAAATTCCAGTATGGTGATGTTTTGCATCCATCTTTCACTGAGATGAGTGAGGACATGTGGTGCAATGTCATGGAGAAACAAACCCAGAGGCTGACATCAGACCAGGCTCTGGGCTGCTTTACTCCATCACTTCCCTCCTGTAGTCCTGTACATGTTCCAAGTCTGGGACCAAAATTTCAGCCAAGCTAAATTTTGTCACCAACCTTTCAAGGTACCTCAAACCTGACTTGCTGTATGTAGTTTGGACAGAAGATCAAGTCATTCATTGCTGTCATACATATTGTGTCCTGAAAATGAGGTGAGTGACTTCTGTGAGTTTCTTCTTAGAGAAGGGGTGGAGCATTTGCTTATGGTAAGGCTATGATTAGTGGAAGCTCATTCCTGAAAAATCAAGTTTTCCTTTTGTTAGCTGGGTGGGAACAAATGGACTGGCCAAATGCCAGGAGTTTGCAAACAGAAAAGTGGCTGATGGCAATTTATCTTCAGCTAGGAATTCGCCAGAAGAGTTCAGAATATGAGGACTTGGGTATACGTTCCTTTAGACATCGTTCAGAATATAAATGGAATTACATATATATGTACGTACACATGCACATGTTATCGTGGGCCTGGAGGATCCAAGAATTCTTAAAAGCTTAAAAAGACAAGCAAAACTGGCAATGATGGCAAAAATCTTCCCTGGGCCAAGTTTTCATCCAAGGTAAATTAAGAACTTTTCTGAGTTTAGAGTTGTTTGCAAGTTCCAGGCCATAAGATTTCTTTATGATTTATATGCTATGAATATAAGTTTCTGTGGTACTTGTATTCATTTCATATCATATATTATTGCCCCCAATGCTAAGCAGTGTATATTTTACTGTCTGTATAAACTATACAACTGCAATAATTTATTTTGTACATATTTCTTGAAAACTACAAAAACTTTATTCAATTAAAAAAACCCCAACAAAACACCACCACAGAACCCTTGAAATTATCATGTGCAGATTTTGTGGCATATTTTCCCAGAAAAACAAATTTCATGTTCCTGACTATTTAATCTTTTTCAAGTGTCATATGCAAAGCCAAGTAGTTAACTGACATTTGGATTATGATTATGAAATGCTGTGCAGCAAAAAAAAAATGTAGTAGTGTTTCTGGTGTACTGTATCCGGGTCCCTCAAGGATCTTACATGTACGCATAACTGCTGTAAAACCTTACACCCCTGTGTAAGTCTTGCGGGACTGAAACTTTAATAACTAAAAATCAGTTAGTGATTCTGGTGTTAATGCTTTCAAAATGAAAAAGGGCTTAATATTGCTTTGCTTGAAGGTGTTAATGGCCACTGTTACGTAGGGTGCGTTTTTTGTTCATTTGCAATGCTGGTTAAAGTTGATGGATATACTAACCTCTTTCATTTACGGTAAATAGAAAGACCAATTAAGTGCTCCTTTGTGTGGTGATAGATGGAACAACAGCCAGTTGGTACCCCAGGCAATGAGCTGCGCAAAATTAATGAACAACTGAGCTGAATGGAGAAGGGTTTTCCTGCAGATTAATTGCAGGCTCTGGTTTGACAGGTTAATGCTATATCCTTCCATCTTTTTGAGAAGTAAAAAATTAGGGAAAAAAAACTGCAAAAAGATACGCAGTGCTTAGCTTGGGAGAAAGCCAAGAGCAAGAGCCCCTAGTGGGAACAGCACTCACTGGGAAGACAGGCGTGGATTTCTGAACGGAAAGCATATTCCTATTGCTTTTTTGTGGGTTTGTTTTTTTTTTTTTCTTTCTTTCTTTCTTGTGTGTTGAGGAAGTAGGGTTGTGTGCCCCTCTGTTGTTGTTATTGTCATTGTCATCTTGTTTTGTTGTTGGTAGATAAGCAGAACTGCACCAAAGAAATGTTTGATTTGTCTCAGCTTGTTTTCTTCCCATTGGGAAGCAAGTGAGTAGCTAGGACTGCTCCCTCCTTGTGGAACACCTTGGGAAGAAAAGGAAGCAACAACACACTGAAAAATGAAGAGGTTTTTGGTTTGTTTGGGTTTTTTTTTCTTTGTATTTCCACATGTCACAACCTAGACTAGCCCTTTGTGATAGGCATGATGGGAATCAGGAGGGGGATCATCAAAGGCGGGGATGTTTATGGCTGGGTTTAGTGTCTTACAAACAAACCTTCTTGTTTTGATTATTTATGGTAGTTACAAGCAATGCTGGTGTGCTCTGAGTGGAGCCTGCGTGCAGCCAATGGCTTGATTCATGTAGGGCTCAGTAGACATATTAAAAATGAGGTGCTATAACATTTCAGTGTTGTTATTTTACTGATACTGCTGAAAAATAGATGCAAGGATTTCTAGGATGAGGATGCAAATGATTCCCTGCAGGGGAAAAAAGTCTCAAAGGACTTTTTCTGACATTGACGAGAGCAAGTTGGACACTTGGGATTTATGGTAACCTCCTGACAGCAAGACGATGCCTTCGGGAGGTGGGCTAAAAATTGCCAACACACTCGTCGTTAAGAATACTTGATTGTGTGAGTCATCAGGGATGACTGGTATTCATTTTCAGACAGGAACATATCACTGCTCACCAAATAGGTTTAATCTCTACCCTATTGTAAGATTTTCTTCTTTACTCATGGATTTGAGAACATCTTGTTCACTACAACTTAGTCACAGATGTGTCCTGGTACAGTGACTACAAATGTCCAGTTGGAAGAGCTGGTGGCTGTATCCATTGATAATCATGTTGCAACTTGATTTTTTTTTTAATAGGGGTCATTGTTATGAAACGTTAAGCACTTGTGAGTGTTAGGCTGTTCTTGTTTCTTCAAAAATGTCATTGATAGGGAAAATTGTTGTTTAGAAGTGTATAATATTTTGCTTTTTCTATGAAGTGGTCTGTCTTGGCTGGTATATTAGTTATATCACCACATATGGGTGCTCAGTTCAGTTGTGACTGTGTATAAAGGTGTACAGAGCACTATGGCAAGTTTTCCCTTCCTATTTGTACAATTCGTCTGGATTTCTATTTATATGATTTTCTATTTATATGATTTCTCTTCCACTAGCAGTGGAAGGACTCCAAAATTTTAGGATGAACAAGCCAGAGATGCCTAAACCTGGGAGTAAAACTCCTGGAAGAATGTGATGTCTTGTGATCCTGATAATGAAACAGAAAAAGAGCTGCTTTCATCTGACAACTGGTAAAGTTTTTTGTTTAGCATAAGAAAAACGGAGTTATACTTAAAGACACTGCCCCTTTCCTTGGAGAAGGGGGTTCAAGGATAGAATAACCTTTTTGTGTACTTCTTTGTACCCTTCTTGTTAATAGGAAGAAAAAGAAGCTGCTGCTAAGCAGTTTACATAGACCTTTTATGTCCTGTTTGTTTAAATGCTAAAAGTTTACCTGACTGAAGGTTTCAATCCATCTTCACAACGGGATTTCAGGACAAAGTGATTCAGGATGCTGGCGGGAACTAGAATAAAGAAAAAGAGCAGTTATTCTGTAGTTGCTGGCTTTGTTTAAAAGGCAAACAAATGCTACTTCAAGAGAACACTGGTTTTCTTCTTTCTTAATGGAAACAACACCGGCATGTCTTGCCTCCCTTTCTGTGCTTGCATTTCCCTGCATTTTCTGTATGCAGTCATGCCGCAGCTCCATGCCCTGAACCCTGCAGCCGGCATGTGTGTCCCAATCCTGCCGGCAGCAGGGATGGATCCTCGCGCTAGCTGCAGCCTCTCTGACATGAGCATTGACCTATGAGGAGATCAAGGCTGCAGTATTCATGAAGTTCTGGGCTGTGCTGGTTTGCTTTGAGCTCTGCCACGTAGGGAGATATTGCCGAGCAGTGAGGGAAGGGATTTTTGTTACCAGGCTACAAGAAGTCTTGTGCGTGCCTTCAAGAAGAAAAGGCAGCTAAAGGCAGGTACTCGGAAAGGCAGTCACCTGCTGCAGGGGCGCGATTCTGGGTACACATTTGCCTCGTACATGTGAATTCTGAATACACCCCCACCCCCCACTGTATAATATTTAGGTCTGACTTCACTACACTGGAGACAAAGTCGAGGCCGTAGGCCAAAAATCCCATCTGGCCACTCAGCCCTGGCTGGGCTGCAGTGAGGAGCTGGCAAGGCTGATCCGCGAGGATCTGCAGGTTGGGTGGGTTTTACATGGAAGCAGAGCGGATTCTGATCTCTGCTGGTGTAGCTCCAGTGTAACAGCATCGCTTGGTGGTATAAGTGGCTGTGTGGGAGGTTGGGGGGCTCCTGGGGTCAACCTGTTTTAATGAGTTTTGTCTGTGTGGTGGTGATCCCTAGCAGAAAGCACGGGGGGGGAAATTGCTGCTGAAAAGTTAAATTGCACCTGTGGAAGGCCTAAGGTTCAAGTGAGATTTCACAGGTAACAGCCATTGCTCAGTAAGTATTCCTGCTTCTGGGGGCTTGAAACAAATTCTTCCATCCTTCACAAAACCTTGTTATAGATAGAGGTGCTCCCTGCTATTACGGCTAAATGTTGTTCCTTCAGCAGGGCATTGAGAGGGGTGAAGAACAAAGATGTTCTATTTGGAGTGACTTTTTGGTGTCCCAGCTTGAACTGTGTCTGTTGGACTGTGGAAGGTGGCCCCTTGCTCCCAGCAGTGCCACCTCACATGGTCCCAACCTGCCCAGTGGGTTGTGAAGTGCCTTTTCTGAAGCATGAAATCGAGTCAATACATGCGAATCTCGCCTTTCCCTTTGGAGGAGAGCAGAGAGAGGAGGTGGGAGGGAAGAGCACGCTTTTAAAATGGCTAAAAATAACAATCAGAAAGTGAATTAAAAAAAATTTCCCCCAACTTTGTATTTTTAAACTACATGGCTTTTTAACCCAGCCACATGACTTTGGGGAGGGCGGGAGACTGACTCATAATATTTGAATACTACAGATACTGAGCCTTGCTGTTTTCCGGGCTGGCATAATTACTGTTAGAAAGTGAATCGCCTCCCTCAGATCTTGGAAGGGAGTAGTAGAGCAGAGGAGTAGCTGTGACTCAGATGTGGAGATGGGTGTGAGTCACCATGACTCTTGGGTTGGTAATAACTTGCTTAGGGCAGCACTTAAAATCTCCCAGTCCATCCCTGCAGCAAGGTGGGTATTGCAGCAGAGACAGTTACAACTTTAAAAGCAATATTGACAGCTTGGGAAAAGAACAATTCATGGTATTTTGCTGTCTTACAGATGAATTGGTAATTAAATGGAAATGCTTTGATTCCTTTCCCATCACATAGGCTGATTTCAGTATTTAAATGTACTCTAACCCCTAAGGGCTTCAGAGCTCCAAGTATTTGAGAAACACACACCAACATAGTCTAGATGAGGAGGAAAGTTTGAAGAGTAATGATCGTTTGCAAGCTTGAGGTTTTTGTTGTTATTTTGATTGCTTTCATAAAGTATTTGTCAGTCATGTTTGCAGAGTGGGAACTCTAATGAGCAATTGGCGTTGCTATTGTTTATTGCTTTCATATGAAATCTATTTTATTTATTTGTTTGGAATTCAGCCCAGTAGTGGATTACTGGTTTATCCATGTCCGGTTTAAAATATTTGATTTAAGCTTTCAGCATGCAAATTAATCTTGATGTATTTGTAAATGGAGAAACTGTGTGCAGGTTTCTATTTATATGATATTAAAAGATAAGGGTCAAGAAGCAATGAAAATGGACCCAAATATTTATAGTTGGGAGAAAGAGGAACAGCAACATCAAAAATTACTTTCTACATGAACCAAGCTAGAGAAAAAAGGGCTGTAAGAACATAAAAGTCGTTGTCTTTGCCTGCCTCTAGGAGGTATTTATAGATGTAGCAGAAACTGAAATTCAGTTTGAATAAATTCTATGTATGGGCTTCATGAGAATACAGATAGGAAGCTCTGTGGTATTTCCTGTATGTTGGAGAAGTTTGTATATGAAATGGGAATTGTCCTGTCTGTGACTTCCACCAGGGAGGTAGGAGAGGTGTGGGTGGGAGCACGCCGGGGAAGGCAGCAGTGCTGCTGCAGATATTCCCCGTGAGCAGCTGGGCTGGGGACCACAGCTGGGGGAAAGGGGACAGGGCTGCACCTCTGAGACCCTGAGAAAACATTGTGCACAGGTCTCTGGACCCTGCATTGCTGGTAATCTTGGTGGAGTGGTTGCTTGTTACTTCTATAGCATCTGGGTTTGTGTTGGCCCTAGAGAAATCCAGAGCTGCTGCTTGGAGCATCTGGTGTGCTTCCAGACAAGCATGAGCTGCTGGGCTTTAAGGACATCCTAGCTGGCTACAAAACTCCTTGATAAGCCTGGCCAACTCCCCTGGTTTTATTTCAGTGAAATTTCACATTTCAGTTTTATGTGTGTCTGAAATGGAGTTGAAAGCCATAGACTTGAGTGACATTTTGTGGAGGAAATTGCACAGCTCTTAATTTGAGTAGCATTGCACAGATGCTTTCCAGAGCAAACTGGTGTCCTTGGCTGGCAGGAGCTCAGCAGCCAGGGCTGTGCCACTGTGGCTCCCACTGGTCCCACTCCCAACACTAACAGCAAAGTGCAGAAAAGAGTTCAGGAAGAGGGGAGGGCATCTCCTCAGCTGTATTTCCTACTCCTCAATTAGGAATATCTCAGTTGTTACAATTCTTGGTGAAATCACTGTCATAGTCGATGAAATTGTTGTCAAGTTGGTCTATCCCCAAGTGATTCAATGATATTTCAAGACTAGAAGTTGAGGGAATTTAGAGAGAGTATTTACTGTCAAAGGGATTCTGATCTTTTTAAAGGTTTTGTTGCTTTAAAAGCCATTAGACAACACTGTCATCCAAGTGCTGTATCATAAGATTGCTTGATGTGATGGTTGCAAAGAATGAGTTGGGGAGCAAAATTTGTGTGCTTGGAAATTAATAGAAGACACTAAGTGCCTTCCTCCTGGCTGATCATATTGCAGTCTATATTCTCTTATTTTTAGTAGGAATACCAGTTCTATCTGAGATGAGATATCACGGTTACTGTAGTGACACTGAGAGGGGGAAAGGTCTCTGTTTCCTTCTAAGCCTTTTAATTTAGAGAGGTCTAAAAATATGTTTTCTCAGAAAGTCTGATGTTTGGGTGGTTGCACTACTGCTCCTCTTCTGTTTTCTCTATTTATCTGCCCTTTGTGTATTTTAATAGCATAGTTTTGTGCTTGTTTCTTCATGCCCTGTTCATGCTGTACTCGGCATAATTTAAATGAGCTATGTAGTTATTTTGGTAATACTTGTGCATTGGGAATCTCCTGCGTGCCTAGTTATCCATAGCCAAATGTGCTTCTTCAGTGGCCCTAAGTTAAAATCTTGTCAGCATTAAAATCCGACCGGCGTCCTTGTGAAGTTCAGTGGCTCAGCATTTAATTTCACCAGGAGAAAGTTACACTGATAACTGTTGATCCTGTCAGTGTTCTGCTTTTCCCTAATTTGATGATAACCTATGGGCTGTGGAGATCCCTTGAACAAGGAGTTCCGAGCCCTTTGGGATCTTGCATATCAGTTAAACCTCTGATTATTAACGCTGGCAGCTCTGACTGACCTCAGCCACGTCAGTAAAAGCTGACACTGGAATGGTGAGTGCTGGGTGTCTTGGAAAAGTGAGTTTCAGGTATTTTCCTGCCTGTCTTGAGGTTTTGTTCATTTCTTGACCACCCTTGTCCCAGTGAGCTCCAGCTCCTTCACATCACATTTTGTAGGAGCCAAGTGAAGTCCTCGTGTCTGGAGCCAAATTAATCTCACAGCTCATCGCTGACTCTGAAGTACAGTTTGTAACGTCTGCTGGATTGTGCTAAATGTGGTTTACACTAAATGTGTAATGTGTTCAACAGTCCTTCACCAAAACTTAATTGTATCCAAAGAAATAACAATGCTTTCCTATACAGTAATAAGTTTGGTTAAAATCAGTGCTGTAAATACGGACCTCACCATTAATTGCTTTTCTCCTATACACTTTAAAGTACACTTCAAAAATAAAAGTGCTTTGCTGATTGATGGCTGTCCTTTTCTATGCCATTTTGAGGGTGACCCTGGTCTGGTTTGAAACACAAGCAGCTTAGAGTTTGCTCTGGAGTAAAATCAACTTTTATAGGCAATATTGTTTTAGAGGTTTCTTTTTTATTTGAATTAAGCTAGGCCGCCTTTCCCGGGGCAGCTGTCTGATGTGCAGTGAAACCACCGAGCCATTTAAAGAGGATGAGCCTTGTCAGGAATACATCTACCAGTGTAAGCCAAGCAGAGTTAATGACACTTCAGTTAATAAGATTCCTTAATCAGTGTATTCCAAATGCAATGCTGCTGGACACTGGCTTAGTTTTCTGTGTCCCAGCTTACTGTATTGTTGCATTTTCACATCTTAAAACATTTGAGCTGTTTCCATGCTACGCTACAGTTCAGTGTGCAGAGAAAACAAGTTCCTGCTTGGCAAAGGAATATCTGCATTATATCTGCTAGCACGGTGTCCCTGGCATCTGCACTGGATATTCATGACTGAGGGAAGGGGTTTGGTACGAGAGTTTCTTATCTCACGTGACGAGCCGCTGTCTAGGAAAGCCAAGTGATGATGTTTGTGCCTGTGACACCCAGCCTGACTGCAGCTTGCAGGGTTCGTTCCTCGCTCCTCCCAGGCTGGGACAGGCTCACCCTTCTTCTGCACTTTCCTCTTTGTGCTCCCTTGTTGTCATTTTGTGTGAGCGCTTGACTGGAGCAGGCAACTCAGAAAATACTCAAAAGGAAAATATATTGTTGAAGACCAAGATAAAGTTTTAAGGCCCTGGAGAATATCCTAATGGCTTTTACATCAATGCAGCCTGAGCTCTGGCAGGAGAGTTGGGGTATTTTTCCTCTTGCTTTGGCAGCGTGGGCATTAAGGAGCTGAGCTGACTGGCTTGCACAAGGAGGGAGATCGCAGTCTCTAAGATGAAATGGCTCTCTTGGGTGTCATGTAACAGGTCAATAATAAATAGGCTGTTACTCCTCATATTGAGCTGGTGTTGAACCCAGGCTCCACTGCAGTCCTGTTTTCCCATCTGGAGACTCGGGAAATAGGAGGTAGAGAAGGTCTGGCAAGGTCTCCTCCTCTCAACCGACGGATGGTTCTTAGACCCAATGTGTAGGCAAAGTGACTGTGCAGAGCTAAAGAGGCAGTTTGGACAGATGACAAGGAAAATCTGTGGCTTTTAAAATTTTTATTTTACTGCATTTTTTGTTTTTTTTTTGTTGTTTATCTTTTTTTTTTTTTTTTTTAAATATTGTACTCTGATTACCCCAGGGAGGTAGCAAGGCTGGGAGAGCACATGTTGGTCCAAGGGCAGCTCTGCCATGGTCCCCCACTTGCTGAATCTCAGCCTTGGCTCTGTTGTGCTTGGTACACGGTCTGCTGGTACCATGTGGTCCGTGAAACTCGCACTGCTCTGTTGTAGATCTGCAACAACTCAAGCTGAGTTTAGTGGAATTAATTTGGATTTGCTCCAGGATAGTTGGCAGAATAATTTGGTCTGAAATAGCATCATTGTTACCACCTATAGCACAGCTTATTGGATACAGTGCTAATTTGGATACAGAGCTTAATATGGACCTAAGTAGGGAAGGGTTTTCCTGTCCCAAAAACTCATGGTGATTTCCATCCCTTTCCCAATATCCTTTTGTTAGACCTCTTAGAGGTCTTTTCTGGGAGCAGTGGGAAGCATGAGAGGGAAGTGGAAGAAGGGTGAGACATCACAAAGCAGGAAAATGCAGATGCGAGGCATGGACACCGTGGTCCCAGTCTGTGCCTTGCCCCTCTCCGGCATTCAAGCTTCATTGTTATTGCAGGGTTGGTTGCCCAGACTTCACCATCCCACTTGGAATTACTGACTCATCCAGGATGAAATAAATATTTCCTAATGGAGATTTATAAAAACCGCAATCAGTCCTACTGAAAAAATTTAGCAAGTTGGCATGTCTAACGGAGGCAAAAAAGCCTCATCAGAAACTTTCTGCCATCTGTGGTTTGTTACCTCTACATAAAATGTATATTAGCTACTTGTTTACTTCTGCTGTTTTGGGATTTATAATGAAAAGTGATGCCAACACCTTGCCCTCTTGTAAGTAGAGGCTGATTGTCAGCAATAGCAGGTTGATGCAGGATTTCAGGTACCTTTAGTGCTACTTACTGTTGTAATTTATGACCGACATCTTTCTGTTGGTTAATACAGGGATGGAGATATAAAATACCAACTTAAATATTTATGTAGGTAGCATATCTTCGTGAATATTTCTTCATGGTAAGGAAATGCTGTTTGAAGAGTAATACGTTGCAATTCAGTGGGAATAACTATGTGAAAGCTGTCAGTGTTTTGAACAAAATCTGTGGATGCCATAAAGTGGTAGAATTACTCATTCACCAAATCTGTGCTTTGGGAGGGAGCAAAATGTGTTATTTAATGATACTTCAGTAGTGACAAAGAACTTGTCTAGAAAATTGGCACATCAATTGAGAATAACTGGTTATTGAGATTAAGCATTTAGGGGTTCATTGTTTCTTCAGTGCATGGCATTTAATTCCAGCTAAAGGGACAGAACTTGTGCAGGCAAGCTGAATAAAAAACAGACAGCGACTATTTATCTTGCTATCATATATAATATGGGGATCTGATGATGCTCGAGTTTTCTCATTTGCCAAATCTGACAATTACAATTACAAATGTCTTTGCAAAAGATCCCATTTCCTTCCTACAGTGGCCCAGTGGATTTGCATGCATAAATCCATTTTGCATGCAAACACTTCGGATAAAAAAAAAGTGTTTTTGCAAAAATTTTGGATATGCAGCATGGCAAGAGTTGCAAAAACTGATTTATATCTTTGCTCTCTTTTGCCCCGCTTAGCATAAAAATAGCTAACAAAAAGAGAGGAATACAGTTTAATAAAGTCTTGTGAAAAAGATAAGAACAAGATTAATCTGGAAAATTATCTTCCTACTATAGGTTTTATTGACACTTAATTTTTTTCAAAGACATTGAATTACTACATACTGATTGCATAATATTAAAGTTTAAGAATATATTAAAATTTAATTAAAATGTCTTAAACCGCAAGCTGAAGAGCCAATGCTATCTAATTTTATTGTGTCCGATGCATCTGCAGCTGAAATCTCTGCAGGTTTCTCCCTTGTCTTTAATAGATATCTGAGCAGACTTTTGAAGGAGCAGGTCTATTTACTAAAGGTCAGTCACATTTGTAATGAAAATTCTATTCATCAAGATGCATTTATATCGTGAAAACAGCTTACGGCATTAGAATGGATTTTTCTCCTTCCCTTGTCCCTCCTGGAAAAAACCCAAACACCCCTGAAAAGAATGACGGCAATGTTTCTTATGGCACTCAAAGGTCAATTCATAATATAATAGCCCTGAGGGCTTACTCAGCTGGACGAGGAAGCTGTGCTCTTGGGAACTGCCAATATACGGAGAGGTACGTAGGCATTAATACTTGTTTGAAATAACCCACCAAAGGTGGTATTTATGTTTTTGATAGTAAAATGAATCTGGTGCTGAAGAACCTTGTAGAGAAAAGCTTACTGGTGGGTTGTCTGCTTTGGGGGTTGAGGAGGTCTGGCTTTGTCTTTCCTGGTATCTGTAGAATCAAGTAGTTTTTCCCCAGAAATGGGTTTTCTTAGTTTTAGAGATGCTTCCCCACACTCCCCTGGAGAAAAATGCTGTTATTGTGTTTTCATTTAAATAAATAAAATTTCAAAAAATCAAAGCTCACAACTGTCAGAGCCTTTCAGAATTCAAATAGCATCTGGACAACCCTCTTAGTCATATTGACTTAGTTGTAGGTAGTCCTGCAAGGAGCAGGGAGCTGGACTCAATGATCCTTACGGGTCCCTTCCAGCCCAAGGTATTCCATGATTCTAACTCCCAGAATACTTCAGCAAAACCCTGGAATCCCTCAAAGGACTTGCAGCTAGCCATTTTTATTTTATTATTTTTACTGCCTTGCCCCACTGCTCGTGTTCCCTTTGCATGCTGTCTCTCCAGCTGATGGGAACGGGACAGACTGTGGGAGATGTAGTCAGAGGAGGTGACGTGGCGTTTTGGGTAGAATTAATGAATTAATCTCAAAGTACAGCTACTAAATGTGATAATTGTATTTCTAAATTATATTTATTTCTGATAGCCAAAATAACTATGTCACTACTGTAGGTGAAACAGAGGGTTTTCAGTGGTGTTTTGTAGGTAGCTGGGGGAAGAGGAACCCAATTTATGCTTATCCCGCACTAAGCAGTTATTAAGGAACGTGAAGCTGTGGTGCTCTACCTGCTCTGCCGGTCCCCTCTGCTGCTGGCACCGGCTTTGGTCCTTGCTAACAAAGCATCTCATTTGTTATAATGGTTTCAGGTTTTGAACCTGCTACCAGTATTGCCCAGAGACATGATGCTGTGGGCATTAAAACCAAAGTCTGCCCTGAGAGCATCCTGCCTCTTGCTGTGTGAGCTAGGTGAAACCTGTGCTATTTTTATAAACATTTACTTCGTGTCTGATTTGGAACATGCTTCCACGCCCAGGTGGCTGCCCTTTTTCCTTTGGGGACATATCCTGCACAGCAGCGGTGAGAACTGGTGGTGAACAGAACAGCAGTTGAAAGCAAACTCCCAGCTTGTGCCCCAGAGGTGTCCCCTCCCTCCTGCTGGGGGCTTGGCTGCTGGTGTCAACTTCACAGGGTCTGTCTCCTGCACGAGAGTATGTATATATGCAAGGTGGGGATGCATAGCTTTTGCAGGCTGAGCCACACGTCTCCTTCCTTGCATGTGTGTGCAGCTCATGTGCATGCCTGCATGGGAGAATGAGTTTCTTCTGTAACAAGCTAAATGCTCTAGTATATAGCTGAGCCTGCCGATGCTGTGGGCTGGGGTAGGAGGGGAGCACAGGGTAATCGGCCACTTCAGAGATCCCTGAGATAATGTTCTTACCAAAGGCATTGATGCTGGTGGTACACTGCAGCTATTTGTTTTAATGCTGTGCATCTTGAAAGGCACTCCTCCCCCTTGTAAAGAGAATATTTGTTATGCATTTTATAGTCTCAGGCACGGCCATCTGCTAATATAGTCAAGTAGACACAATAAAGGAGGTTTATATCATTTTAAGTTGTTACTTCAGGTTCTATTTTTGATGCAGTAGGAGCCGGCGCAGCTGAGCTGAAAGACTCTCAGTAACATGCCATGCATTTTATAGTGGATGTGACTAAAGAAAATTTGCTGAAGGACTACAATTAAAGGCAGCACGTAACAGAGAATTTGAATTTGCTGTTGCCCTGCCTTTAGCCAAGGGTAGATTGGAAGCTCTTTTTTATGTAAGACACTTGACACGCTTTTACTCTGAGATGATATAGTCTGTGCAGTGCAAATCTGCGTGTGTGAACCACGCTGAGATGCGAATGGTCAATACCAGAACATCTTTTACCAATATAGGCATGAAAAGCTTTTAATTGTAGTCTGGAGGAGGGTCTGTCATGTTCAGTTTGTCTCCTGACACATGGTAGACTCATTTGCATTAAATAAAGAAATAAAACACAGCAGTAATTTTGTGTAGAAATGAAACTTTGGCTGTCCAGAGGTTCAGTTTCTTTGCCTTTGCTGTAGGTGTCTCTTGTCGAAGTTGGGAGCTCCAGGCTGGAAGGGACTGGTGGGCAGATGGGCTGTTTATTCTGCATTTGTCTGAGCATAAGTTGCCTTTGAATCTGAGGTGTTTCTCGCTTTCCAGAGGACTCACAGTGGAACTTACTCTCAGCATTCAGCCCAGCGTGGGGAAAGTCCATGGGAACGTGGCCCCTTCTGGAGCCCACAGCACGCTGGGGTTGCCTGGGCTGGGCAGCACCAGTGGCAGGAGGTGGGGGAGGGAGGCTGTCAGTGGATTAGCTGTCATCTCTGTCTTTGCTGCCTTATGTCCTTGGGGTCTTTGGGTATGGGTTGGTTTTTTATTTATTTCAACCTTTCAACTGGCACGCATCGCTTCTAGTTACTTGTTTTAAACTCTCTTGCAAGGTCTGACTCAGCTGGACCTTTTGAAGTTCCCTCCTGCAAAGTCAGAAAGCAACTGTAGTAGGACGGTGCCCTCCCGCTTTGACTGGCGTAAGCTGTGGAGCAGTGGGACCGCGATGCCTGGCTCACAACACTCCGGCGTTATGAAGTTCAGCAAGTTGATTATGTATGACCAGTTCTCCCTGCCATGTTTCTAATTAGCTGTGGTTTATGCCAAGGCTTTCCCTATCTTAATCCTTCGCTGCTGCTGTTTTGAGACTTCCCTGATAACCAAAACAGATGAGCTGGTGTGTCTTGTGATATCTGCATCGCTGCATGTTTTCTTTTCCCTCATCCCCTGAACAGCACAGGAGGAAGTGGGGCTCTGAAACAAGGAATGGCAAAGAAAAATGAGCACAGAAAGTTGCCCTCTCCTTGCTGATGCTCGATCAGAGTTTCTGTGGGCTTGGGACACATCCTCATTTACCCCACTTTCTTGTTTTTCTCATCATTTCCTAGCAAGCAGTTGGCTTAGCCATTTTTCTGAATTCTACATGCATCAATGTGACAGATTCCTGCGATTCTCTGTAGTATTAATTTCCTGGTTTATCCTGTGTTTTTCATGTTTATGTAGCTTTTGCTTTCAATTGTGTGGTCATCAAAATGCTCTGCAGTATTCAACTTCTTACCCACAAGAGTTACATGATTAGATAGCAAGGGTTTAATTAGACTTTGGCTAGTTAGCTATGTATCTGTGTATCTGTGATAGGTACCTGGTCACAACTAATAAAAGGGAATACACCCATGTAATTATATAATCTTGTTTAAATATCCAGGATCATACGCAACAGTAATAGGTAGCTAAATAAGAGTATTAGGGTATTACCTCTGTGGGTGGAAGGATCTTCTTGGAATTACATGGAACAATTTGGCATTGCTAACATTACTAGCACAGCCTGTGATTTTACAATGAAAACTTTGCATAATAATTGTCTATTTGTTCTCTTTATCTAATGCATTTTACAGCAAGTGCAATAAATACTTGCAATTTATAACACATGTTCAGGAGAAAATCTCTGGTAATAGAAACTATTCCATTATCATATGCTTCAGATATTTTTAAAATCCCCATGCAAGGTAAGTACATTTACTGAAGTCACAGCATAAATGAATGATCACAGTGGAACCAAACTAGCAGGAGTGTACTCAGGTGATGCAGTAGTCCCCTCCAATATTCGAATGTAATTCCTTCTGATACCACTGTGTATAGAAACAGCAGTTGGAAAACCAAGCATACAATTCTGGCATTGGAAAAATGGTGCTGTTATGACAGCCTGTGGAGACATCTTGAAATGGTTATGCTTTCTTTTTGTTTTCCCTCTGTCCTCTACCTCCTATTTCCTTTGGAGGCATCCCAAAGCATCCTCAGATGCAAACAGTTTCTGCTTTTTGAGTAGCATCTATGTTCTGGAAAGCTCATAAAAATGTATGAACTTTCCTAGGAGTATTGCTGGATGAAGGGACAATTATTGCAGTTTTTGTTTGTTCTGGTGAGAGGCACGTGAGGGCATAAATGAGAGTGGGCACTGATGGGCAAGTGCCTCAAATGAAGTTTTGCTGTACCCAAATGCAGCCTGTACTCAAACCTGGTTGACCTCATGATTTCTGTTTCCCCATTACCTGAGAAAACTCCACCTGAGAATTTTACAGGTGTAAGGAGAGGGGCTTTGGAGAGCAGATAAGGACAAAGTGTGTTTAAAAGGTCTGATCTGAGATTTCATATGGAATAAGAAAGTGTCTGTTCCAGAAGCTCAATTGGTTTATTATTAGGAGTATGTGATTGGAGTAAGTATAGTCTTGGCAGAAGAGCTGGCTGGAAAAACACCATTTCATCGAAGCCCAGGTTGTGGGGATTTCTTTGTGAGTTTAACTATTTTGACATATTTACCTGAGGGGAGAGGATTACCCATACAGAACGTTCTTGCTTTGAAATAGCACTGAATTCTGGCTCGAGAGTTCCACCTGTTTTTGATCCTGAAGATATGAGATAGCTCTGATTTCTGATAAGAGGCAACTCTGAGGGGGAAAATGGGCCCCCAGATTAGTTTCCACTGACAAGAAGAAAGGATTCAATGTGAAACTGCATGATGCAGTCAGAGGGTCTATCCAGTGGAGACGGCTTTGCTGGGAGGGACACAGGGATCACCAGGCTGTGGGAGAGATGAGGGAGAAAAAGAGTAAAAAAGAAAACTATAAATCACAGTGAAGTGTGCGCTGTGGTTGAAAAACAGAAAAAACTCTTGTGCTATGGTTTCCCTTGTAGTGATCCTCTTTGTGATAACTTTTTTCCTGTGGGATGTGCACAGGAACAAGGGATAGGTCTGTCATTCATTTTCACAACACTTGATTCTGTTCTGCCACCCCTTCTCTTTAGATTTTGGTGCAATAGCATCACTCTTACACAAGGCATTTATGTTTCTGTGTATCTTGTGCGTGTTTCTGTGAAAGGAAGTACATACAGGTAACTTTGTGCACAATTAAAAAAAATTAAAAATATTACCTTTGTGTCCTTACAGTGAATTTAAATTGAAACTCTGCTGGCATATTTCAGCTTCAAAAGGAAAATGTTGACCCAATTGGTGTGTGGTTTTGTGGTTTTTTTTGTTTGTTTGTTTTTGTTTGGGTTTTTTTTTTTTAGAAATTCTGTATTCTTTTTTGTAAGTAGCAGCTCAAATACTCCAGATAGCTGGGCTGGGCTCCCGTGTCCTGCTCCACCACCTTTGCATGGATCCTCCAGGTCTTCTAAAGGAAGCAAAGGCACTTTGTGGCATGCTGCGCTCTTCCAGCTGAGGTCTCTGCCTCATCTGCTTAAATGTTCTCTCCGGCTGTCTGAAGATCACTCTCAGCCTTGAAATCCACTTGGGTATTTCCTCCTACTCGGAGCAGTGCATCCTCACATCCTTTGTTTTTGTCTCATTGTTTCAGGTCTTCCTGGGGGAGTTCTTAGCCTTTTTCTGTAGATTTTTTTTTTTTTTAATTTTGTTTTGCATTAATAATACTGGAAGGGGCTGCAGAGTGGGGGGAAGGAAGCTTCAATTCTGCTGGAGTTTTTCCAAATCAGTTCATCATCATTAATCTTCCAATGTTATTTCCCTCCCTTAAAGCTTCTTGGTTCATTATTGCTGCAAAAAAAAGAGGAACCCTTTGTTCAGTAACAAGGGAATTTGTGTCTGTCAATGCAGCAGCTTTTTGCTCCAAATTCCATATCTAATTTTGCAGAAAAATATTGTCAGCAAATTGCTTGAGGTATTGCAGTGAAACACAGAGCTTGTTACCCGCAGACATTCATGCTATTATGTAAATCTTTGCAGAGTGATATTATCAGAAAAATAAATAAGAGGACTGACCAGAAAATTTACCTGAAAACAGGATGTGATGGGCACAAAGAAGAGCTGGCTAATGACAACATAAACCAATTAGCTGTCTGCTTAAATGACACTTCCATTTCATTATACACAGAAATTTAGATTTATTCATTAATTATTGAAAAATAACTTTGAACAGAAGAATAATGCTTTCCCTATTTGTGTACTGTGCTTGCAAAGCAAAGAATCCCAGCGGTTCAAAATGGAAATGTGTTTATTGGCATGCTTAGTCGCTGTCTTCTGCCAATGTGTGGAGTACTCAATGTTTATTTCCTACATCTGGGCTCACCAGCTTGGTTTGCTTAGGAACCGCCAGCAGCACCTCACTCAGTGCTTGTGGCTCTTAAGGTGCCTCCACCACCAGAGGAGCTGGTGCATGGTACCCATGGTGGCATTCACGGTGACCCTGTGATGCTTTACTCTAGGCTTTGTTCAGCCAGGGCTGAGGCCCAGGTACTCAGAAGTATCTGGTTTCTAACTGGAGGCCAATAACTGCAAAAGATGGACGCTTTGGAGGGAAGGGGTGGTGTCCAGAGGGACCTTGACAGACTTGAGAGGTGGGCCCGTGTGAACCTCATGAAGTTCAACAAGGCCAAGTGCAAAGTCCT
>JAVJGJ010000047.1:32804220-32865826 GCA_035590215.1 Microhierax caerulescens | reverse complement strand
GAAGAAATTCTTTACCGTGAGGGTGGTGAGGCACTGGCACAGGCTGCCCAGAGCAGCTGTGGGTGCCCCATCCCTGGGAGTGCTCAAGGCCAGGCTGGATGGGGCTGGGGGCACCGTGGGCTGGTGGGAGGGGTCCATGCCCATGGCAGGGGGTTAGAACTGGATGATTTTTAAGGTCCCTTCCAACCCAAACCGTTCTGTGATTCTATAATTACTTTTGGTTGCACAGAGATAAATACCACTGTTCTGAAGCTTGCATTTTCTCCAGCTTCTAGAAAATAATTCTGTGACCATATCTCTGTTCCAAATGTTGCTACGTTTATCATAATTGGCATTATATTTAGAAACTGGGTTGTCATGTTCTAACATCTTGAACTGTTTGTCTTTAAGTCTTTTAGAATACTGCACAGTTCCCTGGAAAGACCTGGTTATAGATAAATGAATAAAATTCCCCCAACATCATTTCCGTACCACCAAAGTTCAAAAAAAATAGTTTCTGAGTTGCATTTGGGTTCTTCTTCAATTACTTCTTACTGCATGGGGCCCAAAGAGCCTAGTGTCCTGAGGACTTCACAAATCCAGTAAAATACTCACTTGGTACAGCCTACGTGCTACCAACTGCCTCCCCCAGACATATGGCTATGTTTTTTGCCTATCACTATATAAGGTTAGAGTAGGGCAGAAATGCTTCCCCCTCCTGCTCAACGGAATAAGTGTGATAGTTTTTTCTAAATTAAAACAAAAACAAGTTATACTCAGGAGCATGACTAATGCAATGTAACCCAAGTGACTTCTAAGATATGCCAGTGGAGTAGTTGCTTCATTGACTTCACTATGTTGTGCAGTAGCTGACTATGACTTGCATTTCTCTCTCTGTGGTTCAGGCATGTCTAGAAGCTTCCATCAAAGGTCAGGTGTCTCAGTGCATGTAATCAAACATGACTGTGTAAGGTGGAGACCAGTCATCACAACTATTTGTGAAATTCAGTGTTGAGTTTCCAGTACGTGTTGCTGTTGCCTGGGGTGGAAGTCTCTCATCTTCTCTAGTAGAGAATTTCTTCCAATGGCTGCCAGTGCTTTGTCTGCCACACTGAGTGGCTGAACCAGTGAGATGGCAAGGATGATGTTTACAGTAAAACTTGTGCACTGTTTTTCTCCTTTCAGACATTTCTTTGTTCTAGTCTTACCTTGAGAAGTCTCATATCCTTCAGAAATGCTCTGTGTAGAGATGTCACTACTGCTATTTAAATCCTTTTGCTGCTGGGAATGAAAAGAACAATTACAACAACACTGCTGTATTATTGGCAAAAAAATATTGTCTTGGGATTCAGCAACGATGGGCAGAGGGCATGCGGCAAGGGTTTGCATAGCAGGGCAGAAACATGGCCTTGTTGCCTTGGGAAAGGCACCGTCTGCTGGTTTCTGAGCTCAGCTGAAGCTGGGAGGTTTTGCCTTGAGGTGGGACAGAATAACATTGCCTGGCTGAATGGAGGCTTTTCATTCATAGAAGCTGCGTCTCCAGGCCCTGCTGAGTCTCTCCTAGTGCACTTACTTCCTTGATACGGAGAAGAATAAACATTGTGTGCCATACTGCCTCTGCAAAACTCCCCACTCCTATGCTGTTTAATGAAACTGAACCGATGAGCTGATGTGTCCAAAGCAACGTGCTTGCAAAGGACAGCTAGAACATTGGAGACTTAGAAACAAATAGAAATTGTAGGAGGAGATTGATCCTACCATCAGGGCAAATACTGTTGCTGCTGCCCCGGAGAGTGAGTGGCACTGTTCTCTGCAGGTTTCATGACTTGGCTCTGCTCCTTCAGCAGTATTTCAAATATTTGGCCTTTTACAGTTACCGGGCAGGCTCGTTCTTGCAAGCTTTGGGAGCAGATGGTTGAAGATAGACAGCGTTGTGATGAAGAGGATTTAGGACTGGGCTTGAAGAATTGCATTCTTATTCAGCCTTGATCTTCCCATGCAGACTACAGTGGGTCACTTGATCTCTCTGTGTCTTGATTCACCTTTGTTGAAAGCAGATAATGGTCCTTCATCTTGTCTATATAGATCATAAATGAGAAGGACATAGACTTATGTATGTCTATACCTGGCAATGCAGATTTCCCAGTCATGGCTGGGACTTCTGGTTGCTATTGTCCTACAAAGAAATAACAGGGTAGCAATTTCTCTTGCATGGCTGTAATGAGATCTCAGATGTAATTTTCATAAGAAAATATTTTGGGGTTCAGTTCTAGTTTTTGCATGCTAGTCATTAAGCATGATAATGTTTCCTAGTCAGTGCTGTGCTGTCCTACTTGAATCTTGAAAACATTATATTCATTGGGGGCTGGGTGGGAGGGGGAGGAAGAGGAATTTAAAACTTTTATACTTAATTGGTCATGTATAAGTCTCATAGGTTTTACTCAAAACTCTTCATTGGTTTTAATAGATCTGCTTAACAAGTGTTAGTCTGAAATGCCTCAGGGTAATTAATGCTAATTCTTACATGGCCTTGACAGTTCTGCAAGAATTCCTTCTAAAAGGAATAATCAAGGGATAAGTTATTATTTTAGCATACATAATGATGCGTTCCAGGAATTAGGGTGTTAGAAACCAGATAACTAAGTTAAGAGGAATTTCTTATAAGATTAAAGCACTTGTGAATGTGTCTTTCTAACTAACCAGATGTCTTTCTAACTAACCAGATGTCTTTCTAACTAACCTTCCAAAAATGTAGCCCATGGAGCAAAGTAAAGATGGTTGAAAGAAAATACCCAGTTCCCTTCCCTGTTGCTGATAAACATGGATCACATTTGAAAAGCATTGAAGCATGTACTTAGAAGAATGCTTAAGTGTTTTCATCAGGGCCTAAAGTAGTGAATTAGAGCAACTCTTACCCTTCCTCAAACCACACCGATGTCAGTTGAAAGACTCTCATTAACCTCTGAGGATTTTGCATTAGATCTGTGAGTAAAATTCTGGTTCCTTTGAAGTTAGTGGCAAAGCTTCCATTAACCTGTGCCTGGGACTTCATTTATTTCACAAAAGGAATGTTCCCAGCATAAAACATATTACCGTGTCCTGATAAATATAAAGAAAATTGATGCTTTTCATTTAGGAATATCCAGCACTACCAATTAGTAGGAAGTTTGAATATAGAAAAAGCTAATCTAATTATGTGAGAATCCTTGCTGTGTAATAAAATAGAAATGGTTTCTGCGTGTCTTACTATAAATGAGAGATCCATACTCAGAAACATGTTTGAATTTATTATAATACGTATTGAAAATAATTTTGCTTTCAACCTACTTGGTAACCATTGTAGTCTATTTTTACCAGCCATAAAGCTTCATTTGCCTTGCAGTCTTTAGTTGTTTCTCTATTCCTAGTAATGTTTTAGAGGCAACCTGTTCATATTTTGTAAGGTGTTATAATGAAACCTGGAAGTTCTGTTCATTCCGTGTTTTTGAGTGATTTTATGTGAAAAGCTGTGAAAAAGAAAAGGAGTCTGAGACTTTGAGGACAGATAAAATTGGTCTTCAAAAGTTCAGGAAAAGCAGTTGCATCCATCTGGAAGAACATGGTTAGGGTTAGAATTTGCAAATACAGACTGAAAGAAATGAGTGTGTTTAGCCTAAAGAAGCCACAGTGAAGTTATGAAAAGGCACCTTGATTTGTCATTTTCCTTCTGAGGTAAAAAAGTAAATACTAAGTAGCAATATAACAATAGAAAATGTATCAAGGGCTGTAAAATACTATGTAGTGAATAGAAAAACTTTCCAAAGTGGGTCCTAGAGGGTGACTAAATTACGAACAGGTATGCTAAATTATACTGTAAGGAAACTGAAGTATAATTATTCTAAATTTCTTTAAAACTGTATTCAATTAATTTTCCTAATGGAGAAAATGCTATTTCATCTAAGAAGTTGGATTAAAGAAAAAAAAAAACAACCCAGTAAAAATAGCCAATCCGCTGAGATTAGCAGTTTCCACTCTGAAAAGTATATCTAGAGGATGAGATTTTTTGAAAGTAAAGGTTTGGTAATCTTAAATATAAATGTATTTGGAAATCTTGAATATAAATTTAATCTTAAAAATAAATGGAGCTTAATATTCAAAAGGGCTTTTAACCAAAGTTTCTGGAGGAAGCCAAAGGGCAGCCGGCAGAGATCTCCAAGACTGGGTTTTGAGGAGACTTGTAACGCCTCCTCGCTTGTGAAATGTTTATGGAGGAAGGTGCTGCTGATGCCGGGAGCAGGTCTGCAGCCTCCGGAGTGGCAAGCCCACACAGCAGCTTGGCTGTGAGCATAGGCCTTCAAGTGAACATATTCTATAAAATGCAAGCAATCACATCAAGTCATGGCATGCCTTGCCTTGTTTTCTACATGTACTCTGTTTCAAGTGGGATGATACACTTCGCAGGTAACTCAGCAGCACTGCACGAAGCATTATGCAGTTGCTGAACTGGAAAACTCATCCGCTATGTCTTATGAGTCAGATACCCTGAGGTTTGGGAGCTGCCGAGTATCCTAAGCTGATATGAAATTTATTAGAAATTGAGAGTACAACAAGCCCAGAGATCTTGTCAGGATGATATCAGATGAATTTATTTTGGCGGAGTGACGGCATGGCAAACTTCTGTGATAGCTTTCTGACTTTCATTGCCAGCTCTGTGTTCCCTAGTGACTGCAGTTAGGAAACCTGCATCCAAACAGATGACATCATGTGACATCACATATTTGGAAATGTGACTATATATTCATGCATGTGACTTTGAAACAGTGCATGCTTTTTTTAAAGATGATGAACATTATCCCCCTGTAAGAACTGGAGCCTTTTGTACTGAGAGATCTCCCTGTAACTCTTACTCGTGTGTCTAATAAAATCACAAATGAAGACATAAATGCAGGTCTTGAGAGAAGCCAAACAACTAAAACAAGACAGCCAATTAATCTGAATGCACATTTACCAGTTAACAAAGTGTTCCTGAGTTCTTGAGTGCTGACAAGGAATCTATGTTGGGAAGTATTTCTTGCTCCAAGGTATCCATTTGCCACAAAAGCGCTGAATGGCAGCATCTGTTAAAGAGCTGCTCAGTGCATCCTCCCAGTTCAATTGTATATTGTTCACAGTATGTTTCCTTGACCTGGCTACAGTAAGTATATCTAGACTATATTTCCCAAGGTTGCTTATGAACTCTCAAGTAAAACAATGTGAAGAAGTGTCAGAGAAAAGGAAATTATATTTGTGTCATGTATTTGTTCTTCACAAATCCATGTTGCCTATTATTCATCTTCACATCATCTTCTGGTTTCCTACATGTGATTTATTTCAGTATTTCCCTGTATACTGAATGACTAAATGAATCCCTGGATCCTCCCTTGCTTATTTTCTAGCAATCTGGATTCTCATGTATCTCAACTTCTGCTCCAAAACCTACACAACTAGTTCCCTCAATACTCCTTAGATTATTTTTTTCCTGACCAACAGATATAAACCCCTCCAACTAAGCCAAGTATTCTTCCATGTCTTCTGATTTTTGTCATAGTTCATACAGTAATCTCTCTGAGCCAGCCTCAATTTCATAATCCATCTGATCACAATTAACCTTTTTAGTGAGGGTTGAGGCAGAAGAGGGAGTAAATTCTTTGGTCTGCTCAGCATCATTTATTGAGATATTCTTTCCCACTGAATAGCAGGCTGACTTTCGTTGACCTTCCCCTTCCTACTAATATAGCCTCTTTTCTTGTTTCATTTTGTGTCTTGTTAGCTGTGCCTTTGTCTTTTTCTCTTCTTTACACACTGCATCAGTTCTTGGACACGCTCTTGGAAATTAGATGAGTAAATTGTATGTTTTCTGACACCTCTTGAAAGGACTCAAAGTCTTTGCAGAACTCTAGAAATAAAGCTGCAGCTTTCATTGTAGTCTACTGTAAAATCTTATGCGTTAACATTTAGAAGGACTAATAATCAAGAGGATCAAGTAGCATTTGATTACTCTTTTATACAATATTTACTGTAATGGTGCCACAATAACTTGCTAGGCCACTAAAGGACATACCCTTTACTGGATTTCTAAACAGTATTTATAATTCAAGAGAGATACCTGTTATATCTGAATATAAATTAGGCTTACCTGAAAGAATATCCTAGGTAGCAGACTTTAGACTTCTTTTTGACAGATTTCACTGATTGGTAGATTTTTGAAAACATTGATTTTTTTAAATTTTTTCAATCTGATTTTTATCCTTTCTTTATCCTTTTGTTAGTGCTGTGCTTGAAAAAGTTCTTCAAATGTTGTCTATCACCATTATTTTGGTTTTATAACAAGCATTGTAAAGCCACAAAGCTGCAATGCTCATACAACCAAAATAACTGATACTGTGTATATAGAAACATTAAAAATTCTTTCCCTAAATGTAATGGTAGCTTGACTGGGGCTCAGAGAGACATTGGCTCTCGTGTCACCTGTGATTCCAGAAGGATTCTAGCAGCCTGGCTGCCATTGCTTTTTCTCCTGCCCAAAGCAGGGGTGTTGGAAGTTACACACTGTCAGACTCTCACTGTGACACCAGCCACGTGCTATCGACAGTTCTGGCCTCTCCCCCTATTGACACCATCTGGATGATTTGGTTATTGTCAACTGCAGAAGCAAATGTTGTATAACTATGAATAGCAGAAAGTCTCTACGCACCCAAGGGCTGATCAAAATTAAAGGTAGTGCTATTTTTGTGTTGAGCTGCCTGTGATGAGAGATTTTGGGTTTTTTTAAATGATCAATTGTTCTTTGAAAACTGAAAGCACCATTTATATTGCCATTAGTGCCCAAATCCTACTAAACTCATCCAATTCTCCTTTGTGAGAATTAAAATCTCTTCCTCTGAAGCAAAAATATTGATGATGGTATAATGAAATGATATTTACCTGCCTCTGATTTAGGTTTGGAAGACTTTACTTGCCTCTACCTGCCCAACCAGGGGCTCCAAACACCTGAACTAGTCCAGTATTTATTTGCTGCTCTATGTCTGTCCTTTAGATGCAAAGTTTTTAGTAATGGTATTAGTACATAGAATGCTGATGTTTATTTAAATGCAGCTTCCTTCAGCAGTGTACTTTCAGCTTCCTTATGGTGCTCTAACACCACATTTTTGCATTTAAATCCTCTGTGAGCTTTTTAAATGTAAAGGTATTACTTGCAGCTGGAACTGACGTGAAGTTTAGACTTTCTTTATCATCGTTATTCAAGAACCAAAATAGCATCTATTTTTTTTCCTAAGCATGTGGTCAGTCTTTGTAAATGCTGAGGACTAAACTGTGCTGTTTGAACAGGAAGGATGTTTAACCAGTTTAAATTAGTTGCATTGGCAGCAGACTAAGATATGACGTATGTGACTGTGTCATCGCTGCTGAAGCTTGTGGGCTGGCTCCAGCAGCGCTGGTGTGTAGTGGTGTGCGGTGTGTAGCTGTAAACGTGCACGCTGGGGGCACTGGGTCTGGGCTGCTGTACCTCATCCACCAAGGACTTTTCTCATCATGGTCTTCTGCCACAGTGCTGATCCATGGTCCACCAGTGGTGGTTAGCCCCATGGCTGTGTGACCCTGCTAGTATCAGTGTGGTTTAAAATGCTAACCTGCAGTAGAGGGGTGCCTGCAAAGAATTGCTTTTGGAAAGAGCTGGTGATGTTTGCTGAGAACGTTATGTGGCATATTATTGCCTTTTTGCACTCCCGGGTCTGTGGGGAGGGCTTCACGCCAGCGCGGTTTGGGCTGGGGTGTTTGACCTCTGCTAAAATAAAGAAGGAAAAAAAAGGGTCTAGGACTGAATCCAGCAGAAATAATCACCTCCATGAAAATGAGAGCCCTCAGGTACCCCTTTGACTGCTGTTGAAAGGATGATGGCTTTGGGTAATAAAAACTGTAGTGCTCTTCCCCCCTCCTGTTGCCACCTTACCGCTGACATTTAATGCATAGAACAGGACCTGTGCCATAGTGAAATATCACTCCTGTCACTTAGGCAAGTGACATGACTGGTGCTGGGGGACAGTGGGCTGTGAAAGCACCAGGAAGAAGAGTCATCCTTCCCAGCTGATGAAAGAAAAGTTAAAAGGGGATGATAATAAGGGAAAGAGGCTTCTCAGAGACCAGGAGTGGAAAGAGTGACAAAGGAAGCGCTCATGTTGAAAGGCACGCAGGCTGATGTGCGCAGCCCTACGTGACACTGGGGCTCTTTCATGGCTCTTGTGTGCCCCTCCACTTGATTAGTTTCTGTAGCTGGAATCAGGCCCCTCTCCACTCATCAAACACTACGTGCTGATTTTAATAGGCAAGATGAAACAGAAGACAGCTCAGTATGGGTTTAGATTGAGTCATGGTTATTGAATTTGTCCAAGGTACAAAGGTGCTGTTTGCAGCAAAATGAAATAAGTGATAAAAAAAATCCACAAAGAACAAAGGGACTGGAGAGTAATATTTGTCACACTCTCAACAGTCTTCTGCTGTTTCTGAAAGATTTATATGAGAGAAAAAAAGTGTAAGAAACATGCTGCAAACTTGCAACAGTGAAGTGCCTGAAAATTAGAAAAAGTTTAATGAAAAGCAAGCATTGTTTTTACTCGACTTTACAAAAGCTTGGGGGAGGTAGGTATGTGGAACTGAAAAATAACCCCACAAGTAACAAACAAAAAAAAGGAGGGATGAGGGGCAGTGAAGGAGCCCTCGCAGCCCCCGTGTGGAAATGCCATAGATGTGCTTGCTTGGTCTACCTGGATGCAGCGGTGGCTGGTTCAGTCATTGTTGTGTGAGTGTCCTTGTAATGTTGAGTTGGGAGTTGTACCTGCAGGCATGAGGTTCCTACCCATCCGCTTGTGTGTGCCTCTGAACCTTTTCTGCTTTTTGATTTGCAAAGAAACACGCTTGTGTAAGTACTTAAACATCTGAGGTTTGGTCTGTCTTTTCTAGCTCTTAAAGATAGGAATGGGGTTTTTTTTGTCTGTCATAAGCATCTGTGGTGATGAATAAGTGAGAGGTGATTAGTCACTGTGATAAGTGGAGACTGGTAGGAAGGTGCCTCCATGGTAAGATTGTCGCGATGGGATGAGGACATAGGCACAGAAGAACTTGTAGGTAGAAACGTCCTGTGGGAAGTATGCTGTAAAGCATAGTTACTTTATATGAGTACTCCAGACTTCTGTGCACAGCCTTCCCATAATTTGGCTCTTACATAAGTTATTCATTCTTTTATTTAGCATTTATGTCAAAAGAAAATTACAATATCACAAGAGAATGGGACAGAAATCAAATGAGAGGTACTTAGAGATGAACCCTTTGCCCTCTTTTCTTTAAATGGGTATCTAATCGACCTCTGCTAACCTTTACCTTTCAATTTCTCAGCTGTGGTTACTTTTCCAGCCATGTGTAGAAGGCTCCTGGGCAGGTGCGTGCCTTTGCTTGGTGCCTGTAGGGGTGTAGCATCTCTGGAGTGACCCAGCAGGCTGCTGTCGTCCGCATGTGCCAGCCAATGTCAATTATGCAGCATCAGCTTTTGTTTCAGCTGCTGTCTGGAATCGGTAGAAATGAATAAGCCTTATCAGGAAGGAGCAGCAGAATGAAAAGCCAGCTGGAGGGAGATAAACTTTTTTTTTTCCTCTCTCTGTCAAGTCTTCCATGTGAAGTGCCACCATCCCTCATTAATGCACAGACTGCCAGAGTGCCGTGTTGCTCCCCAACTCTGTTGCCAAAGCTACAAAATCACATGCTCTGGCTGTGAATGAAAGAGAACGGTCTCTACTTTCCTCTTAATTTACAATGGGTTTGGTTCCATGGTCCAGGCACCGCAGCTGAATCCTAATCTGATCAGCTCTTGCTGACTCCTCTCTGTTTTGATTCATTGATTTTTGGGGTTTTCCCCCCCACTCAAAATCCTCCACCAGCAAACAGGGTCATCAGGGGTGGGTTTGCTTCTTGTCCCAAAGCTCTGTAAACACTGTCACTGAGGAGGGTCCTTGGTGAGGGAGGAAGCTCCTAGAAGGAGGGATGGTGCTAACCTTTAGCAATTGCTCTTGGCTGTGCTGAAACTGCATTTAATTTGACAGATCTGCTCTGGACCATCTTGAGGATTCATTCATTTGACTTGATGCTCCACTACAGATTCGTATTTCCATGCTTCCCTTGGGGGCTGCCAAGTCTTTCTGCTCCAGCACAGTCCTCCAGCACCTGCACCCAGACATGTTTGCACCAAAGCAGTTTCAGGGGGTTTTCAGTTGTCTTGGTGCAAGTTGTACTTATTTATTTCAGAGCAAAGGTTTGACATTGAGATTTAACTAACGCAGTATTTTACTGATGTAATCAAAAGCTAACTGCTCATTTTCCAAAATAACTGTCTGTATCTTGGACTGTGTTGGGATAATAGGAGAGTCAAACTAGTCCTGCTGTTACAGCACCATTTTTGTCAGTAAATCAGCTGCAACTGTGTTTCTGTCTGGTCTATTATTTTTATTCCAATATTATAGACCTGAAATTCTCTGTTCTTTCTCCAGGGAAGCAAATGACAATTCTATGCCATAACTTTTAGTTAAGTCTTTTCTTACTGAGCCATCACACTGTTGCTCACTGGTTAAATGCGCTTGGTGAGACATTTGCTGTGTGCATTTCTCAAGCTGTCATTGCTTAATGCAAATCAAGGCTTGAAAAATGAAGGCAATACAGTTCTGCTGTTTTGCATGATTTTCATTTGATTGTCCTAACTCTTGTAAGGACAGCAAAGTTGGGTCACATTTTCTGTCTACGTAATTGTACGATCACCGTACTGCTGTGGTGGCCAAGAATTGGCCATCCTTTCACCTGGCTTTCCTGTCTGCATTGCCCTCACTGTGTTAGCGGAGGAGGCGAGTATAAAATAACTTCAGAAGCTTTTTGGTAAAACATCAGCTACCAGTATTGTTTTTCCTGCAAAATGCAGGATCTGGATTACTAAAATTATTTGGAAATAGTTTTTGCCAGACAAAAAGAGGGGAAAAGTTTAAATGTTTTCTTTTGATATTTCAAAATGCCAGTTTTGTTTCCTTCTGGGTAAACAAGTGATTAGAGGTGCAAGGAGTTAGCTGTAAAAGAAGTGTCTCCAATGAAATGTGTGTGAGAACACAGCTGAAATAAATGTAAATTTCTGTAACTGAGGATTAAACATCTGTTTCTTTATCTTGGGTTTGCTCTGGTTAGTTTTTATGGCAGTATTATAAAGGCAATATGTCCATTATCCTTCAGAGGTTTAATTTGCCTTCATGGTCCCAAGTATACTTGTATAATTAGTTCTCAGGATGAATGAAGTTTCTAAGCAACTTGAGTATCAACAACTTCAGTCTCCACTGGGTCTTTCCAACAAGCATTTGCTGGGTTTGTTTTTTGATTATTTTTTTTGGTAAGAAGAATGCAGTGTTTAAAAAAAACCCAACAACAACAAACAAAACAACAAAGAACAAACAAATAAAAAACCTAAGCAAAAACAAAGATCCAAACAAAATAAACGAAACAGCTTTCCCACCAGCCTATCAGCCAGAACAGATTCATAAGTTAAGGGCTTTCTCCAGTCTTGTGCTTTTCGTTCTTCACAATAATTAAATTTTCCAGGTTCAAGTCAGCTTTCATGCTGTGTCTTGGGTGATGAGAATCTACAAATATATCTTTTATAAGAAAGATATATTTTTGAACTTCATTCAAACTAAATTCCTTTTTTGAATTTTAGTGAACTAAAATTCCTTTTCGTTGGATCTCATAACTTTTACTGGCATTTCGTTACTTTTTCCATGTAGGAAAAATAAGCCTATACTAGAAGGGCACAGACCTCTCTTCAGCATAAGGATGCCTGGAAATTTGGCTGCTGTGCTGGGGTTTGCATTTGCTCTTCCAGTTCCCATTTGAAGATGTGCTACATGATAGCCACCCATAAATTCTGAGAGACACACACAATGCTTTTTCTTTAACCTATTAACAGTGCTTCCAGCAGAAATTTCTTACAAAATTAGGACTTCATTGTTCTTGCAAAATGTAACGTGATACATTAGTTTGTATAATAGGAAGTATTATCACACTGTAAATAATTGAAGAAACCATAAATTACTGTTGACAGTCTAAATGAAGCAAGTATGTTTTCTGATACTTTTTTCTGTGAGCTTCCTTGCTGAACTTTGCAAATTAGCAAGTAATTTGTAATGGTTATCCTGAACATTATGTGAATTAGTGAAGGTCCATTGTAATTAGATATTTTTTTTAAACCAATTAGCAAGTGAGAATGTTCTCATCATTTACTTAGAATTACTCAGAAAAAAAAAAAAGTATAATTTTATTTGTACTGTATTTTTAAAACATTTTAATGCTTTCATTTCCTCCTAATGAAAGAACTTGCACCAGGACAAGGAGACGTGGAATGGTGAAATCAAAAGTTATATTCTTTCCTGCTAGATGAGTAGTCTCCTTCTATTCTCAAAGGTTTCTGGATCAGACGCAGCATAATGTATGTAGTATTCTACATGGCAAGGAAATAATTCTGTTTTCTGCAGATGCAGTCTAGTGCCTTCACCATAAGATCATTCTCTTTCTGCATGTCTTTGCACACATCCCATTAGAATATTTTTATTTCCATTTTAACAGAAGTGGAACTTCATTTTTTATTTTGTAGTAACTGAACTGTAATAGAAATGAAATTTCATGAAATTTTCAATCCTGTTCAAGGACATCTCTAGTTTTGTTCTATTTTTCTGTGAAGAATCTTATGATAAGAGCAAAACCTTGTTTTCCTTTGCTGTTGCCTCATAATGTCAAAGGGAAAAGAGATTTGGCTGCTGCATATTCATGAACTACTATAGGAGATGGGATGAAGTACTTGGCAGAGTTTCACGTAACAGCTGAGATGTTGACTTCTTGGCTAGTGCAAGAATAATACGGACACTACACCAGTTTGCACAGCGGGTCTGCAGTCATCAGCACTGAGAATAACTATTTTCTATCACTTCAGAGTAGAGGGGTCAGTCATTTCCTTCTGTCATGTTGCTGTGCACTAGAACGCGAGGTGATAATTGGAATCTCTGGGTGCTGAAGGGCTGGTGATCTTTTATGTGCAAGATGTGACCTGTGTTTGAGGTACAGTGTAGTGAAGCCTTTCAAGTGGTGGTGCATCTGTTTGCACTGGAAAGGCAAGACCAGCTGATGGTTCCCATTATTTGTTTATGAGCTCCTCTGTGGATGCAATGCCTGCTGCGTTGCAGCATAAAGCCTTTTTTTTTTTAATCTTCTTTTTAGTCTGATCTTATTCCCTGAGATCTATAATGAGATGAAGTCCTAGGGATTTTATGTGCATTTTTCAGCTGCAGAAGTATTCTCCTTTAAGCAAGGTATTCTCTTCCTCTTTGTAGTTCTATTGTTTTCTATTTATCCTTGGCAAAATACATGTTTTGCAGTTCAGTTGTAGTTGCACGGTCTGTGTGTGTCCTCCTTTCTGCTTTTACTTAGTTCTTCTCTTCTTGGATCTTCTACCATGGTGAACAAGTCAGTGGAAGGGTTCAGAACAAAGATGCTTTGTAATTTATAAGCAGTTTAGCTTGATGATCGTCCAAGATTATTAAAAATCAAGAAACGAAACAAAGTAAATGTTGCTTGAGTAGACATTGGGGAATGGAGAGACCCCGGCTGTTTGCTGGAAGCACATGGAGCTGCCCCAGACCAAGTCCAGCCCCTGACCGGGAGCTCTGCGGCTGAGCGGCGCAGCTGCTGAAGGCAGGGGTTTCGGGGGTACGAGTCAGGCAGTTCAACCAATCTGCCCATTCTGACCATAAACATCCAGAAACAAGTGGTGGAAAGCTGAGGTGAACCCGCTCTTCCCCAGCAGAGCGTCTGTGAGAACAGGCATTAACTGGCAACGGGAAATCACAGGAGGCTGCAGGAAATGGTAACGTAGGGTGGATGCATATCAAAACCCCAAACAACCCCAGGCTAGAGCAAGTTGAACAATGACTGCTGTAGCATTTAACATGTTTAATTGCAAGCTGATTTACTGACATGGCTTCTTGAGAGTCCTTCAGCAGTGAGGCTTAAACGAGTGGCTTCATCTGAACATCTTGTGTGTTTTTAATGTGTTTTTTTTTTGTACTCTGACATGGAGGTTTTTTATCCCCCCCCTTTTTTTTTTTAAAAAAAAAAAAAAAAGGTTAACTTTTCTTGTGGGTGATACAGATAATACTTTTCTTTCTCCAGTATTCTTTAAAACACTCACCAAAAGTTCTAAGTAGTTTTGGTCATGGAAAAGAAGTCTGCTGAGTATGTCAGTCACAGTAACAGCTGTAAGCCTTGCTCAGGTTTGGGAGGGGAGAACAAAGGGCTTGAAAATAGCTAGTTGTATGGCATATATAGTATCTGGCAGAAAATTCTGTAGTAATTTTCTGCTCTGATAGACACTTAGGAATATCTTCAAGTTAACCAGCTCTGGACTACTTCTTGCTCTGTGTATAGGTAACTTCTGGCTTAAATAAGAGGAGGAAATAAAAGGAGTAAATCACCCATAAAGTAATATTTATTTCCTTCCATTTTCCTAAATAGAAGCTTTTTCAGCTTTAGTAGGAAGCTTACATTGAATGGCAAGTATTTAAAATACTTTCTGAAACAGGAGTTTTTAAAATCTAAGCAATACATGAAAATTTTAAAGACAGGAAAAGTGTTTCACTTCTGTTTCTGAGCTCCAAATTACTCCTGTGATTGTTCTGATTCTCAAAAGGGAAATCAAAAGACCAAAACACCTCAGCAACGTTGGTAAGAAGTGTGTCCCCTGGTACCACTAAGAAAACCAAGAGATTTCACATTACATTAATTTGCGTGGTTTGCAAATATTTCTGAAGTAGGTTGTTGATTAAATTTTCCATTACTGAATAACTGGTACCTTGCAGTGCCCTTAAAAAAATGTATTACTGAAAATAATACCTTAAATTAGTTGTTTATGCATATGAAAGTAACTATGGATGGAATATGGACTTGGTCTTAATATTAACTGGGAGTCTATGGGTAGGAATTTGGTTCTGAGAACAAGACTCCTCTGTGCTTACTGCTTTTAAAAAGAGATTTATGCTTCTCATGTCACATTGATAATAGTGGCAGTCTCTTCCTCCTTCTCAGCAGGCATAGCCATCAAAGATGAAAGTATCTTTGTAGGCTGGCATGAACTGATTTCCTTAGTTCTGTGCATGATAATATTTTAATTAGGCAATTCATTGTGGTGGAAACTAGCTTTTCAATTAAGCATTTTTTTAGAGCCTTCTCACTTTCTCTAATTACATTACTTTAATTTCTTAGTGAAGGAATAAATCTCAACAGGCAGGAATTCATTCACCTGAATTTGTGGGTGCTAAAAATCTGTAGAAAATCCAGAAAGCAATATGCAGTGGATGCAATATTAATGACCACTGTTTCTTATGCAAGTTATTTGTGATTAGGAAAATGGGTAATGCACAGTGTGATATGTGGAATTTCTTGCTCTTTAGAAGAGTGAAATAGGAAACATTTATATTTGAAAATACTGTGATGTCTATTCCTCAGACCACCATCAAGTAACTTGCCAGTTCAAGCCTTGAAGAACCAAATTAATTCCTGATCAGTGAAATAAAACCTAATATAGGAGGAGTCAAAAAGTTTAACTGAAGATAATTTCCATTATATTTTTAGTAACATTTCATAGAAGTTACGTAGGGATTAATAAATTACTAAGAGATGCTACCAGTATTTTACTACAGTCACATATATATGTATTCAAGTGCTGGGAGCATCACAGATGTTGAAGGAGACTATAGGTGAATGAAACTGCTTGGTTTATTTATGAACCGCTTTAGTTTATAGATAGCTGTAGGTGAATGAAACTGCTCAGACTGTGGCTATTTCATCACAAATCTATGAAACAGACATTTTATACACTATTTAACTAGAAACTTAACTGCCTCTTTTTCTGTTCTAGTTCTATCAGAGTAAGTATTTCCGTTGTTTCTGCTTTCAGATGCACGTAGCAGCTTAATTACTGTTTTGAAACCAAGGAACGTTTCAGAGGAGATTAAATGAAAACCAAGTATTCTTATCCCAGTGGTTAGTGAACCTTTTAGTATTGAAGAAACTGCCCACTGATGAGAAAAATCTCATCAAGCAGATTCATAAGCAACTGAACGTGGTTCAGCTGTTCTTCACAAAAAGAAAAAACTCTGGAGATATTCAGATAATTATTAGTTCATGGTTGGCCAAAGAGCCAGTGTCTAACTCTGGCCATAGTTAGAATCTAATTAATTCCTTCATTTTTTATTTTAACCTTTAGTTCTCGTAACTTTTCTGAAAGATATGAAATATAGCTTGTCTTTTTTATAGGTTGTAAAGGGGAGAGTGGAGAATGTGAGGACCTGATAACAGGATACCCAAACTAGACCTAGTTGGAAATATCTTAGTGGAACAGTTTTTCCTCTAAAAAAATCTATCTTGAGAGGTGGGGATTGGCATTAAATATTAATTAGAACATGTTGATAGTTGACCAAGAGGTCTAATAAGGAAAACCCAGAATAAATATAAACTATTTTTTTATTTTCTTAATGTAATTAATTTTATCCCAAGTTATATTTTAAATAATATAATAAATTATGTATTTCAAACCTTTAATAATAGTAATGTTATTTTATAAAGTTTTGACACTTTTGAGACATTTCTAGTTGGTAACAAATTATTTTATCAGAATTCCCACTTTGCAGGTACATAAAAAATTTTTACTTTATGTTCCAATTCAAAATAAAACCAGATTTTTTTCCTGCAGAAGGAAAATCTGCCTTTCTAAACAGATGTACATGCATCTTAATATAGTTTCAATATCACAAATATTTTCACTGCAATTGACACTAATTCAAGGGGACAGGTGGTGGTGGCAGTGGGGAGGAAAATTCTCCAGGATTGTGTAGAATTGATAACAGGAGACACAGAACTAGAACTGGTTAAGAAATGCATAAATCTTAGTTATGTTAGAAATTGATTAGCTGAGAAAAAAAAAAAAAAGAAACTGCAATATAATGTAAACTAACAGGAAAGATAAAAGAAAGATATTACTTCTTCTGTGTCTTCACAAAGAATCCCTAGAAGTGTAACTCTGAACACCTCGTGGTATTCCCATAGCTGCTGCTAAACACTTCCCAACTAAGGAAAGTTAACACAATGGAAAAAATGGAGAGTATTTGTGGTGAGGTGGCATCAGAGGAGCTTCACCACTTGTTGGTTATGGATATGTGTGTTTGTGTTTGCACAGAAATCACTGAATCTCTTTCCATCTCAGAAGATGAATCTTTGGATAGCAATAGAAAAAATGCAGAGTTCGAGGTGGCTATAAATGCAGCTGGTCAGCAGTTATTTTATAAAATTCTCAATAGATTTCTGAGTATAAAGTCTCGTGCTCGTTGAGGGAGAAAGCTCTATACTGAGGGACGCTCTGCTAGGTGGGAGCCTGCTAAGTCTGAGCTCCTGTAGCAGACGTTAACATGAGAGGGAGTCTGAGAAAGGTCTGTAGCACGTGTGCTATGGTAAAGTCTGTATACCATAACTGACCAAGTGAAAAAAATTTTCCCATTAGGGTACAGGCTGTGAGAGAAGAGTGGAAGAATAAATATAAGAATGCTAAATTGACTTTACTTACTTTGAGGATCCACTGGTTTTGCCAAAGGAGAATGTGAACTACTGAGTTCTCAGGCTTCTAAACCGATGGACTGATTCAACAGAAACAAGTAGACACTGATGAAAAGCCATGATAATTAACTTTCAAAAGTGAATATTTACTACCCAAAATCAGGTCATGTTATCATTGGTGTTTAATACTCATAAAACAAGATGCAACTGAAAAATTTCACAATACTAAATCTTTTTCATACTGCAAATACTTGTCTGTAGAGAGCTTAAAAATGGAATAGATAAGAGAAGTATGTGAAGTCATATGAGGAATTGAAATTAAAGTGCAGTGGCCTAGAAACCACAAATAAAGAAGGGTTGCTTGATGCCCCGTGGCTTGAAAAACAGCTGCTTTCTAACCATGAAACTCAGCTTTCCTTCCCATAACCACTGCCTTTCCTCCAGGCACTTGCTCAAAGTGAATCGCTTGAGGATTAATACTTTTGCACAACGCCCTTGACAAAGTGTGTAATACCAGACTGTACGAGCTTGAGCAGTGCTGAGAAAGGGAGTTTACAGAGGAGCAATAGGGCACCTTGGAACATCAGTTCCATCCACAGAAATACTTCAGACTCTGAAAAACAGCTCTGAAAACAGAAGTGACATCTCTGCCTGAAATGCTGAAGGGGAAGGCAAGAGAAAGGGTCAAACCATTTTCCAGCAGAGGGTTCTCGGCGTTCTGGGTTTCCCTCAGTTTCAGCAGCGTTGTTGAGATTGGACTTGGTGTATCTGTGGTTCCAGCAAAACTAACGGAGTTGTACAGCCAGTTCTGGTGCTGATCTGGCGTGTTCTGAGTTTGCTAAGGCCAGTTTCCAGTTGCGTGTAGGAGGAGCAGATGCAGTCGTTCAGAAGACTCTCTGAGCCTACATCTTGTCCCTGCCAGCTCTTTAGGGGTGAGACGTGCCTAAACCCCATGGTTAAAATGTCTGAGGAGCCTGCCTGTGGTGGGGAGACACCTGTCATTTCCCCAGGGACCCCTGCCGAAAAGGGCTGCCCTGCAGCAAGCCCACGGCCAGAGCCCTTGATTTATTTGACTTTTTATTGGCAGCTGGATCAGGACAAGGACTCAGGTGTGGGTAAGGCAGGATGGAGCCTGGTGCAGTGGCATACTGCAGTTATTTATCACCGCTGTATATAACCTGTGGTACTGAACCATTATTTCTGACTTATCTAGGGATTGCATTGTTATAATGCTTCCGTTTTACGTACTGCAAATGAGAAGTTGATAGGAAAAAGAGAATCATGCAACAGGCTTTCCAAAGCAGAATTGACAGACTGCTGTTCCTGCAGGGGTACATCTCCCAGCAGCAGCTTCCCACTGCATATGGAAGAGACAATGATCTATCGGTGACTCACTGAATACTTTTCACTTTATCATAGGAAATGATTAAAAAAAAAAGATAAGAAAGAGAAAATACAATTTCCATGGCCTTATAAATGCGATAGGAGCCTGTGATTAAAAGTAAGCAGCTTAGCATGTGAAGGGTAAGAGCACGGCAGCGGGAGCAGCAGGTTAGATGTTATTGCTGTTATTGAAATGGAACACAGGGGTGACCACACTTTACAAGAGCTTTATTGCTTCACTCTAGTAAAAATGAATCACATTTCTCTCTCTCAGCTCCTCATCTTTCCTCTCAAAAGACTGATAGGAAGGAAAGATGATAAAAAGCTCCAACATGAAAAAAAGTTCAACTTTACACGTCAGTGCTGTGTACAGATGGATGATTCACCAGAACCCATCTCTGTTTTTAAGCTGGTGTTTTGTTTGAACTGTAAACATGTCAGACTTTGTAAAAATTCCAGGTTTGGGCCTATGCTAATACTTGCTTTTATCAGGTAAAATGTTATGTGATGGCATAGAAGGGACTCCTGCTGCAAGCACTCCCCTTTGCTAGTTGGGGAAAATAAAGAGAAATATATATGAAGTATCCTGTTCTGTGCACTGAAAGATTATTTCCATGGAGGTTTATACTGGGTACTTAAACGGCATCTAGAGGTGCTTTTCAATATTGGATGCCATCTTCTGCCATATTGGAGGGGGTGAACTAGACGCTTCTCCAACTGTGAATCAATTTTGTGACTGTCCAGTCTCCATTAGACCAGCTTTTAACTTTTGCTGCCATTAGTCTTGGGAGTTGCAGGCAGCAGAAGGCTCCAGCTATACACCGTTCTGCAGGCTCAAGGCTTTATGTCAGTAGTGCAGGGACTGGAAGTCATTATTTAGGAAGCCGTATCATCAAAGTACTTGCAGATGTACAAAGGACAGGGCACCAGCCTGCAAGCAGAAAAAAAAAAAAAAAGATAAATGATTGAGTTTATAGTCCTGAAATATGTGCCTATAAGCTACATATCTCGTTGTTCCTACTTGCAACAAACCCGAACTAGTCAATGTTCAGTCTGCAGCAGCGCAGCTTGCCAAAGCTGAGCCGTGCTGTCTGTGATAGGAACACTTTGCTTTCTGTGTGCTTGGCATCTGGCAGTGCTGAAGCATTTTGTTAATTAAGCTTTACAACAGCTTTGTGAGGTAGGTAAATACAATTAACAGACATTTCAGCTAAGGCGCAGGGCTGCCATTCCAGTGGAAGGGTGTCAGGTGTGAGGGGTACGTGGGGTGGGTAGCCCGGGGTCTGGGGCCAGACATGCACTCAGGAGAGCCAGTCTTTAATTGCTGTGTGACCTTTTGTGTTAGCAAACTGGGACCCACAGCACAGCTGGGACCTCTGCTACTACTGCAGCAAGACAACTAATGATGGTAATAGAAACGCTCCATAGACTGGAATAGCACGGTGGTCTGTCTGCCAGGGAATGATTTTGGATTTCCCTCCAAATGAGACTAGGATCTGGCTTTTGATATGCGTAAAAGCTCCTCTTGTTCCCACTTAACATGAAGCTTTTACTCGTTCCGGAAGCGTGACCTTGTACCTCAGCTGTGGCAGTGCCACGTTGCGTGGGCTTGCTGTCTGCAGCGCTTGCCCAGCAGCAGCCACGTGCCCTCTGCTCTGTCGTGTAAGCCTTCATTTCGTTCACACGCTGGTGAATTGTTAGCAGTCTGTGCGCAGCCTGTCAGCCCTTCATGTCCTCCCTTCAGTGCTCTTGGTTTCCTAGCAGGAGGAAAAAATGCTCCTGGCTTGTAGCTGAAACCCTTTGCTGTCGCATGCCCTTGCCCAGAGCCTGTCCTCCGAAGGGTGAATGCTGTGCCCGGCAGCCCGCCTCCGAGCTCCGCTCTGATGTCCAAGGGTTATGCCGGGTGTTATTTAGACCCATCTGAGCCTTACAGGTAAATACTGCAGCATCTCTTTGCAATCTCTTTCAGGAGGGAGGAGGAGGTAGACAGAGCGCCCAGTGCCCTACTTAACAAACGCCTAAAACCTGGCCCGCTGCATCGCTTTGTCAGATGCTGTATGCTGATTAAAATTAAAAAAAAAAAAAGTAACATGTTGGGGCCAGAAATTGCCCAGTTCAATGTAAACATTGTGTAAACAGTCTCCAACTGACAAAATTCGAGCAGCTCCCAAAGTTGCCAGAAGCATTTTAATGCTTTCCCTTTCTGCTAAAGCTGAAATGGCAACTCTAGCTACAGCGCCGTCTCCCTGGGACTCATTAGCATGGTGCCACCGCTCCTGCCAGCGGTAGGAAGCCACGGGGGACAGTGTCACACGTGCAGCTAGTGGCAACCTTCACGCAGGAACAAAACTACGAAGCAAAACTGCAGTTGAGGGGAAGGATCATGCTTAATAATATGCAAATCAATGTAGCATCTCACAAAGATTTGATTTGTGTTTTGAGGCAGCTGCTAAAAATGTTGTTTTAACCCCTCCTGGGAGAGTAAGTATATCCAGTAGACACAGACTAGATGGAGGGTGATTACATTTTCTAATAACTTTAATTTTACAAGGTAGAACATTTGAAAGCTGCTGTGTCTTTCATCCTTTGACTGAATTTTTTGGGGAGATGTCCGTGTCAGGGTATTCATACCGATGTTAATACGGCAGAACCCTGCCAACTCATGCAAAAAATTGCACTAAGAAATGCCCTGCAGATTTGTCAGGATGTGAGAAAGTTTTGCTGTACATAATGAAATGTGAAATATAATTTTCAATGCACAAAGGACATGCTTTCTCCTTGCTTTTTATTGTTTCATCCCAGGCAGCCCAATACTCAGCGGTGCTGCCTGGGCTCAGCCATTACACCATCAGGCTGCGGATCCTCTTCGCTGAAACAAGTGCTTACATGCTAACCTGAGGAAGGCAGTCAAGCCTAGTTGTTTGTCCTTTTGTTAGGGCAAATGATTGGGGTCCTTTGCCTTCCTGTAACCAGTTCCACACGTTAAGCTTGCATACATCAGGTGGCTTTTTATTGCCTGTGTCTTGCAGAAAGCAGCACTAGGCTTTATGCAGCTGATTTGTCGTGACACAGCTGTAAGAGAAAGAGTAATGTTATGGCCCAGTGCAGGTAAGAAGCAGAGAGGTGCTTCAGGAGGCACAGATCTACATGAAGGCTGAGGCCCTGGTGCCAGGAAATGAATAAATGAGCAGCACACCACCGTGCGAACACTTGGGGAAGAGTTGTTTGTGTCCTGCTCTGCTAAGTTGTTGTTCAGGAAATAGCAAATTGGTATTTTTGTGGCTTGGATCCATTTTGATTTGTTTTCCAGTATTCAAATCCTCTGTCTCCAGCTCCTTCCTCGGTTGAGTTTGACAAAGATGCACAAATGGACTCATGGCTCATCATCTTCTAAGGAACATCTGTAATTCTCCACCTTTGGATTTTGGTTTGGGCATTTGGATAGTAATGCCACTGTAATGGGCAAGGATTCCCGGCTCTGCAAATGTGAAACCAAAAGGCAGTCTTGGGCTCTGGGAGTTTCCAGGCATTATTTTGTTTAGAGATTTGTTGCTGATTGCAAGTACAAAGGTATTGATGGACTTCATTGTACTTTGGTACTGCCCTTGACAAAATCCTCTTCACTGTAAAATAAAGCCCTGTTAAATCAGAAGAGGGCTGCCCAAAGGCTTTGGCATACTCGGGCAACCTTTATGGCAGTAGACCAGCAGCCTATTTCATTTCAGCCCTTGTCTCCTCCTCCTCCGCCTGCAGCAGGCAGCAGTGCAGGGTGGTGTGCCCAGCCACAGGATTTGAGCCACTCTGATTGACACCTGGTGCCTTCAGCACATCTCCATCACGTGAGGGAGGGAGATTGTATCAGCCTGAGACAATCTACTGCTTCCCTGATGTTTGCTCCAACATTTAATCATTCCCTATATTACATGTCTTTCAGGGCACCCACCCATTCTGAATTTGCCCAGACTCATCTAGATTAAGTAACTTTTTATTAACAACTCTTCCCTTTCTGCCTTTCCTTCTCCTCCGAGGTCTCCATGCATTGTAAACCAGGCAGCCCTTGATCTCTGTTTTGAGCTTTTTGTCTTCCAAAACCAGGCATTTTCTCTGATCCTCTAAGAAATTCTGTCGTTTTTCACCTTTCTTGGTTTTCAATGTTATTTTCAAAGCTGGGGTACCAGGGGATTATAGAATATTTCATCATCAGTCTCACAAGTGCTGCAAATGGAAGTAAATTTAACCTCCCTAGTTGTTATTTACTTATTTGTATATCCAAGGATCATTTTCTAGGTTATAGTCCCTTATTCTGTATGTGTGCCTAAGCACACCTCTTGTTCCTAGATATATAACCACAAATTTAGCTTTAAATGAACCTGGTGAAAATGAATGGATTTCCCTGAGATATCAAAGTTTATTAAAAATTAAAAAGATGTCATCTGACTCTGCTCCAGCTCTTCTGTGCAGGATTTTCTTAACTGCCTTAAAATGTTTATTCCTAGATCTTTAACATCCTCTTTAGATATTCAAGGATTGGAAGACATTTCATTTTCCCACTGCCCTATTCACACATGGAATAGAAATATATATTGCACATTTTTACTTCTTCTGCATTATTATTGAAAACTTTGCTAGCTGTACAGCTGCTGTGCTGCCAAGGTTCTTTTGCTCTGTTTAAAGTCTTTGTCCTCAGCTAGGCCCACAATGGCTTTTTCTCTGTCCTTTTTAGCTTTCCTAATAAATATTTAATCTTTTCTAATTTTGTTTACAGTAATTCCTATTGATTTCCTCCTTTTCAGTCATTTTATATTGGCTTTTTGTTCCTATTTGCCTCCTTCACTTTGTACCACAAGAGAATGTGCTTTTAGCCAAACTTGTTCTTTTTTTTTTTAGTTGTGGTATTGTGGCTCTTGGCCATCTCATGAATTGTTCCCCCAGAACTTCCAGTTCTTATCTGGTCTACTTTTTCTTTTCAGTCATTTTTGGGGAATTATATGTTCTTGAGGTTTTGAGCAACAGTCCTTTTGAAGTCCTAGGTATAAAATTACATATGTCACATTTGCTGCTCTTCTTTCTGTTCAGTCCTCATTTTTTAATACCATTTAAAATTATGTTTTGCATAGTATGCTATTAACCTGCAATATCTGGATCAGCAGCAGTCTTACCAATATGTTTGAATAGCACTTGGAAAATCATGTCCTATATCTTTGTGTTCCAGAGTCTTTGCAGAGACAGCTTTCTGTTCCATCCTTTTCTCAATTAGCACAATGAAGTTGTGAAGAACTCTGAGCAGTTTGTTCTCAGTTTGTTGATTCCATTTCAGTCCTGAAGAAGTACCCATGTTCTTCAGGCTGTATCTGCGGGGTTTTTTCTACATACGTTAATTGGCATAATAAAGGATCTTCCTCCTCCTACAAACCTTGCTTGCATCCTTAGATTCCTACAGCAACACTGTTGGAAAATAGCTTTTGGTTATAATCCTTTTTAGGAGACCACACTAAACAAGGTCTCCTGGCAGTAGAAATATACTCCTACAATGATAATTTTATATGTGCAAGAGACTATCACAGGGATAAAACTTCTTGTTGTGGGTGCTGATTTATGAGACCTGTTGCTGTGAGATGCTGAGAGCTGGCATAAAACCAGCGTATGCACCTAGATCTGCATCCAAAGCCACTGCTGCACCAATTGCTGTGAAACAATTTTCTCCTGCTGTGGCAGCAATTTTGGATAGGATTCGACAGCTCGAGCTGCCAGAACAATCTTGTTTTTATTGCATGGGTGTCCAGTGAGCTGTGCAGCAAGCCATAAAGCTAAAAATTCACTGTTTCACAAGAACATGGCAGTTTGAGTTTGCATTCCTAATCAGTCCCTTACTGAATCACTTTGCCTTGTCATGGCTCTGAATCACTGGCACTTAATTGATGAAAACATTTTTTTATGCAACAGATGTCAGGCCTGGTGAGTGATCCCAGACTCCAGGTGACTTGACTGTGAAGGTCCTTCAAGTCAAACCGATCTACATGGAGACAAACTTACTTCTTCCGTACTGCACCTGGCCATGCACCGTAAAGCATGGTCAGGTTGAACACCATGATCGTAATTTCCTGCAGCAGCCCCCCAGAAGTACCTCCCTTGAGCATCTTCTGTGGGATTTGAGAGGGCAACATGATTTTTCATGTGACAGAGGACATCTGGTAGCTCCCAAGATGCAAGTGAGGTCACTGTGCTGTGTTGCATGAGGTATAAACCTACCCACAGGGGATCCTGAAGCACAAACATTCTGTATCTGTGAGGCTGACAGCAGCCAGCTCAGACATACAGAGAATTCATAATGCCGTTTTTGATGCCTGGGAGAGCTCTTTCTTCCACAGAAAATTTCTTGGAGCCCCAGGCTTGATGAGTGTCCCTGGTTAAGGTCTGCTGTCACTGAGCTTCTCTTCTCCCCCTTTCCTACTGCGTAGCCATAACTGGAAAGGCAAAATCTGGCCGTACTTGCCTGTGCTTGGCATTTGTGCAATATCTCCCCATGCTTTCTTCCTTCTCTCAAAGCGCATGTCCCTAGATATCTAAACACATCCTACCAGGAGTGCTCAGTGAGCACAGAGCAGATTGACTGTGAGCCCTTCTGATGCTGAATTCGGCTGACAATCAGCTCCTAATGCCAGCAGCTATTCCTGTTTTGTATCCTCTTCCTTCAATCCGATGTCGACAAGGTCAAGTCTAGAAACTTCTACCAAATGTTACTTTCTCATTAACAGACAGCCTGTGGGGTGGCAACTTCTGCTTTGTATATGCCAATTGCCTTTTTAATCAGCTCTCTCTTCTGTAAGCATTGCTTTTGAATAGCTGGTAATGCCAGAGTGGTGAATGGCGTAAGAGCCAGCAGGTCTCTCTGCATATGTTGTTTAGCTCTTCATATTTTTCATAGCAATTAGTATTTGAAACCCATTTTCTGAGTGACCCTGACTGTTCTTTGCTCTTTGAGGAGGAAGGGATGAGGTGGCCGAGCAGAGGACATCAGGGGAGGGAGGGAGGGATGGAGAGCATCATGAATGGATTGCAGCTGGTGACGGAGCTGTGCTGTTAAAGTGGAACTTCTTCCACGTGGAGGAGTCCTGGTTCCAGATCCCATAATTCCAGTTTTCCTATATCGCGCCTTCAGCATCCTCCACTAATCCCCTGTTGGCTAAGGGCTGTTGAAGTTTGCTAGGGACTCTAACTCGGCTGAGTACCTGAAAGTTGTATATGCTGCATGGTAAGGAAAATGAACTCCCGGGTGTACTGGTTTTAGAGAATAGGCTGAAGTAAGAGCCTTGCCTTATCGTGACTTGAATGATGGCTCTTCTCATCTCATTACCACTCTGATCTCTAACCTAGTGCTGCAGGCATGGATTATATAAATATGGCGATTTAAAATTGTATTGTGAAGATGTTTATGGAGACTTACAGTTTGAATCAAATCCCTTTTGAATCATGGGCAACCTTTCCACTGTACTGTTGGCAGCCTTTGGTTTGGCTTCTTAATGATTTGCCTTCATTACTGAAAGTTACACAGCATATGCCTTCCTACGAAGGGTTTGGGGCTAAGTCCTGCCTGATGCTCTCTCTGAGTGATGGTCCTGGAAGTTAATGTCTGTTAGTGATGCAGTAAGGTGCGTGAGGTTGTTCTTTCAGTCTTGCTGAGGGGCAAAGTCAGGGCTGTTTAAGGATGGAAGAGGGTGGAATGACTTTCCACAGATTGGAAGGAGGATCTCCAGCAGAGAGTCCTTGCCCAGTATGCTTTGGGATTGATACTTGGCATCAGCTGCAATGAAATGGCCTCTCATTAACACTAATCACACTCACCTCTTACTTTTCATATTGGATAATGAACATAGTTATATACTGGGAAGCCTGCTCTCCCTTTTTCTGCTGTGACAGCATTGAATTGCTGTGATTTATACTCTTCATATAGCTAGTAATATGACTATTCAGTTAATCTATTATTCATTTCACTCATGATCTATTCTTTTCACATTCTTATTCTGTGAGTCAATTTCTCTCTCTGCTATTTTAATAGAGTAGCATTTTAAATTGTGAGAACACCACATTAAACATGTATAAGATTTAATCTAATTTGAAACACTTTCTTCTAGCAGGATATGCCTAATAAGCATAAAACCAATAATGTTCAAAATGCTATGGCATATTAACATGACACATTGTGAAAGATGCATTTTTCAAATAAAGCTAAGCCCTAATAAATGAATATATAAAAAATTATTTTATCCCTTATCCTGAAACCGTATGATTGACATGGAAAAAGATCTTTTGACAGAATATTATTGCACACTACTGCCTTGAAGTTTACAAATACTATTTCTTGTTGCCTAATGCGATACCTTTAAAGTAATACAAAATCAGCGATATCTCACAGTATTAATGTTACGTGGACACTGAAGCATTTGTGAATAATTAATCTGCACTTGATTTAGTGCTGGATGTATGTGTGTGACCCACTGGTTGAAATGGACTTTGTTTCCTATCTGCATTTTTCTGCGGAGATCAGGAGTCTGTTCCAGCCTGCAGTGGCACAGCTTGGCTGTTCCTTCGTATGCTTGTAGTTTTAGAGACTCCTGCTGGACTTTAATTACCTGGGCAATAATGATTTTTGCTAATAATTTGTTTGACAGAAAAATGAAATTTTGGTTTGATGGAAAACTTGTTTGAAACAAATTCAGCCTTCTACCTGCCACCTGAGAACTGAGTAATTTTGATGTGGATTTACATGAAACATTTTTTTTTTCCTCCTTTGAAATTATACTTCCTTTTAGAAAGTTAGGTCAGTGCACTCTTGTAAAAATGTAAAACCCACCCAGATGCAAAAAGACTATTTTAGTCTCAAGCGCACAAATACTTAGTCTAACTAAACTGAAATGATCTATTTTTCTGTTTCATTGGATGTTTTCATGACCACTTTTAATGGTCAGGTTTTGACCACGCAAGCAGCCCCCCTGTGGGGATCCAGCAAGCAGTAAAGCCCTGGCCCTACAGAGAGTTGTGCACAAACCCAGGGTTTGCCATGGCAGCGCCGCCTCCCATGCACCCCACAGGAGCCTGTTTTTCCCTTCCGTACCGAGCAAGGCAGAGGGAAGGCAGGCAGCAGAGCCCAGTCCCATACTATGAGGCTGGGTTGTGGCCAGGAAGAGCCCCCCACCGTGCAGATTTGGAACCTTTCTCAGCTCTGTCATATTAGACAAAGCCAGTGGAAGGTGCTTTGTGATACCTGGTGGGATAACTCATATAATTAAGCACGTCTCTATGTCTCTGCAGCTCATGAGTCTGCTTTTTTAAATCTCCTATTCATTATCATTATATCAGTTTAATTATAGATTTTCAGCAGAGGCTGACATGCAACAGGAGGTCTAATTGTGCATTCGGTTTCCGGGATTGCTCATTCCCAGCAGGAAACTCCAGGCGCATATGGTGGAATTAGCCATTTGCTCGCTCTGCTGACCTTCTCTGCGTGCACGATCTCGGTGGCTGCGAGCTGCTGCACTCCCACACTTTCAGAAGCATGCGTCTAAAGTGATGAGAAAGGAGACTTGGACAGTCACATGAAGATCACCGAGACAGCTTGCTGTAAACTGTGCCTGCAGTGATGTAGAAAAATGACTAATACTGCAAGTTCCAGAATACAAACTCCTGTGATATCAGAAGAGCTTACAAAAAAAAAAAAAAAAATTGGTTCTGAGTGTGGCTTGGATTCAGCAGTGTTTTTCCTTAAGCACGTTTAAGAGCTTTGCTGAATATTTCTATTTATTATTTGTATCTCGCTAGTTGCTAGGTACTCCCGTTTTAGTCCAGGATCTATTGTGCTGGTGGTGTTTGAACGTAAGAGAAAAATGAGAGTGCTTTGTATCTGAGGAATGTATTAGGAGTGTACTTAACACTTGGTTATCTCTGTCCTGGAACTCGCACAAAGTAAACTTTTATGGGAAAACGATGTTTCTGAACGTTACAAAACCAGTAGCTGAGAATGCGTGTGCATGTGTGGCATTTGTTTTAAACCGAGGAGGCGCAACTCCCCTTTGTAATTCTTTGTCCCAGGAGGAGCTTGCAGAAACTCTATTAGAGGGGTTCAAGAAATCCAGGCTTAGATGCTGGAATTTCAGTTGATGGTTCTTGGTGTGCTGGAGAGACAGATCAGTAAACTATGGTCATTCTTGCAGACACGCAAAGTAAAAGCAATCACCACTTTCAGAATCAGGCAACATTTTTTCCGATGTATTCCCCAAGTATTGTTAGGTGCTGCAGATCCTCCTGCTGCCCACCCTTCTGTTTCCCTAACCCTGTGACCCCAGGGAACTTGGGGAAAAAACCATCAGGTAGATGGTTCTGTTTTCTGTGGCTGCTGGCGAATGGCACAACTGGATCTCGGTCCTTCTGCCACCAGGACTGTGTCTGTGCAATTCCATCGGCACCTCCGCAGCACTGGGACACGAGGTGGGGAGCAGATCTCCTCTGCCCTGTGCTCCACACAGCAACCTGCCCCCAAAGCTGCCCAGAAACTTCCAGCAATGAGAAACGCTATTGCTACATTGCGCAGTTTTACAAAATACCGCCCCGTAGGTGACACCCTTCAAACAGTTAAAAGAGCTGGCTTTGATCTATAAAGCCTTTCCTGCTTAGGATCCGGGGTGCCTCAGTGCTGACGTCTCTCAAGCCGACAGTCCAGTCGGTGTCAGGGACTGTTTGGGAACCTCAGGCCCTGGGCACACAACGATGCAGCCCTTTTTTTTTGCCCATGTCTATCTCTCCTCGCATCCATCCATCTTAATAGAGACGTTCTCTCTAGCCCTCATTGTTTTGTTTCTGCTTTCAGCAAACAACATAGGAGAAAGGTCTGTGACAATTTTGGGAGGCTTTATAGAAAAAGGTTATTGATGGCTGCTACTTCTCCTATGGGCATTTGGAAAAATCCTTGAAATGATGTTTGATGGCTTGCTGAATCGAATTATTACTATGGTAACAGTTGCTGAAATGTGACAGAAAAGTTTATCTCTACTTTTCCTTTTTGTTTTTGTTTTTATGCTGACATGAAATCATGTGGCCTTACTGCTGAGATGGTGGCATGATCAAGTCGGTAATATTTGTTATGCAGCTCAAAAAAAGAGAAAGGAACGAGCATGTCAAAATCTTTGTATTAAGGATCTGAGCACAGCAGTGGAAATAAACAACATCTTACTGAAATAACTTGAGAAATTAGGAAGAAAAATCTGTGCACATCAACGGGAGGAATCTTATTTTAAATGCTAGTGATTTTAAAAATGAAAATATTATTTGTTACTGGATTTATATAATAATTCCACAGTTATAGCTGCTATTGAGTTACCCAAAAATTGCCTTTACAGTAGAAATTTCGTATTTCTGCCAGCATGCCCCAATCTGTGTTATGGCAGCTAAGTTGTAGAGAAGGAAGAGCCTGCCCTGGGGTTGATTTGGCACGAAGTGTCATATCCACCTGGCTAGAATAAATGGCCTTAAATTATCAGAAGAGTAAATGTCTGCATGACCATAAAACAGAACAAGAAAGTAAGTTCTGGGCCTGAGTGTAGAAGTCTCAGTTCAGTTGTCGCACTGGACACTAAAGGACGTGGAAGGGTGGAAACTCAGAGTTAAAGTTAATAAAAGTTTATTGCAGCCTTTTTTAAGGGGGGGGAGAAAGAGTTTTCTTGTTCAGTTCAGTGTAAATGATGAGGACACTGAAGAGTCACTACTGGTTGACAGTATAGGTGGACACAAAGAAGTAAATGGGCAGGAAATATGGGGGGTCTGTCAATGTCTGCAGAATCCATGTGGATTGTCCCTCATGGATAGATACTCCAGCCCTCACAGGTCATCTTATTGTAGGGCTGAAAGGGCCCTTGCCAGGCCAGTCAGTCATTTATCTGCTGTAAGGCTGAGTCTGCACTTATGTACATCCTCTGGGCTCAGGAAAAGTTCAGCACCAGCTCAGCTGTCAGAGTAGCCTGAGAAATATAGAGCTGTTTTTTCCATATGAGATTGGAAAAGCTTTGTAATAAAAGAAATAACTTTGCTGGGTACATTTCAAGCTCTGCACAGTGGCTTGCACCACTCATTCTGAAATGAAAGTCGAATCCAAGTCAAGAGCAGGAGCTCTTTTTAGCAAAGTGATTGCTGGTGCTCATGACCAAAAGAAGGTGCTGGTCGGTGTCCTAGGCTTTTCCCAGGATGCTTTAATAATTATGTACTAATTGTGTCGTGGGAAAGCCTTGAAACAAATCCATGTGCCTGAACAAGATGAAACACCACAGACACAGGTTTAAAACCCAAGGGTGGGACCAGCCCAAGTGCTGGATGTGATACCAAGCCAGAAGCCCTTGTTCAGGTGTTTCCAGTCTTGGGTTGCTCCAGAGACTGGGACCAGACAAAACAGTGTAAGTGTGTCTCTAGGCTGTGTATTACTTGCACTGCTGCTCTGTGTGTGTGTGTGTAAAGCCTGCCATGTACAGCGGGATGTGCAATGATGTACTGTTCAACTTCTTTTCTTTCCTTACTTTTTAATATTCTTGGATTACGACAATGGAAGAGAGGAAGATGTTATTGAAGACACAGTAGAGAAGTGAGGGCAGCTGTAGCTGTAGTCAGTGTGAGCACGGTCCCGCTGCTGACCCATGGGCTTGGGGGAGAAGCCTGGAAACACACGGGGTTTGAAGATCTAAACCCAGGTTTGAAACAGAGATTTGTCACGTCAGTGGGGAGAGAGGCAAGTTGGAGTCTGCTCCCTGCAGTGGTCTCCTGAAATTGTGGGCAAGTTGATGCACAACTTCATGTCATGTGTCACGTGAGGCTCATCACCTGACATGCTAAAACGCTATTGAGGTGTTTTAGCGTTTAACTCCTCTTTGAAATTCCAGCCAGACTTACCATATATGCAAGTACCAGACAGCTGGAGGGCTTGATCTCAAGGAATGACTTCTGCTCCGTCCTTTTCAAAAACCTGCCTTTAGTATGCTTTTAGAGATTAAACCTATGGTGGTGGTGAAGGTGATAGGCTTTGTTCTGAGCCACAGTCACTTAGAAATAGTTGATTTGAAATGACACCTGGAAAACTCTGGGATATTACTGTTGATTTTATTCCAGTATTTGGGATCTTAGTCTTTCTGCAGCAGCATGGTATTTCAGGTAATTTTATTTTGTGTAGCAGTGGCTGGTTGGGGCTGCCTGGCTGCTGCTAATTTAAGAAATGGATTGGGGAATTTTGTGGAAAATGAGAAGCCACAAGTGGATCAGACGGTTGGAGGAAAGTGGGTTTGCATTTGCAAACACCTACTCAGCCCTGAAGAGCTGACATCAGAGATGTTTTTTAACAAATCCTGATTCTTATCCTGTATAAATCAGTGGCAATTAGGAGAAAGTCCTCTGAAGTGAATGGTATTATCCATGTAAATAGAGATGAGATCATATTTATGCTTTCATGCAACCAGTCTTAGCAGGGAGTAGATCCTGAGCTGAACTGAAAGACTCAGGTTTGAATGCATTTTAATTTATTTTTTTTTTTAATAAGCTATCCTCCCCATCGTTCCTGCCTCTTTAAATCCAAAATAAAATATCACATGGAGCACTTTCATAAATAATTTACTTTCTGCCTGACACCAGTCAGGGAGGCATAAAGCTTCCTGTGTGCATGCTGCTTGTAGAGTTCAGCAGTAACTAGATCTGAATTTAAAACAAAAAATCTGAAGATTTTTATTTTTCTATGAGGATGGAAGAGGTTCAAGGGCTCTGAAAGAGTCAATTCAGGCCCTACCACATCAAATGCTCCATCATTCATCCTGACCCCCCCCCCCCAGAGGGAAGAGGGATGACGTGGAGAGAACTGCCCTTGTGGTTAAGGAAATGGGTGGAACTCCTGGGATTTTGGCTCAGGTCTCTGCCCTGCTCTAGGTGACACTGGCTGGGTACAATGCAGCCCTGTGCTGGGGTTTCCCAGCTACCTCCAAACAAGCTGGGAGGCACAATAGTTGCATTGATAGGTTGTGCCTAGGCAAAGGTACCTGCTGCCCGCTGGGGTTAGCTAGCACAACAGGTGGGTCTTGTTTTCCCAAATGACCTTGCAAAATTGCCAAATTTCCACTTTTCAGAGGGACAGTAATTATTGAGCAAGCTGTGGAAGTTGGAGCTGTTTTTCCAAATGTCCTGCATGACCTTGGGCAAATCAGTTAGGTAGAAATTTAGTGAAGTATTAAAGCATTTCAGTCCTATTGAGGGCTTATGTCTGGTTCATTTCAGTGGGATTTAGGCTTCCACTTTCTACTTAAGTACCTAAATCTCTTTGTGATCCATACAGATCTTAAAGTTTCTCTTTGAAAAAAGGGGATCATAAAATGTCTCGTCTCACAGGGATGCTTTGAGGAGAAATTAAAGATTGTGAAATAAACAAAAGGATTGACTATGAGGCTATGTAGATGTGATAGAAAGATCATGCATTCCTTAAAACAAAATCCAGACTACATGCTTGGCATGAGTGTTGTACAAGTGTTTCCAAGCTGGTAAGAGCACCCAGTCTCCATATTGCACAAAGATAATTCTATAATTTACAAAACACCTCTGGAAAACATTTCTTTCAATTAAAAAAAAAAAAGCACAGAAAAATTCTGCCTGTGGCATGACAGCTGTAACATGCTTAGCAAGTGGCATGAGCTCTTTATAATTCATCAAAAAGGCCACACAGATGACGAGACAAGACTCCTCACTGTAGCTAAATGTTTCTTCCCAATGCTGCTTCAAAACAGAAAGTACCAGTATGATGGGCGTGGGGAAGACTGGCTCCAGCACCAGGGCCCAGCGTGTCCTGGGAAGAAGCAGTGCACAGAGCTGCACCTGTATTTGGGGACATCATCTGTTACCCCGCTCCAGGGATTCTCCAGCCCAAAGCACCAAACCATAAACACCTCCTGCCCAGCTCTGGCACAAAATTTGGGCTAAAATGTCCAAGCTTGAGGCTACATGAGCTTCAAAAAGCTATAAAAAAAAAAGAGCTGCCCTGGTAGTGCTGGTGCTGCAGTCTGCTGTCACTGTGCCTTCAGCTGGGGCTGGGATTGGGAGAATTTTCTGGCACTGGGCAGACCCAGAAAATATTGCTGGGCAAGAGGGAGAGCTGGGGTTTGGGCTTGTTTTGTTTCCAGCTGACACTGTCAGCAGGGCTGAGCTGAGCATGCCTGTGGCCCCGGGGAAAGAAACGTCCGTGGGAAATGGTTCTTTTGCTTGGCTCTGTTTCCAGTGGGAATCAGTGAGGATTTCAAAGATGTTTCCCCTGATGTGCTAAAGCTTAGCTTAAAAAACCACAGAGATGAAAGGGCAGCCTCCTCTGGAGCGCGATGCAATGTGACAGGGTGAGCGGCCGCTGTTGCAATGAGCTGTAATGAGTTCCTGCAAGGGGAGTCACAAGCGCTAAAAAGTCAAATGAACAGAAATGGCTGTGTGCAGGGCCATTTCAGCAACGCCTGTGCTGCCTGTACACGGGGGGCACGCAGCCCTGCTCCTTTCCATGGCTGTGTCATTCCCTGGGGCTTTGGGGACACCTCTGAGGAGTATGGAAAGAGGAGAGCTGCTGCACATATAGGTTTGCTCTGCATTCTGGCCAGCTCCCTAGCTCACTGGTTTGGTGGGTTTTTTCCCCTTTGTCTTTAAATGTAGACTGCAGAGGCCTTGATAGTATAACCAAAGAGGAGAGTTAGGTGACTGTACTCTACTGAAAAGCTGTTAGGTTATTTCCTAATCTTACAGCAGTCTTTTCTAGGCTGCTGTGACCATAGCTGAAGCTGTAATGCAGAGATATGGGATTTTCCATTATGTTCTGGGGGGTTGTCAGGCTCTGTAATTCTGCAAACCTTTAGAAGCACAATCGCTGTTTGGGGTCTGCGTTCTCCCATATATTTTGTGGCAAACTTGTAGGTGTAATGTGAGTGTTTATATCAATGAATCCATTGTTCCCTTCTCCCTTCTCTCCTGTTCAGTTTCATGAATCTGCCAGAAATTAGTAAGGCAGACTAGAAAATGATACCCCCATCCCTCTGGCTGTGGGATGGAAAGTCAAATGGAAGAGAAAGGAGAAACCACCACAGTAAAGAGTGGGACAGGGTGGAAGTGCTTCCACCTTCTCTGCTTTCCCTGCGTAAGCTCTGCGTTTAATTGCAAACTAAAGAATGAGAGAGGCAACATTAGAGAGCGGTGTATGAAGGATTTGCTAATAGTCATGAGCAGAGGTCCGCTTTATGTCTCCCCTTCTTCAGTTTGGAGTGTGCCCTTTGGTCTCCACAACTCACCGACTGAGTGACCAGCACTTCTGCCTTGCGAGTGGTACACGGCGCGCAGCAAGCAGCTGTGACTAGAATGGTACTCCCTGCATCTGCTTCCTAGGTGAAGTAAGCAACCAGGCTAACTCTGTACACAGTGGGGATGTAGGAGTTATTGTGGCAATAACCTGTTGAGTCACTATGTTTTATTGTACAATTATTTGTGTTCGGATCTGATGCCTAAATAATGTGCAGTACCGAAACACTGCAGAAAAGGAAATGAATGCAGGGAGCATTGTTCCACACGGCAGAATGTCCCAGTTGAATAAAATCTATAGCTATTTCCCTTAAGCTCTAGTTAATAAGGTTCTAAAAATGATGGGTGAACTCCTCAGGGGCTGGTGCCTGAGTGCAGTTCAGAAGAATAGCCCGAAGTTCATACACTTCTGTAAAGCTCCTCTCATCCATTTGAGTGTCACGCGTCTTGAAACCTGGGCTGAAACCCCTGTGAGGACACATTTCTCAGCAGTAGTTCAACTTCTCAGGTTCCCGCTGGAGAACAGAACTGCAAAGGTACACAAAAATCACACCATTTCAAGCCTGAAAACAGAAGTTGGTGGTGCACTGGAAACAGGCAGAGATGTAGGGTGGAGGAGCATCTTTGTGACCATTTTCAAACAATGGAAAATCTCATCTTTTTTTTGATGTATGGAGTGTGGGAAGCTCCAGATGACAAATGGGGGAGGGCTTTGCAACCTGTCCATATTTACTCCATGTTCATCTTGCTTATGAAATTTTCTGTCTAGTGCAAGCGAGGTTAATGTAGCCCAGCCCACTGTCATCGCAGAGGCTGTTTGAACTGCTGGGATTCCTCTTGTAGCAAAAGTAGCATGGGCAGATCCTTTCCCACACAGAGCCCCCGGGCTCAGTCCCTTTACACGGACTGAGAAACAGGCAAGACCTTCTTCCAGGGCAGCAATCCATCAGCACCCATCCAGCTCCCAGCAGCACCATTTGGATGTGGTGCATGTGTCCCTGTGTGATGTGAGCTGGTCACACACAGGTCTGGGCTGTGGCTTTCCATCAGGCAGCACCCTTAGGAGGGACAGCAGGTTTCCATAACAGATACGGTTTCAGTAGGTACTTTCTATTCTTAAAATAAATACACTTTTTTTTCTTTTTTTTTTGTTTTTTTTTCTTTTTTTTTTTTTTTTTTTTTTTTTTTTTTTTTTTTTTTTTTTAAGGCAGTTTATATCAGAACATTTCTGTGACCTAGTTTACCACACAGCACCAAAGGATGATTTTTTTTCCTAGTAGAATGGAGGGCCAAAAATGGGGGCAGTGTGCAATGAACAGTTAAGGAGAGGTCTGTGTCATACTGATAGAAAGGGAAAAGAAATTGTGTCATAAGAACATGCTAGTCTTGACTTTGTGGAGTTCAATAAACATAATGTAGAAAATGTTCCAAACAATTTTCAATCACAAATCTTTATTAAAAATAGACCTGCAAAAATGCAGAATGTGAACAAGGGTTTAGTTCTATGTGTGCTGCCTAATTCCAGAAAGCACACAACAGCAGAATTTTGACAAACATTAGACAATCACCTGCTAAACAGGACCCTGAACCTTTTGTACAGTCTGAATTGCTACATGAAAGGAGATATTTGCAGTTTATAGAATACATGACAAGCACAGGAAAGAAGATGTGAAATAAAAAGTATTTCCATGGCACCTACTTTAATTTCTTGTTAATTCATATCAATTAACACCGTTGCTTGCTGAGAATACAAATGACTATAATTTGCTCATAAAGTAATATATTCCTTTGTGCATGGAGTATGTACCTCTGACTGCTCTGCATTCTATTATATCTCCACTCTAACTTAGAAACAAAACTTCATTTTGTCACCATTTCATTTGATGCAATGCCTCCTTTGCCTTTTGCTCTTGGAATTAGTCACTTGAAATCCTCCTTGGAATTACATCTCTTGCTCTGCTGCACACTGTGCAAGAACACCTGTCTTGCCAAGAAACTAATAGTAGTCAAGGGCAATTTCAGGATGATGGGGGTCTGGCCAATTAGAATAAACTGCAGAAAGCCTTAAAAACTCAAGAAAATATTTTAACCAGTTTAAAGAGATGTTTATACAAACAATACAGTTTGGAACATTGATGACAAGTATTACACCTGTTTTTTTGGTGTTGTTTTTTTTTTTTAAGATTCAGAAGTAGATTTAACTATTTACCTGAACTCTTATTCATCTTTTCCATCCTTTCTGAGAGCGCAGAAAGAATGAAAGGGAGCTTATATGAGCAAGGAGCTGATAGGGTTGCAATGCAACTGTTTGCTTTATAGTTCAGCAGACATCCTCCATTTTACAAAGGTAGGTACAGAGATGAAAATGGCTTCTAATAAACAGTACGATCTGACCAGTGTATTAGAGGTATGTTAAGCTAGCAGTAACCATGTGATGAAGTTTTTAATTTTAAAAGTAACAAAAAAAAATGTGTTAAAAAAAGCTCAATAAATATTTTCTGCAGTAAGATAAGACATTGATGTTTTGAACATGACACAATTAAACCACCACTGAAGATTCTGAAAAAGCTGAATACTTGCTAGTTGAAAAACTGCTTGGTTTTAAACAAATTATAAGTTAACATATTTCTACAACTGAAGCTAATGTTTGGGACTCATCATGATTTTAATTCAGATAAAAATGTTAATGGTGCTGATAAGAGATTCATACTGTCAACACATAGAAAGTTCTCATTGATTTTTACGCTTGTGGATCCTTCAGCAGTATTTGACATTGTGATTGCTAGCTCATTTAAGAAATATGTCAAGTTCAAAGGAGAACATTAATGTTATTTGATTTGGTTTTGAGTTCATTATTTGTGTTCACGCTCTTGGAAAAGTGTGCAATTTTCTCTGTGCTTTACAATTTTGGTTCTCTAATCACCCAGCCAGGGTACAACAATATGGCTCCTTCCCAAAGGCTCTTTCCCAATGATTCACAGAGTCTGTTTTCAAAAGAAAGTGCACATCCAGGTTTAATCTTTGTCTTCAGCAAGACATACAAGTGGGTTGTGTTGAACTCCAGGTTTGTATTGTATACCATAGCATACATATGAGCTTCAACTTACATTCAGCTAATACTTTCATATTGCTCTGATCCCTGTTTTCCCACAGTTTTCTCATCTCCTGACTATCCACTTTATACAGACATTAGTTTGAAATCAGTCGGTATGTCAGCTTGGACTGCACTATGGACTGCATTCAGTATTTCCTTTCGGAAAGAGATGGGAGATTAACAGAAAGACCTGTTTGTCATTACAAATCCTTCCTTGGGCTGAAGGAAACAGTTTCCTGAATGAAGAATAACTGGATGAATTTCAAAATGAGGAAGATAGAGGGGAAGAGAAAAGCTTTGGAAACCTTACAATGATAGTGAAACCTTGTTTGTTTCAGGTACAAAGTCACAATTCAGTTTAGTGCATTCTTTTCAGCATACACATATATTCCTTGGTGATCATAATGGCCTACATACTCCATCATTTCCAGCTGGCTACAAGTCTCCATCCTAGCCAGCAATATACTTCCAACTTATTCAGCTTAAACCAGTCTATATCTTCCTAGCAACACAAACAACTACAAATATATATTTGCTCTTTTCCTACTCTCTACTTCCACAAAATTTTAAGTCAAGTTATAAAGATCCTTACGAACATGGTTCTGAGATGAAGACAGGTAAAAACAGAATCACAGAAACACAAAATATCTGAAGCTAGAAGGGGCTTCTGAAGGGTTATCTGGTCCAACCCCCTGCTCAAGAAGAGCCACCTGCAGCTGAGTGCCCAGGACCATGTCCAGACAGCTTTTCAATATCTCCAAGGAGGGTGACTGCACAAACTTCCCAGGCAACATCTGCCAGTTTTTAATCACCCTTACAGTGAAAAAAGCATTTCCTGATGTTCAGATGGAACCTTCTGTGTTTAAGTTTGTGCCCATTGCCTCTGGTCCTGTCACTGAGAACCACTGAAAAGGGCCTGGCTCTGTCTTCCTTACATACTTCTTTCGTGTATTTATAGACATCGATGAAATTCCTCCTCAGCCTTCTCTTCTCTAGTCTAAAAAGTCCTATCTCAGCCTTTCCTTATAGAAGCGAGGCTCCAGTTCCTTCATCTCTGTAGCCCTTTGTTGGACACTCTCCGTCTGTTCTGTACTAAGGCCAGAACTGGACCCAATACTTCAGGTGCGGCCTCACCAGCTGAGGTAAAAGTGAGCTTCTCTGCAACAGCTGTGGTCACACAAATACTCTATTATTCCCTGAGCTTCATGGGCTCATGGCCCTTACCTGTCTCCTCTGACCCTTCTTCCATTGTAGGGGTCTATCCAGTGAGTCACATTCTACCTTTAGGGGTTTAGTCAGTTAAAAGGGGTACCTCTGGATAGCAGCATATCCCTCTGGCATATCACTCACTCCTCCCAATTTTGTGTGATGAGCAAACTTGCTGAAGGTACTTCTGCCCCATCATCTAGATCATTAATGAAGATGTTAAAGATGACTGGAGCCAGTACTGACTGCTGGGGTACATTGCTAGTCACTGGCCTCTAACTAGACTTCATGCCACTGATCACTGCTCTTTGGGACTGGACATTCAATCAGTTTTCAATACACCTCACTGTTTGCTTATCCAGGCTGTACATCAACAACTTCTCTGTGAGGATCATATGAGAGACAGTGTTGAAAACCTTACTGAAATCTACATAGACAGTATACACTCTGGTCCATTCATCTATCAAGCCTGTCATTTCATAGTAGAAAGATTTCATAGTAGAAAGATAGAAGTCCATAAACAGGACTTCCTCTTTATGAATCTATGCTGGTTATAGACTAGTAGTGCTGGTCATAGACTTATGGAATGATAGAAAAATTAGGGTTGGAAAATCTCTCTGGAGGTTATCCAGTCTGGCATTTAGTTGAAAGCCAGAGTAGCTTCAAAACTGAATCAGGAACAGTTGGCTGATGGCCTTGCTCATCTATGTTTACAAAATATTCAAGGATGGAGCTATTACAAGCTTTCATGGAAAATATCCTAGTGCTTAGCCATTCTTGTTGTGAAGAAATGGAATTTCCTTTATTACAGCTTGTGACTGTATTCATGTGTCCTCTTCCCTGCACCTCTGTGGCAAGTCTAGCCCTTTCTATACTGTAATGATCTAGGTGGTAGAAGGCCATGATTAAATCTTCCTTTAGCCTTCTTACATCCAGTCCAACGCAATTCCCTCAATCTCTCCTCACATGAAATATTTTTCAGCTCCGTAACCATCTTATGTATTGGGAGGCCCATAACCAGAGACAGTGCTCTAAATGAGGGATCACAGGTACCAAATAAAGAGAAATAGTCCCTTCCTTTGATATGCAATGTGTGCTCCTGGTAATACAGCTCTGTAAGTGGTTGGTTTTCACCACCAGAAGGATGTACTGCTGACTTTTCTGACTCACAGCCCACCAGGGCATCTGTGTTCTTTTTTACAGAGACTGATCATGAAGTCATCCCTCAGTCTGTACTGTTGTGATGAAATATGGAGGAAAATAAAAAAAATCTTAAGCAATAGAAAAGTATACTGAAAAATAAGGAAAAGTTCAAAACAAGTAAAAAAGCAAATGAAGAGCTAAGCTACTGAATATATGAGTTGCTGAGAATAGAGAATAAAAATTAAAACCAAAACAAAACACCTGGGATGATTTCAGGAAAGGAAAAGAAATACTTGGCTGTATTCTGTATAGACTTCAGACTGTCTAGACTTATTTCCTGTTCTTTTTGGGAAAAGGCAAAAAATGAGAAAAAAAGAAGGGGGGCGGGGGAGAAGATGGGAGAAGTAACAAACCATGGAAAAGTCTTACTGCAAGAAAGGAAATGGTCAAACTGAAAGAATGAATAAAAGTAATGAGGAAAAAGAGAGGAAAATCTTTAGGAAAAGGTGGATTTGACATTCAGATTACTGCCATAAGATGGGTTTGACCTTTAAATTACTGAATTCACATTTTCATTATCCCTGCATTGTACTTAGCTCTAAGGGAAATTTTACATTTTAAAACACGTTTATTAATCCATCAAGTTGAACTATGTAGGAATCCAAAGAAAAAACAACTGCCATTGTTAAAAATGTGTTTTTCTGAATTCATACACTGTAACCACAAACAAGGAACTAACATGGAGCTGGATTTAGTCATGGATATTTTAAGGAAAGTACTTTTTGAGATCTCTCAGAATAGCAGTTCAGACTTCAGTCAATATGGTTCTTATTAAATTACATTGCACACATGCTGAATTGGTTGCATCACATTTAGTTAGTCACAATGTTGTAAACAATACCAAGGCAGATGATATTTAGATTTCATTTGCCCTGATGATATATATGATTTTTTAATTGCAAATGTAGAGATTAGGAATGCAGCCAGGTAAATTTCTTCTTTATACTTTTTCTTCTTTTAATTCTTCTAAATAACATAGAAAAAAATAAAAAACAAACCTAGAAAATCCTTGGATGTTTGCAGGAAAATAACTATGTTAAGAGTACATTATGGTTAAACAGTCTGGCTTTTGCAGTAAGCAAGCTTATGAACCTGCCAACCTTTAAGTTACAACCCAGCTTGACTTTACATTAGCTTGTAGCATTTCTCAGACAATACGATACTAATTCTGTACTTTGAGGGAGTGGGGGCAGTTATAATAAAGAAAATACCCATGTAACATTATGCAATATTGTGTTTCATTCTGTCCAGTAGGGTCTATAAAAGTTACTTATTTGAAAGAACATTGCAACCATATTTAAATATCAGTACAGTTTCAAAGATTGAACCATTCTGAAAAGTTACTGGAAAAACCAAAGGTTGTCCAAGGTTACAGCTAAATTAGTTTAGACTCAGTGCCTGAACTGAAACTTTGAAGGTTCACACTGCATATACATCACTAGGTTATTTCTTTTCTACTGTTATATAAGTTAGCAAACAGACTAATGTTAGACTAATATAAGAATTAATCAATTTAATTTGTCTGGTTTGGTTTCTTTAATTTAGACCCCCAGTCTTTTATTTTGCATTCAGGGAAAAAAAAAAAAAAAAAGGAAAAAAAAAAAAAAAAAAAAAAAAAAAAAAAAAAACAACAACAAAAGGAGCCCAAACAGGTTCTTCATAGTCCCTGCTTTTTATCGTTGTGGTGTGTTGACAGTGACTGGCTGCCAGATGTACACCCAGCTGCTCTCTCACCCCCCATCCTCAACAGAACAGAGGGAGACTGCCTCCACATGGGCAAAACAGACTTAACTTGGGGGAAATTAATATTTTTTATTGCCAATTAGAAGTTCAGGATAGTGAGAAACAAAAACTGAGGTAAAGCACCACCTTCCCCCTACCCCTTTTCCAGTCTCAACCTCACTCATTCCTTCCCAGCCTCTCTACCTTCTCCCCCATGGGCAGTGCAGGCAGAGTGGTGAGTGGGGGCCCGGGGTCACAGTTCATAACAATCCCTCCCTGCGGCTCCTTCCTCCTCACAGGCTTCTCTCGCTCCTGTGTAAGTCCTTCCCACAGGCTGAAGTCCTTCAGGAAACACCCAACTGCTCCAGCACGGGGTCTTCCATGGGCTGCAGCGCTGATATCTGCTCCAGAGTGGTCCTCTGTGTTCTGCAGAGAAATAACTGCTCCACTTTTGTCCTCCCCAGGGACTGCAGAGGAATCTCTGCTCTGGCGCCTGCAGCACCTCTTCCCCCTTCTTCTGCACTGGCCTTGGCATCCACAGGGCTCTTTTCCACGCATTTTCCCAATGCCATGCAGTGTTTCAACCTTTCTCAAATGTGTTTTCCCTGGATGTGACACCCCGGTGGCTGGGGCCTGGCCGTGCCCTGCGGTGGGTGGGCTGGAGCCGGCTGGAACTGGCTGTGCCCGGCCTGGGGCAGCCCCGGCCGCCTCACAGAGGCCCCGCAGCCCTGGCTGCCGCCACCCCAGCACCTGCATCTGATAAAATCAACATATTAAAGTGAAAAAAACCTTATTAAATTCTAAGACTAGAGAAACAAATAAAATAGGACATTGGCACTATGGTGGCAAAACAGGACTAAATTTGGATTACAGTTAAACTGGATTCCATTGACCTCCACAGATTAATTTGTTCTATGGTTTTGCAGTTCTGTTTGAATAGATCTAATGCAACAACAGCCCCAGTAAAAGTGCCCAGTTAGAGGCTAATTAATCAGCAAAGGGGAAGGATAAGATTCATTGCCTTTATCAATAGCAATTTAAAAGTTAAAACCTTAAAAAGAAAACTAATCACAGAGACTCCTTATGTGATTTATGGAGAAAAAAAGAAAACAAGACAAAACAGAAAAAAATCAATTCATAGATGGGATGACTTACCCCTCAAAGCTGACCCCTCTTCTTTTGTTGATCACGAGAAAGACGTTGATTAGCAAAGAATCTTATAGCTCTTAGATGCCTAACTAGCCTAAATATCTATTCTGGTGGCACTATTAATTGAGATTAATCCTAGCTCAAATTTCCAATTTTAACATCAATGCATCTGAGTATTCATATTTTAATATAGTTTATGAGTATTACCGTGCCAAGGTACGCTGTTCATCATCTTGTTCGGGTTTGGGTTTTTTTTGTCTCTTTTTAGTTGTTTCATTTATTTTTGTTCAACTGTGAAATAGTTGATAAGTACTATCTTCCTCATAATTACTTGTGCTGTTCTTACAGACAGAACATGTTAGTCCCTGATGAAGCTTGTGGAGTCTTCCCAAGATACAAATAATAAATTCTACTAAGTCTCCATACACAGAGTCTGACAAATGAAAGTGCAGGTATTCCTCTCAGATTTTTCATCAGCAGAAACCAGCTATTTCAGATACTGCCCTATACTTTTCTTGAGACTGGATGCCAAAATTGTAATTGGGGTATTTTGGTTTATTTATTTATTTACTTACTTACTTATCACTATCATAAGGAAATTATTTTTTTCATTGTGGGCATAATACACCACAACTAATGAAAAATTCCTTTTCATGTTCAGCACAAAAACTTGATTTTAGGAAGTCAGACTTCAGACTTTTAAAAGCTTTAAATATTGTAATAAATGAAGAACCAACATTAGCATTCCTGACTTGCTTCTGACTTAGGCCTTGTGGATTTGGATAATTTCTTATATTACTATAACTGCTTACAAGAATTGTTCTGGGGAACTGACTTGTAACTGAAAGAGATTAATATGTAATTTCCTTTTGTAATTTATCTTTTCATCAAACTGTTTGCTGGTTGATCTTTTTTAGGGTTTATTTTTATTCTATGTTCTATTGCAAGATACTTTTCTACACAATCTAAGTTTGAGATAATGTAGTATATGTATATGTTTCTGGTAAGAAGTCAATCTACAAATGTGTTCGAGAGAACATTTTTTTGAGTACTATACATTTCTTTTATATTATTTTGTGTACTGCAAACTGAATTTAAATATCTGATGCATTGAAGAGGATGCATATGCAGTGTAGTTCCTTCAGCTGAAATATCTGGCAGATCCTGCTTTAAAATGCCTTTGATAACAAGCTTGTATTATGTAACTTTATGCAATGTACATTTATCTAATCATGTTTCTAACATGATTCAGTCCATTGCTTTTTTCCTTAATTCTGTTTTGAAGGTGCTGAATGTTTTCTGTAGGAAGAAACATAAATAAATGCTGTGCTATTGTAGTTATGTTTTGCCTGTATTAGTGAGAAAAATAAGGCAATTTGATATAATCTGCCTGGAGATCTTTCAGTGATTAAGGCAAAAAGCATTTATAAAGAAACTAAATGAAATTTTTTAAGTGAACAAAACTAGTTTTTCATAATAGCATAAGAATTAAGATTTCACAGCATGATCCTGCAACACAGATGCAAGAACTCATATGGATTATTAAAACACAAATGAACTTTTAAGAAGCTATAATGATCTATACACTACAGAAATGTTTAAATGAAAATAGAAAATTAAATCTAAAAGCATTACTTCATGAACATCAAACCTAAGGATGCAACCAAGTTAAAAGATTTTGAGAGTTTATTACAGCTGAAATAATCTACCAAGTAATTTTATTCTCAAAATCTGTAATGTAGGGAACTGTTCTTTGCAGAACCCAAGCATGATTAAGTGGGTGAATAAGAACTCTACATGTTCTTTTTCACCCCACCTGGAGATTTATTGTAAGCCCAGGTTGTTAACAAGGACAGAGTTTGTCCCTAGTAGTTTCCTCATTCATATAGGCAGTTAGGGAGTAGATGAGGTGAGGAATGAGTCATCCCACAACACAAAAGGAGTAGTAACTTGTTATTACTAAAGTTAAGCAGAAAATTACACTTACTGTTGATCCCAGGGTTCTTCTAGTCTATTCTATACTGTATAGATGCTTAAATGACCACATCACCTAGAATCTAAAAAAACCAGGACTTGGCTCCTAAAAGCTTTAAACGAGGATTTTGACATGCAAGGTATATCTATAATACATTAAAAACTAATGATGATCCTGAGTGAGATTATGTGCCCCCATGTTAGGTGTCTAAGACATCAAGTTGTCATAGAACTGGTGACCTGGCCACAGGAGTGGCAGATATGACAGAATATCTACAGGAGGCCCATCTGGTATGACAGACAGAAGCCTAGAGAATCTGAAATAGCACTGGACTTCAATTTCAGGCAACTAAAAACTAACTGTAGTCCACAAAGCCAGTGACATCTGTCCAGTTCCTCCTAATACTGATCTATTGAGCAGTGTCATTCTCTGTAAGGTTGATTCTACAAGAAGGGCTGGAAAGATGACCCAGGGAACTACAGGTCTGTCAGTCTGATCTTAGTGCCAGGGAAGGCTATGGTGCAGATCATTTTGACTGCCATCACAAAGCACGAACAGGACAACCAGGTGATCAGGCTCAGTCAGCATGGCATTTATGAAAGGCAGGTTCTGCTTGACAAACTGAATCTCCTTCTGTGACAAGGTGACCCACTTAGTGGATGAGGAAAAGGTGGATGTTGTCTACTGTAACTTTAAAAAAGCCTTTGACACTATTTCCCACAGCATGTTTCTGAAGAAACTGGCTGCTCATGGCTTGGATAGGTGTACTCTTCGCTTGAGTAAAAAACTGGCTGTATGGCTGAGCCTGAAGAGTGGTGGTGAACAGAGTTAAATTCAGTGGCAGCCAGTCACAAGTGGTGTTCCCCAGAGCTCAGTATTGGGGCCAGTTCTGTTCAGTATCTTTACCAATGACCTGGATGAGGGGATCAAGTGCACCCTCAGCAAGTTTGCAGATAACCAAATTGGGTGGGGGAGTGTTGATCTGCTTGAGGGCAGGAAGGCACTGCAGAGAGATCTGGAGAGGCTGGACTGATGTGCCAAGGTCAATTGTATGAGGTTCAACAAGGCCAAGTGCTACGTCCTGCAGCTGGATCACAACAACCCCACATGACACTACAGGCTTGGGAAAGAGTGGCTGGAAAGCTGCCCAGTGGAGAAGGACCTGGGACCGTCGTTTGACAGCCAGCTGAACATGGGCCAGCAGTGTGCCCAGATGGCCAAGAAGGCCAAGAGCATCCTAGCTTGTATCCAAAACAGTGTGACCAGCAGGACTAGGGAAGATATTGTCCCTTTGTACACATTAATGGTGGGGCTTCAGCTTGAATACTGTGTTCAGTTTTGGGCCCCTCACTACAAGGAAGACATGGAGGTGCTGGAGCATATCCAGAGAAGGGCAATGGAGCTGGTGGAGGGTCTAGAGTACAAGTCTTATAAAGAGCGGCTGAGGGAACTGGAGTTGTTTAGCCTGGAAAAAAAATGAGTCTCAGGGGAGACCTTATTGCTTTCAACAACACCATGAAAGGAGGTTGCAGCAAGGTGTGTGTCGGTCTCTTTTCCTAAGTTACAAGCAGTAGGACGGGGGAAACAGCCTTAAGTTATTTCAGGGGAAGTTTGGACTGAATAATAGGAAAAATTTCTTCACTGAAAGATTTGTTGAGCATTGAAACAAGCTGCCCAGGGAAGCGGTTGAGTCACCATCCCTGGTAGTATTTGAAATATGTGTAGGTGTGGTGCTTAGAGATATGGTTTAGTTGTGGACTTGGCAGTGTTAGATTGACAGTTCAACTCAAAGATCTGAAAGGTCATTTCCAACCTAAATGATTCTGATTCCATTATACTGTTGCAATTTGAAACAAGATCAGTTTGAAATCAGTTTTAGATCAGATGTGTCATGCTCCATGTGGATGCATCAGTCAGACATTTAGGAGTCTCAGATACAGATACAAAACCTTTTAGCCCATGGAATCTAAAACAAGGATCCCATGATGCTTCCCCCTGGAAGCACCTCCACCTGCACTCTGGTAGGACCACATAAAAGGCTGGACATCTCGTGCCAGTTTGTGCCCATTTGAGTAATAGCAGCATTAGTGGGCAGAGTAAGTCCCAGTGCCTCACTCAATGTGAATTCTTACCTCTTCACAACTAGTGACAAGAGAAAGGGAAAATAAAAAGAGAATGTAACAAAATGTAATGAATGGAAATGTGCCAACCCCTCCAGTCAAACAAACAAACAAGCGAAACCAAATTTATTAGAAGAAAGGAATCATGAAAAAGCACATGAATCACTGCTTCCTCTTTTCCAAGCTTTTATACCTTCTAATAGTGCCAGTTTCATCAAAGCCATATCCAAATTATCAAAAAACATTAGAAGCGTCACTGTTGCTTATGTTTCTCTGATAAAGTCTCCAGGTTTTTTATCTCCTTGAATGAGAATTTGGAAATTACTTGCTTTGGCACAGAATGAAGTCAAATGAAAATAGTATAAGCACTGAGCACGAAATACTGTTCTGGAAATTATTTTAACTTAGTAGGAGCTATCAGGAGTGCAGTGATCCTCCAAACTGACAAAAGTCTGGATAACCATAAGAAAATGTTAATGCTCTGCATACCAAATATGCACATTCATGCATGCACCACATTTACAAAATGTGCCAATATGACATTTGATTTTGGGAGAGAGGGACAGGCTAAAAAGCTTAGTTATATTATGTAGGATGCCAAACCACAAATAGGATTTTGCTTTATTGAGTGGATTCATATCTATAATACTTTTCATGATTTTCCCCCATTTCATATTTATAATTTACTTTAATTGTATATAGCTATTTATTTTTAATTTGTGTAATAAATCCTTCTATAAATTGTATATAATTGATACCATTATTGGTATTTGAAATAAAAAGGTGATACTTGGTTGTTGGTTTACAAACCGTTCTTACTGTCTTTGTGTGTGTGTGAGTTTTTCTGGTTTATATTTTCAAAGTGATTGTCATATAAAGAAAGGTATGACATGATACATGTAATTAGCAAGGTGAAATTAACATAGGTTGATGCTGACTACATTTCTTTATGTAATGTTTAGATGCATATCAACTCATTTCTCAAGATACATTATTTCTAGCTGCTTTTAAACATTGTTCCAGCTAAAATATATCATATTTGATGCACATTGTTCATTATTTATTGCTTCATCTTCTACTTTTTTAGCAAATTGAAGATTTTTTGGTAAAATAAAAAGAAAATGAATACTGTATTTAAAAGTTTAGCGTACATGTTTTTGTCATATGTAACTAATTTCAAAATCTACTTTTATTTATATGAAAATGAAAACTATATTTTTTTTGTTGAGAAAACATTTTCTAATTGTTCTGTTTAGAGTCATAGAACTATAGAATGTTTTGGGTCAGAAGGGACCTTTGAAAGACATCTAGTCCAGCCCCCCTGCAGTAAGAAGGGACAACTTCAACTAGATCAAGTTGCTCAGAGCCCCATCGAACCTGACTTTGAATGTTTCCAGTGATGAGACATCTACCACCTCTCTGGGCAACTTGTTTCAGTGTTTCACCACACTCACAGAAAAAATGTCTTCCTTGTCTCTATTCTGAACCTACCCTCTTTTAGTTGAAAACCATCACTCCTTGACAAGTTACAACAGGACCTACTAAAAAGTCTGTTGCCATCTGTCTTATGTGTTTAAGTATTGAAAGGGCACAATGAACTCTCCCTGGAGTCTCCTTTTCTTCAGGTTGAACAATCACAACACACTCAGCCACTCATCAGGTGGGGAACGCTGTCTTTGACCTTCCTTTTCTGGCAGACATACTTATAGAAGCCTTTCTTATTCTTCTTTGTGTCTCTTGCCAAGTTCAGCTCCAGCTGTGCCTTGGCCTTTCTGACCCCATTCCTACACAACGGGGCAACATCCCTATACTCTTCCCAAGACACCTGGTTTGAAAAAGATAGGTTACCTATTTAAAAGACATTTCCTGTAATGACATTATTTGTGATATATTAAGTAAAGAAACAAGGTTTTTAAAAAGTGAATATATGACTACATGAAAGGTAACTACAATAAAGGCACAAGCCAGTTTTTCTGAAGTCACTATTATGCTGTTTGGAGCAATCCCTTCAGTTAGTGTTGCTGGTGTATTGGGTGTCAATGTCAAGGCACTGGCACCAGGGATGCAGCAGGGGTAGCCTCTGTGAGGCCAGAGGCTGCTGGCTGGGACCAGACACAGTTGGTTCTGGCTAGTCCCAGCCAGTTTCAAAGGACACTTTGCAAGGCACTTGTGAAGTCAACAGCCAAGCATCTTGGGGAAAATATACCTAAGGAAGGGCAAAACACTGCATAGCAGTGAGGAGTGAGAGAAAAAAATGTTTTGAGACACACCTCTGTGTAAACTAAGGTTGGAGAAGAAAAAGAGAGAGGAGGGGCTCCAGGTACCAGAGCACAGATTCCCCTGCAGGCCATGGAGGAGGCCACAGTGGAGCAGGTGGCTATGCTGCAGCCTGTGGAAGACACCACACCAGAGAAATAGAAAAGTGTGAGAAGGAAGGAGTGGCAGAAAGCCACTGTGATGGGTTGACCACAGCCTCTATTCTCAGTCTCCCTGTGCTGCTCATGGGGGAGAAGGTAGAGGTGTTAATAAAGGACTGAAATTGAGCCTGGAAAAGGGGTGGGGGAAAGAGCCTCTTTATGGTTTGTTTGTTTGGGTTTTTTTCTTGTTTCTCATTACATGAATACTTTAGTTGATGATAAATGAAATTTTTTTTTCTTAAGGTGAGTTCCTTTTGCCCATGACAGTAAGTGGTAGGCAATCTCCCTATTTTTACCTCAACCCACAAGCATCTTGATTCCCTGTCTTGTTGAGGAGCAAGAGTGAATAAGTAGCTTGGTGGGCATCTGGCAACCAGCCAAGGCCAGTCCACCACAGCACGTTTCAGTATTCAAGTCACATATTTCCAATAGGCTGTACATTTATATTTTACAAGCTGAAAGTATTTTGGTTTTCTTACTTTTAGTTACTTGAAACACTGTGTATTATTTGTTATTATACAGTAATTATACTTTATTTGGTATCTACTGATTTAGTAACAATAGTTTTTTACATGTTGTCCTTGGTTTTGTTGTTTGGGTGTGGGTTTTTTCTTTTAAATTTTCAACAAGTTCTACAAAGTATGTTAAAAATTCCATGCTTTAATAAGAAATATGATCTAATGGGGTTGAGACCAAACCGAAGTGAAAACTGGGATACAAAACTGTGAGGAGAGACAGTGTAGAGAGAGAGTGTTTGCCTTTCACAGGAAAGAAAAAAAAAACAACAAAACCAACTAGTATATCACATGTCTCTCAGCTTTGCATAGCATTCACAAGAATTTAAAGACCAAGTGCCACCGATCAGTGTACTGGTCCATATCTTGTAACACCTTGCCCTAATAATGGTCAATACATTTCAGAAAGAAAATGCCTGGAACACTTGGAACAAATATAGGATATAGTTCCTTTTGGAAATTTATTTAATGTATCTATCCTCTTCGACATGATTATTCAAAAATCCTGCAAACACATTAGGGTAGCTGCATCAGAAAGGCAGAGATGTGAATTGATATTAATGGACTATCGTACTCTTTTATGACAATACAGGAAATTATTCTTTATAAGAGACTACATTCATGGCACAATCATATGCTTAGTTTGCAATACAGATGCCAAAGCAATTTATTTCTCCATTATTCCAGGCTCCTTTATTGTCTAGTGCATATGTATGTGAAGATATTCATTCACTCCTCCTTCATCTACACATTAAACACATTTTGAAAAAAGAGCTCTTGGATATGAAAAGAGTGAGTATTTTTCACTTTTTGCACTTTATTTCCATTAACAATTTCTTTTTCTTTTAAGATCATATACAGTATCCCTTTTACATGAAAAGACTAAGAAGATAACAAGGCAGATAGAGAAACCTAGTATGGCCAAAGTATTTCACCAACCATTAAACTCTTCAGGCATGGAACACACTGAAAGTATAAAATATGCACTAGAACTAGAAAACTGTGCCTTAAAAATAACTCTGCTAGTAACAGTTTTAAAATTTCATATGAAAACAGCTCTGCAAAACGTTCTCCCTTTCAGATGATTGCCTTCAGGGTTAGGCATTATGGATAAGATAAAGACTTCTATTTTTAATTTTTATATTTCATTAGTAAAATCATGGTATGCAAAATATTTTAATATTATTTTTATAAATTTCAAAATACTCAAAACTTACTCTTTACCTGAAGACCTTTGCATATTTTAAGACAGAAGGAGTATGGAACATGTAGTTATCAAGGCAAAAAAGCAAGTGTTGGAATCAAAATCAGCTGCATTCTAAGTGATTTGGTATCAAGAGAAGGGCTATGAAATGCTTATGTTACATTAAAGGGGTTTTTTTATTTCACTGTAAATTGAGTGACCAATGAAGCCCTACGTATCTGCCAGTATTTCTAGTAGCTAGCTAGAAATACTTGGACATATAAACTGATATATAGAGAGTTTAACTGTCTTACATCTTCTTCCCAACAAGAAATACATCACTGCTGGAGTCAGAGACAACATTCTGATACTTCTAACTGGTAGTCACTCAAAATGCCAGCATTGCTTTTCTCTTCAAAATTGTCTTGTTATAAGCCTGTGAAGGTGATGCAGCAGCTAATCCTGGAAACCACTTCCAGGCACATGAAGGACCAGGCAATCATCAGGAGTAGTCAGAAAAGCTAAACCAGGGGGGAAGTCATGCTTGAATAAATTGATAAACTTCTGTGATGAAGAGACTAACATGGTGTATGAGGGGAGTGCAGGAGACATTATCTACCTGGGCTTCATTAAGGCCTGAGACACTGTTTCCTGTAAAATCCTCATAGACAAGTTGTTGAACTCTGGGCCAGATAAGCATATGGTGAGATGGATTAAAACTGGCAGAATGGCTGGGCCCAGAGGCAGGCCATCAATGGCACAAAGTCTAGTTGGAGGCCAGTGACTAACAGTGTACTCCAGGGATCATTACTGGTTCCAGTCCTGTTACGTCTCCCTTAATGATCTGGATGATGGGGCAGAGTGTACCTCAACAAGTTTGCTGTTGAGACACAAAACTGGAAGGAGTGGCTGATACACCAGAGTCATGTTGCCAACCAGAGGGACTTTGACAAGCTGGACAAGTGGGCTGAGAGGAATCTCATTGAGTTCAACAAAGAAGTGCAAAGTCCTGCACATGGGGAGGAGCAACCACAGGCACCAATGTGAAAGCCACACAGATGAAAAGTAACTTCGGAGAAAAGGCTCTGGGTGGCTTGGTGGACACCAAGTTGATCAACTGCCAGCAAGCTGCCCTTGCTGCAAAGAAGGCAAATGATATCCTGGGCTGCAATAGTCAAAGTATTGACAGCAGTGTGAGGCAGGTGATCCTTCCCTTTATTCAGCACTGGTGAGGCCATACTTGGAGTCATGCGTCCAGTTCTGGGTTCCTCACAATAAGAGTGACATGGACATACTGAAGAGAGTCCAACAAAGGTCCACAAAGATGATGAAGGGGCAGGAGCATCTCTCCTATGCCAAAAGACTGAGACAGCTGGAACTGTTCAGGCTGGAGAAAAGAAGGTTCAGGAGGAATCTCATCAATGTGTATAAACACCTGAAGGAAAGATCTAAAGAAGGCAGAGCCATAATCTTCAGTGGTGCCCAGTGACAGGACCAGGAGCAATGGACAGAAAGTGAAACACAGGAGGTTCCACCTGAACATCAGGAAACACTTTTTCACTGTGAGGGTGACAGGTTGCCTGTCGGGGCACAGGTTGTGGAGTGTCCATCCTTGAAGATATTGAAATGCTGTCCGGGCATTGTCCTGGACAACTGTCTGTAGGTGCCCTTGACTGAGCAAGGGGGTTGCACCAGAAGTCTCTCCAGAGGTCACTTCCAACTCAACCATTCTGTGATTCTGTGAAGCCATGATGTATAAGATCTGGACTTTCTCACTCCTTCGATCATCAGTTGAATATTACTGTGAAATAACTTTAAACTGGAAAAGGGCAATGTGTAAGAAGTATGAAACAGTTTTCAGGCTAGCAAAAATAAGGTTATGTACCACAAAGTTCTGCATTATAGCTGTGTCAGTCTTACAAATACTCCTGACTTTGAATAGATTTTATCTGTTGGACTAACACTACAACTTCACAAAACTGAATCTTTGTTTTCAGCTCAAAGTAACAGTTATTTTAGTTGGGAATTTTTTTTTGTCATAATAGGATTTCTTTCCAAAGAAGTTTCTGAATGTATTGAATGTTCATGTGTTTGAAGAGGGGGAAACCAATATATTTTTAAAGAGAAGAAAAACGGCAAGAAAAATGATCACAATAGGATGACATCTTATGATAAAGGGATAAAATAAGTAGAAAAAAAAAGCTATGGAGAGATAAACTGAGACAAAAAGAGAGAGAGCGAGCAAGAGACTGAGTATGAAATCTAACAGAGATTCTTGCTGTGAAACAAAAATGGTATACTACAAATAGTTTGCAGATATGTTTTTATAGTGTCTTGATTGAGCAATAAACTTATTTTGAACACTACCCAGTTTGTTGTGAAGAGAAAGAGAAGTAGAGTGAGAAAAATGTAACTGAATATCCATCATAATATCAAATAAAGAAGTTATCAATGTATATATTAGTAAGGGAGGAAATCTAAGTCACAAATGACTCATTTCTAACTGATTGTCTTCGAGAGGTCAGACAGCAAAAAGGTAGTAGCTCTTTCTGAAAGTCTTAATTTGTAATATTGCAGTGTAACATGAATAATCTTTTTCAAATTTTAGTCTGTAAATAGATAGTGAAGATTTTTCTTTTCATGCTTTGTATCGCCATAGAAGTTTTTAGTATCAAATTGCACATATTTACTTTGTTTTTACAGGTAACAATGAAATTGAAATTCTGAAAGGAAAGACACTTTAGGAAACATGAAAAGTTAAAAATCATTAAGGCTTGTCAATTTTAAATTACTACGAAGAAAGTGTGAAGAAATCTAGAATGTAACAGCTTAAACTTACGTGTTCCTGAATATTCACAATGTATTTTTTTAAAAAAAACAACAAAACAAACAACCCAACCCACAATGTACTAGAATTTGTGCATGTAAATTGTGTGACATTCTAATTGCTTTCTTTAATTATATGAAGATTGCGTAACATGTCTCTTACCAGTTACTGTCATTGTACCATCATCATACTTTTTCAAGGCTGGAGAATTTGGGTTGGAGATGATCCTGTCTGCATGTTTTTGATCCTTCCCCATAGAAAAATGCATGCTACAGTATGTGTTTGTTTTAACTATACTTAAAAAAAAAATAAAAATGCCATTGTAATTTTATATAAAGATTTCTTTTCTAAACACTGATTTTAAGTATTACTTCCTTTATGGTCCTTATCTCTTGGAAGGGAAAAACAAAGGAAAAGAAAAGAGCACTTGAAGTTTAGTCCTGGAACATAGCCTTTGCAAGACAACAGAGAATGATGAATAGATCATTCTATATCTCATTCTCTTTGAATTAATACCTTAAACCTTATTTTTAAAGCATTTCTAGAAAAAACATATATTTCTATATGACATGATTATTTATCAGGTGTGCTGGCTTGTTTGACAAAAGCTTCAAATTTTCTGCAAAAAACATTGGTGAAGTATTAAGCAACCTGAATCTCTCAGGCACAGAAAGCTGTTCCCTTGAGGCTGATTATTTGGCTTCTTGAATATGCCATTCTAAAGAACAGGAGATACATCTTCCAGATTCAGTTACGGAGTGGCGACACCATCATTTCCTTTTAATGCAACAGTTTATCTTGTATTGTGATGATCAGAAAAGCCAATACTAATGAACAAAATGTCAAGCATTTGGGAGTAGGAAAGATAGCTGATATGGCTCATCAGGTCAAGATATGAAGCAATCCAGCCCAGGAAAATTAAACAGCAAGCAATTATATTTTGCAAAGACTGGCCTCATCTGTGCACACATTGCATTCATTGTTTTAACTTACTTCTAAGTAAAAATATAACTTCTTGGGTTTTAATACAACACTAATAAATCTGTCATGATTGTGTGTTCATCATATATGATTTTGAGAAGTAATCTTACAGTCTAGGGAAAACCCAACTACATATTTTTTTAATGTTTGTAATGTACATAAACCATGTACACCATAATATTTTAGCATTTGGTCATAGCATTTGCCTTGAATGAAGGTTCGAAAAAATTGCCACATCTTTCCCACATTATATTATAGTAACAGGTGTGACTATGTAAGGCCATATGTTATTTAAAGTGGTTAATATTAAATAAATTCATGATTGGTGTTCGCAGGACAGGATGCAAGTGGCTTGAATGTAACTATTCAACAAGGAATTAGACATAATAATCTGAAATTAGGCTAACAGTTATAAACTTTAATGTCCTGTGATCTGCTCTGAGACCTGGAGGGAGTAAATAAATAAGTAATAAATAAATAAAACCAAAACAGAACAGGCAGTACTCAGAGGCACTAGGAACCCGTATTGTATTGCACTGCCAATACAACAAGAAAAGGGTTTTTTCTACAGAATAACATCTAAAGTTTTATAGATGTTCTTGCTCTGAAGTCAGGTAAAACAAAGACCTTTTGAAGTGTCTTGTGACAAACAAGACAGTAGACTTGTCGACTACCAAGAATTTTCCCAAGCCTCTTGTCCTAAATTTTAGCACAAACTTTTCCATCTTTGACAAAGCAGAAAGATCAAATATTCAGTTTCCTGATAGTACTTCTATTCTGAAAGGTAGGAAGAAAGGAAAGGGAAGGAAGAGATCAAGATTGCTTTCTCTGTAAGAAAGTATTCCGCGTTGTATTAATGTTGAATAAATCTGATTCTATAGCTTTTTCTGGAGTCTTCTATTGCATGATTTGAGAGTCCAGCCATAATGGTATAAAGCACATTTGTCATTTTGCAACCTGGTAGGTACAAGTACTTATAAACAAATTGTGAATACACTGTAAGAGACTGGAAAGCCTTCCCCGCACCACCACCCCCTCTGTCCCCACTAGTTTGGAATTCAAATTCAGTTAGCAAAAAATAAAAATATCCAGGTTTAATTTTGATTTCTGAGAAGAAACTTGAAACTTGGACTTTGCTTTTAGTAAGAAGATTTCAGGTCTCCTCGGCTACTGGATTTTAAGATTAAATGCGCTGAGTCTTTTTGAGCAGTTTTTTATTGTTTCTTTAATTAACAGTTCTATCTTGAAGCTAAAATAACAAAAGCTACTGAAATTTCATTGAGATACCAGTGCTCCTGTGAACAAATCTTCCTGTCACCATTTTCTGCATAAAACTTTAACTCAAACATCAAATTGAAGCACAGAAAGCTGATCTAGATGGAAGTGGTGGGGAACACTGTTCAACACAGAATGTTTCCCACTAACTCAGGTGATCAACACAAGCATCTGTCAGGGATTGTCACAATCTGCAGAACTTTTTTATCCATGCCTTCATCTTGGAAGTTTGGGGAATTTATAAGTGCAATGAGGGTTTCTAACATCTAGTGTGTTTTCCAAAATTACTTCCCACTGAAGAGAACATGAATTAAAAACTGCAGTCATGTTCCTGTGGCGTGTGGCTTTAGCTGAATTCTTGTAAGACACTAGATGTGAACATTAATTATATATTATTTTAAAATTTAATGTTCACTTTAAAAGTTCCTGGGTGCTGAAGAAGCAGCAGCCTCTAAACCTTGTAAATTTTCTTTCTCATTACTTTCTCCAGAACTATACAGATTATGAATTTTAAAAATACTGCAGTACAACAGAAAAGACAATGAAGTTTAAAACATAATAAAACCAATCAAGAACCCTGTGGAAAGAATAGCATGCTACTGCTACTTTATCATGGTTTATTTTGTACCTTGAATGAGATTATAAATGCAGCAAAATACTTCTCTGAAGTTTGTATGCTATTTATTCAGTTGCCTTGCCTGGAATGCACAATACTTTATTCTTCTGTATTATTTTAGTTCTGTCATTATTCAGATCTAGAGAATAAATACATCATTACCATTACAATCCAAGTTGGGAAATATTTAAGTCCAAAAATTGAAAAATCTTTGATGTTCAATATTCAGTATAATATGTAAAGTTGCCAAGGAGGACATGTCTAAAGTTCCTTGATTCAGTTTGCACATAGGGAGTCAAAGACAGAGATCTCATTGTGATGCCTTGGGGAAGGTCATGTTAGACGATCACAGCCTGATTTAGAGCTGAAGGCCATCACACATCTGGACTTATCAGAGTTTGAGAGTGCAATGATGGAATGCATTTCATGCTGCAAGCACTGTGGTGCTTGGACACAGTTCTTTTTCTGATAAAAAATGAATAAAAGGTTGTAAATTTATAGTGCCACCTGCTCTCTTTCTTTCTTATTCTATTTAACTTTCCCCATATCCATTTGCCCTCCTCCTTCCTAGCAAAAATAGATGCAGGGTGATTTTTTAAGAGCAAATAAAACCAACCAAACAAAGAATCCAGAAAAAAACCCCAAACAAACAAAAAAAAAACCCCAACGGATAGAGTCCTCAGTATTTGGATCTGATCTCACTCCTGTACTGTACAGGTTTAATATTTTGTCTTTTTTTTTTTTTAAACAGACTAACTGCAGATCTTGGATAAACACCTTTACTGGTCAAGTAATTGCAAAGTGTTAGAGGCAGTGTGAAAAGAAAGCAAGACAGCTCCAGTGTATTTTGTTTTCCTTTAAAGAATTTCAGGATCTTATATATTGTGTATGCACACAACATAAACATCTTTCATGGTCTTCCTCTTCTCATAATTACTAAATAGAATTCACTATGCAGGAAAAAGAGGGTGATTATTACACAAGTCAATACATACAAATTCCCATTCCAAATCTTATAAAGTATGCGGTACTTTCTTTTGTTGATGTAACTTACATCTTTAATATTTTGAAAATTTCCCACAATGTGCATAATTATTCTAATAAAACATAACACCAGGTGAAAAGCTTACTTAACGGTGTAGGTGAAGCAACATGGGTTTGTGTTTTGGGTGGTTTTTGTTTTGTTTTGTGGGTGGATTTTTTGTTTGTTTGTTTGGGTTTTTTCCCCCCTTGCCGCCTTTTTCTCTCAGAGACAGTTATATCAAAGCTGTGTCTCTTTCTATGTCTCTTTGTACTGATTAGTAAGAATTTTAAAAGATGAGAATTTTGCTTAGGTTTGTTGCTCATATAACTATAGTTTAGAGAATACAAATAGTCACAAGTTACTTCATATGTTAGTACTGAAGGGGGAGGTATGAGTGATATTTTTCATAAAAAAGGTGACTATGCGGCTTCTTCCACCAAAACCGTCATTGGACATACCCTTTTTTTTTTTTTGTGTAAGCATTTTTTCATATGTTTGAATTTTTATATACATCAGTATGCAAACATTTACTTGTGCTAACACTTTGGTGAATCTATTTTGGCAAATTAGGTGGAGACCAGTATCAGATTAGAGAAAACACCCTATAAAAATCAAATGCCTTGAGGAAAGCTTTCCATCTCTGCCTATAAAATTGTTGATAAGTGTATGGATGATTTTTGCTTTTATTTAGTAGAAATTGCTTCACAATAGCAGGTCTAAACTATACTGTTACCATTAACGTCTTTTACCACACCAGACTTTCTATGCAGCTGTTAAATTTTGACAAGGGGAGCTATTGTGTTTTATAGGAAACAATGAAGATTTATATATTTATGGGCTAGCATTTACACAAATGAACTATTTGAGAAAGCATATTGTTGAGATTTTATTCCTGTGAGTACCTATAATAAGGAGAAAAAAAATCAAACAAAACCAAAAAAACCCCACCCAAACCCAAAGAAGTTGTCTATTATCCCTTCTATTAAACTATTTAAAGACTAAAATAAAATGGGAGTTTTGGAAGACCATTAACTATCTCTCATCATAAATAAGTATTCAGTATGGCTGTGGATCAATGCACTACTGGACAGTAAATTGATGCACTGCATACAAAACTGAAGCTGATAAATAATACTTTATTGAGTATGTACATGTACATTAAGTAATCTTCATACATGAAAAAGCCAGATTTACAAAGTATGAATGTGCTTGAAGTTTTCCAAATATTTCAAAACTGAGTTTTCCTAATTTTTTTTTAATATTGCTTCCCACCACCCACCACCCACCCCCGCCTTTTTTTTTCTTTTTTTCTTGGGCAAAATACTGTCTTCCATGGTTTGTAGTAGGTCCTAATAAATTAAATTTTAAGCAATTCTTTGACACATATTTTCAAATATTGATGTCTTTCTGTAACTTGAAAGTTTATTTTTCTCCTATTCAAACTCTTAAAGTGAGCTTAAATCAAGAACACATCATAGCTCCTATTCTCAACATCAAACTCTGATACTAATGTCCCTTGACGAAACTGTTCCCTACTCAGAGGAAAAGATGACTGTCAAACAACTTCTGCCTGCTACATCTTCAGAATGAAAAGGCAAAAGACTGAGTCTATGAGTCATGCTTAACCCTTTCAATATCCTTGTAAATCATTCAATTGTTATAGAATCACAGGAAAATATTAATAACAACCACATTTTCCTTCATTTGCTTTCAAATATAGTAGGTTTTTATAATAATTTAAAGTTTGGATACCACAAAACTGGGAATATACTTCATTTTTATTTTGCAAATAGGTAGTTCTTTTTCCTGGCAAGCAAATAGAGACATCTATGATCTTTCCAAAGCAAGAATCACTACTTCCTACAACCGATTTCTAGGAGAAAAGTGTACTTTATACACCTGCAGGTTTTGTAAAAGGAAGCTAAAAACCATCTTATAAGAAAAAATATACTAAATAGTCAAGCTTTATGCATTACAAATACAAGACAACAGTTCTAGTTCTCATTCACATATGTATATTTATTTGATACTCTTTAATTGCATCTGACATTATAGAAAAAAGTTTCCTTTGTTTGCTTAGTTTGGTAGAGAAATGTCATGACATGAAGTCATAACTGCATCTACTTATATCAATTAAGTAATGAACGTTGGCTGAACTAAAATGATTGACATTATGAGGTTTACATCTTCAGAAGTATTTTAGACCACATTTTTCTATTGATGCCTTGTTGGAAGCCATGTTTATTTCATAAAAAAAGACCCATCTCATCAGCTTATAGCACTCTAAACAAATAATTTTCTCATTTTGTGATGGTCTTGAGCCATGTAAACAATATCAGAAATAAAAAAATCTCCCTTAATATTTTTTTCACATAGTTTTCTTCATTCTCTGATTAAGTTTTTTTAATTCTTTAAAACAAATTTAAATTTGCTTATTTATGGAAATAAAATGGTCAGTATGAAGGAGAGGATTTTCATACTGCTCATGACAGTAGATGCTTCATATTGCCACATTTCATCTTCGGCCAGTTAACTATCCAATTAAATAATGTGTGAACATGCTATCCTCCAATCTGATGATAGACAGATAAAACAGAAATGTTCTAATACACTCAGAGTTATCGTCTACACATCAGTGCAGGAAATTAAAGATAAAACACTTGATTACACAGTCATCCACGTGGGTAAGATATTGAATATGGCACATCAAAAGAAATGGCATATGGAAATCCATATGGCTCCATAGACAAGTACTAACAGATTTAAGATTTGCTCTGCTTAAAAAATTAAAAGGAGAAGCATTTCCACCAGTAAAGAACCACCTCACAGAAAAAGGGAAGGGAAGGGAAGGGAAGGGAAGGGAAGGGAAGGGAAGGGAAGGGAAGGGAAGGGAAGGGAAGGGAAGGGA
>JAVJGJ010000047.1:32781916-32804120 GCA_035590215.1 Microhierax caerulescens | reverse complement strand
TGTTTTATTTTTTTTGTTAAAATAACTACAGTTTTTTTTGTTTTTTTTTTTTTTTTTTTTTTTTTTTTTTTTTTTTTTTTTTTTTTTTTTGTGATAGAGAGTGAGTGAGCCACTCAGAGCCTAGCAACTCTGCATTTCTGGATTGCATCCCTTAGCATGAGAGCTGGCAACTGTCAAGGACGGTCTTTCAGACTACATATATATTTTTGCAAATTGGACATGAAGCATGTTAGCAGAAACCTGGTATAAATGGGAGATGTTTCCAATCAAATGTCACCATGCTGCTGATCTGGATCAGCATGGTATCTTGCCCCTGGGGAGGCAGCAGGCTGCAGTTCCTGGATCCATGAAACGATGGATAAGGGAAGCAGGGGTCAGGGAGCACTACTTGTTCACACATGTGCCTCTCAAGGTCGTGTGGTTCCTCACATGCCCAGATCAGCCCAGCAGCTTGCTGTCCAAAATACCAGCTTTATCCTCATTGTCACCCTGGCTTTACCTTGGTGACCACCAGTCTTCTGCCTTTTGAGCCCTTTGACGTCAGTGTGAGTTCTGAAAAATCTAATTTTGTCTGAACCACACAAGGCTACTTAGAAATTGTGTGACTACAATGATGTGTCACTTCAGTGAAGGCTGTCTGTTTTGGGCTTTGCAGGAAAGTACATTTGAAGGAGCGAGGAGGAAGTGTATGAAATTCCCCAACTTGGTTTAAACAATACTGACTAACGTTTGTCCACACAGGATTTTCCCGTGCGATGAGGCAGGTTTTGAAGTAAAGTGCTTTACTTAGCTGCTATTTCCATCTGCGATGTCTGGATCCATTGTATCCCTCCTACAGGCTTCTGAGGCAATAGCATAGCTGAGTTAGTCAGGACGAGAGACGGGGGGACTTAAGGTCTCTTGTAATGCAGACTTTGCACAGAGTGTATGGAAAGCTGGACCTTCATATTCTTGCTTACAGGTCCATATCATTTATAGTGTTGCAGAAAAATCTCTGTGTTCCTTTGAATGTTGGAACAGAGACTGGGAGAGTTCATCTGCGGTGCTTATGGAGTAGTCAGAGATAGGTAGAACATGCACTATATCATACGCCTATAAATGTTTGGATGCATGTATGTGACTGAGTGACTGGCAGACCTGTGTGGCTTCTAAATGCCTGAAAAGACACAGCTAGCACGGTGTTCTGGCAAACTTTTAAAACCAGGTTTGTTACAAAACTCCCAACAAGGACAAATAACTGCAAAGGTGCACTGAAGGTAAGTGAAATTCTGGCAGTGATTCAGTCCTGGGCTGCTCAGTTCATAAAAGCCACCTTGATAAGCAGGAGCCTAGAAGGACAGCCTTCAGAGGCAGAGGCAGGATTATTCCTAGCGGACTGATCCTGCTTCCTTGGCTTTCAGTAGCACCCACAGCCTTGCTAGCTCTCTGGGCTTCTGAAAATGCCCAGGCACTATTGGCATGGTTTTGCAAGAAAAGCTAGAAATGCTCTATTATGTGCATTTTCCTCTTAAGCCACCTATAATATAGCCACGTACTTGTCGTCTTGTCAGATTATCTGTGTGGCAGTTGCCTTTTGGGCTGCGATGGTGAGCCTGGCATTAAATGCCATATTAGAGTATAAGAGGGGAATAAGGTAGAGCATAGTTAGCAAAGCTTTGGCTTTCAGAGTGTTTTGCGGGTTTGCAGGCAAACTGCCTTTAAGGTATTGAAATGTGAGGACCCTTGTTCTCTTCCCTCCCCTCGTGGTGTCTCTGACTCCTCCAGAGCACCAGAGCTCATCCTCCTCAAATCCATGGAGAGAAGCCGGGGAGCGGTTTCAGTGCAGCTTACTGGATCCTTGATGCACTCTTGAAGGCTTTTTGATTGCAATGTTATTTCCTCTCAGAGCCAATGTGATTCCCTCTGTGCCACAATAAAACCACTTCACAATCTTTCTTCCCTTTCAGGAGAAAGGAAGCAATTTTAAAAAATATATAGCCACATATACCTCCAGCATTTCTAGTCTAAAAAGTGTATCACATTTAAAATGTGGCCGCAGCTCTGCAGGCTCTCTCGCATCTGAACAATGCAATGTCATGCTCCAGAACTTCATGCCTTGTAAGATTCAGTGCCGGGCTGGTAACATACATTACAGTTTTTGAAAAGTTACAGTGCTGCATGTCGTTAGAAGAAAAAATACTTATTTGTCCTCTGCTATTGACTGCTGATTAGTAGCCATTTCAAATCTGAATTAGAAATAACTTGAAATTGTGGCACTCACCAGCAAATAAAAGGCGTATTAGATTATTTCAGGATGCTTTTATGGCTCCATGTGAGTAATTCGACAGATGGTGCTCAGGCACTTGGTTATAATGCTAAAGGAATACAAAAAACTGTCTTGCTTAAAATAAGAAAGCAAAGTCTCAAAAAATTCTACAACAGTTTCAAAAGTGTTGTATGTGCAGCGTGGATAAAGTAGTGAATGTGAATCCTTAAGGCCATAGCCTGCCTTAAAATCCCCAACAAAAATCTCACGCAAGTAGTAACACTGTCCCACATGCACATTAATGAAACATCTGCATTTCATGGTTTTATATCTGTCTTGAAGATAGGTGCACGTGTGTAGGTACAGGCTGTGTTTGCAGAGCATATGAATGAAGGAAACATATCCAGCTGCTGTGAAATCCCGTGAACTTTGTAGTATAAATTAGGTGGAAATTTTCCAGAGTTGTATTTAAAAATGGCATACTCAAGAGCTTTGGACCTAAACAAGCCCCATCTGTTTTAAAAATTATACAGCACTAAGAACATGCCCCAGTATACATCAGAATTTGGGATGTTGTATAAGAAGCAGCAATTTGTAGGGTAGCGGGAAGATTTGCAAAAAATTATTTTGTGTGTCTGTTCTTGATGCAGTTGGTTAAATGCACTCATTGCCTAAACCCACTAAGTTTTTAGTATTAATCATGAACTGTTTTCAAGCCTGATTTTCTGATGGAAGTGTTTCGTCATGTCTTATGATACTGAACCGTATTAGTTGGTAGGTCTCACTCAGCTAGGGGCTGACCACAGCAGAGGCAGACCAGCATGTATGAGACTGGGGTCTGGCGTTTCAAGTCTCCCAAAGAGTCCGGGATGCTGCAGAAGAGAGATGCGGCTCTGTAAAGTGGCAAACCTGCTGTACCTTTGTTGACCTGAGTCTGACAGGGCTGCTCAGGCTCTGTTTTCTTTCAAGTTTCTCTGCTGGCGCAAACGCTGCGACATATTATTGTAATGAACAGCAGAACAGCAGCCACACATCGGGGGTTTGCAGGGGAGCTTCTGGATGCTCATTGTACCCAGGAGATGCTACATTGCCTGAATTGCTGATAGTGAAGTTGCTCTTCTAGGGAGAGAGGGAAGAAAACACAAAAGGTTGGCTCAAAGCTCATGTAAACAATTAGTAGCAATGTAAACTAGGGTGTGAGCTTGGCAGCACATCCAGCTAATGCCCTGAATTCCTCTGTGTGAAGCAGCTTACTTTCCTCAGAAAGTGCGGTGAGGCCCTGGACAGATGCCCTTTTGCAGGTCCAGCAGAGCCAACAGAAGATGCTAGCGATCCAGATGCTCCTCGGTGCTTCTCTGCCAGAAGTTGCTGCCCCCTCTATTTGCTGGCAGAAGGAGTTTGCACGAGCACGTACGCCTCTGGTTCAGGCAGCACCAGTAGGGCTGGTGCAAACTGGCCTTGCGACTGGTGTGAGCTGGCCCCAGGGATCTGGCTGATGTGAATTAGGGAATGGTCCCATGGTTTGCTCGGTCTGGCAGATCCAGTGCAGGGACAGGGACAGGGACAGGTGCTAGCGAGTGCTGCCATGGCCCAGCTGGAGCAGGAGGGGGGCAGCCCTCTGCAGCCACGTGGCACCTGGTACAGAAGAGCATCTACCTGAGAAATGAGTGCAGAGGGACGAACAAGCTGTGAATTCACCCCCCTCCTGCTGCGCATTAGCTTTCCCACTTTAAGAGGGTGATTAGATTGCTGTGTGCCACTGCCAGTGAGGGGTGATACCCACCTTTTCTGACCCTCCCCTTTAATGCTGTACACAGCCCCTGATTGCCATTCCCCTTCCCCCTTGGCTCTTGGGAGCGTGTTTTGCAGAAGCACAGATGTTACCTAGAAAATTCCAAAACCATAGAATTGCCTCATACTTGTTATGCTTTTTGCTTCACTTTGATATTTCCCCAAGGATGCTATGCCTTCTTCGGTCTCTCTCTGGACAGGAAGTTCCTTTGTAATGTTGTGATATTGCTGATGTTTTTTTCTTTTTTTTTTTTAATTTAAAAAATTGCTTTGGAGTTGTTTCTTCTTCCATGACAGTTGGTCCCCAGGAATTATTTTGTTTTTACATAATTTGCACATCTGTGTTCCGTCTGTGGTGTGAAAACCAGGTTCTTAATTATAACAACCGTGTATCTGTTCCTTTCCTATTGCCACCGTGACCCTCCCAAAGTCACTGGCAATTCATCATCTTGCAGCAACTCAAAATGAGTAGTGCCTAAGGGGTGAATTCCTGCTAGTTTAGTGTCGCTATCAAGTGTCCTCATTGCATCTTACACTCTGATGAGTCCTTGACACTGGAGGACAGTTTCAGTTCACCTTCACCTGTCACTGAGCTGTGGCCACCTCTGCAACAGGCATGGCGAGTTTTGAACAGGCTCTGTTTGTTCCACATTAAGCTCTCCGGGAAAGGGTAGGATCTGTTGATGATTATTTGTGGGTGACGTTTGCCGGTCCCGTGATGACGTGGGAGAACAGCTCTTTAAATCACAAGACTGTCAGTGGCTGCAAACATCTGTGGATATGGGATCTGTAATCTCTCCTCTCAGACCTTGACATTGCTGTTTAATCTCTGCTATTTGCGACTACAATTGTGGTTTTTTATAGGAGTCATGTAAAACCCACTGCAGGAAGGAATCACTGCGCATTTCCAATTTGAGTGGTGGTGGATATTGCACAAAGATGTGTACATGTCTGTGTACGTGTGTACACACACGCGCACACATGTAAAGCACAGGGAGCAATAGTGCAAACATTACCACATACTCCAGAAAGCCAAGTGAGGGCAGCAGTTAGTCCATGGGCTAGAGCTGTGGAGCTTTCAAGTGGTGCAGTAATGAGAAGTAGGCATGCCCCGGCGTCCTGGTCAGCCCTGACGTGACACCCATGACAGCCCCATATATGCCTCCAGGATGATATATCCGGAGAAATGTAATTGTTCCCTATTAAAGTGCTCATTGTTTTGGAACTGAGGACTTTCTTCACTGATCAAAGAGCTGCCTTTGATTAATCAGTTTTGAAATGAATGAATTTCTAACTTTTTTTTTTCCTTTTCTTTTCTTAGGGGACACATTTCAAAAGCCTTTTGATCTTTGGTGATAGGTATTTAGTAAAAGGCAAGTAGACTTTTACAAGAAGAACCGTGGAAGTCTTGTAAAGGGTGACGTGTATAAAGCCCTGGTCAGAAAACATTCAGAACACACGTTCAGCAGGTCCGTTGACTTCAGCGGGCCTATGCACTCTCGCAGGGTTGCTCTTGTGCTCATTCTTCAGCAGGATCAATGGGTTTAGAAGGTAAAATCAGGCTGCTGGTCTGTGGGGAAAAAAAAGGGTAGTATCTACCGCAAAGGTCAGGAAGTATTTATGTGGTATCTTACACCAACAGAGTACAGGCAGCACAAATCTTTACAAATAGGTGTCCTGCTGGTACCAACTGAAATGTAGGAGGCAGTTAGTGTCTTTCCATTGTAAGTGTCATTTGATCCCCAGGGAGGCATTTAATGGATGGTATTTCCCTACTGAGAGTCCTGTCTTTTCTTTTTGTACTTCATTAGTAATAGTTGAGGGTCCTCCTGTTCATAAAAAATGTATGCATTGCTTGCCTGATTTTTCACGTACTGTATTGTGAAAAAGGATGCAGTTCCTCCAGAACTAAACAGAACGCTTTCCCTTTAGTTATACAGTGTCTTCCCTACTGCAAGCACGTTTTCCCCACTACTTATTACCAAGCCATAGGGAAGGAAAGAACAAAACAGAGAAAAGAGAATAAAACCCAAACAAAATAATGGCTATTTACAAATCCACTTGCCTCTGGAAATTTTCCCCCTCCCCATGCGAGCTGCGTGGCCTGGATCGCTCTTAAGGATACTTTGAATGTAACTGCTGTCTGCAGTGAGACGTCTGTAGGAAATGGGTACCTCACTCTTTCTGCAGAGGTGGACCTGTGGCATGAAACACTCATCTTACTGAGCATGAATAATCAGATCCATAAGTGAAATCTTCCAGTTGTTTGACAAGGTAGAGCATTACTAACCTACTGTTGTTAGAGGGAGAAAAAAAAAAAAAAATCAGAAGGAAGAACTCAAAATACCACAAGTAGAGATACCAGGAATAATTTCAGATACAAAACTCAAGCTGTAACAAAAATCCAAGTCTTTCCCTGGTGTCTCAGGGAGGCTATATTGACCCATCTCTCTCCCCCAGGATCAGGGGCTGACATTCATTTTCTGATACTGTCTTGGTCGGCTGCTCTCCTATTTTCTCACAATGTTTTAGCTCAAATTTACTTTCTTACAACCTTGACCAACTCCACAATATATAGATAATTTAGTGACAGAAGTACCTCACTTTAATGGTCTAATTACATACAATACGACACTTTAACACCCAGAGAAGAGCCTCCCAGGAACTGCTCCGTGCTGTTGGGGTTCCATTCCAACATGTGTATCTGCCTTTGTGGCTGCAGCGCTCCTGCATGGGGCACTCGCCTGGGGTGGCAGAGAACGGGCCACACTGCCCATCACAGACCAGTCCTGTTCGTCCCCCATCACCCACAAAAATGCTCTGGATTCATTGCAAGTGTGAATTGGAGGTGAATCCATTGCATATGGAAAAAATCCAGTAGTGGACTAAGAAACAGTTTTTGCAGTAGCCACCAGCTCCCAGATGGATGCTCGCTGCAGGCCATCTGGTGTGGTCCTGAGAACTGGGCTGTCCTGCTGGAGTGAGGCTGCTCGCCTTCCCTTAGACCCTTTCTACCACCCCGAGGAGCTGCTCCTCCGGGTCTGCTCCTGTGCTTGCACTTCAGTATGTGTTTGAGTGCTTTGCTGAAGCAGAATCAAACTGGCCAGGTTCAATATTGACTTGTTTTTGTTAAATTGAGCATGTCGTGTTTTGTTACATAGCTTGGGGTGGTGAGAGAAATCCATTAAACTGGAAGTTAATTAGTATGGGAAGACTATAATTTATCAAGATTGCCTGAATGAAAGTAAGGGTATTGCTATTTAATTAGCAAGCGCATTTGAATTTTTTGGATTATTTTTTCCTTTTGGATTTAATTTAAAATATTATAAGTACTTTGCATATAATGAAAGAATAGATTAAGAACAGGAAACTGAACTGATCTTAAGAATGTATGGCATTTTTTGTTGTTTTTGTTTTGCTATTAAGTACATGCTGTTGATGAGATAAGAGATTTTATTGCTGTGGTCTCTTCTTTGTATCTAAATTACAGTTGAAAAAAGATGCTTTAAATGACAGAGTCCTAATCTATATTAGGTCCACGAAGGACTGAACTTATAGAGCCACTAAACCAGGATGTGCCTGTTTGTTGCTGCTTCTGCTTCTCCATTTCTGGGACCTTCCACTGAAGCAATGGGGACCTCCAGGTGGTTTCAGGAAACATTTGTGCTCAGCTGTGTTTTACACTGCGGGCTGCTTTCTTCTTAATTTCCCTTAATTTAAGATGGGTCATTGTAGAGTGAAACTTCACAGTTACTCTCCTTTATGGAAAATGATAGTGCTTTCACTCAATGGGATGGGCCTGGTCCCACCAGTTTCTAATCATGCAGCACGTGTCCCACTGACCTAAGGGACTGTGGAACAGGCTGTTGTCATGTCAAGTGCATTGAATAAAGTACAGAAAGTTATCTCCCAGGAGCGTTACCGCCTGCACAGCTTGTTCAGTCTGTCCATCCGTCGCCTTCCAGCGAAAGCCGTGGGGCAAGCGTTCCTGCGCGCAGCAACTGACACTGAGCCATTGCTCACTGCTGCTCGGGGCAGCATCCAAACCCACAGCACTCGTGTTGCAAATAACGTGCATCTTTTACCGAATTTGGTTGTGCATTTAGCTTACATGCCACAGCGAGGCGTGCATTAAAATATTCACTGAAAGCCTTACCAGTGGCTCACGCCTGCCATCGTGGGAGTATGAAGGTTGTAGAAATATTCTTGTGCTGTGGGAGACACCTGCTGTGCAGTCCACAAACCGCACTGCCACGTCCGCTGTGCCCAGGCGCCTTGTGAGAGCTATCGCACAGGATATCCAAGTAGGTGTCTGTAAAAAGCACCCGGGATGTAGTGCTCACCTTGCTCCACGGACTATAAAAAGGACCAAAATTAGGGAGATGATCTACATCCTTCCTTAATCTTTTTAATCTTGAATTTTATGCAGGCGTCTACACCCGCCTCTGCACAAGCAAACTCTGTATCTCTGTGTGGCTCCCTTTTGCCTCCTGTGAATAGTGATAATAGCACTTCCCTGCCTCCCGGGACAGCCGTGAGTAAATGCGTTATAAATTTATTTGGCTTGGGTAGCCTTTCACTAGTGCTCTCGTGTCACTGGCTCTAGTAGTTGTGTCAGTTGTGCAACTACGGCATTTTGTACAAAACCCGCTATATGCTGCGGCTGCTCTCATGCTCGCCGATGTAGGAATTAACGCACGCCGGCGATGAGCGTACCCAGCTCTGAGGAAAGTTTCTGGAACTTCTGCATTCTCCACGTTGGTGGCTGCAATTTAAAAATCCACACTTGTAGTGCTCGGTGTGCTGTCAAAACTGAGATCTGCAGGATTGAAACAATTTTGTGACAGCTACAGGATGGCACTTCAGTTTCCACGGAAACTGGCCCTGGCTCTCTAAAATCAAGGTGAAGTTTTGGCTGGTTATCTAATAATAATGCTGAGCGTTTAAATATGAAGTTCTTCACCTTCCTCTTGCTGAAACAATTTCCATTCCTCCAGCATCCAGCAAACGCAACAGAGGTCTTGTAAATTCAGACTGTTGTCACAGCTTGGGCTATGTAATCTACTTCCCAGAGATGAAAGACAGAATTCAGCCCTGACCCGCTCAGCCACAGAGCCTTACGCTCTGCTGTTAAGATAAAGGGCTAATTTGTCCCCACATCTACTGCACAAACTGGTACCATTGTTTACATAACAAATTACAGAATAAGAGAAGTTCTTTCGCTTTACCATGTACCTTTATACTATGTCTTTCCTGAACATTTTTGTCCTCGAATGCATTTCCTTGTAAATAATTCTCTCTGCTCACACTCTTGCTTATCACCCAAATTTAATCACCCTTTGGCTTTGCACTCACTGGACTCTTGTTTTGAATCAGTGACTTCCATTGTTTTGCTGAACATTCCTTTTTCCAGGTCATTGGTTTCTAAGGTTAACAAAATGAATCCTCCCACTGATCCTTGTTACATCCCACTAATCTCCTTGCTATATCCTGAACCGCTCAATTACCTTTTGTCTTCAATTTCAGAGGCATTTATTGAATCCACAGATCAGGCTTTCGTGCAGGAAGCAGTTTCATATTGGATTCAGGAACATGTTCATGTGAATATTTCTCATACTTACACCTCAATTTGTTAAGGTTGTTTAAATTTTCTCGGTTAGTTTGCTTCTTGACATTTCCTTTTAAGTGTACTTTCTCTGCTGCTTATTCTTTTTGCAAGAGATGTCTTTCTTTCTAACCTCTATTATTTTCTGTCTGCTCTTGAATTAATATCTTCCACTGTTTGATAGTATTGACTTTCCACTTTGTATCACTCTATCTTTTCTACCCTTCTGAATCCTTTGACTCCTTTGCCATCCTTTGTTCATTTTAGGAAAAGCATAAGAGCCAATATTCTTGTGAAGGACATTTGCTCTGTTTTCCCAAGTAGGAAACTGGGGATTTTCTTAGGCCTGTCTTTTGTATCACTAACTCCATGTCTTTTTTTTTTTTATTTTGACTGGGGGTTGCTATCCACTTTAGCCAGGTTTGGTGTGATGAGTTGTATCTCGGCTGGGATGTACTGGGAAGAGCACAGAGGCACAAAACTAAAGCAGCAACATTTATGACCTAATACCCCATGAATCAGCTGGGTATTGATGGAAAAGGAGGCAGCCCATAGGTCTTACTCCTTTGATATGATCTTCCTCCAACCCAAATGACCCGTTTCATGTAACTATAACTGAGTTTGCTCTCATAGTTACTGTCTTTGCTAGGAGTGCAATACGGAGAAGAAAGGAGGTTTTACACATTCAATAGTGTGCCAAGGGGTTGTCTTTAGGTGTTTTACAGCAGCAAGGGCCACATGTCTGTCACAAATGTAATAAAAGAAGCCCAAACTGAACTACTGGCTGCAGAGAGCCACCGTGCAGTCTGTCTAGAGCTACCATTGATCTGAGTTGCATTTTTCACACCAGAAATCTGTTATTTCTAGCACCTAAGGACTGTGGTGCCATTTACAGAATACACTGATGTCCCAGAAGAAGGCACATACCTTTGGCAGTGGCTTAGATGGCTGGGATCTCAGGAATAAGCAATAAAACTGAAATTCTCTAGAACAATAACTTCTTTGCTAAGGACAGGCACATTTTTAACAGTGACTGAATATGACTGAAAGTGAGAGTTTGACACTAGAGCACTGAGAAGGAATACGAAGGACACCGCTCAGAAACAACAAGCTTGCTTATAAATACAATTTCTCTTTAGAAAAAAAGCCAAAAGAAGTTCTGCCTTGGAAAGTACTTTTTGAATAAAAGTTGGTTTTACTGGATCATTTGTTATCTTAGATGATCCTATTCAATTTGAATGTATCAAATTAATTAACAAAGGCCTTCTGAAGCCATATAATTTAATTCAGAGGAATTGATGCTCTGGGCTTCTCTGAGGAAACACAGAAGTTGAATGTGTGAAAGGAGCACCCCAAAACCCTCATGGTAAATCCCCTCACTTTCAGACAACTATCTCCCAGTCAGTGCATTTGAGAAATTATGACATACTTGAAAAACCTCAAGTCCACGACACCCATAGGCTTTAAATCAGAGGTGGGGAAGGTGTGTCATGATTAAAAAAAATAAGAAATTACCACAAAGGTGCTTTTGTTTAGAAGCCTCCAGGGTACTCTGAAACGTCTTGTAGCAGAAGGAATAAGCAATAAAACTGAAATTCTGAAGCCTGGCTGAGCAGGAAGCTGATAGTAGAAGACAGTCTGCAACAGGCATGGAATTTACACAGCCTTGAACATTGACCGTGAACTTGAATTGAATATGTTTTGCTGAGCAGCTTTGAGCTACTGGTTGTTGCATTTTTTACAAGAGGAGCTTTGGTGACTAGGTGGGTAGTGATATGAGAAAGAAAAGAATGGACAGCCTGGCAGAAAAAGAAGCAAGCTGCTTCTACAGATTAGAGCAGAGTACTGCTTCACAAAGTGTTGGGAGATGTGACGTCTTCCACAGCACGTGCAGCGATCCCACCAAAATACTGCCAGCAGCTAGCTCTCCATGAGCAGGTCACCAGCCACTACAGTCCCACAGAAGCCCATTACCTTAAAAAGGGGGTCTTCTGAGACAGGAGGAAAAAACCCATTGTAATTAGGTAGTCTGGTTCATTGGAAGCACCTAGGCTGTTCTCAGCCTGGACAAGTCAGTTCCTCTTTACAACAAATACATTCAACAGCATTTTGGGTGACTTCCATTTCCAGTGATAGTATTGTAACAGAGGAAAGAGAAATGTGTTTGTCTTAAGCATTTTCTTCTTTGAAACAGCAGGAGGAACAGAGAAATTACAAGAGGTAGTGAGTTTAGCAAACCTGCACATAAAACAATCTTTCATAAGAATAAAATGCTGCATTTAAAACTGTAAATGTATACACCTGTATAATTTAAAAATAGAAAGCTACTTTTACTGTGTTTCAGGGCTTGCTCTTTTTTTTAGTTCAGAGAATGAAACACTCAAGTGCTGGACTTAAAGTGGTTAACCTCATTGCATTGGCAAAACCAAACTATTCATGCAGCACTGGGCTTTTAGCTCATCATAAGTGAGAAAGTTAAACTTGACAGTTAGTGTAAGGAAAGTGCAATTGTGTTCTTCACACTGTGTATGTTTTGACTGGCTTGTAAAAAGAATGTAGAAGTTCATGACTCTCCCTGGCAGCTTCTTGCGATGACCAAAGAAAACATGATCTGCAACATATTCGGCTACGGCCTGACTCCGAATAAGAGGAGAGGTTTTTGTCAGACAGTGGAGAAAAGTCGAAGTCAGCTACCTGGAAAAAGAACATCAAAGAGATCTTTTTTAATTTGGGTCCTACTGGCTCAGGTGAGTCCAGCAGGAATACTTTGGGCCAGAGAAATGGCACTTGGTCCTCAACCAGTTTCAGTCAGTCACCAGCTTCAAATAGCCTTGTGATTTATACCTGCTGCACACCCGGCTCACAGGCAGTCCCTCATGAGTCGTATCATTTATATTGTGGCACGATGCAAAGTGTATTAGGAGCTTTCCAAAGGGCCAAAAAAAAATCCTTTTGATTGAGGAGCTCATGCTCATTACAAATAGGATAATGTAGCAAGTGAAAGCTACACCAGAGATGGAAGGTAGCTGGGGAGATAAAAGTCACATACTAGGGTCAGGTGACAATGCAGTGTCACTTTAGGTAATAACCCACCCTTTGTTACTATCCTGTACCCTCTCTCACTATCCCCCTGCTTTCTTCCATATAACCACTCTGAGGGATACTTTCATATAACCCTCTGGAAGGGATACTTCAACGCAAGCATCTGCTTGGGAATATTAACAAACTGCCTATGATAGCCCTGGCAGCTTGAATTATAGTTATAGTTCTCTGCAACAAGCCAGAAGCATGCCTGTTGCTTAAAGTGCTTGCCTACACTGTTCAGATTTTTCCATGGAACGGATCAGACATACCAGGGAAATGCTCCCTCCCACTCCATTTGTCTGGGGATTAAAGAACAGACATGGATGAAAGGTATCTAATTACTATCCCAGCTCAAAGTAAGAGTAACTGAATACCTCCACCAGATCTTTTTGTTGTGTGTTACTTCGAAAGGTTGTGTACAGCACCAGTCCCAGCATCACTGAAGCCAGAGCAATGCAGAGCAGGACAAAGAAAGCCGGGTGGATCCCTAGGAAAGAGCACAAGGGCATACGCCTGGAGTGATACAATACACTGAGAAAAGGTAACAGTAAGAAGGAAATTACATTTTAGGAGTTCATATATTTCTAGAACAAAGGACGTGTGTAACAGGGAATACATTTTTCAGCCACTTCATGTCTTTCTGAAATCTCAGAAGTGGGAACTTTTCACTGCTCTTTTCCCTTGAAATGGGACTACAAAGCCCACCCAATTACATATGTTAGCCCTAACTCCCCAGGGTGTTTGTACCCCTGTGGTACCCCAGGACGACAGGAAGAAACCTCATTGTCACAGCAGCTAGCAGCCTCCAGCAAAGAGGATTTGCACACTTAGTCCTGAATGCACACCAGCACTCTCTGGAGTGAGCTGGCCTGTCTGTATACAAGTGCTGGCCCACGGTGAGGTGGTATAACCATTCTGCATCACAGCCTGGCTGCTCTCTGGTCAGGTCCTCCTCACTGGGCTACCTAACCACGTTCTCAGATGATTCAGGGACCCAAGAGGGGCACGTGTGAGCATGCATGAGGGAGCCAGCAGGGATTGCTGGCTGGGAGGACAGTAATCTGTGATGAAATGGAGGCCTAGAAAAATCTACCCATAAAAACCACTGTAACTAAACTAAACAAAAAGAAGAATGGAAACTGCTTAAGTAAGGGAGAGTTACAGACTTATATGTTTTTTCCTAGTTATCCTCTCTAACTACAAGAGCCAGACTATTTACACTGGAAAATATTTAATTTAAGTAACTTAGCCTTCCCAGGAAACTCATTAACTTCAAGACACTCATGAGACTAAGGGTTCAGCAGGAAGCAAGAAGCTCAGAGCAACTACGGTAGGCTCTGTGTAGTATAGGCTCTCCTTTCTCTTCCTCCTTCCTATGCTTTTAGGGATCTATACCAGTTTCCAGAAACCTCATCTGCAGGCTGGTTAATCCATAATTGTCTCTGACATGTTTGAGACTGTTGGTTCCCTGTCAGGTGGGAATCTCCACGCTGCTCAGACTAGCTGCTCTCACCTGTTGGCCACACTTTTATTTCATGGTATGTCTGCAGCATCGTCACGCCGTTCTCCACTCTGACGCTGAGGCAATACTGTCCAGCATCACTGAAGGTATGGCTGAGGTTGTAGCAGGAGCCATCAATCTCCACCAGATGGCATTTCTCACCGTCGAGTGGAATGCACTCGGACTTTATAAGCCAGCATAATGCCAGTGGTGGGCTGAAATGACAAGAGCGAAAAAAGAGGAAGGGAAGGGAATAATTTGGTGAAAATTTTGCAAAAATCTCGTCAAAGAGCTGATGAATCACTTGGTTAAAACAGCATAATGATTTTGAAAATAATTAAGTTAATCTCAATACGAATAGAGAAGTAATTAACTGCACAATTGTTTGGTTTATAGCATCTGTCAACTGAGAAAGTTCTTCGTAATGCTTCTATAAAAGCAAGCCTTTCAGCTGAGAGCTAAACACCTGTGTGGGTCATAGGTGGGCCATTGTATGTAGAAAAACCTGGAGTCCTCCAGCAAAGATAAAAGGAGTCTTTTTTTACCCCTGTACTTCCAAGGCAGTATAGGTTGGTTTTAATTTGTTTTTCTCACACAGAACTCACTGTGTTACTGAAGCACGCCCAAGAATTTTGTGACTGTTGTCCGTCGTCCATCCGTGTCCCCCCCCCAGTCAAAACTGGAAAGATTGTAGGATGAGCTCTGTACAATAGACTAATAGCTGGAAAAGGTAAAGAAATCACAAGATCTCCCTTACAATAACAGAAACGGTTTTATTTGCTATCAAGCAATCTAGGTACAATCTGCTTTATGGCCATGTGTCTTCTCACCATATCTAATTGATGCCTTTTATTTACATTTTCAGACCCTTGTCCTAAGTGATTCTGCTTGGACCCACCTTACATACTATGGACTTTGATTCTGACAACAGATAGAGCTTTTCTTTACTCCATCTTATGAGCATTTTGTTCCTTATCTCTGTAGGACATTCTCTGCTAAAGAAAGCAGCATGTTTATGTGTTTACCTGGTTTTCTTTGATAACCCATTTCTCAAGCCTTTGTCATTGCTTCTCTGTCATGAACTCTTATTGCATCAGTCCCAGTGCTGTGGCTAGGAGCTTAGGTTTGGGTTGTGCTTTAACCTAGCAGCTCGCTAAACACCACACAGCCACTTGATCCCCTCCGCCCCCCAAGTGGGATGGGGGAAAGAATTGGGGGGAAAAAATTAAATTTGTGGATTGAGATAAAGACAGTTTAATAGGATAGAAAAGGGATAATACTAATACTAATACTAATGATAATATAACAATATTAATAATAATAGAATATGCAAAAGAAGTGATGCACAATGTAATTGTTCACCACCTGCCAACTGATGGCCAGCCAGTTCCCAAGCAGTGGCCCCCAGCCAGCTTTCACCCTGGTTTATATGCTGAGCATAGTGTCAGATGGTATGGAATATCCCTTTGGTCAGCTGGGGTCCCCTGTCCTAGCTGTGCCTCCTCCCAACTTCTTGTGCACCCTCAGTCTACTAATTGGTGGGGTGAGGTGAGAAGCTGAAAAGTCCTTGAGTTAGTGTAAACACTGTTTAACAACAACTAAAACATCTGTGTGTTACCAACATTGTTCTCACCCTAGATCCAAAACACAGCACTACAGCAGCTACTAGGAAGGAAATTAACTCTGTCCCAGCTGAAACCAGGACAGTCTGGCAAACGTTGTCCAGCCTAAAGCCAAGCCTGCTTTTAGGGATCTCATGTTTGCCTGTAACACTGGTATGCCATTTCCAGTTTCCACTCCTGCCAGTGTGCCATTCGCTTTCTGAATGCAATTGTGCTGCTTTGTCTGTTGGGACTATTTTTACCTTTGACTCTGTGTTGGGTGCTGCTCACTCCATCCTACATCCATAATAATAGCCCTGCTTTTTTCTTTCTTCTTTTTTTTTTGCTTCTTTTTTTTTTTGTCGGCCACCCCCCCCCCCCCCCGCCCCTTTAAACCAGCATTAGCCTAAACAGCTTCCAGTAGCAGAACTTGAAAGTGTCATTCCTGAGAACAAACGACTTCCATGGTCATGAAATTATTATGGTGAAAGAGGTTTCTTGAGTGCTTCAATAGTATTTAAAATGCTTCTGCCATACAAAAAAGGCTCTGATGTGTTCTAAATACTGCAGCCTGTGAGAGTTCGTGCTAGGACTGAGGTGCTCAGGGCTCTCCCGTGTTCCTATAAACCTCACTGCATGGAGCCTCTCTGACTTAGTCATCTTGTGGCAATCTTAACTTTGTGAAAATTATTCCCCAAACCCATTAGTCCCATGTGCCAGTCAAGGATTGCCGCTATGCAACAGGACTCTGAATGCAATTTAATTTAATGGTGGGGAAACTGTTCAAGAAGAAAATTCAAAAGGAAGTTTTAAAATGTAATTTTCCCCACTATCTTTCTCTGGCTAGTTTTCTTTTAACATTCTCTTTACAAAGATAAAAAAATAACATTTGATTTACTTGGGAGGATTCTACTTTTCTGAAAAGTTGCAGGCTCTTTCAGGCTTTTAGAGTTCATGGTATTTCAAGCCAGGAAAATGCAATATTCAACAGTATTTTGCTCAAACGAAATTTCTTTTTTGTTTTAAGAAACACTTCTGTGGGGTGCAACGAAACTTAACAATTTTAAGGAAAAAGCAGGGAAAACCCTGAAATAGACAATGCTTTTTGGGGATTCATATCAATGCTACTTACGTGCCATTGATATGAAGAGATAAACTCAAGTTTTCCATTACGTGAGTCTCTCTGGAGCCCACTACATTAATACTTTTAACAGCACCTGAGAGGAAGAAAAGAAAGCATGTCACACTCTGCATGTAAACTTAAAGTTCACTGGAAAACCAGGGAAGGTTTGTTTTCATAGACTTTGCAGATTTCAGCTCCATCAGTCCCACAAATAATAATACTTGCTTCACACCCAAAAAGGAAACCTACTGGTAGAGTTATAAGATTTCTGACTTTTTTGTGATTTCTTTTTAATGTATAATCAACCACATTATTAATCCTTTACATTTTTACTTATGTATTTATTTACTCCTGAAGCTGATCATATCAATAAGACTTTCCTAGTGCTTCTTTTAACTAATTCATTTTTTAAGGATAGCTGGCATAAACTAAACAAATAAATACTCTATAAGTTACAGTAAACATTTTGTTGTAAGTTTTAACTGTATGTGAGGCTTTTACAAAAGACAGTAAAACTTTTGGTAGATAAAAAGAAACAGAAGGGTTTATATATTTCCCCCCATTCCCCTATTTTTTCTGTACTAGAAAAGCACAAAGTCCATTTTGCAATGTAAACACTTCATTGAACAATGTTGACCAGTTCTTGCATATGAAACAATGCCTAAGTTGTATTATCAAGTTAAAGTGAGATTCTATCTGTGCATATATAGCAAGTTCTGTTTTGAGTATGCGTAATGTTTCGTAATTACCTAGCAGCTCCAGAGCAGTGGTAAAATCACCAGTTTTCTGCACCATTTCTCTTTCATGCATGATGCTTCCAATTTGCTCCCATTCAGCTATGACTTTCAGACGCACTGTGCGATTCCCCATGGTAGAGCAGTTATAGTAGACAAAGGGTTCCTTGGTAATCTGATAAACTCTATGTGCAACACGAAAAGATTTAGAATCAAAATTGCCTTTTACCAAGTGCTTGCATATTTCTGATTTAAAAAGGGAACAAGCTCTTACATATTTTCTTTATAGACAATGCTACAGTTAGCTGTGATTCTAATTCTACTTTATGTCCATATCAATAAGGATTGATGTCTGTGGCGTTACCAATAGAACTATGGTCAGTATAAGGCCCAGAGTATATTTGTGCATTTTTAATCAAAGAAAATAAAGACAATGCTAAAACAATTCACAAAATGGAATAGTCAGTAAATTATGAAAACTACCTTTATAGCAGGTGGACTACAAGGTAACTGAAACACTGAGGTGGGAGGGGTGGAGAAAAAAAGAAAGAAAGAAAGAAAGAAAGAAAAAAATGTAGTATTCAAAGACTAAAGCTTGCATCTCTCTTTGCATACACTTATTTGTATTGGACATATATTTGTCCCCAGAAAAGGAAAATAACCAAATATCACTTTTCATCCCTACTGCTGAGTAGCTTTACCCATGGTTTTATTTCTGATGGTTCTCAGCTATGTTGTGGTCTTTCCCCCTGCATTTTGTTATTAGGTAAGCATTAGGTGTGTGTTAATGTGCACCTCCATATTATTTGAGACACCTATCCACTTCCAAAAGCTTCTCACCCAAGCTACTTACTGCCTAACCACAACACAGTATACTCTTCCATTTTCCTTAAGTGCACAAATTATACACATAGTCAACAACAACAATCTGCTAATGGAGATCTGCAGGCATAACGATATTTTAAAATAACAATTTACAATAAGTTACTTTTTCCAGTTTGTTCAGTTCAGTTCAGCGCATTGCATGCATAGCAATACACCAAAGCATACATTTGAACAAGAAATATAGGTCTTTAAAATGTCACCATTTCATGAGTACACAGTGACTTCCATATCAAAGTTTTCATAATTCACCTGGCTGACATATTAAGAATGTATCAATTGACAAAAACGTATGCTTTGTCCTATGATTTCATCAGGATTTCTCTCTAGATGAGCAACTGAATCAGAGCCATCTTGAACGCTCATTAAAGGAAACAAAGTATCCACACCTACCCATCTCCAAGATCCCAGTTGTAGACAAATGATGCTGACTTGAAGTAATGACTTGGGTCATGAAGACAGAAAGAAATCCGGGTTATGGCGCCCGTGGAGGAACTGGAACCATGCGTGATAAATCTGCTGTCTTCTATCTGGGCAATGGTGAGATTCCCTGTGATAAATTCTGCAGAATAACAAGGTGACAAAAGAATGACAGCATGCATCACTTTCATAGCATGCTCTGTGTGAGTATCAAAACATTATTTAAAATGTACTGCGTAAATCTTTCTGTATCCTAGTCCAAGTGGTTAAGTGTATTTTTTAATATTACTCAGTGTTGTTACATGTTAGTGAGGCAGAGAGATTAAATACTTATTTAGGGTTATACAATGGGTCACGATAAAGCTTCTAATAGAACTAAGAGAAGTAATCCTGGACTTATTGAGGTCAATATCAATTTTTACTATTGATTTTAAAAGAACTGGGATTAACATAAAGTATCTAGATCAAGGGGTTCAGAATCAAACCAGCATACGCACCCTTTGTGTTTGGGGTGCCAGTTTTTGATTGGTTAGTTTGTGGGTTTTGGGTTTTAGTTTTAGCTAATTCCCCAGAAATGAAAATTTGACTATTATGAATAACAAATGTGCTATATATATCTTGTGAATACAGAAAGGGTGAAATTTTGGTTTTGATGTCTGCAAGAGAACTTATGCTCAAGTTTGTTTATAAGGACTAGTAAAGGCTCATCTAAAAAAACCTTCTCTAACCTATGAATAAAGAGGTATTATGATGATACACTTATTAGCTCATTATAACATTAATGGGCTATTAATTACCAGTCACAGACTCTTACCTTGTAAACAATTCATTAAATCTGGTTAACTGTTCTCTTCCTGATGCACTATTGAGAATCACAATTACCGCTTCACAATGGGGCTGGTAATGCAGAACTAACTGGAGTCGTTGTTTATATGAATTATTTGCAATTACCTTGGGGCCTCTGTGAAGCCCTGGTGGGTGCTCTTGCTTGGGGAAGGCTGAAGGGTGCAATGGAATCTTAACTTTTACAGCTAAAGAAAGTTTCTATCCCTTTTGCTTGTGGCATGAGAACATGACAGTGCGAAGTGAGAAAGGAGTAAGTAGATACTCAGCAAGGCAGCAGCTCTTAACAGAGAAAAGATCTCACGCATACTTTTATAAAGACTTATGCAATAAGCTTGGTGTTTCTCAAAGAAAAATCTCAATAGCTATTCCCCAAAATGTCAGCTATGTCCTATGGTTAGCTCTTCTGTCCTCATGCACATCTTTTTCTTTAGCTAGAAACTGGGTCTGTATTGGAGTGTGTAAGTCAAACACTGGGACATGGGGTTGAAGGGATGTGGTTACTAGTCTCTGAAAGAAGGGACTGTGTAAAACTCTCAGGTGTTATTTCATGTCAATCCCTGTATCAGAGATTAGGTTAACCATATGGTACCATTAGTCTATTTATAAAAAAAGATATGCATATTTATGTTTATGAATATTCCCAGTAAGCCAAAATTGCACTTAGCAATATTTGGTAATGCAGCTGTGACTTCACATCCAATTTCAGTACACTCAGTCAAAACTTTCAAAGAAAATGTAATGGCTCTGTTGTGCTGATGGCCTGAGTTTTTGCTATGTCATGCAACAGGGAAAATCAGTAGATTGTCACTGCTGCTGGTCATCCTAACTTTAGGACTAGAAATGCTGCAAAGCAGTACAGGGAGCATTGGTTTAGGAGTCTGGGTATCACTGAACAACGTTGATCTGTGAACTGCAGCTCCTGAAGCACCTAGTTGCTAGTTCAGTCTCTCTAAGTGACAGACAGGAAGACATAGGCAGGATCACACTTGCTTCCTGAATGTAGGTAGACTACAGTATGGCCCAGTTAGTATAATGCCATCCAAACCCATATAAAATGAAAGAGCTATACAAATCTAACTCTGTTGGCAGAAGCCATATTTATGCCTGGCTTTCATTTTTCTGATGCTAGCAAAGGCAGCGAGCATCCTGATGTACACCGAAATCCGGAAGACATAGAAGCTGTAAAGCCATTTTACCTGTAATCTGAAGCACGGTGACATTTCTAGCAATCGGCCGACACAGCCAACAGTTTCTATGAGTCACCCAGACAGATACAGGAAAAGTCCCAGGAAATTCACCGGTCACATTGATTACGGAGTTAAACTGCTGCTCAGATTTCTCTATCAGGATCAGAGGAGCATAAATCCAGTTAAAGTGATACAAGTTTGATGCAGCACTGTCATTCTTCATACTTAGACTGGCGTGAACAGTAGCTTGAGCTCCTGTTGTGACAGGACCATTGTTGGTTATTTCCAGACCATACTCCTCTGTAGAAATCAGAAGGAAAAAACCCAACAAACCTTATTGTACTGCATTTTTTAGTTTGTTTATTTACACAGTTTAACTAGTCAGCTATAGCTATGTGATTCACAATGGCAGTCTTTTTTTTTTTTTTTTTTTTTTTAAACCATATAAAAACCTGGAACAGAAACTGTTGCATGTATATATGTGTTCAAGCAAGTATCATAAACCAGCATGTTAGACTAGGTCCTAGAAATGTTAGTAGTAGAAGGGAGCTTCAGCCTAGAACATCACAAAAAGTTAGATAAGGTTTTATAGGCAGAGCTGGGTACTGGTGGTAGGGCCAGTGCCACTAATGAGCTAACATGGTCACTAAACTTCCAGCTACTAGAAGAAAGTCAAGCTCCGCTCCAGCCTGCCCCCTAAAAAATGAACTTCCAAAGCCAGGCAAGATTTCATCTAATAGATTCCTTTGTCAGCTCTGTTGACCAACAAGTCTCTCCCACTTTCCTCCTAGCTGAACAAAAAAATCTCAGTACCAGCTTCTTCTGCTCTATGGTCCACCATTGACTTCCTTTTCCAGGAAGGGACCAAAAATACCAGTGTAAATGAACCTTGTACCATGCCAGAGGGCCTTGGTCAAGCTCAAGAAGTGGGCCCATGTGAACCTCATGAGGTTCAACAATGCCAAGTGCAAGCTCCTGCACCTGGGTTGGGGCAACCCCCAGTATCAATACAGGTGGGGTGATGAAGGGACTGAAAGCAGCCCTACAAAGAAGGACTTGGGGATACTGGTGGATGAAAAGCTGGACATGAGCCAATAATGTGTGCTCGCAGCCCAGAAAGCCAACCATATCCTGGGCTGCATCAGAAGAAGTGTGGCCAGGTTGAGGGAGGTGATTTTTTATGAT
>JAVJGJ010000047.1:32761792-32777337 GCA_035590215.1 Microhierax caerulescens | reverse complement strand
GGGCGCCGTGGCAGCGGGGAGCGACCCGGTGGCGACCGGCCCAGCGGCGGGGAAGGTAAGGGGGCGCGGGGCCCGGCCGCGGCCGTACCGGGCGCGGGTGTCTACGGGGCGCCCCTGGCTGTCGGTCGCGGCGGGCGCTGACGGGCGGCTCGGCTGAAGCGAGCTGCCGGGAGAGCGCCGAGGTGAGGGGAGAGGGTCGGTTTTTCAAGCAGATTTTTATTTCAGTGACTCAGACCAGCAAGGCAGGTAGCTGGCGGTGGCGGGGCAGCTTGTGGCACCTCAGGGAGCGAGTCTTGCTGAGGTATGTCCGAGGGTGGCTGCGAGGTTGGGGTCCGGCTGGGGGGGACACATTGGTTTGGGGTGCTGGGAGCGTCCCTGGAGCAACGGAACCAAACAACGCGTGAGGTGTGAAGTGCCCAGTGTCTGCTTGTGTCTGGCAGCGCGTTCCTGTGACACTGACTGCAGGGCGTTACGTTTGTCACCCTAGCTAAATGTGACAGTTGTGGCTTGGAAAAGATGTGTCCTCTCCCATACGTCAGAGTGGATGTAGGTGGTGATGCGGTAGCTGCTGTTAACCAGACGTATAAACTAGTACATGTTTTTTCTTTTTTTTTTTTTTTGTAGGTGTGTTAGTCTTGCTTTTATGTACTGAGAGCTCATCCTTCACCCTCCAAGATGGCATTCGTTTCGGCACAAGGACCTACGGTGGTGGACCAAACCACTTTGATGAAAAAATACCTTCAGTTTGTGGCTGCTCTTACAGATGTCAATACACGTGAGATACTTTTTTCTATCAAAAGCTTCAATTCTTCAGTAGATTAACAAACATTACAGTATTGTTCAGACAATTGATAAACATGTATTGAATTCACTTTGAATTTTATTTGAATTTTGGTTTTTGAAGAAGCAAAGTGATGAGTAATACTTGCATGAGCCAAAGTGAGTGAGCTGTGAGTGTGTGTGGTTGTGTGATGGTTGGTTGTGAGAACTGTGTGCCTTAAAATTGGGCGGTGATAGCTAAACTGATAAGATCTGATTGCTTCTTTGATCAATGAATCTGGTGTTTTCCTTTGTGATGTAGTTTTAAATTTAACTCTTTTGCTTGAATTTCCATTTTCAGCTGATGAAACCAAATTGAAAATGATGCAAGAAGTCAGTGAAAATTTTGAGGTAAATAAAAAACCAAACCCAAACCCAAACAACAGAACCCCACCAGAACCCCCCAACCTTCTGAAATGGCAGTCTTTCTTGTGATTAATGTATGTTGGTTTGATTTCTGATGTTATGTGGTAAAAATATTAGTATCTTGTGATTTATCAATGAGTTATAACAATATAAGTAATTTTAGCTTTATATTTAGTTATTAGCCAGGTTGTTGAAGAATTACAGCGTCTGGACTTAGAGAGCTCTTTTACTCTCTAATCTTTATTCAGTAAGCATTTAAATGAAGGTGAAGTAATACATTTTTCTTCTATTTGTTGAATAACGAGTAGTTTCTGTATTTAAAGCTTTCTTTATACAGATGTGTATTGTGCCCTCATGAAGAAGAGGCCCCTCTGATTCCTCTGAGTTCCGTAGCATAGGGAGGGAGGAGTTGTCAGATGCAGAATCTGACATCAGGAGTGGAGATGGCTCCAGTGACATCTTTTGTGTAGTGTTGGACCATCAAGTTTAGATGAGCAGCAGAAAAAAAGTGAGACATGTATTAAACCAACCCTGCGTATAGCAGAATTTATACTTAGTTGAATATTTAGTCTATGTGTCTGTTCTGAAATGATAGAGAACTTAATATTTTGTAGAAAATGTTCAGGGTCTCAGAATCACTGTAATTATCTCTGTATCTAGTTTTTTAGTCATACTGCAATTAAAAAGGAGTTGCTACCACTATAACACATTCTGTCCTTACCTACTTTATTTGAAGTGATCTTGCTTAATCTGTGATATGGAAATGTAAATACACATTCTAGTCCTGTTTAATGTCTTTGGATATTTTTAAGTAAGCTTCATGTAAAGTTACATCCAATGAATGCTGGATGTTGAAAGCTGTGGCAGTTTTAGTTCTTCCTGAGTTATCAGTGGAATTTCCCATCCAGTGAATTTTTTTGTTTAGTTTGGGTTAACATAGTGGAATAAAAAAAATGAGAGCTGGTATAACTGTATTATAAAACAAAACTAAATTAAAAGGCTTAATCCTTTCTTAGTGTGTATGAGGAAATAAGTAGATGTCTGTGACAGTTCTTCATCTATATGCACATGGTGTGAACAGAGCTTCATATTACTATAAGTGACTATTTAAAAATTCCCCTCTGGAGTTTTGTATCTGTTTAAGCTGACCTACCATCTCTGAAAAAATTTGTTATCTGACTAAAATAATAGTTTTAACAACTTAGATTGTTCATGTGTTTAGAATTTGAAGGCTTAGTTGACTCTCTTTGCTCTTGTCTTCAGTAGGGAAGAACTTAATATTTGTTTTGATAATGTTCTCTTGGAACTCACTTGTTTCTGTAGTGTGATCCTCTGTAAAGACATCATGAATTGACTTACGCTGCAGTACAGTTCTACTTGTTGGAAAATACTTGAGGGAGCAAGAAGAACCACTAAAAAAGTTTTAGTTTCCTTTTTTCCTCTATAGGTTGTGGGCAGTATTGTTGTATGTTGTTATGCTAGATGGTTTCTTTACATTTTCTGGTTCCATAGTCTTATTAACTCTTCTGTATTGCCTACTTCAGTTTCCAATAGCTATGAAGTTGAGCAGGTTTTATGTTTCACTTCAAATATTGTGTTCTTTTTTTTTTTCCCTAAAAAAAAAAAAATGGCTGTTTGAAAGTTAGTGTTCAGGTTCTGTTGGCTGCATTAGTGATCTGGACGCCTCTCTAGTTAGGGGTAGAACTGAACGTGGATTGATGATTCTGGAGGACATCTTGAAGGGAGGTTTAAAACTGAGGTGCTGTATAGTTTTAACCACTTGACAGTGCCGGTTTTTGGGCTAGTTGTTAGGATGTTGTTCTGGGCTAGCAGAGGATATTGCTCTCTAAACCAGTTTCTGGATGGAAATGTGATAGTTTTGAATCTTGTTTTTCAGAAATTATTTGATTGAGAGGGATTTTTTTCCTTCTCCATTTCTTGATAAGAGATTCTGGATTCCAAATGTGGAGAGAGGAGTGTATTGATTGTCTTATCAGTTTCTGTTTTAGAGGACAAAAAACTTCCAGAATCAACCTCTATTGCTGGTTTGATGTTTTTGTGCCAGCAGCATAACTCTGAACTTGAGTAGTATAGTGGGGGGTTTTGGTTTCTTCTGTGGTTCAGAACAGCAACTCATAGATATCAGCAGTGCAGCTAATTTTGTGGTCTTTGCTATTTATCAAAGATACTGGGAAGAAGCTTTCAGAATTTAAGCTGGGCTTGTAAAGGTATACTTCTCCTTGAATGAATTTGTGAGCCACTTAGCCAGAATGTGGCAATACCTGTTTAATTTTCTTGTTAGAAACTTTCCTTCCTTTCTTCCTCCGAAGTAGGACCATTCTCATGGCATAAAGCTGGGAAGGTTAGGAATCTTTCAAAATTGCAAAGAATATAGGGGAGGTGGAGGAGGAGAAGATATAGACAGACTCTTTGGGAAACCTTTTAAGGTGAAGAGAAGATGCTGGCTAACCTGCTGTTGGTAATATCCTGTCTTACATTGTCATGGTTTAACCCCAACCATCAGGTAACACCACCACCCCCACCCCCCCCAGCCGCTCACTACTACCCCCCAGTGGGATGCGGGAGAGAATTGGAAGGGTAGTAGTGAGAAAACCTGTGGGTTGAGGTAAAGATAGTTAATTAGGTAAAGCAAAAGCTACGCACACATGCAAAGGTGAGCAAGGAGTTCGTTCAGCACTTCCCATGGGCAGGCAGGTGTTCAGCCACCTCCAGGACAGCAGGGCTCCATCACATGTAGTAGTGACTTGGGAAGACAAATGCCGTAACTCCAAATATTTCCTTCTTCTTCCCCCAACTTTACATGCTGAGCATGATGTCATATGGTATGGAATATTGCTTTGGTCAGCTGGGGTCAGTGGCCCCAGCTGTGTCCTAGTTTATTCTCTACCCTCAGCCTACTCGCTGGTAGGGTGGTGTGAGAAGAGAAAAGGCCTTGACTTTGTCAAAGCGCTGCTCACCCTCTATGATCAACACTGTTTCCTGCACAAATCCCAAACAGCCCCATACTAGCTACTATGCAAAAAAATTAACTCTGTCCCAGCCAAAACCAGCACATGTCTTTAAAATGCTTTTGTGCCCTTGCTATGATATCTGTCCGCTTTCTTAAAAGCCCTTGGAATAAAACCCCCTTTGTTCGGACAGTGCCTAGTGTAATACGATTTATGGTTGTGTGCTATGAAATGCTACTGCAAAGTAGAGAATAGTAGTGGAAATCTGTAGAAGGAGGAGGCTTTATAAAATTTTCATGTTCAAGGAATAATGTGAATAACCCCCTGAAATGCCTATATAGATTTTTCAGAATAATGCTGCATTCTCATTTGTACCTTAATTAACAGACCAGTATGCTTCTGTATCACAGATGCTTCAGAGAATTGCCTAACAGCGTATACGTAAACTACAGCCGAGATTCCAAATAAACCTCACCGTGGCCAAGTTAGGTTTCCTTTTAAGGCAGATAAAGCTATCTTGTCTAGTATTTCCAGTAGTCCAAGATAGTTTTCACAGTGGAAAGTAATGCTGTCAGTTTGGATGATGTCTGCATGTACACATATTTGCAGAAAAACCTAAAGTCTCAATTTAACAGTGGCTGAAAAGTCTTGGGAGTCCTAGAGCAATGAAATGTGAGCATGCCTGTCGGTCGTTCTTGTTCAAGGATGTCTACAGCATTTTGTTTTTTTCTTTTTCCTCGTATTTAAACTGACCATGTGTTATGCCCATTTTCTTTTCCACGTGAGATGACAGTGTTAAAAGTGAAAAAAAAAAGATATTACAGTCCATTGGAATTGGAGGACATTCATTTGTATTCACTTTTGTTTGTTTCATGAATAGTGCTCTCTAGTGTGTTAGCAGACGTGTAATCACTGAATCTATTAAAAAGTCACTGAAAATGCTTGATACTTGCTCTGAATGTAACTTAGTGTCATCTGTGTAATACCTGTTTTATCTGTCTTCCCATTTTTGGTGGGTTTTTTGTTTGTTTTGTTCTGGATTAGAATGTGACGTCATCCCCTCAATATTCTACGTTCCTGGAACACATCATCCCTAGGTTTCTCACCTTTCTACAGGATGGAGAAGTTCAGTTTCTGCAGGAGAAGCCAGCACAGGTAAACTGTGTGGAGCATCTCTTTACCTTTTTGCAGTGTGTATAGCAAACTACTTGTTAGTGAAGTACTTGATTAACCTAATAAACTGATTTATGTATCGACTTTGTGTTAAATATAGATCTGTCATTTGGAGTGAAAGTGAGTAAGTCCAGTTTCTAAAAAAGTTACATATAAACTTTGCAAATCTGGGCTTCTATGAAAAATGAGGAAAAACTAGGTGCAACAGAATGGCTTTCTCACTGGAATATAACATTGTTAGAAATTTATGAATTTACTATGGGATGAAAGGCAAATGTATGTCATTAAATACTTAAATCAGACTTGAAGAAACTCAGCTTTTCAACTGTAAATTTTTAAAATCTGCCTTATTTATGTATGTGGGTAGTAGGAAGAATTATTGTATATGCTTATGTCCACATAAAGTAAAATGGCTTTTTTTTTAAGCATGCAGAATTATTATATCTTTTTTTTTTTTTTTTACAGCAACTCCGAAAGCTAGTGCTTGAAATCATTCACAGGATACCGACAAACGAACATCTTCGTCTTCATACCAAAAATATCCTGTCTGTGATGTTTAGATTTCTAGAGGTATTTTTATTTTTATTTTTACTCTTAAAACTGTTTCAGGTTTGCAGAAAGTTTTTCCTCTTCTTTCTTGACCTCCAAAAATTGCTGGGGCTAGGACTTCACATAGCTGTTCTTCTAGAGCAAGGGTGGAAGGGCATTCTATTTTGGCTTCACCAGTGTGATATTTTATTGTCTACAGGTCTTCTGCATGTTCTGTCCTTTGGAATCTTGGATTTTATAAATGCAAGGAACTGTTCTCATGCTAGATAAATTTCATTCATGAACATTCTTCTGGGAGATATCTTATTCTAGAGAGTTTGTTCTGTTTCTTACTTGGAACTGAAAGTGTGGTCATTTGAAGCTCTGAAAAAATAACCTGCTGTATGTGAAGTTGTCTTGGTGTGTAAATAGCCCCACTTGGGTCTCTCTGTCTGTGGGGCAATAGAAACAGGTCTGATGGTATAAAGTGGTTGAAGCTTTTGGGTTTTGTTCCAGTAGGAATGATTTTAATTTTAACCATACTCTTTAATTTAATTTAAGTCTGCAAGGTAAAGTTGTATCGTAGGAAAGTGTTTGGTTTTTTTTTTTTTTTGCTTATGCAAATTCATATTAATGGGGCACTTGTAGGTTGCTGAGATGAATATAATTTTATAGAGTTTTGAAGTACTTAGGGAGTAATTGAAGAATGCAGCAGTAGGCTCACTAAAGGTTCTCTTTTTTTCAGACTGAGAATGAAGAAAATGTACTGATTTGCTTAAGAATAATTATTGAATTGCACAAACAGTTCCGACCAGCAATCACTCAAGAAGTAGGTCATAAATCTTGTTAGATGGTATAGAACTTACTGCCATGCTCTTTGGAATTGTTATTTTGTTCAGGTGGGTGGGTGGGTTGGTTTGTGTTTTCCTGCTGTTCTTTTATGTTGGCTGTTCTGTTGTGATAACCATATATTTAATATTTTTTTACTGTAAAGTAAAAGAGGATTGAATAGTGCTTGCGCCCCTGGGAAAAAACACAAACTGTTAAAGCTGAGTTGTCTTTGCTTTAAGTGTTCATGGGCAATATGAGTAGACTAAGTAATGAAATTCCCATGGAAGGCAAGAGAATTGGTGCCTTTTTAATTTATGAAGAGAAACCGCTGGAAAACAAATATTATGATTCTTCCCCCCTCCACCCCTTGCTTCTGTCTCGTGACTCATGAAAGGAGTATTTGAAAGTTTGCATTTTTACTCTGTTGCTTTCTTTACATGCTTTTCTCCTGGGAAGACTTTGTTGGTTAATAGTAATTTTTTCTAATACTTTATTGGAACTATGTTGAGATGATAAGTAAATTGGATTCTTTCCAAGTGCGACTCAAATGAATATTGGCAGAGCAGAAGGAAATAGGAGAACACTTTCAGATTTTTTTTTAAATATAATGAAAAATATACTGTAGTGATTATACTGTTAATAGAGATTCTAAAATTGTGATTGGTGTGTTTTGGTTTTTTTTCCTCTTTATGGTAAACTGACTTCTTCCTTTTTAGATCCATCATTTTTTGGACTTTGTGAAACAGATTTACAAGGAACTTCCAAAAGTAGTGGTAAGCGTCTTATTTCTTAAATTGCCCTTGCTATAGTCAGAAAACTGGTTTTTATGTCTTCTAAAAGATATTAATATATTTACTTTTGTATCTAGTGATACAAAGTAAATATTTTAATAAATTTTTTTAAGAAAAATAAATTTTAAATGGATAAATTTAGATTTTGAATTAGAAAAATGTGTTTCTAGCACGTATAGTATCTAGTATTACTAGTACGAGAAAAACGAGGTAAGCTTAGGTAATTAAGCACTGGTCAGTTGGCTGCAGCGGTGTCCATGTTGCCAAATGTTAGGTTTTTTTTTTTGAGGGGAGGGCGAGGTGATGCACTTTCCAGCAGAATAGAGCTCTTGGATGTGCTTGGTGTCTGTGCAGAACAGTGCCTACTCTTCCTCACTGGTACAGAATATCTGTTTGGATCTTTTTCTTCAGCAAAAGAACCACCTTCGTGGGGATGCTTTTTAACTTCTTGCTGTAGCAGGAGTGAAAGATCGCAGGGTATGTGTGTAGTCCTGGTAGATACTGCTGTGTAAATGTCTTGTGCAGAGAAGAAAAAACTGTCTGCAGTAAGCTGTGGGGAAAAAAATACATGGAGGAATTCTAATGTGATAAATGGCCTTTTGACTATTACTGGCATTATTATATTTTTCCTTTGCTCTTTGCTTGTAGAATCGGTATTTTGAGAATCCTCAGGTGATTCCAGAGAACACAGTTCCTACTCCTGAGATGGTTGGCATGATTACCACAATTGTGGTGAAAGTAAATCCTGAGCGAGAAGATAGTGAAACAAGAACAGTGAGTATTCTAACTGCTCTTTAACTATGAGACTGTCTGTATCACAATACCCCAGATGACAAGGGCAGGTAAAAGTAATTAATAAGCTTTCTTTTTGCTTGTTTTTCCTATCAAGATTTATGTGTAGAAGCTGATTGAAACTTTCCTGGATTTTCTATGCAACTATAAATACAGGATTTTTATTTAATATTGTACCATATGGTTTTGTGCTTTTAAAATGTTATTATTGCTAAATATAGCGCTATTAAAATGAGCGGTTTCTTTAAAAAGGTATTTGGAATACTTCTTTGAATTAATAATTAAACTGTTTATAAAACATATATTCTTTCTTTCAGCATTCTATAATTCCCAGAGGATCCTTATCTCTAAAGGTCTTGGCTGAGCTACCTATTATTGTTGTTCTTATGTATCAGGTTAGTATACTCCAATATTTTGCATGTAAATATTTTCTAATTCTGAATGGCTCGTGTAACTTCTGCTAGCTAACATATCAGTAAAAGTGAATGTAATATATTTTTGAGGTTAAAGTATGGTCTAAAAATGAGCTGCTGAGATTTCTTCTGTTAGCTGTCAAGTAAGTTGACTGCAAGTGACTTGTAAATTTCTCTAATTATACTTCTTTTTTTTTAAGCTCTACAAACTGAATATTCATAATGTAGTAGCTGAATTTGTGCCCTTGATTATGAACACTATTATAATACAGGTTTCTGCTCAAGCAAGGTAAGAGTGTTTTAACAGTGTTTTGATGATATTTGGGATAAACTTATTAGATGTGCCATGCACTATTGCCCAGAATATTTTTGTCTTTTATCCTTTGATCTTTGCTTTTAGTCTTACTGCTTTTAATCTCTAAAGTTCCAATGATTATTTGACTTAAAATTGTCAAAATTTTGTAAGCAAATTAATTGGCAAATCTGAATATTCCCATTATATGGCACTGATAAAATCCATAGTTGTGCAGTAGATCCCAATTTATTATTTGATTATGCATTTTTTTTAAATGAGTTTCTAAATAGAGTTTTTAGAGTTCCTGACAGAAATCCGTAGTACCGTAAATAGCATGTGACTACGTGACAGTACGAGACCGTTTTAGCTGGGATACTTGCTGTTGGTTAATCTTTGCTATACCACCAGTGGTATAATTTTGCTCTTCCAAAGTGTAGCTTAGGTGAAGCCTTGTGGTGTTGCAGATGACAAGTGCTGCTTTTCTTGCTTCAGAGAGCGGTTTCTAAGGAGTAGCAAGTGATGCTGAGCAGGGCAGCAAGAGTAAGATCTCTGTCTCCCTGTCTGCCCGAATGATCTGAATAAGTGGTTGAAGCTTGAGACAGACAGACAAGTCTGTGGGAGAGTGTATTGCTTGGAGGAAAAATATTGCCCTAGTTAGGGAAATGGAGCCAGATGTTTGATGCTAATGTATTGGCTTGGCTTTCTGTAGAAAGTTGAAAATTGTATGGCTGCCTCAGGGCTGTGCATTTCTCCTTAGAGCATAAGATGCTGGGAATTTGAATGGCAGAGAGCTTGTTAAAACGGGCTCTCCCATGATGGTTTTATTCCCTTATGAAGCAAGAACCTCACTACAAGGTCATGTAATTTGAAACTTCTGTGAATTTTCCGAATGTTGGTATTAAAAAGGAGGAACAAAATTGTAACCACTGTTCAATTTTATTTCAGGCAACATAAACTTTATAACAAGGAATTGTATGCCGATTTTATCGCTGCTCAAATTAAAACATTGTCTTTTTTGGCTTACATCATAAGAATTTACCAGGTTGGTTGTGTTTTTTTAACTTTATTACTCTTAGTACAACAGATAGATCCCTAGTTAACTTAATGGTAGGCAAGTGATCACCATGAGTGCATCAGGGGTTGGAGAGAAGAGCAGTTGTGTAGCAGATCTGGAGACAGGGCTATACTTGGTTGTCCTTTCAGAAGTGTTCTCATGTGAATGCAAACTAAAAATGTGCCATTCCACCCATCCCCTGCACCTATGGAATGGCTATTTTAGTTTTAGAAGTACTTCTTAAAGAAAAATGAGTCAATTTTACTTGAACGTTATTTTGCATATATAAAGCAAACCTTTAAAATATTTAATGTCATAATAATTGTATTCATCCTGTTTTCTGTTATAGGAATTGGTGTCTAAATACTCTCAGCAAATGGTAAAAGGAATGCTGCAGTTGCTCTCCAACTGTCCAGCTGAAACAGCACACCTTCGGAAGGAGCTGCTGATTGCTGCTAAGCACATCTTGACAACAGACTTGAGGAACCGTATGTAGTACTTATTTTTAAAAATGTATCTATAAACTGGAAAGATTTCAACTATTTCTGTGTATTTAAGAGACATACTGCTTATTACTTGTTTTGGACTGTTACATACTTTTGATTATTTTGGGGTGTGTGTGATACTTGTTTTGCCTTTTTTCTTTTTCTTAAAAAAAAAAAAATCATCTGAATAAGATTGCATACTGAACGAGTAGCTTTTCTAGTTTTCCAAGTATCTGTTGTTCCAAGTAATTACCATTTGAGGGTAAACATTTGTGTTGGTTTGTAATTGTTCCTACAATTACATGGATACTTTAAAATACTGATCTGTTAACTTGAGTGGAAGTAGTTTTGTCAAAACCTGATGCCATGTCTTTGAATCAGCTCATAGTATTTGTTTCTAGCAGAGGAAAAGCCATTTTTGGTGTGCTTGAATTAACCAAGTTTGGTGGGTATATTCTGTTTTGGCGGAATTGCAAAACTGGAGAGGACTGTACTCTGTAAAGTACTAACTTTTATCTTTTCATCTTTACTGGGTGGTACCCTTTCTTTTTCTTCTGCTAACAGCAATTATGGGGCAGTGTGATGCCTTACAGGTATTGTTAGCTTACTGAAAAAATAGCATGTTCCCTAGTTCTGGGATTTAGTATTGTGGTCACATGGAAAGCTGTTTCTTTGGCTATTTTTTGGCTAGCTGTAGAAAATAAGGTTTCAGTCATTCTGCTGGTGCAGTGAAACTTAATTGGAAACATGAATGTTAAGGGGAGTGTTTCATGTCGGTGGGCCTTGCCATTGGCATTATTGTTCTCAGTGAAATAGCCTTTCAAACTGAGTCTTCTGTTTTGGCTGAGAGTTGACGAATAATGCCATTGTACCTTACTGTGATGCATTTTGTCTGTGTGGAACTTTGTTTTTGATTTCTAAAAGAGAGGGTGGAGGTGAAACTGTACTCACTCTCTCCACTATTATCACTGCAAAGACTGCCCCTGTCTAAGAAAATCAGCAAAATATGGTATGTACATAAATATTAGATGGAGGTTTTAAAACCTGGCTTAGAAGATACAATTCAAATTGAATTTAGAAACTTACCTATTTTCATCCCTATTAAGCCATTTCTTTTGAAAATTTTTACTGACGTGTCCATTTCGAAAAGCTAGAATGGTTTGCATGGTGTTGCTGAAATTCGAATGACTGAGCGTTGTGACCTTTTCCTAATTTCAGTGTAAAATATTGTTAAGTTACAAAGTTTAAGGAGAGTTCTATCAGTGGTCTGGTATAAACTTATTACTGCTCGCTTTGTTTTAATTTCTCTCGCTAGCTCACGTTAGGAGTCACAGCACAGGAATATGAATGTTAAATGTGTTCAACACACAAACTCTCAATTTGCATTTTCTTTGCTTTTTTTCATTGTCAGGATTTGTGCCTTAATCTCTTTGCTCTGCTAACACTAGTGCATCTAAGACTATTTTTTCAGAGTGGTGTGATGATCAAAGGTAGTTCCTTTCCAACTGTCTTTTTGACTCACCTTATTTCTCCACAGTATTATTTGCTGGCTATGGCTGAATTTATTCCCACATCGTGACTGCTGTGGTGGTTGTGTTGTAAAATAATGGATTGTCTTTGCATCTAAAATCTTTATTCCCATTCTTAATTTGCTTTTTCCACTGTCTTTTAGATCTCTGCCCTCCCCTCAAAAATCAATGGCAATGCTCTCCTTTTCTCTTCCTCTGTATTTTTGCAGAATATGACATTCTCTTAAAGCAAAGACAGCTGCCACATTGTCCTTTTCATTTAAGTAGACCTCACTGATTCCTTGTCCATTTCAGATTTCGTTCGGGAAATGCTGAATTTTTATCTTTATTATTGTTTGCAAATCTGTGGAGAATGGAGGTTGCTGGATATTCCTCTTTGTCTTTGACTTTTTGCTTATTTGTTACTAAGTTTTAGCTTGTTGCATTATTTGGAGGTGGGAGCAGTTAATCCTTCCTGCCATTTCCATCATCTGCCTTTGCGGGGGAGTGACCTAAGCAATTCTATAAACTTGTTGATTTCTGTATTTAAAAATCAGATGCCTCTTTGGTCTTGCTTTGTCACTTGATTTTGTTTTTGAAATCTTCCTGTTGTTCCTTGGATCCCAAGTTGCATGTTGCTGCAAGTTGCTCCTTATATTTTGGGATAGAGATTGTATAAGATACCAGGCAAAATTGAGTTGTGTTGTACAGTGTTGCCCAGTTACTGTCCTTTTCAGTAGCTCATTAGTTACATTTTAAAATTTCTGAAAAGTTGAAAATAAGCATTTTTTTCTCTTTCCAGATGTAACTGGTTTTGTAATATCAGTGCTGTGGCTTTGCCTGTGTACTGTGTACTCAAGGGGCAAGTGTTAAGTCACAAGAGGTTAATTGAAAGTTTCCTTGTAACTGACACTGCCTTCTATAAGCTTCAGGAATTAATTTTCTAATAAAACCACTTTCTGACTTAGGTATAAATACCTAAGTTGCATGATTCAATGCTTAACTATCTTATTTTGATTATTTCTTTTGTCAGTCGTTATACATAACTTTTTCTTTTTTCTTTTTTCTCTTTTTATTTTTTTTTAAATTATAGAATTTATTCCATGTATGGACAAACTGTTTGACGAATCTATACTAATTGGCTCTGGATACACTGCCCGAGAGACACTGAGGTATGACAAAGTTTGGAGTGCCTGCCACAGCTGGTTTCTTTCAAGGTTTACCAACATTTGCAACAATGTCTGTATAGGGTCCTAAATCTTTGGTTTAAATAACTAATTTTATTAGATCATTATATTTGAAGGGTTTCTGCTGCTGTAAAGAGTGGTGGTTCTTTAACACTTTGGCATAGCATGGTGGCATGAGTGTTGGGCAAAATGAGATAAATGGGTGAATGAAAATTATTTCGTGTTTTGAATTACAGAGCACAACAACAACAGTGGTCACAGTGAAATCAACTCAGTATCTTCCCAATATTTGAAGAAACAGCCTAATTCTTGTGTCCAGTGTAAAATCTGAATGAAGTTTTAAACTGTTTTGTCAATCAGTACCTTAAAACTTACTCATTTGAATTGAAATAAATAAATGGGGAGTGTACTTACTTGCTGTGTCTCCAAATGTACCAGTTTTTAGGTGCTTTTGCAGACCAAATTATAATATATGAAACTGGCAGAATTGTTTCCTCATGCTGAAATATCAAATTTACCTTATTGACAATATGTATTAGATTGAGAAGTATCTGCTAGATGCTTGAACCTGGTATTTGGAAAGAAATTATTTTTAAAATTTATGAGTTTTTGTAACTACTTTCGAAATTAAGAATTATTAGTGTTTGTGAAACAGCTTACCAACCATGCTTAAAATGTGGCTTACAACATGCTAATTTGCTTTTAATTGTATGTAAATGAAAGTATGTGCTGGGGCTGTTCAGCAATGGGGGAAGAAAGATCAGAGAGGTAATATCAGTGTTGTGGGACAAAATAAATGCATCTTTGGTTAGATTGTACAGGTTATAATTCTCTTGTGTAATTGAAAAAGCCATGTGAGCTCTGGATTTGCATATAAGAAAAGGAGAAAATCTGGATTTAGAATCTTGGAAATAGCTCTAGGCAGTAATTATTGGTTAAGTCCAATTAACAACAATTTTAATTGTCCTCAATGTGTTTTCTTCATTTCTTGTTTTTACTGATAGACCACTTGCATATAGTACACTGGCAGACCTGGTACATCATGTCCGTCAGCATTTACCACTCAATGATCTCTCCCTTGCTGTCCAGTTATTTGCCAAGAACATTGATGATGAGTCCTTGCCTAGCAGTATCCAGACAATGTCTTGCAAGCTTCTGCTAAATTTGGTAGACTGTATCCGTTCCAAAAGTGAACAGGAAAATGGAAATGGTAGAGATATCCTCATGAGAATGCTGGAGGTATTGATTTAAAACATTCAATAAGAAATTGAATATCCTATTTTATAGTATGTTGTCAATCTCGGTTTACTTTCTCCTTTCTTCAGAAATGAGAGTATATAGAAACAGTCTGCATACTGTATTTCATTTTAGTACTTCAGAGAAGGGTTTTTAAAATGCTGTGCAACTGGGGCCATCTCTCAAGCATAGTGGAGATCCTTTGCCAACTCAGCTTATTCCTTCAGTGACTTCTTTCAAAGAAGGAAATTATGTCTGTGATGCTAGGGTAGCTTAACTGTTAGTTATTATTTAAATTTTTCTTTTAAAATTTAGTTGTAATCTTCCCTCACCACCCCTGCTTAAGGGTATGTAAGAAAGGTATTTTTTAATGCCTTCTCTGTGTGTGTGTGGTTTTTTTTTTTTAAACCCTGAAAGAGAATTATCTCACAGGTCCTTGGCATAGCCCAGTACAATGTAAAACATGACATATTTGTATTCTGAGGACCTACTGATCCTTTTTAAGGATTTTTTTATATGGGGGCTTTTTTGGTGTTTTTTTAAAAATCAGGGATGCACCTGAAAAGCTGGCATCCCTGGTATAGTGCAAGTGAAGTAATACCTGTTTGCTGTAGCCAGATTGTTAATGAAAAAAGGTTGCTTATGTTTCTTGTGCCATAACATGAAGATGCACTCAATTGTAGAGTAAACGACTTCTAGGGTAAATAGTGATTTAATAATCTCATTTTGGGATGCGAGAGCATGTCTTGAAATCTAAATCAAACTGATGTTAATGCTTTAAGAACTGAGGAAGCCATATGGCTGGTTGTTTTGGAAAGGGTGATGTAGGAGTTCTGAATGTTGTGGATACCCTGCATCTTTGATGCTTCTGTCATTGACAGACTGTTGTGGTTCTGAATGCACCAGGGAAGAGATTTAGTCATTTTAGTAATTTTCAGGTTATTCGGTATTAATTGTGAACTTATTTTTTTCTTAAGGTAGCAGTAGTTTAGGGAATGGCTTTCATCCTAAATACAAAATACAAGTGACAGTGCAAGTGAAAAATCTTGGTAATATGCATTGTAATGGGACCTTTATTCCAGATTTCTCTTACTGGAG
>JAVJGJ010000047.1:32719751-32761692 GCA_035590215.1 Microhierax caerulescens | reverse complement strand
TACTGGAGTAGCTTTCTCGTAGGGTTGTCTTCCAAATAAACTTGTACTTTTTTCCCCTACTTTTTGAAAAAATCTGTAATGTAGCACAGTTGTTTTTTATTTGATAAACAAATGTTCATTTTGTAATAATATGTGAATTCAGAGAAGATACATCTAGGCAAGAGGGGGGTGTACAGAACTGTGGTGGTAGTTGGGAAATACCTGAGCAAGCTGAGTACATCTACACTTTAAAAGCTGAGAAGTACAGAAAATTTTGAACTGAAACCTTGTACATGTGCCTTGTTTAGTATTGGCCAAGTGGCAGAAATGTTGGGAGACTGTTGTTCTGCAAGATTAATTATTGCTTTCTAAATCTGATATGTTGCATAAAACTAAAATATAACCCTACAATGATTACATCTTTTAATACTTCTTACATACATTACAAATACATCTGAAAAATTTGAGGCATTTATGCTTAATAGTATACTTTTTTAGACTGAAATATTAAGTCTTATTTTTAAAAATATTCAGATAGCTCTTCATTTTAAGTTAAGTGGAATTGTAGAGAGATCAATTTTAGTTGATGGTTTTACTAGTTTTCAGCAAATGTTTTTACTCTTGGAACTTGTTAAAGGTAAGCAAACTACCGTGTTGATACGCTTAATGTTTGCAGTGATCTGAACGACTTCAGAAATTGTCATAAATTTTATTGGTCTCGGTCTGCTGATTGAAGTATTAGTATTACTAAATTCAGAATGATTTTTGAAGAAGAAACTTACTTTTTGTTTTCTTCCCCCTCCCTGCTTTTTCATTTCCCTTCCCTCTTTGTGCCTTAGGTTTTTGTTTTGAAATTTCACACCATAGCACGGTACCAGCTTTCTGTAATTTTTAAAAAATGCAAGCCACAGTCTGAACTTGGGGCTGCTGAAGCCGCATTACCTGGAGTACCAACAGCAGCAAATGCAGCACCTGTTCCTGTTCCATCTCCTGCCCCAGCCACTCCAGTGGCCCCTGCACCAGTACCTGTATTTGAAAAACAAGGGGAGAAAGAAAAAGAAGATAAACAGACGTTTCAGGTCACAGATTGTCGAAGCTTAGTAAAAACTTTGGTCTGTGGTGTCAAGACAATCACGTGGGGCATAACATCATGCAAAGCTCCTGGTGGTAAAACTGCATCTATTTAATTACTTTTATCTTTTGTAATTCTACAGTTAAAACTCCCTAGCATGAAAGCAAATAGTATTTTTAATGGCTAACTATTGTCTTATTCTTTATCTTTTTTCAGAAGCACAATTCATTCCCAATAAGCAGTTACAACCTAAGGAGACTCAAATATATATAAAACTGGTAAAATATGCAATGCAAGCTTTAGATATTTATCAGGTATGTAACCTGGCTGCTTAGCACTTTTATTTATACAGTTACTGTGTGTTAGATCTTTTAATAAGGATATGTTTGTCAGCTAGAAGACAAATTTCACGTGTAGTATATTTTCATTAAATCTTCAACTTCAGGACCACAGCTATTAGGAAATTAATTAATCTTGAAGTACTTATTGCTTGCAAGGAATAAATTATTTTCTTAACAGCTGTTACTGTCTGTGTTTATGCAGGCAGGTCAGACTGGAAAAGTGGTCTTTCACATAGCGGATTAAATCTTTTCTTCAAAGTGATAGTGTTTGTATCAGCTGAAGCATTCACGTGGCTGTGTTTATGTTCTGTAGTTAAAGTAGTGATGAAATGTAAAGGAACTTTAGAAATGCAGTGTGGTATCTTCTACTGTAGTTGTTTTCCACCCTGACTTCATGGTTTTAAAATCTGTGCTGAAAACTCGTTATTTTAATATTTTTCTTGTCGCTCTTGGCCCAACTTCTAATTGTATGGGGCTTGCATGTGAAACCTGTAGTATATCAGGTTTTTCTAAAAACTTTTTTTAAGATAGTGGGGGAAAAGTTACTCAAATTCTGTAACCAATGTATGTGTTTTCTCAATTGCTGTAGGTCCAAATAGCAGGAAATGGACAGACCTATGTTCGAGTAGCAAACTGTCAGACAGTCAGAATGAAAGAGGAGAAGGAAGTTCTTGAGCATTTTGCTGGTGTGTTTACAATGATGAACCCTTTAACTTTTAAAGAAATCTTTCAAACTACTGTTCCTTATATGGTGGAGAGGATCTCAAAAAACTATGCTCTCCAGGTATTATGTTTTTGTTTACTTTTTTCAGATGATAATAAAGAGCACTTAAAAAGTAGCTTATACCTTGAAGTACACAAGGCTGGAATTATAAATGATAATGTTGAAATCAGCATGCAAGATTTGAAGCAGTCTATAAAAATACTTTGTAAAGATGAATTTTCAAAAAGTTTCCAGATTAAGTGACACAATACAAATGTGAGCACTTCAGTTTAGAAGATATGAATGGACTTTATTCTTGAAAAGTATTAACATTGTGGAGTTCTTTTTTTCTTCAGGTAGTGTTAATGTTCTGCTGTTTTACAGAACACAAGTCCTATAATAAACATTAAACTTGAATACCTAATGTTTGTTTTCCATTGAGAATAACCTGAATCACTTGGGTAGCAGTGATGGTGGGAAAAGAAATTTGTCTTAGTCTTTTGTTTTAAATTGGTAGTGCATTTATCCCTCCGTTCTTTTCATTATGGCAACAATAACTCTTGTCGTTTCCTTTTACAGATTGTTGCCAATTCCTTCTTGGCAAACCCTACTACCTCTGCCCTCTTTGCAACGATTTTGGTAGAGTATCTTCTGGATCGGCTGCCAGAAATGGGCTCTAATGTGGAACTCTCCAATCTGTATCTCAAGCTGTTCAAGTTAGTCTTTGGCTCAGTTTCACTATTTGCAGCTGAAAACGAGCAAATGCTGAAGGTAAAAGTCATTTGTGTTAAAAATTAAAAAAAATCTGTTTTGACTTAATACGTTCTTCAGATGTGTGAAGGAACTTTGTTTTACACTAACATTTTATATTGTTTTCATGTTTGAACCACTGTTAGTGATATATCTACATTTTTTCCAAATGCCCAGTACATTGCCTTATTTATAAGAGATGGTTTCTGTGAATGTTTGCTTCGTATTTGAAGCTATATTTGAAGCTTCATATTTGAAACTATAAAGGTACATACTAATTCTGAGTATGAATGACTGATACGTGCTTGTGGCCTGATTAGGATTACCATAAACCCATGTAACTTCATGGTTGGGATATGCTTATCTTCTTGCATGTTTTTTTTCCCTTTGTTCCATTATTAATTTAAGACTTTTGCTTAGACTGGAATCAGCTTTTTTGTGTGTTGGTGAATCTTGTTCATTCATGTCATATTCGGTGACGTGTACCTCTTGAGTTAGTTATTTCTGTGCTCTTGAAAAGTCTGGGTTAAGGAATTCCATTCTTTTTCTAGTGACAACATCTCATTATTCAGTGAGTTTAGAAATAACTGAGCTTGAAGCTAGTGTGTTTTTAATCATAAAAGTAACAGCTGCCTATATCCAGAAATAATTGAATGCTGCTCCTTCTTTCATAATTTCTCTCTATTTCTCTTCCTTCTAACTTAAAATTTCTGATACAGGTAACTGTGTGGTAATTGTTTTGGTGCTGAATGATTTGTTACAGTAAGTTTAGTTCAGCTTTCTGTGCAGAACAGAGAAGGGACTACTAATTTCCAGATTCTTTCAAAGATAAAAGTAATATGAAGGAATATTTGTAAGTAGTATGAAGCAATATTCGTATAATCTTGCTTAAGTTCTTCTAATTTGTCATCAGAATCAAGGTCATTTGGATTTTCTAAGCTGGAAATTCAATATAGAGTGTGATTTACTACCTTCACAGTCTGATGCTTCTGTTGTGGGTGGGTTTTTTTTTTGTTTTGTTTCCACAGGATTGATGATATGGGCCTTGGGTAGACAATTTAACTGAATGATGAAGGCTATTTGCAGTATTTGCATAGCAGTATAGAAAGCTTTTGGATGTTAATAAAATCTAGCAGTGTGTCACTGTTTGTCCCTGTTCTATGAGAATCCTTGTATTTATCAATTATATTTAATGATTCCTGCAAACTGTTGATGTCCTCTGTTCTTGAAGGCCACCAGTTTCACAGCCATTTTTTCACTTGTAAAAGTTGGCTTTCAAAGTAAAATTTTAGCATTCACGAAAATTAAGAATTAGTGATGAAATTAGATCAGTAGTAAATCAGTATTGTGAAATGTCTTCTCTTGTCATTCTGACACTTCTGATTTGTGCTACACATCCCTAGGTTCTGTGGAGCAAATATTTTTCATTGTGTCAGATATGCAGTATGTTTCGGTGTTCTAATGAAGTTACTGTTTGAAGTAGCAAGCAGACTTGATAATTTGGCTAATATGAAAGCAAGGTTTAACTAATTAAACAGTGCTCTAGGTTCTTGCTACTGTTCAAATACAGGTTTAATTTTCAACAATTCTTCAACAGCGGTATAAAATCAGCATGTGTTCCAGTACTTGGAATAGCGGAAGGTTTTTTATCTGAAAAACTTGTTTCATGCTGAACTCTTGTACAGTATGATGATGATAAAATTGATACTTTATTAATCTTCAAGCATTATTATTATATTTTTTTTTATAGCCACATTTGCACAAGATTGTGAACAGCTCTATGGAACTTGCACAGACTGCCAAAGAGCCCTACAACTATTTCCTGCTGCTCAGAGCACTCTTCAGATCTATCGGAGGAGGCAGTCACGATCTGTTGTATCAAGAATTCTTGCCGCTGTTACCAAACTTACTGCAAGGTAGAACAATACCTACTTTCCCCTCCCCAGTTTCTGATTTTTTTATGTAAATAGTAGTAATAAAGTTATGTTATGTAATTAAAAAAAACCTGAAGCCCTTAGCTTGATAAGTAGGTTCTGATTTTGAGCTTAGCAGTTGATTATCTTGAATGTGGCTTGTTTTCATTTACTGTCAGCTGCTTCAGGCTCCATAGTTTTGGCTGCTTCACAATTTCTGCTGCTTGTTTTTCTGCTTTTCATTGTGGGGCTGTTGGTTTGGGGTTTTTTTTGTTTTTTTTTTTTGTTCATATTTTGCTATGGATAACTTTGTTGTCGTAAAGCACTGAGGGGTAAAAGTAATAGGAGAAGCAGTGTTGCCAGGCCATCACTGGTTTTGTGGGAAGGACCTTACAGAACCCCTGGTGGTTCTGTACTTGAGGGCATGTTAGTGCACCTGCAAGTGCATAATAACTATAAATGCAAGTAGTGTCAATTTGCAAAAAGAAATGGAAAAAACAATCAGTTTGATTAATTGAGGATTTGTGCTTGCAAGGACTGTGTTCCAGGGATACTGAGGGTGAGTAAGGAAATGCGGAGAACTACTTAAACCTGACGACAAGCTGGTGGGAACAAATTTGCAGTTCTGTGGTTCCCATCTACAGCTGTAGGAACAATTTTTATTGTAGTTAGCAAATATGTATATTATTTGTAAATCACTCTGTAAAAAACCTGTAGCTGTAGAAGTGCTAGCTAGGCTTATGAAATACATAAAATCTGGATAGGGAGGAAAATAAGTTGGGGAACATGTTTAGTCTGTATGGGACAGTGAATGTACTTGAACTCATTCAATGTTTCTTTTCAGGATTTCAGATACTTTGAAAACAATTTGTTCTGTGTGGCTTTTTTTTTTCTTCTGTTGATAACAAGGCTGAGGTTTGAGTCAAATAATCTTTCTGGTTTTCATCCCCTGTATTCAAATGCTACTTTGAGTCTAATATTAAATTTTAGAATATTAATGGATTTTTTTTTTTTGTATATGCAAGTACCTACAAAAGCATTTGCTGCATAAAATCCTTAGATGTAAGTTATATTTATGAATGATACTATATTTCGTAAATATATTATTTAGAGAGCTATAAGCTGTACAGAATTTAAAGATGCCAGGTTATTTTGAATTTAGGAAATACCAATTTTTAACAATGAGCTGTGGACTGTCTTTTTCCTTTGAGTGTATAACTTACCAATCATTTTCAGGACTTAATATGTTGCAAAGTGGCCTTCATAAACAACACATGAAAGACTTGTTTGTAGAGCTCTGCCTCACTGTGCCAGTTCGTTTGAGCTCATTGCTGCCTTATCTGCCAATGTTGATGGATCCCTTGGTGTCAGCTCTCAATGGATCTCAGACCCTGGTTAGCCAAGGCTTAAGAACTCTGGAATTGTGTGTGGATAATTTGCAGCCAGACTTTCTGTATGATCACATTCAGCCAGTGCGAGCTGAGCTAATGCAGGTAAACATGTTGTTTCCTATTAGACCACAAGAGGTCAATGATTTGTTAAATATTACTTGAAATGCATGTGAACCTTTGGTTGTAGAAACTTGGAAACTCTTATCATGAGAACCATACAGTCTGATGTGTATTACAAGGCCATTTGGTGTTGTGCTGCTAAACTGAAAACTCTGAAAAATTTAAAAGTAAATTAATAATTTCTTCTATACCTCCTGTTAAGGGGTTGAACTTAAATAGCAAGAATATTACTGTGTTGAAGATGAGTTGGTACAGAAAATGATTACAATTCATTAATTTTTTTAAAAAACAAGAAAAGCTAATTACCTTCAGCGTATCATGGTTGACAACTGTATGAAGTCTTCTATATACAGTGAAGATGATGTGGTTGAAATTTGGAACAATGCTTTAAATGTGGTTATTTCCTCTAATACAGTGCTTGCATGTACTTTATCCTTTAAATATAATACTTCATTTGCTTTTTATATTTAAAATCTAGTACTTTGAGATTAATTCAGATTAATTCACTTCAGCCTCAACTGGCCTGCTTTTTTTGCCCTTTTTTTTTTTTAGAATTCATAATGTTGTTCAATATTAGCCATAAACATGAAACTTCATTTCAGTGTGGCAAAGATTTTGTAGCTGATCACAGTAATCTCATCTAAAACTGCGTTTTGGACAGCCTTGTTACAAAGCACTTGATTGGTTGCAGATTGAGACTGCTTTTATTCAATATAGATAAGTATTTTTTGGGAGTTATGCAAGATCAGTTACCCAGATATAAGAATAAGTGTTTTCCTTGACTTTTTTTTTTTTTTTTTACATCACAACTTGAAAAATTATGAAGTGTGACTGGCCTGACCATGTAATGTTTAAAATACTAACAGGCTTTGTGGCGTACGCTGCGCAATCCTGCAGACAGTATTTCTCATGTGGCTTATCGTGTACTTGGTAAATTTGGTGGAAGTAACAGGAAGATGTTAAAGGAATCACAGAAACTACAATATGTAGTCACAGAAATTCAAGGACCCAGTATTACAATTGAATTTTCAGACTGTAAAGCATCCATTCAGCTCCCAATGGAAAAGGTAAGGGCTTAAGTTATTTTCTGTGCTGAGAAACTATTTTACTCAATTTTCTTTTATTACAGACTTTTTGGAGGCTTGTTTGCTTCTGAAACGTTGATAAAATACATGGTATGTCTGCCAGTTTCAGATATGAGTTAATATCTGTATTACAGAATTTACACAATTGAGAAGTAGGTTTTAGGATCTTTCATACCTGATTTTTTTTTTTTTAATATCCCTTCAGTTAGACAAAGAGATTTCTAATTAATTTATGTTGTAATAGAGAAGAATAATCTAAACCCACTTACGCTTTTTTTTGTTCCAGGTAATTTTTGAGTTGCTTTATTTGGCAGGTAAAAGACAAAACGTTTTGGAAATGACTGCAAAGAGGATTTTTGCCTTTTTACCTTTATTTTCCCTTTAAACTGTTTTGTATGTCACCCTCAAAATAATAGGTTTAAACATGCTTTTCCACTTTTACAAAGTGATAGGATAGGGAACTAAAGTGGCACAAGTAAATGTTTTCTGTGCATTTTTTTCACCTTCCTAACTTTTGGTATATTGCTTCGATTAGGAGCGGGAATCTACTCTAAAACATCACTATTTTCTTTTTGAAGTGTACAAAAAAACTTACTGTAGAAATTCTTCAGAGTTGATTATTATAACAACTCCAGAGATTTGTTCTTGTTTGTTGTCTCTAGGTTGGGTAAGTACCACTTACAGCTGCAAAACTACATTGTACTTGCACTGGCTTTCATCTGACAACATCAATGCATCAAAAGTAATTAGGTCTCACTAATTACAGCAGTCTAATCTGTGTCTTAACTCTTGGAATCTGAAAGTGAAGCTGGATTCTGAGTTAATTTGGCCTGTACTTTTAATATGTACCTTTCCAATTTCACTTTCATCAGTAGGTATGATCTAAAAATAGTAAACAATTTCTTTTACAGGCAGCTGGCTCTCTTTGGCTTCTTACAGCCAACAGGCTTAAAAACAGCTTGGAAAAATGATATTTAAAATGCAGATCAGCTTCTCCTCTGTACTGAAACTGATGACTTGAACACATACAGATACTGTAATTGCTGACATTTTCCTATCCCGCTAGGTTTAATTTAAACCAAGTTTTCTGAAGTATACATCCATGTTGGTTAATGATATGGAACAATCTTCAGCTTCTTGCTGTTGACCAACAACGTTATCTGTTGAATACTTTGTATCTATAGAAAGGAAATATCAAATTGAAAGAAGTGGAATAAATTGAAAATGAGAAATCCATGTTTTCTTTCAGTGCTTTGGTAGACTTCTGTGGTCTTTGTAAAACTCATTGTTCTTTTCATTGAGATGCTGATAAATTTATTCAAACAGTGATGGGATGACAGTTAAGTCAGTAAGTGGAAAGACAGCTTTCCTTTCAAAGAAGGAAAATGCCCACTTTATAGGAGAGCTTTTTTCTGCATAATCCTCTTGAAGCACGTACGGTTAGATTTTATTTACAGTTGATCGAGTACTGAAATTCCTTATTTTGCATGCTTCAAACAATTTTTTTTTTTTTTTTACTTAAAGCTTGTCTCATTTCTGTTTAATTTCTTCCTTTCCCTTTTTTTTGGGGAAGGATGAAAAGTGTCTAGCTGTGTTTATGTATATGGAAAATAGAAATTTCCCAGAAAGATGTACCCTCCCTTCTCATTGCTTTCATATTTTAGGCGATCATTTGAATTATTCTCAGATGTATTAAATAAATCTTGCAAAGGAAAATGAGTGCTATTCCCATTAAATAAACGGTGTTTAGAAGTTGCTGACAGGTACATTTCATCATGTATGATGTAGCTCTTGATTTGCATGGAAAATATGACAAAGTAATTTGTAAGATAGAACAGTTTTTGATACCATTTATATATGTGTATAAATGCATTGTATACCTGCAGTGTATAGGGATTATGAAATCAATTATTGCTGGAGGGAAGGTGAAGGAAATTTTCTTGAGGTGGGGAGAGAGAGAAAGAAGGTGTACCTCACTCATGACCTCAAATGCTTTCTAACTGCAGAAATAAATGTGTCTGCCATGAAATTTTGCATTTATAAAAGCACAGTAAATGCCATAATTGTTTTCAGTCCATGCACTTAGGCATTCTCTGCATTTCTTAATTTAGGCAGTCCAAATTTTACATACTTTTAAAGTTACTTTTAATATGTATTAAAAATACTGTTCCCTTGATTAATCACCTAATTGTAAATATTAAGAGCCTGTGTTGTTTTCGTTATAGGCAATTGAGACTGCTCTGGACTGTTTGAAGAGTGCTAACACAGAACCGTATTATCGGAGGCAAGCATGGGAAGTAATCAAGTGTTTTTTAGTAGCTATGATGAGCCTGGATGACAATAAGCACGCATTATATCAACTTCTTGCGCATCCCAAGTATGACAATTCTTTAAACATAAATGTGTATGTAAAATTTAGTGTCTTTAGAACAACCTAATATAGAGACAGCGGTTAGTCTAGGCAGTGTATTCTTCATGGGATTTTTACCTACTGGTTTATCCTGCTTCCTTTTAAATCAGTGCAGGACTTTGCATAAGAGGGGTTTTGTCAGCACACTGTGTAATGCCAATGATATTTTTTAATGTTTCATGCTTTAGTTTTCTTCCTTTAACCACAGTCCTATGTATTATCTGTTATATATGATCAGACTTTTTAAAATTTTTTTAAATTAATTTCAGCTTAGTTTATTTAAGTAGTTGCAATATTCTGGTGTTTAATTGTGTTTTAAAGATTAACTTTGATTGTGACGTTTTGTGTGTTCATCTAACTTTTTACTAAAGTGAAAGAGAGAAAAATTCAGCTTCGTTTAGTGACCAGACTGTAGCGTAGTCACACACATAACCTATGTTTGTCTTAGTGTGGGGGCTTTTTATGGAAATTTTTTACATCTAGTACAATTTTAGTCATTGATACTTAATGAGTTTATTGCTTTTAGACAACTTTGACATCTTTGCCCAGAAAGTGTATGCTGACTTTGACTCTTGCAGTGTAGTATATGAAGCTAAAGAGTATAGTAGCTTTTATAATTTGGACTTGTTAGACTTGACGTAAATATAGCTTTTCAGTGAATAGGTTTTGTTGGGCAGTGATTTGATAAATAATGTTTCAATCTTTCGAGATTAAAATCAAATGTCATTTTAAAAAAGGGAAAAATGCCAAAATATTGAAAATGACATTCTGTAATTGAGTTGCAGTGTGATGCCTGTATGCCTGTTATTTGTAATATACATGGCTTCTTCTGAACCACTGCTTTAAATGTTCCTGATGAAATTGAGCTATCCATCATGTTTGAGACCAGTGGTTGACAAAATTAATACAGACCAAGTGAACTGGTCTAGCTTTATCAAAATGAGGGGACAACATGAGGTGAGAAGTTAGGTCTCGAGAGCAAACTTTAAATCAACTACTTGACAATGCTCATGGTTGAGCTGCCAATACTGCAGTTTAGGATTATAACAAACTTAATTTTGTCTTCCAGCTTTACTGAGAAGTCCATACCCAGTGTGATTATTTCACATCGGTACAAAGCTCAGGATACTCCAGCTCGTAAAACATTTGAACAGGCGTTGACAGGGGCATTCATGTCAGCAGTCATCAAAGACCTGAGACCTAGTGCTCTGCCTTTCGTAGCCAGCTTAATCCGCCATTACACAATGGTGGCAGTTGCTCAGCAATGTGGTAAGTGGAATAGAGATTGTGTGGACTGTCATCAGAGGGTGGAGAAGTTTATACTTTGCCTAATAGTGATTTGTTTTAAGAAAGTAATGATATTGCAGTTGCTTCTGGGTAGATATGTTGTGTGTTGTTTGATGGCTGAATTAAGTTTTAATTCTTTTGAGTAGTAAAAAATCATTAAGCAAGTTTTAAAAAAAAATTAGTCACCTAAAAATACTTCTAAAATGCTACAGCAAATGAAATAATTGCAACTTGGAACAGTTTATATTTCCAGAGCATTTGTGTAACTTGATATACACAGTTACTTTTGCAGATGTTCTTTAATTGGGTTGTTTCTACTTATGGTATTGGAGGACCATCAGAGGAACCAAGTAAAAGCTGGAGCGCTGCTGTGGCTCATATCTGTGAATAAAACATTTTGTTTGCAGTTGTGCTGTATGACAAGTAATTTGGGAAAAGACAAACTATAAGCATATCACACTTCATTGTCACGTTAACGTAACTTGAATTTCTGTGCTTCTTCATTTTAATTAAATCTTCTTGCAGTGCATAGTTTAGTGCATAGAAGAAAATATACAAGTAGATGTAATAATTTTTTTCTTCAAAGTGCAAAGAATGCTTTACAATCCATTTATATGCAAATAGACAGAGTCCTTACTGGTTTTGCTATGAGCTAGTCAGAAGAGTAGTAATATCTAATTGAAAGACTGTTCATATTGAAATATACATTGTTTTATCTCTCCCCTCCCCCTTTTTGTCCCCCCAATACAAATTGCAGGTCCTTTTTTGCTACAGTGCTATCAGGTTGGAAGCCAGCCTAGCACAGCCATGTTTCATAGTGAAGAAAATGGGTCAAAAGGCATGGATCCCTTGGTGCTTATTGATGCCATAGCAATCTGCATGGCATATGAGGAGAAAGAACTCTGCAAAATTGGAGAGGTGGCTCTAGCAGTGATATTTGATGTTGCGAGTATTATCTTGGGTTCAAAGGAAAGGGTAATATATTCTGTTTTAAATATATATGTTTAAATGATCTAGTTTCAGCTAATACAATTTTGCTTCTAAAATTTTGGAGACTACCAGTGAGCTGAAAAAGCAAACTGATATGTTTCTTTTATTTCCAGGCTTGTCAGCTTCCCTTGTTTTCATATATTGTGGAACGTTTGTGTGCTTGCTGTTATGAACAAGCTTGGTATGCTAAACTAGGAGGTGTTGTGTCAATTAAATTTCTTATGGAACGACTGCCGCTAATTTGGGTCCTCCAGAACCAGCAGACTTTCCTGAAGGCACTTCTCTTTGTTATGATGGATCTAACTGGAGAGGTATTTAATGAATGAATTACATCAAATAGTGAGGGGGGGGAAAAAACTTCTGTTCTTAAATTCACACAGATTGAACTCTTGCTAATTCTGATTTTACTTAACTTCAGAATGTATTGTATCTGTGATAGTTAGGAGTGAATTTTAGTAATTTTAACTTGAACCTTAAGACGAAGTTACAAATGGGATCTTTTTTTCCACATAACTTTGCCAGTGTTGTTGGAATTACACTTGCTTCTTTCAGAGCAGAAATGTACAGGTCACATTCAGATCAGTGAAAGAACACTAGAGTCACTGTCACTTGCATGAAAAACACCGTTTTTTTCTTCTTTCTGTGTCTAGTTTGAAAGCTGTTCATCTTATAAAAAAGCTGTATGTAGTTATAGATACCTAGAGAGTCGACTGCTTGACCTTTTCTCAGTGGTGAATCATATGGTGACAATATTGCGAAGGGTTTCAATGCCTGAGTTTGTTTATAAAATTACGTTGCATTGCAGCTCACAGTTCTGGAATGGTTGGTGGGAAGACTAGTTGAATGATATGTGTTCTCTTGAAGCTTGTATGTTTTAGCTGTTTGCAGAGGATTGATCAAAATCAGGTGCCAAGTTCATTGATGGGTAGTGTGTAGATTTCTGATCTTAGATCTGTACTTATTTAATAAAAATATTCTATAATACTTTAGGTTTCCAATGGAGCAGTTGCTATGGCAAAGACCACATTAGAACAGCTTTTGATTAGATGTGCAACTCCTTTAAAAGATGAAGAAAAAACAGAAGAAATCCTAGCAGCACAGGAAAAGTCTTTCCATCATGTAACACATGACCTTGTTCGAGAAGTAACCTCTCCAAACTCTACTGTGAGAAAGCAGGCCATGCATTCATTGCAGGTACTTGCTCAAGTCACTGGAAAAAGTGTCACGGTGATTATGGAGCCACATAAAGAGGTAAGCAGAAATACTGGAAGTGAGTTTAAAGCTGTTTACCAGTTTGGATTTGCACAATGCTTTTCTGAGTATGTTTTCCCACATTAGTGAATTAAGTTCTTAGTGCTTTGGTAGCATGTGTTTGTCATTTGCTAGATTTCATTGTTCTAAAATCCACTGTGGCTGGAGTAGTATAGAGGTTTGTACAGGCTATGCCTGACTACTTAGCCAGTGTTTACAGTGTCTTCAGGTTGATTTCCTTCCTGAAATTACGGACTGCTTGTCCTACCACCAATCAAACATAGGCTAGGCCAGGTAGATACTGCATTTTGAACCTCAGTTATGTGTTACTTTCTAAATGTGAGGCATATTGCTGTGTCTTGTCCTATCCAGAAAGAGACTATAAAGATCAAAGCTGGTTGAAATAACTTCTTGCTGTGTGTTGTTAAAGGTAATAGCATTCATTCTTTTGGCAGACAGGTAAACGTACATAAGCCGTAAGGGCCACCACAAGGTATGAAACTATAGGTGTCACTGTTGTAGTTTGGGAACATACAGAGGAGCCTCCCCTAATTCATCTTATTTTGCTAAAGGTGGAAGTTGGCGTAATAGAAAAAAAAATTACATGAATGTTTTGGTTTTTCTGATGTTTTGAGGAGCTTAAAATATTCTTGTTTCTTGAGCTGAACATTTGAAATGCCTAAGTCTATGAATTTCCTGGTTGTTTATGAAGTTATTAAGTATCATAGATCTGTTCACAGAGAATATGTAATAATTACAGATACTGAGTTGTTTTGCTAACTTACTGTGAATTAAATTAGTTTGGAGCAATACTTTTCTTCTTGATTAGTGATTTCTAAAGAGTTAGATCTAGTACCACAATAGAAAATGGATAGAAATGTGCAGCCATGACTAATGATGACTTAGTGGCTACGTCTGTGGGGTCATTTGAGTTGGCTGCTAATTCAGTAATCTAAACTATGCTGTGTAGGTTCTCCAAGACATGGTTCCTCCTAAAAAGCATTTACTTAGGCATCAACCTGCAAATGCCCAGATTGGCCTGATGGAGGGAAATACATTTTGCACAACCCTGCAACCCCGATTGTTTACAATGGATCTAAATGTGGTGGAACACAAAGTTTTCTACACAGAGGTACTTTCTTTTTATGTTGTCATATTTTAATGTAGATACTTCAGTAGTGATGGTGTTAGAACTTTTTGTTAAAAATACATATTTTTCTTTGTGCCTTTTAAATTTTCACTGAAATGTAAGAATTTACCTTTAGAAATGTGAGCTGAGGTCTGCCTTTACCTACAATGTAATAGCTCTGAGCTAAGCAGGGTGTTCTAACGTGTGTGAAATATATGAAATGAACTTCGGTGTTTTACTCCTAGTTTAGTAGACCTAACTTTCACATTTAGGTCTTATTTTATGTGCAGTGTATCTCTTAAATAAATTGTTGTACCATTAAAACGTAGATGTAGTTTGTTTAAGTTTTTTACTTCTCTGACACTTTGAGTAAAATCAGGTATAAAACTAGCATGTAGATGTAACTGAGAGAAACTGTCTGGTCCCTTGGTTTCCTAGCAGTCTCATCCAGAATTTAGAAGGTCTTTGATACCAACAGTAATAGCAATTAACAAAGCAGGTGTGGGGTATAGTTGTCAATGCAGAGGATCCTCTGGTTTTGACTTAAGATGAAGACAACGTGCTGTAGGTGAGAGTGATACATTGGTATTGTGAATGTGAGTCTTAAGTGTTTTTGGGTATAGGTGCAACTTGGACATTGTCAACTTGCATGACTTTGTTTCAAGCTGTGCAGTGTTTTCTAACAAAAACCATATACATATATTGAAGATACTTGCCTGCAAAGAGGAGAGCCCTGTAAGCCCTCTGGGCAGTGACTCATGACCTTTAGAATTAACGGAGACATTTTCAACACGTTTTCTCCCTGTTAATCTCCTTCTGCTCTCTTGCCTTGTTCCTCGATTTTGCAGTATTTTTACTGCCATTCAGGAGGCAAGTTTTTCTGTAGACCTTTTGTCGTATGAGCAGCCTGTTTGCAAACAGACCACCTAGGTATTGGCCAACAAAATGCAAAATGGCTAACTTTTGCCTGACTTTTCTGTGGTGGCAATGCTAACAGACTCTCTTGCCTCTGGATAACCACCAGTTTTCATGGGGACTTATATCCTAGTTTTGAGTATAATTTTTGCCTGTTGGTGAAATTTGGAAGTTGATTACTCTGTATAAACTGAGGCTGTTTGAGGAAACCAGACTCAAAATGTAAATTATAACACTGTTTCAACCATGAATCACAGTGCTATGCTAAAATGATTGTTATTTTTTCCCCTAGTTACTAAATTTATGTGAGGCTGAAGATGCTGCCTTAATGAAACTACCTTGTTACAAAAGTCTTCCATCGCTTGTACCTCTTCGGATTGCAGCTTTAAGTACGTAAAACTTCCTAAACAAAATTTGATGTGTCTTTGTGAGCAATGGGCAGTCTTCTTCCCAAGATCAGCAGAAAACTTGAGCGCTTGAAGACTGATGACTGCTCTCTAGAGGACACAGTTTAAAGGGGAGAATAATGGGAAAGTATCGCTGCTTTCTTAATGACTAGTATTTAGTTTCTGAAATGAACCCCAAATATTTTTAGACTAATTATGTTACATAGTATTAAGAAAACTTTAGAACACTGTTAATAGAATTTCCATTCTTTTACTATTTTGTGATGTCTGTTGCTTTTGGCAAAGCATGCTATGCTTTAGCTGTCTGTAATTTGAGATGCAATAAAAGAAACTTAAAGAGAAGAACTGCAGAATTAGTGTTTTTTTCTCCCTCTCTTTTGAAATTAACAAAGAGAACAAATTTACTTTGATATTCGCAGATGCTCTAGCTGCCTGCAATTACTTGCCTCAGTCGAGAGAGAAAATCATTGCTGCACTTTTCAAGGCACTTAATTCAACAAATAATGAACTGCAGGAGGCAGGAGAAGCATGCATGAGAAAGGTTAGTGTATTAAACCAGTATTGCTTTTGAGGCCATTGTTCTCCCTGCTTTACTTTCTTGTTAGAAAGCTTCTTGGGAAAGTTCTCTACGGGAAATAATGGCTGCTCTGTTAAGTTTTTGTTAGTGACACCAATATAATTATGTTTTGGTCAGATGTGGTTTTTTGGGGAGGGGTTGAACTTAGCCATAAAAATTTCTTCTGGTTGAAATTAAGCATTATAGCTCTTGGACAAGGACCATGCTAAGTCTTTCAATCTTTCCATCTGTCCCGTCTTTTGGTCTTTCTGTTTGTCGGGTCTTTGTAAATGTATCTTCTTTTCTAAGTAAACAGTGTCAGTCCTTCCTAGCAGTTTTGGAAGTGTGCCTGCCTGGCTTTAGTGTAAAAGCTTTTCTTGTGTTTCTTTTTTTGTTCCCAAAAGAAGTGGTAGAAACCCCATAGCAGGTTTTGGAAAAGTAAGCAATACAGCAGGGTTAGACTCGGCATCGTAGATGGCAGTTACCTTAACGAACAGGACTGGCTGTACTGTTTAAGGTCAGAATCAGCACCTTTATATGGTGCTACATTACACTGTCTACTCTGCGGGTGCTAGGTTATTGTGTTAAAAAACCCTGGAAGGATGGTGAAAAGGATATTCTCTCATCGTGATTTGTTGTCTAGTAGGTATGCCTAATTCTTGTTTAGCCAGATTTTAATACTATTCTTATAAATATAGAAAACAAAAAATTCCTTCTAACCTCTTTGTAATGATGTGTAGATTGACTGGCATATAACAGGGAATAAACCTCTAGTAGTCCTGGTGGCTTATATTTGGTTAGGCCACTGACTGATGAGAGATCAGACATTGTCTTTTCGTGTCACTGGTCATGAGAGGGAATGTGCTTATTTATGGCTTGTTGGTTAGGAGGTAAGAGGGGGCAAATAAGGGTTGTTCTGACCTGTGCATTTGGTATGAGATTTTTTCTGATCACTTTTTGCTGTGATAAATCCATGCACGCAGGATGTTTGGTTACGACAGGAAATACTCTCTCTGGCTGCTTACAACCAGTTTCTTGTGACCTTTTATGCTACTCAGGATGCACATGGATTGTAACACAGACATTTGCTCTGTTGCCTTCAGCCAGATTGACAGGCAGTTCTTAATAAAGCAGGGTTTATAGCTGTATACTGAATTTATAGCTGTAGCAGTTTTTCAATCCACCTGTAATTAAAATCTCCTACCTGATTATTTTACGGAATAACCTACTGTGTGTCAGAAATGCTTAAGTGCTTCCCAAATCCATCTTGCCACTATATGTACTTTGGGCAATAAACGTTGTTTAAACTATTGCATTTTAAAAGTGCAAATGAAAAGAAGAAAAATCAATTTAGTGGAATTTATTTCAAGAAACTTGCACAAAAGTAACTCCCCTGTCTATCTGTATCTTAATCCTGTACTCTCTTACAGTTCTTGGAAGGAGCAACCATAGAAGTTGATCAGATTCATACACACATGAGACCATTGCTTATGATGTTGGGAGACTATCGAAGCCTGACACTGAATGTTGTGAATCGTCTGACATCTGTCACTAGACTTTTTCCAAACTCTTTTAATGATAAATTCTGCGATCAGATGATGGTAAGCTCATTCAAGTTTCCTTTAGGTCTTCCAGAAGAATTTTAATATTTTTTTTTAGCTTACATTGGTATTGTTGAAAAGTTAACAAACAATTCAGTACTGACACAGTGTATATATTGGAAGTAAAAGATTTTTGTTTCACAGTTAATAGAAAAACCCCCATCTTTTTAAATATTTTGACTTAATTTCTAAAGAGCTGCTAAACCAGAAAGTTAGGAGACCTTTTATTTTTAGTGAAGACTGATGATGCTAAGGTCTGCTTGGACAAATTTATCTTTAAACAAGGTCCCAGCAGCATAATATACTAAGGAAACCCTTGAAAATGTACTTTACTTTCTAATGTACCAAGTCTGTTTTGGTATTTTCTTAATTTGTAAAGTGGTGGAACGTACTGCCCTTCTTACTCGCAGTTTTTAAACTGTGTATGCAAATTCTTTATCCTTTTGCCATGATATTTAAATATTTAAATGCATACATGTCAAGCAAATAATTACAAAAGTGTAAGTCTATCAGAATTCAGATTTTTCTGGGTTTTAACGTATGTACTCTTATAACCCCTGCTTTCTTGAATATGGAGAGAACTTAGCAACAGTAAACTCTTTAATCTGAGGGAATGAAAATACCTAATAATTTTTCCTTTTGTTTCCTTCAAACAATCATTTCTGCCTCTGCTGCTGCTTTTCTTGTAGCATATGCTGTCACTTGCTAAAATAGAACAGTATAATTAGAAGAACAATACTAATTATCCTGTCTTTATAGCAACACCTGCGTAAATGGATGGAGGTTGTAGTTATTACACACAAAGGTGGACAACGGAGTGATGGAAATGTAAGTTAATGAATGCTTTCATGTGGGAAGACAATAAATAAATAAAAAGTATTAATGTTTTGGAATTACAGAACTCAGTTGTAAATATTGTCATAACTGATTACACACTTATGTTTTACAAACTAATGAACTTATGTGTATATTGAGTATTTGATACAAATCTTAGTGAGAGGAGCTTCTTACCTGCTGACAATGGTTACTTTCAAGCCTATTCTTTACAGGTTGGTGTGAGAGCAGCTCAATGATTTTTACTTTTTTTAACTTAGGATTTTCTGCTTAGAAATCTGTTCTTCATTGGAATGGCTGATGAACTCAGCAGCATAATCCCTCTCTTTTCACTAATATGTTTGATGTTCATAACATAGTATTCTGAAAATTATGCAAAATAATGATCTAATCCTAGTTAATTTTAATTCTAATTTATGAAAACCAAGTTCAATATTTACCAGTTAAAATCACATTAAAATCTCTCTCCTATCCAAACTAGTGGCCTTAATGTTGAACTATGGGAAGCTGATCAATTTTCGTACAAATGGAAAATAGCACAGCTTAATGACAACACTGTGTGCTCTTAGCAATATGGTACTGAAGGCAATTCCTGCTTCAGTGTAGTTTCATATAGATTACCAGAAGTCCTGTAATTCTATTAAGATTTTGTTAATAACTTACATTAAGTGTTGAGACTTACTATTGCAACTAGGGAAAAATGTTGGGAATTTTATTAATTTCTTTGTTTTTCGAATTGGAATGAAATTAGATTGGTGTTTTATTTCCCTCAAAACATGGAAATGGCTTAATGGCTTTTCAGTACTCTCTGCTGTCATTGCAAAGAGAGCTTTTCAGTCTGAATTAGGTCATTGCTTTGTATTTGACCTAGATGTTCTTTAATGGAGTAGAATTTGTTTTAATTTAAACAGATTTCAGATCGGAGTAGTTCTAAGGCCTTCTTATTCTTATTTTGGGATTCACTTTTCCTGAAATGTGGTGAATACAGATACCTTGCAGATCTTTTTATAGCAATAGTCCTTTAAGCCACTGTGACACCTCTAGAACAGTTCTTAGTTCTTCCTAATTCACATTGAATTGTGAATTCTTCTGCTTTTCATGTTTTCTGTTGATGTTTTGTATGTAGTTGTGTGTTTGGTCTCCTCTAAACCTGTAATATTTTCTTAGTGTTGGTTTAAAACCTAGGTATGTTGAGGGTGAGGTGCACACCAGACTCTTCAGAAGGAAGCTACTGTCGCATCTTGAGAGAGAAGTCTATGAAAACATTTTCAAATAGAATTGTGTGACTGCAAAGCTTTTGAAATACTTGAAATATTTGAAATACTACTTTTTTTCCCCCCCAGTTGTTGCTCTGAAGTTTACTTAAAAATAAAAACCCTAGGAAACTGAAGGAAGGCACAGACAGCATGGTCTTAATACCATTGCTGTGACAATCTGTGTTTGTATGTCCGTATGTACAGTGTGCTGTTGCTGTAATTGTATCTTCTAAATGTGGGAAAACTGGGATGGTGAAACTGGTGGTCAAAGTTACTGTAGTTGGCCTTTCACTTACTGCGATTTCTTTTTGTCCATAGTGAGATTCAAAAATCTGAGGTAATCACTTAAAAGCAATGTTGGGGAGTGTTACTGGAGTAGGTTTCATCATTCAGACTGAGTGGTTAGATCTAGGAGACGGTAGATAAGCTGTGGAGAACGGAATTGTTCAGGAAAGCCTTGTGTTTGCTAGCTGAAACAGTACAGAGCACTGTTACGATAACTTTTTTTGATGTAAAGAGTTTTTGTCTTTTTCCGTTGGCACTTTATGAAGGTGCCATTTGATGCTGATGCTGGTGGTGGTGTGCAGTTCTCCAGCACAGTGCAGGCAGTGGCTAGTCAGCAAGGCTGCTTAGTGAAACAGTCCAAAAGTCTATGGAATGAGTTGTCACATGTCAATGGCAGTTCTAGGCAATCACAGAACTTGAGGCATCTCTGTTAAAAATGCTGCATTATAATTAACAGTTATTGTGAAGATCCACATTGATGCCAGAATAACAAAGTTCTTCGTTCACCTAAATAATTTTGACAGTCTTACTCTGTTCCTGAGCTGTGACTTGGCTGTTTAGAGAAATGAACAAATTAAACAAGAACATATTAAGCAGCGATTAAGATTTAATCCATTTGCTCAGTGAATGAAATCTTTGATTTAAGTCCCTTCTTTTTCTCTTCCCTGCCTCCCCAGGGAAAGGTATTTTTTAGGTCATGTCTGGAATTGACAAAAGTTTTGAATAGTTGGTTGCCTCTGACCGTCCGGCTTGTGAACGGTGGCACCGCAGTGGAAATTCTACATTACAGTCTATCAGAAGGATTTTATAGCTTGGTAGTCAAGTAGTGAAAGTGGTTTCATAACTGATGTTGCACCATTTTGTCTTTGAAGATGCTAAAATATTGTTTCCTCTGACTTAATAATCTCTACTATCTTTTTATTCAGTATAAATATTTGAGAAGCTATGTCTAAACAATGTACAAGTAGAAAAAAGGATGCATTTCATCCTAATTCTTAGAGCAATTCAGAGCATGGGAGATGCTCATTGTCTCCATTCTTTCAGTTTGAGAAAATAACCCTACTGAAGTCAGTTTCTGTCCGCAGCCTGAAGAATAGCATATCCTGATTTGTTCATTTATTTGATATTTTTGTGGGCATTTTCTTTTCATGCTGTGACTTCTGTTTTGGTTCAGCCTGCCGTGGAGGGGGTAGAGGTGAGAAACTCAGTGGAGGCACCAGGAAGTTCTTTGTTGTTGTGGGTTTTTTTGTTTGCTTGTTTTTATTTTTTATTTTTCCTTTCATTTTAATTGTGGTTTGTTAGTTCTATTGTTGTGTTTTGGGCAGAGTGCATTGTGCCTTTGAGTGCAGTGCTGTGAATTGTCTTCTCTTTGTCTGTGGCAGAGCTGTTTTGATAACATTGCTGTTAAGGATGTTAAGCATGTTAAGCATGTTTGTACTAGGAGGAGCAGGATTTTTAGTTTCTGTGAAGGCATAAGTACTTTCAAAAGATTTTATATGCGTTCTCAGTGCTGCACTTCAATCCATGAGAGTAGTTTTGTGGGGATCTGTCTAGGCAGATCATGTTTAAGGAGTGGGGCCTATTACTTTGTGTCTAAATTCATTTGAGGAGATGCAGTGCACTTGGTGATACTCTTGTATAATGCGTACTAGAATTCGGTTTCAGAGGGATGGTGAGGGTGGATGTTTCGTTTTGTTTTTTCCTTTCCCTTTTCTTACTGAAGGAAATTCACATTCAACTGAAATATAGTCCCCATTTAAATTACACTGAAAGAAACCCACAAAATTATTTTGGACTTCAGAAGAATTTAATATCTAGTGGAAGAACAGAACTGACATTTCTTTGAAGTAACCAGCTGTTTGTGAGATATACTGAACAGTGCTGTGAGAAAGCTGTCTTTTTCTTTGTGTCTAGTCTGGGGTTGCAGGGTGTGTATGAGAAATTAAGCTGGCTTTTTGATGTATGAGCCACTTGGTGTAGTGCAGTGAGCACTCCATAATTCCCCATCACTATTATCATTAAATAGTGTTTAGCTCTTACCTGCAAAACACCACTATACTGACAAAGAATATAAAATTAAACCATGATGTTACAAGGGGGGAAGGGCAGACTTTCACGACAGCAATTTTCTATGTACATCATGGTAAGCGGATGCTATATGTATGTTAAACCTTTGCATTTGGTTGCTGGCTATGCTAACATAGAAGGGGAAAAAAAGGTAGGATGTGTGATACTGGTTTTACATGTTTAGCTGGTAATATTAATTCAATTGTATATTTTGTTTACCTGTAGGAAATGAAGATTTGTTCAGCAATTATAAATTTATTCCATCTGATCCCAGCTGCCCCTCAGACTTTGGTTAAACCTCTGCTGGAAGTTGTTATGAAAACAGAACGAGCAATGTTAATTGAGGTAACAGTGGAAGTTAACGTTGCTGACACTTTTGCTTTATGGTATTTTTAAACGTTAATATATAATAATTACAATATTTTAGGCATGGTGTAGGAAAACATTTTTGTGTAATGAATAAATAAATATTCTCTTCAAGCCTTTTAGGAGGTGTTAACATTTGTCTTATACTCCTAAAAGTGCCTTTTTGAAATTGTCAGTAAATTCTCATCATAGATGTTCTGAACATTTTGTATCTGCATAAATGCCAAGTCAAATGAATTTTTCTGCATGCTAGTAAATGAGTAGAAAACACTCTCTGCTCTGCATTTTTAATTTAAGCTTTATGAATCTTCCAGGCTGGCAGTCCATTCAGGGAACCATTGATAAAATTTTTGACGCGTCATCCATCCCAGACTGTGGAGCTGTTTATGATGGAAGCCACGTAAAATGATCCACAGTGGAGCAGAATGTTTATGGTAAGCTGTGTGGGGAGGGGAGCAGGAGAAAGCCCTCATCTTCACAAATCTGATGAACAAAAATTTTTTCCTCTGTTCCGTGTTTTTTTTCCCCTCTGTGACCTGGTAGTCCTTCACCATGGTCTTACTCTGACTGTAGGGTGCCTATTCTCCGTTTTGTATTTGCCCTGAGATGTTGATTTTATACCTTTCCAGATCATGTAGGATTATTACTGAAGTTGTAGAGGTTATTTTTATGTATGTGAAATATAACCTCTGCAACTTAAGCGAGGAATATAAACTCTACAGGATGATATAGACTTTGGGTATTTTTTCTTTTAAAGGTTGTTATTAAAATTATGCCTTCCCCTTCTGCAGAGTTTCTTAAAACATAAAGATGCCAAACCTCTACGAGATGTACTGGCAGCTAATCCTAACCGATTTATCACTCTACTGTTACCTGTTGGTACCCAAGCAGCTGTTAGACCTGGTTCTCCCAGCACTACCACAATGCGTCTTGATCTGCAGTTCCAGGCTATCAAGGTATTCATTTATTCTTGTTTGTCTCTGAACTAGATCGTTAAATCTCTTTAGCTACAAGCCTGTTACCTGCAGATTTTCAAGTGTGTGTATTTATTATAGCTCATAGAAAAACAATTGTAAAAATGTAAAGTGTTTGTAGTCAGAGTCACTGTAGGAAGGGAAAAAAGACTTGAAGTGAACTATACTTTCTTTTTTTGAAAATCAAGTAAGATACAAGAGGAAAACATGGCCACAGAAACATTTTTTTAAAATAAAAAAAAATCCTTTAAAAATTGATATAAACTAGCTTATATTTGACTTTTTAAAAAAATATTTTAAACCTTTAATTTTGACCTTAAAGAAGTGCTTTTATATAATTTTTTTCTACTGACAGATCTACTACATGTTGACTGTGCATTTGTCTTGTTTTGCTTTTGACAGATCATAAGTATTATTGTTAAGAATGATGAATGTTGGTTAGCAAATCAACATTCCTTGGTGAATCAGCTGAAACGTGTTTGGGTGAGTGAAGCTTTTCAGGAGAGACATCGTAAGGAGAATATGGCAGCAACTAATTGGAAAGAACCTAAGCTATTGGCTTATTGCTTACTGAATTACTGCAAGTACGTAAAAGCATTTATTTCCTATAGCTTGCATATATTTGAAAAATAAATTTTGAAAATACTGTAAAGGTGTGCAGGGGTACTATAAAATAATTTGCAGTTATTGAAGAGAAAGTTTAATATATCTTGTAATACTGCCATTAGCTTTAAAACCATGCCTCTGGTACTGCTTGCTCCTGCCCTTGCTCATTTAAAACCAAGATTAGTTTCTTCATCAAGTCATTAGCATAGTACTTTGGCTGGGTATTTTTTTCACAGAAGCTTTTTTTAATGTTCTTTTACAGAAGGAATTATGGTGATATAGAGTTGCTCTTCCAGTTGCTTCGAGCTTTTACAGGTCGATTTCTCTGCAATATGACTTTCTTAAAAGAATACATGGAAGAAGAGATCCCCAAAAACTACAGTATTCCCCAGAAACGGGCTTTGTTCTTCCGATTTGTAGACTTCAATGACCCAAACTTTGGAGATGAGCTCAAAGCCAAGGTAACTAAAGCAATTAAATCAAAGGAGCCTGGAATTTAGGTTTAGTTTTCTTCTTGGGAACAAGGGCAACGAAACTTGCTTACTTAAATGTCAGTGAGTTGGATAATTGGCAGAGTCATTTAGGTGAAAATACCATACCTGAAGAAGAGTGATAATAAACAGAGACAGCAATTTATCTTGCTTTCAGTGCTGACTACTTTAGATTACACTTTCTAAGAATCTTTGCCCTTTGAAGGGGGAAAGGGGGGGGAGAATCTATGTGTATCTGTTTCTTTAAGGTTTTATATAAAACTATCTTTTGTAATGCAGTGAGCGTGTCTAACATGCAGGTTTGCATATGAAATTACTTGAATGTTGACTGCTGTTAGAAGAATCCAGTAGTTGAATATAATAGGTTTTTTTGTTTGTATTCTGTAGGTGCTGCAACATATCCTGAATCCGGCTTTCTTGCACAGTTTTGAAAAGGGAGAAGGTGAACAGCTGTTAGGACCTCCAAACCCAGAAGGAGATAATCCAGAAAGCATCACTAGTGTTTTTATAACAAAGGTAAACAAGGATAGTTTAATTGAAGTGTTGGAAAATTAAGAAAAAAAGTTGTTTCTCTTATTTGGATTTTCAATCCTGATTTGAATTAGTTGTGCCATTTCTAAATACTATGATCAGATATATCAAATCACATCATAACTTTGAAGTGTTGTGAAGATCCATCAGTAGGATTGGACTACAGTCTTCAGTTTATGGTGCCTTTACAGCTTGAATGTCTGTCTTTAGAAAGGGGGCTTATATGGCTGTAATCCCAGTCTTTTTCATAAGCAAAGATTTCCACGACTGGACATCAGTATGTTTGTAATTCACATTGATTTCATTGAACCAGTTAGGAGTTACAAAATAGGTGTTAAAGATGAGGATTGTGTTTGGTTTTTTTTGTTGTCCTCCTGTCATCGTCCCCAGTAGGTTAGCACTTCAGAAGTTTCTAGATGTGCTTGTTATTTAAAAGTTCTCAACTCGGGAGGTTGTTTTGTGGGTATTAAACTGAATAAAAGAAGTGGTTATACTTTATTAGTCTTTTTTGCTTTTTGAGCAGTTTTTAATAAAAAAACCCAAAACCTATTACTTTGCTTTTATATATAATAAAATGGGAGGTTTTGTTTGTTTTCTGGGGTTTTTTGGTCACCATTCTTTTTTCTCCTCACCTTCCTTCTCTCCTCTTTGATCATCCCTGGAACTAGGTACTTGATCCGGAAAAACAGGCTGATATGCTGGATTCTCTCAGGATATATCTCTTGCAGTTTGCAACGCTTCTGGTTGAGCATGCTCCACATCACATTCATGACAATAACAAAAACCGGAACAGCAAACTGCGACGCCTCATGACATTTGCTTGGCCTTGTCTCTTGTCCAAAGCTTGTGTGGACCCAGCGTGCAAATACAGTGGACACTTACTTTTGGCACACATAATTGCAAAATTTGCCATACATAAGAAGATAGTTCTGCAGGTATTGACTATGGGCTTGTATTCATACACTTAAGGGATGTTGATAAGTTCTTTAGTGTGCTTTCTTTTATTTAAAAATGCAGAGTAGAGGGTGCACAGTAGTTTGGGATACTTAGTATACATAGTTTAAAAAAAATAATATACATATATATATATATACATATATATATATACATATATACGTACTTTGGATACTTAGTTAAATTCTTATGCAACAAACAAAGAAGCAGCAAGCCAAATATTAATACAAATTTATTTGGGGACAGAAAGAAATTTGAAGGTAGGGGAAGACAGAGAGGGTAAATGGGATGGTGAAAAGTCCTCTTGGTTGAATTAGGAAAATTGGTAATGCTTCTTCATTTAAAAAAGACACACATTTCAGTTGTGGTAGAATGTGGGGACCGAAGGAAGATTTCAAATTGCACAGTGGAGAGGGAGGAAGAAGAAGGGAACATAAGGGAAACAGAAGTATATGTTGTATATTTCTCATAATGAAGTATCTTCATTACGAAATTATGGGCCTTCAGGAAAAAATGGTGTTTAGAGAATGTGTATTGTAGCTTCGTTTTCTTTATAAATGCTTTATTTTTGAAAATATGTGTAATATTAATGTTAATCAGAAACTTTGCTGTTTAGGTCTTTCACAGTCTTCTAAAAGCTCATGCGATGGAGGCCCGGGCTATTGTCAGGCAAGCGATGGCTATTCTGACTCCAGCTGTGCCTGCTCGAATGGAGGATGGACATCAGATGCTGACTCACTGGACGCGAAAAATCATTGTGGAAGAGGGTCATACAGTTCCACAACTAGTACATATTTTGCACTTGATAGTACAACATTTCAAGGTACTTGTACCATTTCTGGCAGTCACGGTATCTCAGAAATCAAGAATGTAAACTGCAGTTTGCTCAGAAAATAATATAATCTGATCTATATGGTTTATCTTGAAAAGGCATCAGCTGTCTGCAAAGCTATTTATTTAAAACTGAAAACAATATTAAAATTAAGCAGCAAGCCACTTATTAAGCTTTATCATGATTTAAGTTAGAATATTAGGTGGAAGTCTGCAAGGTTAAATCATTGCATGTGCATTAGCAGTGCTCTTTTAACATATCTGTGAAGATTCTTTAAGTTGTGTAAAAACAGTGCAGAACCATATTCTTTTCCATCCTCCAGTAATCCTTGTTTATTGATTTTATATATTCTGTGGGATTAACAGATAAAAGTTATCTCCGGCTAATGTATGTTGGGAAGTATTAAGCAAATGGAGGAATGCTGCAGAATATCTATATAGGAGCATTTTTGAAACCATGTATTAAAATACGACGTGAAGTGACAGCTAGCTAATATACATTTAAGTCACTTTTCATGAATCAATGCCTCAGTGCTTTTTGAAAAAATATCTGAGTGAGTTAAAATGTGAGTTCTAGCTCTCTAAAAGGATCAGCAAAAAATTGGAATGATTGGTCCTTGAGAAAAATCAGGTGTTTTCAAACAAAATCTTCATTTGGGTATATGAAACCTGTAGTCGCCACTGAAAAATTTTATTTTCAAAACACCAGTTGCTTTTCCAGATTGCAAAATTTGAACATGGTACAGATTTAGCAGACTTTGAGATTAAAGACTGTTTTACCATTTTGCTTTATATTGACTCTGTAGTTTTTGTGTAGAATTTTATTGGTTAATGGCTAACATGACTGTGAAACCTTCTTTTCAGGTTTATTATCCAGTGAGACATCACTTGGTTCAGCATATGGTTAGTGCCATGCAGAGACTGGGCTTCACTCCCAGTGTTACGATAGAGCAAAGAAAATTAGCTGTGGATCTTGCTGAAGTAGTTATTAAGTGGGAATTGCAAAGAATTAAAGACCAGCAGGTAGGAAGTCTAAATAAACTGGTAAAGATTGAACTGTTATACAGTTAAACGCTTTTTAAATACATACATTTGTGATATTTCAGCCAGATTCAGATATGGATTCAGGTGCAAGTGGAGAAGGAGCAGGTTCTGCCTCATCTGCTGTTAAGAGAGGATTGTCTGTGGATTCTGGCCAAGAAGTAAAACGATTCAGGACAGCTACAGGAGCAATAAGTGCTGTAAGAAAAAAATTTTGTTCAGAGACTCAGAAATTATAACCTGCATTGACTAAGCAATTTAGTGCAATTATTTTTTTTCCACCTAGCTCAAAACTCCCTGAATTGAAAGTTACGGTTTTAGAAAATATTTTAAATCTGTTCTGCTTGTTGTTATCCTTTCCAGTGTTGCTTATGGTTTTTGTGTTTTGTATACATGCAGGTATTTGGACGTAGCCAGTCCTTGCCAGGAGCTGATGCGCTTCTTTCGAAGCCGATTGACAAGCAGCATACAGATACAGTCGTGAATTTCTTGATCAGAATTGCTTGCCAGGTAATGTGTTTATTCCGATATGCAAATACCAATGCAGCATTAGTAGCCAAAACCATAAACCCCTCTTTTCATAAGAGTCCTTTTATGCTTGTATTATTCCAGCATTTGTGTACTTGATATTGCTAAAAGGTTAGAAACTTTAATGTGAAATTATAGAAGTAGTAAAATACTTTTATTTTAAGGAGGAAAGACTCAATTTGTTAACAGGTTTCTGCATGTTTTTCATGTCACAAATGATGGATATTATTAAAGAGAGGTATGCTTTAGCTTCTTGTTGTTGGCATTGTATATTTATAGCTTGATGCAGGAAGTGTGCACTTCAAATTAAAACTTTAAGTGTGAACAGTTGCAATCCAGATTCTGAAATTTCGACTTTGCATTTTACTGTGCTGTTGATCACTTCTAATATTTTATTTGTTTTTTACTTTCTTTTTCAAGCAAGTACTATATCAGGAATGACATGATTGAAATGAACATGAGTAGTAGAATTTGGCTGGAGCCAGACAGACTTCAAAAAGTGCCCATAAGCGTTTTTTCTTAATTCATTTATGTATGTGCCTGATGCTGCAAAGTATGCTTGTTCTATTGCCTAGACAATAGACAAATTTAACGGCAAGAATATTTTTTCCAAAACCTAGAGAGTTTATAATAGGGAAAGACTGTGTCAATTACAATTACAATCATTATCTTTTGATATGTATTTTTATGATCAAATACATGGAATTACTTATTTTCATACAGCATGTAGAACTAAAGCTTTTCACTGTATTTTGTAAGAATTAACTTCTCTAGATTGGGGAAAATTAGCAGGGTGTAGCTCAACGCTGACAAATTCTATGGCTTCTTCTGCAGCAGACTCAGCTGGTAAGTAACGTGGGATTTTAAACACTGCAGTCCATTGCACAGAATAGACACGCTCTTGAAGTATAAAGATGAATTGAGGAAAGAGCTACATATGTTTACACATACCTTGCAAACAGAAAAGATTAACCATCTTGAGCATGTTCAGAGTTGTAGTAATAAAGTATGGGATTAAACTTCTTTCAAAATATGCCTTTGATGGGTGATTTGGGGTAATTAGCTAGCACTTTAGACACCAGTACTGATGTTTACTTGTCAGCTTTTTATGTAGTTAAATACTGTGTGACTGTACTGATAAAACTATGTAAGCTCATCCGTTTCAGAAATAAGAAATTATGTGCTTGCTTGGAATGCATAATGAATTAATGAGTTGGTTACAAAAGGGTGTCATTTTGTTAACTCTGATTAATTGCTAGGTAAATGACAACTCAAACACTGCTGGGTCTCCTGGGGAATTGCTGTCTCGCCGCTGTGTCAACCTTCTGAAAACAGCTTTACGACCAGACATGTGGCCAAAATCAGAACTGAAGTTGCAGTGGTTTGATAAGCTGCTAATGACAGTGGTAGGTAACATTCTAGTCCTGTAAGTCTTTAGGTTTCACTAGCACATATATTGACTAAATACTAGCGATATCTTGATGACGATTTTTACAGTCTTCATCTTTTCTTCTTTTTAGTGATCTACGTAATCTGTTAAGTATGTGAATTGTATCAGTGGTTATAATTTGTATAGCTGCAGTACTTACAAATATTGAACTAGACTTAGGAGCAGGTGGAGGAACTTCCTGAATTAATTAAGTTTTGAAATAGGTTGTAGTTTGCTTGTTTGGATGGTTGTTTTTTGCTTTTTTGTTGATAGGAAGTTTTACAAATTGAGATTCGCTTTATTGGTTCCTAGTTTTCTGGCTACATTATGATTATATGAAGTCACTGAAAGGCTGGCTTCCTGTATTTGACGCTACAACATATTTTATTTATAATCTCTGTGCTGTTTGTGTGCTTTTTGCCATGTAATAACTTTTTTTACACCTATTTTATTTGTATCATGCTATTTAATAGATTGGTAACTCCTGCAGCGTTAAATTTTTAGGAGCTCCCTTGATGTCGCTTTTCTGTTTCTTTGAATAAAGGACTAATATATCCTAATTTAGTAAATTTTAAAATCTCTAAGATTACGTGAAAATTTGCTGTGGTCTATATTTTTCAAACAATGATCTGCACATGCTGTACTTCAATAGTGCTGTTGTCTTTATGGAGATAGTTCTTAAAAGGGCAAGTATGCACTTCTATCCTTTTCTCCTTCTGTTGGAAAAGTTTTTGATGTGGCTCCATTTGTTATGGATTTACAAATGTTCACAATGCTCCAGGGAGCTCATATTTATTGCTTTACTCATCTTTTCCCAAATAGTGTGCAACCTGAGTGAAAATTGCCATTAAAAGTCATAATTTTTTTCCTCTTGATGGCGTTTGATAGCCTACAACAGGAAAAACCAGAGTCAGTTCTGACCATTGTTGCGCAAGGATTACCTCCTCCTCATCTTCCTCACTTGCACAGCTGCAGGGCTGTAGTAGTGCCAGGTGATGGAGGCTGTGCAGTAACAGCAGCACGACTTCAGCAAAGCCACGTGCACTGGAGACAGAGAAAGCTGTGAGTACCTGTGTGCTGGCTGCTGAAGAAGAGCTGCATGGTACCTACAGACCAGCGTTGGCCCTCGCTTTCTGGAACAGAGGCGAAGATGGTGGAGATAGGAAAATAACATTAAGGCATGCAATACAGAGAGTGTTATGCTTCCAGAATGTGAACTGCTATCATTTTCCTCTGATTTTTTTCAGGCAAATCTTCCAGTTTATCATCTTTCATGAATTTGTGGAAGGTGGGCTAAGTGCACTATATCTAAGAGCGAGCCAAAATCAAAACTTAGCCCACTCCACTTCTCCTTTGCTCACCTCAAAACAAACATGTCACACCAGCCATCAGACCTGAGGAAGGTGGTGGTTGCTGATGTTTACTTAATACAAAGATGAGCCCTCTGGAACAGGAATTTTATATCTTAATCTTCTGATATGTGGCATTAGTTATACAAGAGTTTCAGAAAAAAGAATAAGACTTCTGCAGCAAATAGGCTATTTTACTGTCTTAATGACTATTTTGTAGGCTTACAAAGATATGTCCAGGGATATTTTATTTCTTTTTTTTTTTTTTCCTCCCCTTAGTTCCAAATATCCCCTTTTCTAATCTTTAAGCTGTAACTTATCACAGAATACACTGTCTTAGCTCTTCATGGAAGGTCTGTCTCTGAGAGATGTTGACAAGGAGATAGAATACCATCCTCTGTCGAAAGCATTTCTAATCACAAGGATGCAAGCAAATTTTCAAAGCGAAGGATCACAAAAAACACCAGGAGGAACATACCTGTAAATGCTTAAGTAACACTTCCGTGGTTAAAGATTTTAGAGCACCTTGTATTGTAGTTTTATATTGTGTGACTTACTCAAAAGATTGATGTAAAACATTGCCAGTGTAGAAACCTCAGCCTTATTACAGCTTGTCAACAGATTTGATACTGATTTATTAATTGTGTAATACTTGATGGTTTCCCCCACTCACTGCCTTTCTATATGTGTTCTCTTCAGGAACAACCCAATCAGGCCAACTTTGCCAACATTTGCACTGGTTTAGAGGTCTTAAGTTTCCTGTTGACTGTGCTGCAGCCCCCCGCTATCCTTAGCAGCTTCAAACCCCTGCAACGAGGCGTAGCAGCTTGTATGACTTGTGGAAACACCAAGGTTTTGAGAGCAGTCCACAGTTTGCTTTCTCGCTTGATGGGCATTTTCCCTACAGAACCAAGTATGTGGCATTTTCTTCCTCCTTTTATCCTTTATTGCTGCATAACTTAAGTGATCAAGGGCGGGGTGAAGACACTCTGTGGAATGTTCTATTACTCTGTTCTGTTTTATGATTCCTGCATTTAATGGTCCATTTTAGCTTGCACTTTCAACCTCTGTTTAAAAAAAGAAAAGCTGAAATAAGTAATTGTGTGCAATACATTATCCATTGACATAAAAACTTAATAACCTGTGGCTGTCATAACTTTGGTTCAAGAAATGCATGCTGTAAATTTAATAGATTTTTGCAATTGTAATTTTTCAGTTTCAAAAGTGCAGATCTTTTAGTTGCTAAGCTTTGATGTTTTCCTAAAACAAGGAAGGGAGATAGAGTACAAAAAAGAAAGACAATAGGTAGTGCACCGTGTCTTAATATGAACTAATTTAGGTAATCCTCTCTCCAAAAAAATCACTACTATAAGACTTCTCATCAGAATGAGTTATTCAGAAGTAATGGTACACTATTATAAAATACATACTGGTTGTATAATAACGAGGTTTATATAAATGAGGGATCTGCTTATGTTACTTGGGTTTGTTAGCAAAATAAAGTTCTGGTCATGGTATAGATGACTCTGTGTTCACAGTGTAACTGTTCCATGCCTGTGCTGTGGCTAATGTTACCAAAAGTCAACACAACTCTCTAAACTCTGCAGGTACCTCAAGTGTAGCTTCTAAGTATGAGGAGCTGGAGTGCCTTTATGCTGCAGTTGGAAAAGTTATTTATGAAGGACTTACTAATTATGAAAAAGCCACTAATGCTAACCCTTCTCAGCTCTTTGGTAAGTTTCCCACATCTCTAGCAGATGTATGTGGAGTGCGTATTCACGAATATGGTCTTTCTCATGAGCTTTTATTTTCCATAAGGAAACTGAAAGCTGATACCATGGAAAGGAAGCTGTGGGACGCATTTTGAACTAACTTGAGAGATGAGCTTGGGATGTCTTGTCACCTGTGAAGAAAGGATTGGGGGGGGTTTATTGCATTCTGTCTTCTGTATGATTTGGGAGCAGTTATTGGAAGTGGGGAGCTGCAATTGTGCTAGATGGAAGCCTTCTGTATTTAAAGGACGTAGGAAAAAGGTGCAGCATTCAGATTAACCAAAATATAAAGTAGAAGTTACTGGAATACTGGGTAGTATTCTGAGATGCAGTAGAATATGTCAAGGAATTTGTGTAAACAGTCTTAAGTTTTATGGCCTTACTCTTTTTCAGTTGTTTTTAAAGCCTTATGTATCAGTTGATTTAAATAGGGTAGGAAGATTTATGTATATATAGATCTTGAGTTCTCAGTAAGTAAGAAATGACAAAAGTGCTATTTTTTCTTGAGTAAGCAAATTTGAGTTTTCAGCATATGCCATTCTGAACAGCTGAAATTTTCTTCTTTTCTGGTTCTTCATACTTAATTGCTAAAAAACTCAGCTACATAATACAATGACAAAGATGTATTGGAATAATACAGTTTGGCCCAGAACTGGTTGTGTTGGTAATACAGACCTGAAATTGCACAATTTTGGAAAACTTGCTGATTTTAATGGCAAATGCCTTTCACTATTCTGCTCTGTGATTTGTGTAGATAGTTGTAATTTCGCTTTGGGAATTGCCTATTTGTCAGATGTCAGGATGCGCTATACAACAAACTAACCAAAAAAGATGTTTCTTATATTTTGTCCAGAGCTTGCTTAAAAGCAGCACTACAGTCTGTCAGGTGGTGCTCATCTTAGTAATTTTTTGTTTGAGGCTGAACTTTGTGTGATGAATTTTGTGTGCATCTGAGCACAAAAAGAGATCAAAACTTTTGAAGCAGCCATTCAACGAAGAAAGCACACTCCTTTAAATGTTGTTGCAGGCTTTTGTTGAATTAGGAAGTTGCAGTAAGGAAAGGGATAGCTGTAGTAGGTATTTTTAGAGGGTGTAGTTTGACAGGATGGGTGCACTTTTAAAAAAGGGTTAAGTATTTTAAAGCAGATATTGTTAGAACAGATTGGTTTGCACGAACATGGATAAGCTTACGTTAGGATAGGCATTGTTAACCACTGTTTTAATTTGAAGGGACTGGGATCTTGTAGGCATAGTGCATTCATAAACTGTGCTGAAACCAGCTCTTACTGCAGATTGAAAAAGTTAGCTACTGAAACCGGTAAGATTAGAAACCCAGGATTATGTAATGTTTTTATTTACGTGAATTTTAATTACTAAACCAAGGCCTATTCATGTAGAAGTTTTGCTGCTAAAATAAATGTGCAACATCAGGAGTAGTTTCATTTTGCCTGGTTAACTCTCTCTCTTTTTTTTTTTTTTCCCAGATGTTGGAAAAGTATCTACTCTCAATGCCTCTATTTCTGTCCTCCCTTTCTCCTCCTTGCCCCGCATAACACACTTTATACAGACTTTAAAAGGCTTTGAATAATGCAAAAATAACTTTTTAGTCTTAGACTAAAGATTAAAGTTGAAACTGAAGGTTTTCTTCAAATCTGTCTTGATTTATAGTGTTTGTAGCTTGGGGAGTCCCATGCTTCTTTCATGGCAGGACAAAATAACAGCTTGAATGTTTTCCTGTGCTCTTCCATGGAATAAGAACATCCACATTGGAAATACCTATTTTTCTCAGGTCATGCTCAGTGAAAGTTTTACTTCATTAATTATTGTTTTTAATTATAGGTACTTTGATGATTCTGAAGTCTGCATGCAGTAACAATCCCAGCTATATTGACAGATTGATCTCAGTTTTTATGCGATCTCTGCAGAAGATGGTCAGGGAACACTTAAACCCACAGGCTACAGCAGGAACAGCAGAAGCAAATACAGGTATTGCACTGTATAGTTTAGGGGTGTTAATTATTTGACGTGTTGTAAAATGCTGATATCTCTTCATCCTAAAGGGATCCTGATGATTTTGTACATTTGTGTGCATTATTACGTATTGAAAAATACTTCGGCATTAGTGAGAAACATTATTAATGTATTGAACGATAAAAATGCACATTGAGTTCTTGTTAGGTGCTTACTATATGAATTTCAGTATTAACTCAGACACTTCAGTGAATGATTAGTGAATATTTGCTGAGCTACAGCATTTAAGAATTTCAGTATTTCTATAGAGTTTATAGTACTGAGGGGAGAGGGGCTGAATTTTTTGGCTTATTCTGTGCTTTTGCTTTTTTTTTTTACTCCTTCCTATTTGACAACATTGGAACAACTGTTTGTGAAATTAACTTGTTGGAGCTGATGCTTTGGTTTTTATCTTAAAATAGCTGCTTCTTCACTCTGTACTATTCTGTCATCAAATGGATTAGGTCATGAGTCATTGAAAAAAGTCAGATGTTATTGTAAAAGAAAATCCAGTGCTAGTAACGAGCTCTGTAATTTATTAATTAATAAGCTACTGTAGAAAATACTTCGAAAGAATTGCTGCTGTTAGAATCCGAGCCCGTATTTTAATTAGGTAAATGAGAACATTGCAATTTTTATTAATACTGAGAAACAGGTGGAAAATTATTAAATTTGACAAATAAGCAAATCAGGAAACTTAACAGGACAGAATAGGTTTGCTCCATCATGGAGTACTTCTTTCACAAGTTTAACTTCAGTTTTTCCAGTACTGGGGTTCTGTAACACCTTTTACCAAAGATTTACTGAAATGAACCCACACAGGCTTGCCTTTAGAATTTTGAATGGATTTGGGTTGGGTTTTTTTTAAGAAGTCTATCTCAGTTGTTCAGGAATGGAAAGTAGTTGTTCTGAAAACATTATTTTGGGGGATATATTTCCAGGTAACAGATATTGTTGTTGCTATTTTAAAAATTACAGTAGCTTACCTTGAAAAAAAATTTTTACTAGGTGTTTTATAGGCATATACACAATTGTAATCCTTTGTTCTTGTTTTTTATCTGTAGCAGGTACAAGTGAACTGGTAATGCTAAGCCTGGACCTTGTGAAAACTCGCCTGGCTGTGATGAGCATGGAAATGAGGAAAAATTTCATACAAGCTATTCTGACATCTCTCATTGAAAAATCTACTGATGCCAAAATTCTTCGTGCAGTGGTAAAAATAGTGGAAGAGTGGGTGAAAAACAATTCCCCAATGGCAGCTAATCAGGTAAATTGAGAAGATAATGCTCTCAAATATTAAATAAATATAAGACACTGTTACAATTCATCAGTTTTTGACAGGGTTATAAGTATCTGTTATGTATATTTAGATGCACTTGATGAGGATTGGAATATTTTGCATCCCCTGTAAAAGTAACTGGATTTAAAGATACTTGGCATTTTATAGGCTTATATTAGGTGTTTGATCTCAAATGCTGTTTTGCTGAGTACTTGTTTTAAAGTAGAAGTTTTAAAATATGTTTTGCATTAACATGGATAAAGAGAATCTTCAGGAGGAGGATGACTAATGCAGGTTTAAATTGTTTTGTTCCTGTAATGTTTTGTGGCTTCTCAATTTGCTGTATTTTCTGTTGGAGTTGAGTACTTGACAGCCTAGTGCTGTATGAAAGGACCTACACTTTGTAAAATATACATTAGATTTTTGTAATCATTGAACTACTTAAACCTGGTTTTAGTCATGATTTTAAAATTCTCTAGTGCATATTAGAAGGATAAATGCTTGAGTTACTGTTCTTTTTAAGAACTATGACCTTCTACCAAGCTATTTTTCAGTACTTCAGAAGTGAAAGAGGGATATAAAGGATGGCTGAGGTGTACTTTGAATGTGCCAGTTCTCTGCACATTTTAAGATGAATTGACAAAATTAATCACATCTTCTTTTAACACAGACACCTACTCTCCGGGAGAAGTCCATTTTACTAGTGAAAATGATGACTTACATTGAAAAGCGTTTTCCAGAAGACCTTGAATTAAATGCCCAGTTCTTAGACCTTGTTAACTATGTCTATAGGTAATTATAGCAATTAATCATTTATCGCAGTGTACTGGTTCATAGTTTTTACCATATATGACCTTTATGACATATCATCAGTCTTTTTAGGTCTGAATTAAGTGATGCTTTCTCCCTCCTAAAAAAAAAAAAAAAAAAAAAAAAAAACCAAAAACAGCTCATTTCGGTTAGACCACAGGATGCATTATGGAAGATAGTTTGAAAATAGAAGTTCATTAGAAAGCATTTTCTTTTTGGATCCACTAAAATATCATTACTGCCCCAACATTTTCCTTTCCCAAGATACCAGGGCATCCTTGTAGCTGATTGTGTTCTAAACACTGTGGTAACAGCTGAAATCTGGCTTTTCACATTGATAGGGTATAAATTCTTCTTTTCTTGGAAATTATGTTGTAAGTTACACTTTCAAAGGAGTTACTTTGCTAGCTGTCAGGTTTTGTAACATGATGAAATAACTCAAATAATTACCTTATCAACAAATGCCAGGCGTTTAATTTTGTGCTGACGATTCCCGTTATTTTGAGTTACTGTTTGCTGCTGTTCTGTTTGCTGGTTAACTCTGAAAAGCCCTGGTGTGGGCATGGTCGTCAGAATACCTGTTTTTCATTTCAAACAGAATACTGATATGGCTGAAAGTGATTCACAGTTAGGATAAGATTTTATCCTGAAAGAGTTTTCATGATATATCTGTGTCATATCTTGTGGGCTTCTGCAGAATATCACCTCTTGATTTTTTGATGTTATACACAAACCCTGGAAGTCTTCTCTCTCTAATGTCTCTGTCATTTCATCTTTGTTCATTTTAGGGATGAGAATCTTTCTGGTAGCGAACTTACTGCTAAACTTGAGCCAGCATTTCTTTCGGGTTTGCGTTGTGCCCAGCCACTCATACGAGCCAAATTTTTTGAGGTCTTTGACAACTCTATGAAACGTCGTGTTTATGAGCGCCTACTTTATGTGACCTGTTCTCAAAACTGGGAAGCAATGGGAAATCACTTTTGGATAAAACAGTGTATTGAGGTGCGGAAATTATTTGTATCAGAAATACAATTATAATTAAAGAATTATGTTTTATTCCCCATTTTACTCGGCTGGGTGTAAAAGCATTGTGTGTCTTGAAATATGTATTATCTGTATCAAACTAAAAGTACAAAGTCTGCTGCCTCAGATACTTCCTGTGCTGCTTAAAAATAAATGCAATGTCTAAATTCTGAAATGCTGATGTTTGGAAAGTGGCTTTAATATTAACCTTTATTTTCTCTGAAGAAAGCTTAATGACCAGGTTAATACTGCTTAAGAAAACCTATCTCTTATAAATTATAGTAATTATAAAAAAAAAAAAAATAATTACAAGAATTGTTATAGTAGATGATTTCAAGAAAGCTGTTAAGGCTGTCTGCTCTGGCAGTATGACAATGGTGGGATTGCATGGAGATGAAATTGTATTTTTGGTTGGCTTATTTTAAACAAGATGGGATCACTCCCACCCCCCTTTTCTTAATAATTTGCATATTAAAACATGACTTCAAAGTGACTGTGAGGATAAGCTTGTACTCTTTATTAAAAAGTATTAGAACTCCTTCTGGAGAGATAAAACCCAGCATTGTTGGTTTTGGATTTCCCTGCCCCCCACCCCACCCCCAACATTCACTCTGGGAGGACTTTAATTGTAATGGTGAGAGTTTGTATACATTAGCCAACTGGGGGCACTAAATAGACATGTTAAAAAATACCAAATACAGAATTTAGGCATAGAAGTTTCCTATTTCTTCAGCATTTTTAGGAGAGATCTGAAAACCAATCTTGAAAGTATGAACTTAAAAATGGTAACAAAATGTGATCAGATTAAGATGAAAAAGTGTTAGTGTATTTATTGAATGAAGGTGATAAATAGGCCTTAGATATATTATTGCAAATTTTATCTTATTAGTGATCACAATAGTGATGTTTTCCTTGGAATACTGCAGTTAGCTGTGTATTTAAAAACTCCCCTTGCTTTTTCTCCTTGCGTAGCTCCTGTTGGCAGTGTGTGAGAGGAATACTACAATTGGGACAAGCTGTCAGGGTGCTATGCTGCCCTCTATTACCAACGTTATCAACCTCGCTGACAGTCACGATAGAGCAGCATTCGCTATGGTAACCCACGTCAAACAAGAGCCCCGTGAAAGGGAAAACAGCGAATCCAAAGAGGAGGTAACTTACAGAAAGTACAGTAGAAAAATCTTTGATGGAATATAGCTTTCCCTAGTTTCTCATGTAGTAAGTTTGGAGAATATGTGTCCAAGGTGAGGGTGCACAGATTGTTCAGTGTATCCTTATTTAATACGCTGTATTTTAACCAAGCATGGGTCTCTTGGAACTTCGATCTGTTCATTTAGCCTTTTCTTTCCTATAGCACTCTAGTAATATCTGAACACGAAGAACTAACAGAAATAGGGAGACCTGAAATAAGTTGATTGGAAGCCTCTTGTATTTGTATGGAAAAAACCCAAAAATGCATCGAAAACTATCTGCATGCTTTGATTTGTTTACTTCTGTATAGGATGTTGAAATAGACATTGAATTGGCTCCGGGAGATCAGACCAGTACACCTAAAACTAAGGAACTTTCTGAGAAGGACATTGGCAACCAGCTGCACATGTTGACCAACCGGCATGACAAATTTCTTGACTCTCTTCGAGAAGTGAAGGTTGGTATGGGTGGTTGGGTTCTTGACAAATCACTTCAATACTGAAATCTTCAAACTGACCTGACATCCCTTCCCTCTTCCCCTCCTTCTTTTTTTAATCTCACACTTCTGATTTTCTAGCTGATTTTTCTTTTTATGTAGATAACTTTTACAATCTGATTTAATTTATTATTTGCATAGGATAAAAATTTCTTAAGCCTTCACTTAATTGCTAGTTGTTACTGTATCCCTTTCCTACCAAACTTCATTTTCATCCTCCTCCACCTGTAAATGTATTTTAACTATTCAGTTAAGAAAATAGTGATGGCAGAGACAGGGCAGAGGATCAAAAATGTATATCAGCATCTTACATTGAAATAATTTCTGAGAAAATAATTTTAGCTGAAAGCTATGTGAAATAATTCTCACAGTAGTAACACCTCTGTCCAATGAAATTGATCATACCTGTTACTGAAATAATAGGCTTCTTTCCCTTTTTTTTTTTAATTGTTTTTAATTTTAAATGGTTACAGTAATGAATCAGTCTTGATCAACATGAAAATAGGATTAAGCTCTTGTTACAGTAGTCTGTATTGCTAGAGGAAACAACCTTTTGACATTTTGGTTGGAAAAGGCATTTGCATTACTGCTTAAACAACTGTGTAACCGAACTGTATTTCCATAGTACTGAATTATATTTTCCCCATTTATATACATCTCTTTCTTTTTGTTTCTAGACTGGAGCATTGCTGAGTGCCTTTGTTCAGTTATGCCATATTTCTACACCATTAGCAGAGAAGACTTGGATACAGCTTTTTTCACGACTTTGGAAAATCTTGTCTGACAGGCAGCAACATGTGAGAATCTCTCTCTTCTCACTTAAAAATTCCTCTTTGTAGATGACTGTTGTCCCAGGAAAATGTATTTGTGTCATAAATGACTTGTTCACTTGCTTTGAGGAGTTTGCCGCTCTTTGTGACTAGTGAATGCTGTATACCTCTATTAATACATCTTTTTAAAGAAACGGAGCCCTTCAGTATACAAAGAGAAATACTGTTAGCAAATGCTTGTTCCCTGTATTAACAAGATTTTTAATCTAAATTAGAGAATTGAAGAATCTGATTGAACAGATAACTATTACTATGTTTTTTTCTTCTAGGCTCTAGCAGGTGAAATAAGTCCTTTCTTGTGCAGCGGTAGCCACCAGGTACAGAGAGATTGCCAGCCGAGTGCACTGAACTGCTTTGTGGAAGCCATGTCACAGTGTGTTCCGCCCATTCCCATCAGACCGTGTGTCCTGAAATACTTGGGTAAAACTCATAACCTCTGGTTTCGTTCTACACTGATGCTGGAACATCAAGCCTTTGAAAAAGGACTGAGTCTACAAATTAAGCCTAAACAGACAACAGAATTTTACGAGCAGGAAAGCATAACTCCTCCTCAACAGGTAGTGTTACAGTAATTGAAATACCTTGTGAAATGAGAAGAGAAAAAAACAGTGATAGTGTAGTGCGGTGGTACCATAAAGCCATATTTTTCCATTTAGGTTGGAAAAGACCTTTTAAGGTCATTGAGTCCAGCCATAAACCTAATGCTGCCAAGTCCACTACTAAACCGTGTCCCAAAGTGCCACATCTACACGTCTGTTAAATACCTCCAGGGATGATGGCTTCACCACTTCCTTGGCAGCCTGTTCCAGTGCTTGACAGCCCTTTCGGTGAAGAAATTTTTCCTAGTACCCAATCAGTCTTCCCTGGTGCAACTGGAGGCCGTTTCCTCTTGCCCTGTCTCTTGTTACTTGGGAGGAGAGACCGACACCCACCTTGCTGCAGCCTCCTTTCAAGTAGTTGTAGAGAGTGATAAGGTCCCCCCTGAGCCTCCTTTTTTCCAGGCTGAACCCCACCAGTTCCCTCCACTACTGCTCACAGGACTTGTGCTCCAGCCCCTTCCCCAGCTCCATTGCCCATCTCTGGACACG